>JARQOD010000009.1:148999788-149086782 GCA_033576555.1 Oophaga sylvatica
TTTACTTCTGATGCTAAGTTACTAAAGCTAGGTTATATAACCTTTCTGGTCCTGAGAGGCAGCTATGAAAGATTATATTCGAAAGTTGGCCAAAGGGCATATTAGACCTTCATCTTCCCCAGTGGCCGCGGGGTTCTTCTTGTGAAGAAAAAAGATGGAGGCCTACGCCCTTGCTTGGATTTCGCGAACTAAATCGGATTACTGTTCGAGTCGTATCCACTCCCTTGATTCCTGATCTCTTCAATCAAATTGTTGGCGCCAAATGGTTCTCTAAATTGGATCTCAGGGGGGCGTATATCTGATTAGGATAAAAGAGGGGATGAGTGGGAAAACGGCGTTTAACACGCGGAGGGACATTTGAGAACCTTGTCATGCCTTTTGGTCTGACTATCTGCACCAGCAGTATTCCAACATTTTGTTAATGACATTTTTCGTCATTGGTGGGGCTGTTTGTGGTCGTATATTTGGTGACATTTTAATTTACTCACCAGATCTTGTGTCTCACCAGGAGCATGTGAGACAGGTGTTGGCAGATCTTGCGAGACAATAAACTATAACGCCAAACTGGAAAAGTGTGTATTCGCCGTACAGGAACTTCAGTTTTTGGGTTTTCTGGTGTCAGCCTCCGGTTTCCGTATGGACCCTGAAAGGTGAGAGCAGTGCTTGAATGGGATCAGCCAGAGATCTTAAGGCTCTGCAGCGTTTTCTGGGGTTTGCTAACACTACCGGAAATTTATTTGTAATTTCTCATCTGTTGTCAAACCTCTCACTGACATGACAAAAAAGGGACGGATTTTTCTAAATGGTCGGACAAAGCTTGCCAGCTTTTTCCTCTTTGAAAAAATGTTTTGCTTCGGCACCCGTTCTCATCCAACCAGATGCATCACAGCCGTTCGTTGTGGAGGTGGACGGTCTGAGTAGGGTGGGTGCAATATTGTCCCAGGGTCCGTTCCCTGGTAAATGGCATCCGTTGCGCTTTCTTTTTCTAAAAAATTGTCGTCCGCCGAAAGGAATTTTGATATCGGCAAAAGGGAACTTTTGGCCATAAGTTGGCTTTTGAAGAATGGGTCACTTTTTGGGGGGGCAGTCCACCCGGTCACCGTATTACTGATCACAAAGAACCTGTGTATTTGGAATCTGCTAAGCGTCTGAATTCCAGACAAGCCGATTGGTCGTTGTTTTTTACCGGTTTATTTTGTTGTCACTTATCGCCCTGGATCTAAGAATTTAAGGCGGATGCCTTGTCTCGCAGTTTTCCCAGGGGCCGGGAAAAATGGATGACCCGATTCCTATCCTTCAGGAGGGGTGGTAGTGTCGGCTGTATGTTCTGAGCTTGAGGAGGGGTGTTAGAGGCTCAGGGGGACGCCCCTGCAGGACCTCCAGGGAGACTGTTTGTCCCAAATCAGTTGAGACAAAAGGTTATTGAGGCACATCATAATTCTGCTTTAGCAGGACATCCAGGGGTAAGGCTACTTTAGATCTCCTTTCTCGCCGGTTTTGGTGGCCTAACGTTAATAAAGATGTTTTAACTTTTGTCGCGTCCTGTGGGGTTTGTGCTCGCTCTAAGACCCCTCATACCCGTCCGTCTGGGACCCTCTTACCCTTGAAACTTCCGGAGCGTCCATGGACTCATTTGTCTATGGACTTCATCACGGACCTTCCTCAGTCGTCAGGGAAGACTGTCATACTGGTGGTTGTTGACAGGTTCAGTAAGATGGCACATTTCATTGCTCTTCTGCCCTCCCTAATGCTAAAACTCTGGCGCAGGTGTTCATTGGGGAGATTGTGAGACTTCATGGGTTGCCTTCTGATTGTGGTGTCAGATAGGGGGTCTCAGTTTGTGTCCAAGTTTTGGAGGGCATTTTGTTTACGTCGGGGGATGCAATTGTCATTTTCCTCGGCTTTTCATTCCGCAGACCAATGGTCAGACAGAGCGTCTGAATCAAAGCCTAGAGACTTATCTTCGGTGTTTTGTCTCAGAGAAACCAGGAGGACGGTCTTTTTCTTGCCTCTGGCAGAGTTCGCTCTTAACAACAGGCGGAGCGAGTCCACTGGTAAGTCCCGTTTTTTGGGGCATATGGTTTTCATCCCCAGTTTTGTACATTCAATGGGGGGGGCCCTTTGGGGTTCCTGAGGAGGAGCGTTTCTCGTCGTCACTTGCTTCAGTGTGGAGAGGTGTATTGAATAATCTGAGTGCTATGGGGAACCGTTATAAACGTATGGCTGATAGGAGGAGAGTTTCTGGTCCAGATCTTAATGTGAACGATCTGGTATGGTTGTCTACCAGGAATATAAAACTTAAGTTCCCTCCTGGAAGCTGGGCCCCAGATTCATCGGGCCGTACAGGATCAGTTCCATAATTAATCCTGTGGCATTTCGTCTGGACCTCCTCCTACGTTTAAAATTCATAATGTGTTCCACAAGTCATTACTTAGAGGTACGTGGCACCAGTCATACCATCACCTCTACCTCCTCCTCCAGTGGTGGTCAATGGTAACTTGGAGTTTCAAGTGTCAAAGATCATTGACTCACGTCTGAATCGCCGGTCCCTCAGTACTTGGTGATTGGAAGGGGTATGGTCAGAGGAGAGGACGTGGGTTCCTGCGTCTGACATTAACGCAGATCGTTTGGTGCGGACCTTCCACAGAACTCACCGGGCAAACCTGGCCCTGAGGGTCCGGAGGCCCCTCGTAGAAGGGGGGGTACTGTCATGTGTGCATCGCCACGAAGATCGTCGCGGTTGCACATTCTGACTTCTCACAGCTGAGTTGCTGTTTCTTTGTGTTTGGCAGTTAGGGAGTTAATTCTGTCTGTGCTCGTTCTGGGACTGGGTGCAGTTTCTTCCGGCTGCAATTAATTATTTGTTGATTGGTTTCCTTTAAATCTCTGGTTGTCTGTGTTGGGAGTTGCCAGTGAAATTCTTCATGCAGACCACAGATAGGATTGTATCTGTATAGACTTAAGTTAAAGAGTCTCCTTAGTTGTTTTAAGCTCACCTTGCTTAGAGTTTAATATCCCAGATCATTTATGTTCCTTCTGTGTTTGAGTGTGTATGCAAGTCTGTGTTTTCTCCAGTCTGTCTTATATGTCTAATCTGTGTATTTTGCAGAGATCAGCCCATATCCTTTGGTGGTAATCAGAATCCTTCTTAGGACTGATTACAGGGTTCAGGGACTGATAGGAGACAGGGTTAGGCTGGAGACTTGGACCTCTGAACCATTATCAGTACCTCCAAGGTGAGGGATTAGTTAGGACCCCAGTTTAGGGTCAGGTTAGGACCCCCGGTCCTCCTCTTTCCTGTGACAGTGTATCAGTCCTCAAAATTAACCCTGAGTTCAACGGATATCGTGTCAGGTAATCTATTCTATATTTACATGCTGATGTTGCTAATCTATATGTTGTATAGAGTGTTGTTCTTTTAAGAATAGTTTACTGACATCGTACACATATCATAAGACCGCTGACAGAATGTTGCTCAGCAGAGCCTCATCTGTATGCAGCGAAGCCTAGACATGCACACCACTGCTGCAGTCATTCTCTATGAGTCTGATAGAACGACTATATTGGGGTTGTGCATATCCGGCCTTCACTCCATACAGATGAGGCTCTGCTGAGCAACATTCTTGGGATCGTGGGGGTCCAGCAGTCAAACCCTTTAATCATTTATCTTAGTGATAAGAGATAACCTCTAAATATGGGAAATAAAGCCCCCATACACATTCAAGACTAATGACAGCAGATACTGGCGATTAGTCACTGACAATGTAGTGTGTATGGGAGCCCCGGACAATCTTTTTTTGGTGGGAACCATCGATCCTGCCCATCACATTGCAATGTCTCACGCTGATGAGCCGTCCCAAGAGAAGGTTGACAGCGAATGCCTCATAGAGAACACAGGAGCGCCCCTGATATGGGAGAGATGGCCACAATCAACCCACAGCCATCTAACATGTATGGGGGGGCTTTACTCCACCAGTGGGGGATCGCATACGCTGTGCCAATGTGACCAATGGCCATACGATTTTGAAACCATGATGGTGCGGCCATCACCAGTCTGATGTAAGAGTCTGCAGTGAGGCGCTTCCATGTTAGGCTACTTCCACACGGTCAGTAATCAGCAACGCTTTGTAAGTAGCACATGTCCGCTGCGGCTAAAGCGCTGCCGGCATTTAAACACAGGTGATTCCGCATGTGTGCACTGAACCGTATGGAATCACCGCGTCCCAGTACATTGTATGGGTGAAATTTATCTTGCGGAGACGCGATAAATAGACATGCTACGGTCTGGAGAGACGAGCCGCATGTCCGTCTCCACGGGCATCTGTGGATACATAGTGGACATGGGATTTCTTGAACTCCCATCCAATATGCTATAACATCTGGCCACTGCAGGCTGGACGCTGCGGATGTACGCAGCGTTCAACCCGCAGCGTTTAATGACTGTGGGAACATACCCTAAGGAACGAGGCTGAAGTTGGTTTCTTATTCGTCCAATTTCTTATTCGGAGCTGAAGTTGGTTTCTTATTTGTCAGTTTTTTATTCAGCAATTTTTTCTTTTCTGTTTTTTATAGGTTTAACAACAAAAAATAACCATGACAATAATAACATACAATGCAGCAAGGCTCCCTGATGTGAATACACTTTAAAACAGCTACAAAAATTATAAAACTGGCACAAAAATTGGCATCAAATATATAGAACAGGGAGCCCCACATTAAAACCAGGTTTTTCCAGCCTGGCCCAAATGCATGCTGGGCATCAGAACTGACATCAAAGTGGGCAGTCGATTTTGGCCATTTGAATAAATAGCTGATGTTTTTATGAGGTTAAATGACTTTGTTCCACTGAATTCACACTAAGAATAAACAGATAGTGATGCTTTGCATCAAACCCAGGACCCTCCAGCCTAGTGCAAATGGGTTCTGGGCATCAAAGTTGGCATCAAAGTGGGCAAACAGCCCATTTTCACAGGTTTGAATAAGTAACTGATGTTTTTAAGGGGTTAAATGACTTTGTTCCACTGATCTCACACCAAGAATACACAGATAGTGATGCCCCACATTAAACCCATGACCCTCTAGCCTGGCCCAAATTGGTTCTGGGCATCACTATCTGTGTACTCTTAGGGCTCATACTCATATGAGAAAAAAAAACGTTCCGATCTCAGGACCAAAAAAACGGACGAGTGCTATGCAAGTACAATGCGATTTTCACACCTAGCATCTGATTTACATCCGATTGCAATGCGATTTTAACATGAGCTTTTACATACAGCAATCCTCTATGCCATTTACACATCGTTTTCAAAGAAAATATTCGTCAAAACACACACACACATATATATAAGTTTTCACGGTGATCTGCTGTGAAGACTCTGAGCTTGAACTGCGGTACAGGCTGGAGGGAACTGAATTTGATGCAAAGCATCAATATGCATGTAATGGATGTGTGAGATCAGTGGCCCAATGTCACTTAACCCCTTAAAAACACCAGTTACTTATTCAAATGGCCAAAATCGAACCAACGCCCATCGGACTGGACCGAGGATATTTACATACAGCGCGGGAGCAATATAAAAGGTTTTTATGGGGGATTCATGGGGAGTCAGGGTGTTTCACAAGTAGTTGGGGAATGTATAGCCCACACTCTATTAGATGATATTTTTAGTTGATAGGCCAAAAAACAGGTGACAGGTTCCCTTTAATGCTGGGTTCAGATGAGGGTATGAAAAATCGTCACAAGTAGAAAATTTTCCTCCATATTGTCATATGTGTGTCCATTTTTTACGTCCGTGTGACATATAACAAATTGCAACCCTCTGGCACATCTGGCCATCACCAGCCACCAGGGACGGACACTGACAGCTTAGGGCCCCTGTGCAAGAAATGTGTCTTGGCCCCTCTCCTATGGTGACAAAGCTAAGTTATATACAGTCAGGGCCAGAAATATTTGGACAGTGACACAATTTTCGCGAGTTGGGCTCTGCATGCCACCACATTGGATTTGAAATGAAACCTCTACAACAGAATTCAAGTGCAGATTGTAACGTTTAATTTGAAGGGTTGAACAAAAATATGTGTTAGAAAATGTAGGAATTGTACACATTTCTTTACAAACACTCCACATTTTAGGAGGTCAAAAGTAATTGGACAAATAAACATAACCCAAACAAAATATTTTTATTTTCAATATTTTGTGGCGAATCCTTTGGAGGCAATCACTGCCTTAAGTCTGGAACCCATGGACATCACCAAACGCTGGGTTTCCTCCTTCTTAATGCTTTGCCAGGCCTTTACAGCCGCAGCCTTCAGGTCTTGCTTGTTTGTGGGTCTTTCCCTCTTAAGTCTGGATTTGAGCAAGTGAAATGCATGCTCAATTGGGTTAAGATCTGGTGATTGACTTGGCCATTGAAGAATGTTCCACTTTTTTGCACTCATGAACTCCTGTGTAGCTTTGGCTGTATGCTTGGGGTCATTATCCATCTGTACTATGAAGCGCCGTCCAATCAAGATTGCAGCATTTGGCTGAATCTGGGCTGAAAGTATATCCCGGTACACTTCAGAATTCATCTGGCTACTCTTGTCTGCTGTTATGTCATCAATAAACACAAGTGACCCAGTGCCATTGAAAGCCATGCATGCCCATGCCATCACGTTGCCTCCACCATGTTTTACAGAGGATGTGGTGTGCCTTGGATCATGTGCCGTTCCCTTTCTTCTCCAAACTTTTGGCTTCCCATTATTCTGGTACAGGTTGATCTTTGTCTCATCTGTCCATAGAATACTTTTCCAGAACTGAGCTGGCTTCTGGAGGTGTTTTTCAGCAAATTTAACTCTGGCCTGTCTATTTTTGGAATTGATGAATGGTTTGCATCTAGATGTGAACCCTTTGTATTTACTTTCATGGAGTCTTCTCTTTACTGTTGACTTAGAGACAGATACACCTACTTCACTGAGAGTGTTCTGGACTTCAGTTGATGTTGTGAACGGGTTCTTCTTCACCAAAGAAAGTATGCGGCGATCATCCACCACTGTTGTCTTCCGTGGGCTCCCAGGTCTTTTTGGATTGATGAGTTCACCAGTGCTTTCTTTCTTTCTCAGGATGTACCAAATTGTAGATTTTGCCACTTCTAATGTTGTAGCAATTTCTTGGATGGTTTTTTTTCTGTTCTTGCAGCTTAAGGATGGCTTGTTTCACCTGCATGGAGAGCTCCTGTGACCGCATGTTTCCTTCACAGCAAAACCTTCCAAATGCAAACACCACACCTCAAATCAACTCCGGCCCTTTCATCTGCTTAATTGAGAATGACATAACAAAGGGATTGCCCACACCTGTCCATGAAATAGCCTTGGAGTCATTTGTCCAATTACTTTTGGTCCCTTTAAAAACAGGGTGGCACATGTTAAGGAGCTGAAACTCCTAAACCCTTCATCCAATTTTAATGTGGATACCCTCAAATGAAAGCTGAAAGTCTGAACTTCAACTGCATCTGATTTGTTTTGTTTCAAATTCATTGTGGTAATGTCTAGAACCAAAATTAGATAAATGTTGTCTCTGTCCAAATATTTATGGACCTAACTGTATATATATGTATATATATATATATATAGCCACACACATACATGTATATTTATTACATAGTCTCCTTTATTATGTATATTGCCATCCCTTATTACACAGCGCCCTTTCTTGATATGTACAGCACCGTCCCTTACATATTGGATAATATAGAGCCCTGTTTTTTATTACATAAAGTCCTATCTTGTTAGCTGTATAATGTAATGATGGCTGATGGAGCATGGGAAAGCTTCTTTTCTAATGGAGGAGCTGATGGACTGGTCGTCTGATCACCGGCTCCTCCATCAGCAGTCATTTTATATCTAACAAGAGAGGGGACTATGTGATAAAAGAGGGCGCTGTGTATAACCAAAATAACAAGAATACACTATGTAAGAGACAGCACTGTACATAACAGCAGAGGAAGCTATATAATAAGGGACGGCATCATAAAAAGTGACTACACTATATACTAAAGGATGGCGCTATACATAATAAGCGAGTACACTATATACTAAGGGACTGTGTTAGACATAATAAGCGATAATAACGTCTTCCTCCACCTCTCCCTGTTCCTAAATCCATTATAAATCCCACTTCCTCACATGCCAATCCCCCACACCCCTCATTGTCCTCCTCCCCCCGCATCCCATTATTGTCCTCTCTCCCACCCCAATCATTGCCCTCTTCACCACCTCATCATTGTTTCTCCCCCACTACCTCCATCATTGCCTTCTCCCCACCACCCCATCATTGCCCATTCCATCACCTCCATCATTTCCTCGTCCCCCCCACCCCATCATTGCCCTTTCCACCAACATTGTCCTTTCCACTACCACCTCTATCATTGCCCATTCCACCACCTCCATTATTGCCCTTAACACCACCATCATTGCCTTCTCCCCCACCACCCCATCATTTCCTCCTCCACCACCACCCCCATTATTGTCCTTTCAACTGCCACCATCATTGCCTTTACCCCCACCACCCCATCATTGTTCTTTCCGCTGCCACCATCATTGCCTTCTCCCCCACCACCCCCATCATTGCCCATTCCACCATGTCCATCATTTCCTCCTTCCCATCATTGTCCTTTCAACTGCCACCATCATTGCTTTCTCCCCATCATTGCCTTCTCCCCTATCACTGCCCTTTCCTCCACCTACACACACAGCACCATTCACCTCTCTGCACGTTCCTCCGCAGCGACACACACAGCACCTCTCACCTCTACACCTATACACACACACACAGCATCACCATCGCCGGCAGCTTCCTCTCTCTCACAGCAGCGGCACTAAATGATGATGTCATTCAGCCGCTCTGCTGACTGTGTGAGAGACAAGAAGCGGCAGGCAGGGAGCAGGACGGATCGCTGCAGCTCCGCTCCGCTGCCATTTTCTCTTGCAGGTAGCGGAGCTGCAGCGATCTCTCCCTGCCGGCTGCACATGAGGGTAATCTGGCCAGGGGCCCCCCGAAGCCTCGGGGCTGGATAAACAGGCCAGATTGTCCTCATTATTAGCCGCCCTGCAGGGGACTCCCTCCACCTCCGGGTGTTACGGTTCTGCAACTAAGGACTGGGGCAGAAGGGGGGGAAGCTGACCCTGAACTAGGACTAGGCTGAAATCCTACGATACAGACGTGAGAAAATCTCAAAAAATGTGATAGAATATGTCCAATCAATGATAAAAACTAAGTTTATTATACAAATATAAACAACCAGTGATGAACATAAAGGACAAAATATACAGGCACAGGGGAAGAAATGGAGTGCAACAAGTGCACAAAATCAGGCAAATATGAAAACGAGGAGTAGGCAGTAGCAACAGTCCCAGAGGTAATAAATATCAAGATCGTATAGATCACATAATAATAATATAGCACCTAGAACCAAGATTAACAGAATAGAAATTTAGTATATCTAGCTATATGGGGAGAAAAACAAGGTGGAGGGCACAACCCCAAATATCTTAGAAAAGGGGGTTCAACCTGGAGTATGTCAAATAGTATAAGAACAAAGCAGAAAAAGAGGACATACTCATTGATTGGACATATTCTATCGCATTTTTTGAGATTTTCTCACGTCTGTTAGTATGGTTGCGATTGTCCCATGTATTCATGGTATCTTTATCAGCATTTATCTAAGGATATAATGTTTACATAATCCAAGATGTATACTCTTATGCTGATTCTGCTATTTTGCAGTTGTATTTATTTGAAATCCTACGATGTAGTGGGCGACCTATTCCTTGTGAATAGATCCACCGACGTTTCCTAGGCTAAACTAAAATGAAGACCTAAAGGTAGGGGGAAGGGTATCCTGAACGATCTAGGGACTGGGAACAAAAAACAGGTAACCTCCTAGTAGGAAAATAGAGGGATATGCAGAAACGAAAGGAAAACCGAAAAACAAAGCAGGCAGAACTAGATCCTAGAATTGCATAGTATCAAACACAGAAAGCTATCAAAGCACATAGCCAGAACTCTAGCGGATTAACACTGTTGTCGAGCAAGGACTGGGGGGCAGGTGCTGGGTAAAAAGGGGTGATACAATCACCTGACCTTAGACAAACCCAGCACCAAGGGAAAAAGACCAGCAGCCAGAAAACCACAACAAGATGGAGGATGGTCAAAACAAAATAGATTCTAACAGTACCACCCCTTTTACGAGGATCCTGCGGATCCTCTTGTCTGAGCCTTATTCAGAAATCTCCTGTGAAAAGCCTTAATCAGCCTTGAGGCCGAGACGTCCTTAGCTTTCACCCAGGAATTATCCTCGGGACCGAAACCCTTCCAGGACACGAGATACTGCAACCTTCCTCTGTGCCACATGAAATCTAAAATGCGTGAAATCTCAAACTCGCCGTCCTCATTAACTGGAGGAATAGTCGACATTGCCTCTTTTGTGAACGAGATTTTCAGAGACATTAGTGGTGTTTATATGGTTGTTTATTTGGAAGACATCCTGATTTACTCTTCTGACATTGTGACGCACGTCCAACGCGTCTGCTCTGTCCTCCAGGGACTCAGAGAGCATTCTTTATTCGCCAAACTAGAGAAATGTGTCTTCATGATGCAGGAGATACAGTTTCTGGGGTATATTTTGTCGGCTAAAGGGTTTCGCATGGATCCTTCTAAAATTCAACCCATTAAGGAATGGGTACAACCCCAGTCTCTAAAGGCACTGCAGCGATTTTTGGGTTTCGCTAACTACTATCGTAAATTTATTAAAGGTTTTTCCAAGATAGCCAAACCACTCACTGATTAGACTCGGAAAGGGGCAGATGTGGTTAACTGGAAGCCTGAAGCAATTCATACATTTTCTGCCTTACAGAAATGTTTTTCCTCTAACCCGATATTGGTTCAGCCTGATCTGGACCGCCCCTTTATTGTAGAGGTAGATGCCTCTGAAGTTGGAGTCGGGGCAGTGCTATCGCAAGGCACTGCATCCCTCACTCAACTTCGTCCGTGTGCCTTCTTTTCCAGAAAATTCTCTTCCACCGAGATACAGTAAAGATGTATATCTTTGTACCGTGTTGATTCTTCAGATTTTGTATTAGTCTTTGCCTGATGAAGAGACCTGAGTAGTCTCGAAAGCTTGCAATTTGTTACCATCTTTTCAGTTAGCCATTAAAAGGTGTCAACCACTGAGGACTCTCAATTCTAAATATTCTTCTTCCACCAAGAGTAATTATGATATAGGTAATCGGGAATTGTTGGCAATCAAATGGGCCTTTGAGGAATGGTGCCACTTCCTCGAAGGTGCCAAACATAAGATAACTGTAATTACTGACCACAAGAATCTGACCTACTTGGAGTCAACAAAAAGACTGAATCCTAGACAGGCAAGGTGGGCTTTGTTCTTTTCTAGGTTTGATTTTGTGATTACTTTTCGACCGGGTACTAACAATGTAAGGGCTGATGGCCTTTCTTGAAGTTTTTGCCCCTCACAGGTCCAGTCCTTGCAGGGCATCCAGGCATCAAAAACACCATCAGACTTGTAACTAGGAATTTTTGGTGGCCAACTGTAGTAAAGGACTGTAAGGACTATGTACTGGCCTGTGAAACCTGTGCTCGCGCTAAGTCTCCCCTGTTCTGAATGGACTTGAAATGAGTTCTGAGCAGAGGCTCCCTCTGGTGGTTACAAGCGGTACTGGACTGTCCAGTGAAGATTGTGAGGAGTGGGAATCAGGTGTTACTGACTGGTCTTATATAAGGGAGTCGCCTTCCCATCAGGGTTGCCGGTGATCAATTGTTCTGGTCTCAATCCTTGAGTCCTGTTTCCTTTGTAGCCTGCTGTGTCGTGTCTGCATCTCCTGCTAACAGATAAGACATTTTCTTCTTTTTGTTTTTGTGCTTGATTTTTGCATTTTGTCCTGCACTTCTGTGGGGGCCTTCAGGGTCCCCTCCGGGGGCTTTTGCCTTCTCAGTTTAGTTCAGCCACTGATGTTTGTACTTTTGCTTTTTCCAGTTTTTTCAGTGGCTGCTGTTTTGATTTTGTTACACCAGAGAACTAATTTAGGTGGTAGAGGTCGTGTGATCTCAGGTGATTTTGAAATTAGTGGAGTTGGTGCTTTTCAGGGTTTTTTGGGATTGCAGTAAGTGCCCTTCCTATCCTTTTCTATTTAGGTAGTTTGGGCCCCAACGTTTGCTCATACTATTTTCTGTCTGTGTCAGTATTTCATCTTGTCTAACCGCCATTACATGTTTGGGGGCTTTCTATGTTCTTTGGGGATCTGCTCCGGGGCAGATAGCTTTCCTCTTTCTATCTTTAGGTGTAGTTAGTTTCTCAGGCTGTGACGAGGCGTCTAGGACCAACGTAGGAACGCTCCACGGCTGCCTCTAGTTGTGGTGGTTAGTCAGGGTACTGCAATCTCATAGATTCCAACTTCTCTGGTGTATTGCCTTTTTTACCTGCACTCCTCAGCTACCGAAACATAACACTCCCCATAATCTCTCTGCCGGGTGGCTCCAGTCCTTGCCTGCCCCTGAGAGTCCTTGGACCCATATCTCCATGGACTTTATTACTGATCTGCCACTCTCAGAAGGGAAGAAGTGTATCTGGGTGGTGGTGGATAGATTCAGCAAGCAGTGTCATTTTGTTCCTCTGTCCAGATTACCTAATTCCGAGACCCTGAGCCAACTATTCATTACTCATGTTGTGCGATTGCATGGTATTCCTGTGAATTGGAGGGCATTCTGTAAACGAATTGGAATGGAATTGTCCTTTTCCTCTGCCATCACCCTGAAACCAATGGTCAAACCGAACGCACCAACCAAGCGCTTGAGCTGAATCTACGTTGTTATGTCTCTGAGCATCAGTCCGATTGGGTGGAACATCTACCGCTAGCAGAGTTTGCCATGAATAATCAGTACCAGGAGTCCATTAAGACTACCCCTTTCTACTGTAATCATGGGCTGCACCCGCGCTTTGGTTCGTTCTCTTCTAGGATGTCAGATGTCACTGGGGTAGAAAGGTCCAGTAGCCTTTCGTCTGAAGTTCCCTCAATCATTTAAACTGCCCAATGTATTCCATAAGTCCCTTCTCAAATTGTACCGCTCTCCGATTCGTCCTGTCCAGTCCCCTCCTCCTCGCGTTTTGGTAGGGGGTGCTTTGGAATACGAAGTCCAAAGGATCCTTGATTCCTGTTTAGTGAGAGGATCCGTGCAGTATCTGGTGCATTGGAAGGGCTATGGTCCGGAGGAAAGGTCCTGGGTGCCTGCCAGTAACGTCCTGTGGCGTCCGCCCACTGCAGGTCTGAACTGCAGGTAAAACAGCACCCCGAGAAACCCCGAGACCCTTTACCCCTATACAGGGATCTGGAATTACAGCGAAGCCCAGGGGGTAGCTGCCTATGAGAGCAGTGGACCGGAGTAGGAAGAACGCTAGGACAGGAATAAAAAGTGAGACCAAATACGTAGTCAGAAGTCCAAGGGTCAAAACCAGGAGGGGAGCAAAAGTACAAAATCGGCATGCAGTAGAAGGGTCAGAAATTCAGGCTAAAGTTCAAGTCAAAACCAGGCGGACAGCAGAGGTACAAAATCGGCAGGCAGTAGAACAGTCAGAAATCCAGGCAAAGGTCAGAAATACAATAGCAAAACAAGCTAGCACACTGGGGAAACCAAGACTATATCTGGCGGCCTACAAGCCAGGCTCCAAGGCATCTGAAGGGCATGGCTACCTCTCACAGGCTCACAGTCAGATGACCTCATCTAGACCGCCCCCAGAACCAGGCCAGATGGTAATGCATGACTGACACCAACCACTTCACCTCTGACAGAAGAGCGAAGCCTACGCCCACCAGACGCCTGCGCAGGGACCCCCTCTCTGTCGCCAACATTACCCACAGGCGAAACATGGCGATGCGCAGCGACAGAGGCCGGCGTCAAAGGAGCGGAACCATATGAGAATACCGCACTCCTATCACCGGCACCACCAGCCGAAGGTGTCCGGCGCCTCCCAGCGGCCGAGGCAGGAACATCAGCCACTAAATTCAACGGCGACGTGACAGTACCCCTCCCTCTAAGAGGGGCCTCTGGACCCTCAAAACCCGGTTTGTTGGGATGAAGGAGATGAAACTTCCTGATCAAACCCTTGGCATGGACGTTACTGGCAGGCACCCAGGACCTTTCCTCCGGACCATAGCCTGTTGTGAATGTGTTAGAAATGAATTCTGAGCAGAAGCTCCCTCTGGTGGTTACAAACAGTACTGAACCATTCAATGAAGATTGTGAAGATTGGCAATCAGGAGTTACAGACTGGTCTTATATAAGGGAGGTTCCCTCCCATCAGGGTTGCCGGTGATCAATTGTTCTTGTCTCAACTTTGGTTCCTGGTTCACTTGGAAGCTTGCTGTGTCTTGCCTGCATCTTCTGCTAACAGATAAGATATTTTCTGCTTTTATTTTTGTGCTTGCTTTTTGCAGCCAGGTCCCCTCCGGGGGCTTGTGCTCCTCTCAGTTTATCTGAGCCACTGTTATTTGTTCATTTGCCTTTCCAGTTTTTTCAGTGGCTGCGGCTTAGTTTTGTTACACCAGAGAACTAATTTAGGTGGTAGAGGTCGTGTGATCTCAGGTGTTTTTGCAATTAGTAGAGTTGGTATTTTTTAGGGTTTTTTGGATTGCAGTAAGTGTCCTTCCTATCCTTTTCTTTCTAGGAAGATTGGGCCCCAACGTTTGCTCATACTATTTTCTGTCTGTGTCTGTATTGCCTCTTGTCTAACCGCCATTACATGTTTGGGGGCTTCCTATGTTCTTTGGGGATCTGCTCCGGGGCAGATAGCTTTCCTCTTTCTATCTTTAGGTGTAGTTAGCCTCTCAGGCTGTGACGAGGCGTCTAGGACCAACGTAGGTACGCTCCACGGCTGCCTTTAGTTGTGGTGGTTAGTCAGGGTACTGCAATCCAGTAGATTCCAACCTCTCTGGTGTATTGCCGTTTTTGCCTGCCCTCCTCAGCTACCAAATCATAACAGTATCACCGGCCAAACTGAAAATTATATGGTACTCACAGAAGGGAAAAATAGTGTGAAAAAAAAAAAAAGTTGTCAGAGTTGTCAGAGATTTTATTTTTTTTCTGTTTGTTGCATTTTTTTTTCCCTCTTTTTCTCTGGGTGCTGAGGAATTTTTTTTTCTCTCAATGGAGTTTGCACAGTTGTCTGGCCGTGTGGATCAGCTTGCCACTGAAGTTCGGAGTATTGCTACCTATCTTGCAGGGTTGCCGGTTGTGGAACCTAGGATCCCCATGCCAGATTTGTTTTTAGGGGATCGAGCTAAATTTCTGAATTTCAAAAATAACTGTAAGTTGTTTTTTGCCTTAAAACCTAAGTCCTCAGGGAACGCAGCACAGCAGGTTCAAATTGTCATCTCTCTCCTGCGCGGCGATCCTCAGGATTGGGCTTTTTCCCTGACACCTGGAGACCCTGTTTTGAGTAATGTTGATGCATTTTTTCTGGCTCTGGGGTTATTGTACGATGAACCTAATGTCACTGATCAAGCTGAAAAAACCTTGTTGGCATTAAATCAGGGCTTGAGGACGCTGAGTTATACTGACAGAAATTCCGAAAGTGGGCAGTCCTGACCAAATGGAATGATGATGCTTTGGCAGCCCTTTTTCGGAAGGGTCTGTCAGAGAATGTAAAAGATGTTATGGTGGGTTTCCCTGCTCCCTCTGGTCTCAATGATTCTATGTCATTAGCGATTCAAATTGACAGACGTTTGCGTGAGCGTAGAGGTATGCATGGAATAGTGTTGCCTTGTGAACCAGCTTCTGAACCCATGCAGTGTGATAGAGTGGCTTCTGGGGCACAGCGTCATGAGTTCGAAAATGCAATGGGTTATGTTTCTACTGTGGTGACGCCTCTCATGCTATTTCAGTCTGCCCTAAGCGGGGAAGACGTTTTGCACGCTCAGTTGTTGTCACGGGTGTGTCGCCACGAAGATCGTCGCGATTACACAACCTGACTTCGCGCAGCTGAGTTTTTGGTGCTTGGTGTTTTTCGGCAGTGAGGGAGTTAATTCTCTCTCTCTCTGTGTTAGACGAGGCCCGGCCTCGCCCAGCTGCAGTTAATGCTGCAGTAATGAGATTCCTTCAAATACCTGCCAGTCTGCTAGGAATGTGTCGGTGAAAGCATTCATGCAGACCAGCAGAGCGGATCGTGGTATTGTGAAGTCTGAAGTGAAGAGTACCTGGTGTGTTTTTTTCCTCTCCTCGCTTTATCATTTATCTCCGTACCCGTTGGTGTTCCCTCTGTTTTTGTGGAGTGAGTTTTGTATGCAAGGTGGATTTTAGTTTACCCCTTGTACTGTCTCATTCGTCTATTACTGTGTTTAGGCATATACCTTCCAGTCCCCTGTGTTGTGATCGGGGTCCTTCTCAGGACTAGATTACTGAGGGTCAGGGATTTTCAGGAGATAGGGTTACGCTGGCGGCCTGGACCTCTATACCATCAACAGTACCTCCAGGTAGAGGGATTAGTCAGGGCCCCTGCTTAGGGTCAGCATAGACCCCGGACCTCCTGTATGCAGTGACAGCGTGACATTTTCACCGACCCACTAAAGATTTTCTCCAGCCACCATGGATCCAGTAGCCAGTCTAGCTCGGCAGTTGCAGAGTTTGTCCATGGAGCTGGCGGACGTTAAGTCCAAGGTTTTGTACCCCCTGGAGCAAGCCGGTCCAGAACCTAAAGTAGCTCTCCCTGACAGGTTCACTGGGGGGCGGGACAAGTTTTTTGCTTTCCGGGAGGCATGTAAATTGTACTTTCGGCTGCGACCTCGGTCATCGGGGAGTGAGGAGCAAAGGGTGGGTATTGTCATCTCGCTCCTACAAGGGGACCCCCAATCCTGGGCGTTCTCTCTCCCCCCGGGCTCCCCGGCTCTCCAGTCAGTGGATAGGTTTTTCGCAGCTCTGGGTCTTGTATATGATGACCCGGATCGGATCTCTCTTGCTGAATCTAGGTTACGTAAGATACAGCAGGGAGATCGTCCGGCGGAGGAATTCTGTTCGAAGTTCCGTAGGTGGGCCACGGACACCTAGTGGAATGACCCAGCTCTTAGGAGCCAGTTTTGTCAAAGTTTATCTGACAAATTAAAGGATGTGCTGGCACAGTATGACCCTCCCACGTCACTGGAAGCCGCTATGGCCCTTGCTATTCGCATTGACAGACAGCTTCGGGAGAGGTGCAGGGTAACTCCGACCCCTGTGATGACTCCACCTTCTACTAGGGCCCCTTATATGGAGGTTCCCCTGGTCAGTCCAGAGGAGCCTATGCAGTTAGGAGGGACATCTGTTATGTTTCGGTAGCTGAGGAGTGCAGGTAAAAAAGGCAATACACCAGAGCAGTTGGAATCTATGGGATTGCAGTACCCTGACTAACCACCACAACTAGAGGCAGCCGTGGAGCGTTCCTACGTTGGTCCTAGATGCCTCGTCACAGCCTGAGAAACTAACTACACCTAAAGATAGAAATAGGAAAGCTATCTGTCCCGGAGCAGAACCCCAAAGATAATAGAAAGCCCCCAAACATGTAATGGCGGTTAGACAAGAGGAAATACTGACACAGAAAGAAAATAGAATGAGCAAACGCTGGGGCCCAAACTATCTAAATAGAAAAGGACAGGAAGGGTACTTACTGCAATCCCAGAAAACCCTGAAAAACACCAACTCTACTAATTTCAAAATCACCTGAGATCACACGACCTCTACCACCTAAATTAGCTCTCTGGTGTAACAAAATCAAAACAGCAGCCACTGAAAAAACTGGAAAAAGCAAAAGAACAAAACTCAGTGGCTGAACTAAACTGAGAAGGCAGAAGCCCCCGGAGGGGACCCAGAAGGCCCCCAAAGAAGTGCAGGACAAAATGCAAAAATATAGCAACAACACAAAAGAAGAAAAATTCTTATCTGGTAGCAGGAGATGCAGACACGACACAGCAGGCTACAAGGGAAACTGGAATGAAGGATTCAGACCAGAACAATTGATCACCGGCAACCCTGATGGGAAAATGACTCCCTTATATAAGACCAGTCAGTAACACCTGATTCCCAGTCCTCACAATCTTCACTAGTACCGCTTGTAACCACCAGAGGGAGCCTCTGCTCAGAACTCATCTCAAACCCATTCACAACAGTACCCCCCCCTTGAGGAGGGGTCACCGAACCCTCATTTGAGCAACCAGGTCGGTCAGGATGAGTTCTATGATACGCACGGATAAGTCTCCTAGCATGGATGTCCGAAGCAAACACCCAAGAATTGTCTTCCTGACCATAACCTCTCCATTTAACCAAATACTGGAGTCTTCGTCTAGAAAAACGAGAATCCAATATTTTCTCAACCACATACTCCAGATTGCCCTCAACCAAAACAGGGTCAGGAGGCACAGTAGCAGGAACCACTGGCTCAACAAACCTCTTCAACAAGGACTTGTGGAACACGTTATGGATCTTAAATGTCCCTGGAAGAAGCAAACGAAAAGAAACAGGATTAATAATCTCCATGATCTTATAAGGTCCAATGAACCTAGGCTTAAATTTAGGAGATGCTACTCTCATAGGAATATTCTTTGAGGACAACCAGACCAAGTCCCCCACTTTAAACCGAGGACCATCAGTCCTATGCCGGTTAGCAAACCGCTGGGCCTTCTCCTGAAAGAGGGACAACCTCTCCACTACCTGGTCCCAAATCTGTTGCATACGCTCAACAACAGAGTCAACACCTGGACAGACAGAAGCTTCCGTCTGTCCTGAAGAAAATCGAGGGTGAAAACCAGAATTACAGAAAAACGGAGACATCAAAGTGGCAGAGCTGGCCCTATTATTAAGAGCAAACTCAGCCAAAGGCAAAAAAGAGACCCAGTCATCCTGATCAGCAGACACAAAGCATCTTAGATAAGTCTCTAATGTCTGGTTTGTTCTCTCAGTTTGACCATTGGTCTGAGGATGAAATGCCGAGGAGAAAGACAATTGAACACCCAGTTTAGAACAAAAAGTCCTCCAAAATCTGGAAACAAACTGGACTCCTCTGTCAGACACAATGTTCTCAGGAATGCCGTGTAAACGAACCACGTGCTGAAGAAACAACGGCACCAATTCAGAGGAGGAAGGCAACTTAGGTAATGGCACAAGATGTATCATTTTGGAAAACCTATCACAAATTACCCAGATGGTGGTCATTCTCTGAGAAACAGGAAGATCGGAAATGAAATCCATAGAGATATGGGTCCATGGTCTCTTGGGCACAGGCAATGGCATCAACAAACCACTAGAGCGAGAGCAAGGCTTGGAGCGAGAGCAAGTCCCGCAGGACTGCACAAATTCCCTGACATTGCGAGACAAGGTAGGCCACCAAAAGGACCGACTAACCAAGTCTCTGGTACCAAAAATTCCGTGATGCCCAGCCAATGCGGAACAATGAATCTCAGACATCACACTCTTTTTCCATTGGTCCGGGACAAACAATTTTCCAACAGGGCAGCGCTCGGGCCTATCCTCCTGACACCCCTCCAGAGCAAGTCTCAAATTGGGCGAGATGGCGGAAAGAACTACACCCTCTTTCAAAATAACAGAAGGATCAGATAACTCAGGAGAGTCCGCAAGGAAACTCCTCGAGAGGGCATCCGCCTTAACATTCTTAGTGCCAGGAAGAAAGGAAACCACAAAATTAAAACGTGTGAAAAACAAGGCCCACCTGGCCTGTCTAGGATTGAGTCGCTTGGCAGATTCCAGATAGACCAGATTCTTATGGTCCGTAAGGACCACCACCTGATGTTTGGCTCCCTCCAGCCAATGTCTCCACTCTTCAAAAGCCCACTTCATGGCCAATAACTCCCGATTACCCACGTCATAATTACGTTCAGTAGGAGAAAATTTTCGAGAGAAAAAGGCACAAGGGTTACTTTTAGAGGTCTCTGGATCTTTTTGGGACAAAACGGCACCTGCCCCAATTTCAGAGGCATCAACCTCCACCTGAAATGGCAGAGAAACATCAGGCTGCCGTAGAACAGGAGCAGAAGTGAATCTCTACTTAAGTTCCTGAAATGCAGAGACTGCCTCAGGAGGCCAATTCACCACATCAGAACCCTTTCTGGTCAAATCAGTTAATGGTTTAACAATAACCGAGAAATTACCAATAAATTTACGATAAAAATTGGCAAAACCCAAAAATCTCTGAAGAGCCTTTAATGAAGTAGGTTGGACCCAATCACAGATGGCCTGAACCTTGACCGGGTCCATTTCAATAACAGATGGGGACAAAATGAATCCCAGAAATGAGATCTTCTGTACGCCAAAAAGACACTTTGATCCCTTCACATACAGAGCATTATCCCTCAAAATCTGGAACACAGTCCGAACATGTTTCACATGAGAGTCCCAGTCATTAGAAAAAATCAAGATATCATCCAAATAAACAATCAGAAATTTGTCCACAAAATCCCTGAAAATGTCATTCATGAAGGACTGGAAGACGTAAGGGGCATTAGTGAGCCCAAAGAGCATCACTAGGTACTCAAAATGCCCTTCAGGGGTATTGAATGCCGTCTTCCATTCATCCCCGTGCTTAATGCAAATAAGGTTATACGCCCCCCTGAGGTCAAGCTTGGTAAACCAAGTAGCGTTTTTCACCCTGGAAAACAGGTCAGAAATCAAGGGTAACGGGTATTGATATTTCACAGTAATATTGTTCAAGAGACGATAATCAATACACGGCCTTAATGAACCATCTTTTTGGCCACAAAGAAAAAACCGGCACCTAAGGGTGAAGAGGATGGTCTGATATGACCCTTCTCCAATGATTCCTTGATATAAGACCGCATAGCGTCATGTTCAGGTACAGACAAGTTAAAAAGGCGACCTTTAGGGAATTTACTACCCGGCACTAATTCAATAGCGCAGTCATAGCTCCTATGGGGAGGTAAGGATGCAGATTTACTTTCGCTAAACACATCAGAAAAATCAAACAAAAAGTCAGGAACATCCTGAGCTTGGGGGGAGGCAGAAAAAACAGGAGTGTTGGTATTAACACATTGGCAGCCCCAACTGGTTACAGACACAGATTTCCAATCCAAAACAGGATTATGAGACTGTAACCAAGGGAAACCCAGCACGATAATGTCATGCAGATTATATAGAACCAAAAATTTGCAGCACTCCTGGTGATCAGGTTCAACCCTCATTATCACCTGAGTAGAAAACTGGGGTTTATTCTCAGCCAAAGGGGTAGAATCGATCCCCAGTAGGGGAATAGACTTCTGTAGGGGTATCAAGGGAAACCCACAACGTTTAGCAAAATCATAATCCATCAGGTTAATAGCTGCTCCAGAATCAACAAAAGCCTGAGCAGAAAATGAGGACAGAGAGCATATCAGAGTGACAGTTAATAAAAACTTAGTCTGAACACTACCCAAGACAACTGAGCGTGCAAAACGTCTTCCCCGCTTAGGGCAGACTGAAATAGCATGAGAGGCATCACCACAGTAGAAACATAACCTATTGCGCTTTCAAAACTCATGACGCTGTGCCCCAGACACCACTCCATCACACTGCATGGGCTCAGAAGCTGGCTCACAAGGCAACACCACTCCACGCATACTTCTCCGCTCACGCAAACGTCTGTCAATTTGAATCGCTAATGACATAGAATCATTGAGACCAGAGGGGACAGGGAATCCCACCATAACATCCTTTACATTATCCGACAGACCCTTCCGGAAAAGGGCCGCCAAAGCGTCGTCATTCCATTTGGTCAGGACTGCCCACCTACGGAATCTCTGACAGTATAACTCAGCGTCATCAAGCCCCTGATATAATGCCAACAAGGCTTTTTCAGCTTGATCAGTGACATTAGGCTCATCGTACAATAACCCCAAAGCCTGAAAAAACGCATCAACATCACTCAAAACAGGATCCCCAGGTATCAGGGAAAAAGCCCAATCCTGAGGATCGCCGCGCAGGAGAGAGATGACAATTTGAACCTGCTGCGCTGCGTTTCCTGAGGACTTAGATTTTAAGGCAAAAAACAATTTACAATTATTTTTGAAATTCTGAAACTTAGCTCGATCCCCTAAAAACAAATCTGGCATGGGGATCCTAGGTTCCACAACAGGCAACCCAGCAAGATAGATAGCAATACTCCGAACCTCAGTGGCAAGCTGATCCACACGGCCAGACAACTGTGCAAACTCCATTGGGAGAAAAGATCCTCCCCAGCACCCAGAGATACAGAGGGAAAAAAAAAAATGCAACAAACAGAAAAATATCTCTGACAACTCTGACAACCTTTTTTTCTATCACAATATTTTTTCCCTTCTGTGAGTACCATACAATTTTCAATTTTTAGGCCGGTGATACTGTTATGTTTCGGTAGCTGAGGAGTGCAGGTAAAAAAGGCAATACACCAGAGCAGTTGGAATCTATGGGATTGCAGTACCCTGACTAACCACCACAACTAGAGGCAGCCATGGAGCGTTCCTACGTTGGTCCTAGACGCCTCGTCACAGCCTGAGAAACTAACTACACCTAAAGATAGAAATAGGAAAGCTATCTGTCCCGGAGCAGAACCCCAAAGATAATAGAAAGCCCCCAAACATGTAATGGCGGTTAGACAAGAGGAAATACTGACACAGAAAGAAAATAGAATGAGCAAACGCTGGGGCCCAAACTATCTAAATAGAAAAGGACAGGAAGGGTACTTACTGCAATCCCAGAAAACCCTGAAAAACACCAACTCTACTAATTTCAAAATCACCTGAGATCACACGACCTCTACCACCTAAATTAGCTCTCTGGTGTAACAAAATCAAAACAGCAGCCACTGAAAAAACTGGAAAAAGCAAAAGAACAAAACTCAGTGGCTGAACTAAACTGAGAAGGCAGAAGCCCCCGGAGGGGACCCAGAAGGCCCCCAAAGAAGTGCAGGACAAAATGCAAAAATATAGCAACAACACAAAAGAAGAAAAATTCTTATCTGGTAGCAGGAGATGCAGACACGACACAGCAGGCTACAAGGGAAACTGGAATGAAGTATTCAGACCAGAACAATTGATCACCGGCAACCCTGATGGGAAAATGACTCCCTTATATAAGACCAGTCAGTAACACCTGATTCCCAGTCCTCACAATCTTCACTAGTACCGCTTGTAACCACCAGAGGGAGCCTCTGCTCAGAACTCATCTCAAATCCATTCACACAACAGACATCATTCCTGGGGAGGGGATCGGCAGTGCGCCACAAGACAGGAAGGTGTTTCTTCTGCGGGAGAAAGGGACATTTTATTGGGGGGTGTCCATCCCTTCTTTTTGCAGAGTGAGAAGTCGCCGGAAAACTATTGATCCCAGGTTGTGTGGTGGACGGCAATCTGGGAGTAGGTATTTCGTCCCTAGGTCCATCTCAATTCCTCGTGCCGGCGGAGGTGGTGGTGGGTGCGAGAACTGAGAGGATATCTGTTCTTCTGGATAGTGGGGCCGGGGCTAATCTGGTGGATGCTCGGTTTGCCCGGGTTCAAGGTATGCGACTGAGTGTATTAGCTAAACCCATCCCCATATTCTCGATCGACGCCAGACCTCTCGGTCAGGGTAGTTTTTTGCAAGCAGTGCATAACATAGATCTTCAAGTGGGGGCGATACATAAAGAACTGTTGTCGTGTTACGTGTTGGAGGGTCTTCCCACCCCTATAGTGCTGGGCCTTCCTTGGTTAACTAAGCATAACCCGGTTATTAATTGGCAATCCAGAGAGATAAGCCAATGCAGTGAATTCTGTACTAAAAACTGCATGAATACGGTCATCGGTGCGGTCGCTCCTAGAGTCTTACCTCCATTTCTGGCGGACTTTGAGGATGTATTCTCGGAGAAAGGGTGTCAGGAACTACCTCCTCATCGCGTGTATGACTGTTCTGTAAAACTGCTCCCTGAGGCCAAGTTACCTAAATCTAGGTTGTATAACCTTTCTGGTCCTGAGAGACAGGTCATGAAGGATTATATTTCAGAGAGTCTGGCTAAGGGGCATATTAGACCTTCATCTTCCCCGGTGGCCGCGGGGTTCTTCTTTGTGAAGAAGAAAGATGGAGGCCTACGCCCTTGCCTGGATTTCCGTGAACTCAATCGGATTATGGTCCGAGATCCGTATCCGCTCCCACTTATTCCCGATCTCTTCAATCAGATCGGTGGGCGCCAAATGGTTCTCTAAGTTGGATCTCAGGGGGGCGTACAATCTGATTAGGATGAAGGAGGGGGATGAGTGGAAGACGGCGTTTAACACTCCAGAGGGGCATTATGAGAACCTTGTCATGCCATTTGGTCTGACTAATGCCCCGGCAGTGTTCCAACACTTTGTTAATGACATTTTTCGCCGCCTGGTGGGACAGTTTGTTGTCATATATCTGGATAACATCTTAATTTACTCGCCGGATCTGGTGTCTCATCAGGAGCATGTTAGGCAGGTGTTGCAGATCTTGCGGGATAATAAACTGTACGCCAAATGGGAAAAGTGTGAGTTCGCCGTACAGGAACTTCAGTTTTTAGGTTTCCTGGTGTCAGCGTCCGGTTTTCGTATGGACCCTGGGAAAGTGCGGGCAGTTCTTGAGTGGGATCTGCCAGAGGATCTTAAGTCACTACAACGTTTCCTGGGGTTTGCTAACTACTACCGGAAATTTATTCGTAATTTCTCGTCCATAGTTAAACCTCTCACAGACATGACTAAAAAAGGGACGGATTTTTCAAGGTGGTCTGACAAGGCTTGTCAAGCGTTTTCCTCCTTGAAAAAATGTTTTGCTTCGGCTCCCATACTCATTCAACCGGATGCGTCACAGCCGTTCATTGTGGAGGTGGACGCTTCTGAGGTAGGGGTGGGAGCAGTATTGTCACAGGGTTCGTCCCCTGGTAAGTGGCACCCGTGCGCTTTCTTCTCTAAAAAATTGTCGTCCGCTGAGAGGAATTACGATGTCGGCAATAGGGAGCTCTTGGCCATTAAGTTAGCTTTTGAGGAGTGGTGTCATTTTTTGGAGGGGGCAGTCCACCCGGTCACCGTCATCACCGATCACAAGAACCTGCTGTATTTAGAGTCCGCAAAACGTCTGAATCCCAGACAAGCTAGGTGGTCGTTATTTTTTACCAGGTTTAATTTTGTTGTCACATATCGTCCTGGGTCAAAAAATGTAAAGGCGGATGCCTTGTCTCATAGTTTCCCTGGGGCCGGGAAGACGGATGACCCGGTTCCGATCCTTCAGGAGGGGGTGGTGGTGTCGGCAGTATGCTCTGAGCTTGAGAAGGAGGTATTGGAGGCTCAGGGGGACGCCCCTGTTGGACCTCCAGGGAGACTGTTTGTTCCGGATCACTTGCGACAAAAGGTGATTGAGGCACACCATAACTCAGCCTTGGCAGGACACCCAGGGAGTAAAGCAACTGTGGATCTCCTCTCGCGTCGGTTTTGGTGGCCTAACTTACATAGGGAGGTGGTAACTTTTGTTGAGTCCTGTGGGGTTTGTGCGCGCTCTAAGACCCCACATACCCGTCCGTCTGGGGCCCTCTTACCTTTGAAGATCCCGGAGCGTCCGTGGACTCATCTGTCTATGGACTTTATTACAGACCTCCCGCCGTCTTCGGGTAAAACAGTCATACTTGTTGTAGTGGACAGGTTCAGCAAGATGGCTCATTTTATCGCTCTTCCTGCTCTTCCTAATGCTAAAACTCTGGCGCAGGTGTTCATTGGGGAGATTGTGAGGCTTCACGGGGTACCCTCCGATGTGGTGTCGGATCGAGGGTCTCAGTTTGTGTCCAAATTCTGGAAGGCATTTTGTACACGGCGGGGGATGCAGTTGTCGTTTTCATCGGCTTTTCATCCGCAGACCAATGGTCAGACAGAACGTCTGAACCAGAGTTTGGAGACATATCTCCGGTGTTTTGTGTCAGAGAACCAGGAGGACTGGGCTTCTTTCTTGCCTCTGGCGGAATTTGCTCTTAACAATAGGCGGAGCGAGTCCACTGGTAAGTCCCCGTTTTTTGGGGCATATGGTTTTCACCCCCAGTTTTGTACTTTCAGTAGGGGGGGCTCTTCGGGGGTTCCTGAGGAAGAACGATTTTCGTCATCACTTGCTTCAGTGTGGAGAGGAGTGCTGAACAATCTTAGTACTATGGGGAACTGATACAAACATATGGCTGACAGGAGGAGAGTGTCTGGTCCGGACCTATGTGTGAACGATCGGGTATGGTTGTCTACCAAGAATATAAAACTTAAGGTTCCCTCTTGGAAACTGGGTCCCAGGTTCATCGGGCCATACAGGATCAGTTCTATAATTAATCCGGTGGCATTCCGTCTTGACCTCCCCCCTACGTTTAAAATTCACAACGTGTTCCACAGATCTTTGCTTAAGAGGTATGTGGCGCCGGTGATACCGTCACCTTTACCTCCTCCTCCTGTGGTGGTCAATGGTAACTTGGAGTTTCAGGTGTCGAAAATCATCGATTCACGTCTTAACCGCCGGTCCCTTCAGTACCTGGTTCATTGGAGGGGGTATGGTCCTGAGGAGAGGACGTGGGTTACCGCGTCGGATATTAACGCAGACCGATTAATTCGGGCCTTCCACACGACTCACCCGGATAAACCTGGCTCTGAGGGTCCAGAGGCCCCTCGTAGAAGGGGGGTACTGTCACGGGTGTGTCGCCACGAAGATCGTCGCGAATACACAACCTGACTTCGCGCAGCTGAGTTTTTGGTGCTTGGTGTTTTTCGGCAGTGAGGGAGTTAATTCTCTCTCTCTCTGTGTTAGACGAGGCCCGGCCTCGCCCAGCTGCAGTTAATGCTGCAGTAATGAGATTCCTTCAAATACCTGCCAGTCTGCTAGGAATGTGTCGGTGAAAGCATTCATGCAGACCAGCAGAGCGGATCGTGGTATTGTGAAGTCTGAAGTGAAGAGTACCTGGTGTGGTTTTTTCCCCTCCTCGCTTTATCATTTATCTCCGTACCCGTTGGTGTTCCCTCTGTTTTTGTGGAGTGAGTTTTGTATGCAAGGTGGATTTTAGTTTACCCCTTGTACTGTCTCGTTCGTCTATTACTGTGTTTAGGCATATACCTTCCAGTCCCCTGTGTTGTGATCGGGGTCCTTCTCAGGACTAGATTACTGAGGGTCAGGGATTTGCAGGAGATAGGGTTACGCTGGCGGCCTGGACCTCTGTACCATCAACAGTACCTCCAGGTAGAGGGATTAGTCAGGGCCCCTGCTTAGGGTCAGCATAGACCCCGGACCTCCTGTATGCAATGACAGCGTGACAGTTGTCTTGGGTAGTGTTCAGACTAAATTTCTGTTGACTGTTACCCTGTCCACATTTTCTGCTCAGGCTTTTGTTGATTCGGGAGCAGCTATTAACCTGATGGATTTTGATTTTGCTAAACGTTGTGGGTTTCCCTTGATACCCCTACGGAAGTCTATTCCCCTACTGGGGATTGATTCTACCCCTTTGGCTGAGAATAAACCCCAGTTCTCTACTCAGGTGATAATGAGGGTTGAACCTGATCATCAGGAGAGTTGCAAATTTTTGGTGCTGTATAATCTGCATGACATTATTGTACTAGGTTTCCCTTGGTTACAGTCTCATAATCCTGTTTTGGATTGGAAATCTGTGTCTGTAACCAGTTGGGGCTGCCAATGTGTTAATGCCAACACTCCTGTTTTTTCTGCCTCTCCCCAGGCTCAGGATGTTCCTGACTTTTTGACTGATTTTTCTGATGTGTTTAGCGAAAGTAAATCTGCATCCTTGCCCCCCCATAGGAGCTATGACTGCGCTATTGAATAAGTGCCTGGTAGTAAATTCCCTAAAGGTCGCCTTTTTAACTTGTCTGTACCTGAACATGACGCTATGCGGTCTTATATCAAGGAGTCATTGGAGAAGGGTCATATCAGACCATCCTCTTCACCCTTGGGTGCCTGTTTTTTCTTTGTGGCCAAAAAGGATGGTTCATTAAGGCCGTGTATTGATTATCGTCTCTTGAACAATATCACTGTGAAATATCAATATCCGTTACCCTTGATTTCTGACCTGTTTTCCAGGGTGAAAAGTGCTACTTGGTTTACCAAGCTTGACCTCAGGGGGGCGTACAACCTTATTCGCATTAAGCACGGGGATGAATGGAAGA
This sequence comes from Oophaga sylvatica, assembly GCA_033576555.1. NCBI lineage: Eukaryota > Metazoa > Chordata > Amphibia > Anura > Dendrobatidae > Oophaga > Oophaga sylvatica. The sequence continues at coordinate 149,027,965 of JARQOD010000009.1, forward strand.
CGGCATTTAATACCCCAGAGGGGCATTTTGAGTAACTAGTGATGCCCTTTGGGCTCACTAATGCTCCTTCCGTCTTCCAGTCCTTCATGAATGACATTTTCAGGGATTTTGTGGATAAATTTCTGATTGTTTATTTGGATGATATCTTGATTTTTTCCAATGACTGGGACTCTCATGTGAAACATGTTCGGACTGTGTTCCAGATTTTGAGAGAGAATGCTCTTTTATGTGAAGGGATCAAAGTGTCTTTTTATCGTACAGAGGATCTCATTTCTGGGATTCATTTTGTCCCCATCTATTATTGAAATGGACCCGGTCAAGGTTCAGGCCATCTGTGATTGGGTCCAACCTACTTCATTAAAGGCTCTTCAGAGATTCTTGGGTTTTGCCAATTTTTATCGTAAATTTATTGGTAATTTCTCTGTTATTGTTAAACCATTGACTGATTTGACCAAAAAGGGTTCTGATGTGGTGAACTGGCCTCCTGAGGCAGTCTCTGCGTTTCAGGAACTTAAGCAGAGATTCACTTCTGCTCCTGTTCTACGGCATATAAGAACGCTAACCAGCTCACCGGTTTGTAGAAGCACGGATCCTCCGCTTGATCAAACGTGAAGATACATGAGAAAATGAAGAAAAAAGGGATCCAGCTTCAATAAAATCTTCATCTTTATTGATTCATAAAAACATGAATAATGGCATGCTCCTGGACAAGCTCAGGACAAGGCTACGCGTTTCGATCACAGGGATCTTTATCACAGCTGACATATTCAGACAAGGGCACATATTTAAGACAAAGGAAGACCAATCACGATCAGAAAAAATGTCATGTGATTTTTGACAAGTCCTTTAACAATTTTCACATAACGAATAAAGAAAGAAAAAAACAAAAACAAAAAAAAAAAAAACACAATATTTGCACAAATAAAATCAATGCAAAGAAATGAAATTAATAATGGAACATCAATTTGTTTCTTTTGTTGAGACCAAATGGATGTCTGGTATGTAGATTAAAGATCCAGAAAGCTTCACGTGTGAGGAGTCGCTGACGTGCATCTCCACCTCGGGCAGACAGGTTAACACTTTCAATACCTGTGACTTGGAAGGAAGAAACATTGCGAGCATGCTGAAAAATAAAATGTTTAGCAGCAGCAGAAATATTGCGATTCGAAGAAACATTCTTTACATCCTGCAAATGTTCAGCGATCCTGATTTTTAGTTTCCTAGTAGTGCAGCCTATATAAGATAAATTGCAAGTAGTGCACATAATTTTATATACCACATAGCATGAATTACAATTGATATATTTGTTAATGGTATAAATCGCAGTGCTGTCATTATTTTCAAAGGTTTTCGTTACACAAACATATTTGCAAAGTGCACATCTATTGTGGCCACATTTATAAAAACCTTTATGTTCTAACCACGATGTTTTATGAGAAGAGAAATTATTACTGAACATGCTTGGAGAAACTTTGTTACCAATAGATGGCGCTTTCCTTGAAACAACATTAATACCTGATGAAAGAATGTCAGCAAGAGAGGGATCTTCATATAAAATAGGCAGCGATCTCAAAATGATTTTTTTGATGTCCCCAAATTGAGGACTATATTGAGCACAAAAATATGGTTTCACTGCAAGATCATTTTTTTGTTGTCGCCCTCCACTAATGAGATCCTCTCTGTTTTTATTACTTACAATTGTTCGTGCTCTTTTTAATGACCATTTAGGATAATTTCTGTTTTTTAATTTTGTATCCACACAATTAAATTCCGTTTCCAAAGCTGTAGGATCGCTGCAGTTTCTCAAAATTCTGGTATATTCACCCAAAGGAATCGATTTAATAGTATGTTTGGGGTGACTGCTTGCTGCATGCAAGATAGAATTACCAGCACAAGGTTTGCTGAACGTTTTAGTAATAATAACAGAGTCATGTACCCCATATAAATCAAGATCCAAAAAAGAAATTTTGTTATGATGAAATTTATGAGTAAAATGTATGTTGAATGAATTAGAATTGATATAATCAATAAATCCGGATATGGCAGGTACATCACCACTCCAAATGATGAGTAAATCATCAATATATCTACCATACCAAGCAATCGAGTCAATAAATGGATTAGTAGCTGAAAAAATAAAAAAATATTCCCAATATGACATAACAAGATTAGCTAGGGATGGCGCAAATTTCGCACCCATCGCCACGCCAGATTTTTGTAAAAAAAATTTATTGTCAAATGAGAAAAAATTGTGGGTTAATAAAAATTGAATAACTTGTAAAATATAATTAATGAGATCCTGGGAATAATTACTGAATTTCGTTAAGACAAACTGCAGCGCTGTCATGGCAACATTGTAAGGTATACAGGTATATAAAGAAGTCACATCACAACATAACCAAGTATTTTCTTTAGACCAGATTTTCTTGGAAAACATTCTCAGCACTTCTTTAGAATCTTTAATATAACCAGGAGTGATTTGTACTAGTGGTTGAAGTAGTGAGTCAACCCATTCACCCAGATGTTCATTTAAAGATCCAATCCCTGAGACAATAGGTCTCATGGGGGGGATTTTCATATCCTTGTGAATTTTTGGGAGACCATGCATGATAGGGATAATAGGATGAGACACTGTGAGATAATCAGTTTGTTTTTTGGTTAAAATGCCAAGGCTGAAACCCTCATTGATAATTTGGATAATCTCACTTTTAAATTTATCAGTGGGATTTGTATGGAGTTTTTCATATACATCACTGTCAGACAAGAGAGACATAATTTGAGAATGATAATCCTCTTTATTCAGGATAACTACCATGCCACCCTTGTCCGACATTTTAATTATTATATCTGACATACTTATGATCTCATCTAATGCAGTTTTCTGGGCTTTTGTTAAATTGGAATGATTTCTGCTGCTGCCCATTTTAACCCTATCATGAAGGATTTTTAAATCCCTCTCTATCACCTCCTGGTATTTAGTCATGCAATCAGGCCTGGATTGAATGGGATAAAAAGAGGGATTTTTTGTTTTAAACACAGGTGCATGAATGGTATCAGATTCATTATCATAGGAATGAGTAGACAAACTAAACAAAGTGTTGAGAGATACCTGTTCTCTGAAAGACAAGTCAGTAAATTCATTATTATATGTCAGCGACTCCTGCAAAGGGGTCTCATCAGAATGATTTAAAAAATGCTTTTTGATGGTAAGGTCTCGCATAAACTTATTGACGTCCAAAATAGTAGAAAAAAGATTGAAATTCTGATCAGGCACAAAATTCAGACCTAAGGACAAAACATCTAATTGCGTTTTGGTAAAGTCTCGTGCAGATAAATTCAAGACATTATCATGGTTTATTATTTGCGATAATTCTTCCTGCGGCGTGTAATCATGACATGATCTTTGTCGGTGTTTTCTGCCACCCCGCCTTTTACGTTTTTTGAATGACGAAAAAACTTTGTGGTGTGAACACTGTCATTAGAGGAAACACTCAGATTATTGTCAGATGAATCCAACTCAGAGGATGTAAAACAGACATGTGGTTTAGATACCGGTTCATTGAGAGCATGGTTGCGTTTTAAAATAGATTTAGGAGTTCTATGACCCCGCTCCCAATGGCCCCAGTCATAGACTTTCTTGGTTGAATAGTCTCTTAGATCACGAGAAAATTTTCTTTTTTTCCGGTCCATGATATCCTTTTCTAGGCTAGAGACATTATCTTGCATTTTAGCCACAAGTGAGTCATACTGAGTCAACGATTTAAATTCAGTGAGCGCAGTATCTGCATCATTCATTTGTTTCTGAATATCCTCCAATTTATTACTCTCATATTTGACTATGAGTTGCATTAGTTTGGAAGAACAATTACTGAGTATCTGATTCCACTCTTCAATGAAAATGTCAGAAAAAATTGTAGTGGGGATTTTTTTTAATACGAAGCCCCCTTGGAATCATATCCTTAGCTAGATAATTTTGGAGGGTAGTATGATCCCACCACAACTTTGTTTCTTGAAGCAAAAGTTTTTCCATTTTGTTGATATTTTCATTCAGATCAGGCATGTCTGGAATTTCGTTAATATCACCAGAAAACACTTGTGCCGCTTTGACAGATCTGTCTTGAACAAAAATAGATGCCATAATAAAGCTGGTGCCTGAGCTTAATGACTGAGTCCACTTTCAAAATACTTGAAAATATTGAGCATGAAACCGGGGGCACGGTAATCAAAAGTACAAATATAAGAACGCTAACCAGCTCACCGGTTTGTAGAAGCACGGATCCTCCGCTTGATCAAACGTGAAGATACATAAGAAAATGAAGGAAAAAGGGATCCAGCTTCAATAAAATCTTCATCTTTATTGATTCATAAAAACATGAATAATGGCATGCTCCTGGACAAGCTCAGGACAAGGCTACGCGTTTCGATCACAGGGATCTTTATCACAGCTGACATATTCAGACAAGGGCACATATTTAAGACAAAGGAAGACCAATCACGATCAGAAAAAATGCCATGTGATTTTTTGACAAGTCCTTTAACAATTTTCACATAACGAATAAAGAAAGAAAAAAAACAAAAAAAAAAAAAAAACAAAACACAATATTTGCACAAATAAAATCAATGCAAAGAAATGAAATTAATAATGGAACATCAATTCGTTTCTTTTGTTGAGACCAAATGGATGTCTGGTATGTAGATTAAAGATCCAGAAAGCTTCACGTGTGAGGAGTCGCTGACGTGCATCTCCACCTCGGGCAGACAGGTTAACACTTTCAATACCTGTGACTTGGAAGGAAGAAACATTGCGAGCATGCTGAAAAATAAAATGTTTAGCAGCAGCAGAAATATTGCGATTCGAAGAAACATTCTTTACATCCTGCAAATGTTCAGCGATCCTGATTTTTAGTTTCCTAGTAGTGCAGCCTATATAAGATAAATTGCAAGTAGTGCACATAATTTTATATACCACATAGCATGAATTACAATTGATATATTTGTTAATGGTATAAATCGCAGTGCTGTCATTATTTTCAAAGGTTTTCGTTACACAAACATATTTGCAAAGTGCACATCTATTGTGGCCACATTTATAAAAACCTTTATGTTCTAACCACGATGTTTTATGAGAAGAGAAATTATTACTGAACATGCTTGGAGAAACTTTGTTACCAATAGATGGCGCTTTCCTTGAAACAACATTAATACCTGATGAAAGAATGTCAGCAAGAGAGGGATCTTCATATAAAATAGGCAGCGATCTCAAAATGATTTTTTTGATGTCCCCAAATTGAGGACTATATTGAGCACAAAAATATGGTTTAACTGCAAGATCATTTTTTTGTTGTCGCCCTCCACTAATGAGATCCTCTCTGTTTTTATTACTTACAATTGTTCGTGCTCTTTTTAATGACCATTTAGGATAATTTCTGTTTTTTAATTTTGTATCCACACAATTAAATTCCGTTTCCAAAGCTGTAGGATCGCTGCAGTTTCTCAAAATTCTGGTATATTCACCCAAAGGAATCGATTTAATAGTATGTTTGGGGTGACTGCTTGCTGCATGCAAGATAGAATTACCAGCACAAGGTTTGCTGAACGTTTTAGTAATAATAACAGAGTCATGTACCCCATATAAATCAAGATCCAAAAAAGAAATTTTGTTATGATGAAATTTATGAGTAAAATGTATGTTGAATGAATTAGAATTGATATAATCAATAAATCCGGATATGGCAGGTACATCACCACTCCAAATGATGAGTAAATCATCAATATATCTACCATACCAAGCAATCGAGTCAATAAATGGATTAGTAGCTGAAAAAATAAAAAAATATTCCCAATATGACATAACAAGATTAGCTAGGGATGGCGCGAATTTCGCACCCATCGCCACGCCAGATTTTTGTAAAAAAAATTTATTGTCAAATGAGAAAAAATTGTGGGTTAATAAAAATTTAATAACTTGTAAAATATAATTAATGAGATCCTGGGAATAATTACTGAATTTCGTTAAGACAAACTGCAGCGCTGTCATGGCAACATTGTAAGGTATACAGGTATATAAAGAAGTCACATCACAACATAACCAAGTATTTTCTTTAGACCAGATTTTCTTGGAAAACATTCTCAGCACTTCTTTAGAATCTTTAATATAACCAGGAGTGATTTGTACTAGTGGTTGAAGTAGTGAGTCAACCCATTCACCCAGATGTTCATTTAAAGATCCAATCCCTGAGACAATAGGTCTCATGGGGGGGATTTTCATATCCTTGTGAATTTTTGGGAGACCATGCATGATAGGGATAATAGGATGAGACACTGTGAGATAATCAGTTTGTTTTTTGGTTAAAATGCCAAGGCTGAAACCCTCATTGATAATTTGGATAATCTCACTTTTAAATTTATCAGTGGGATTTGTATGGAGTTTTTCATATACATCACTGTCAGACAAGAGAGACATAATTTGAGAATGATAATCCTCTTTATTCAGGATAACTACCATGCCACCCTTGTCCGACATTTTAATTATTATATCTGACATACTTATGATCTCATCTAATGCAGTTTTCTGGGCTTTTGTTAAATTGGAATGATTTCTGCTGCTGCCCATTTTAACCCTATCATGAAGGATTTTTAAATCCCTCTCTATCACCTCCTGGTATTTAGTCATGCAATCAGGCCTGGATTGAATGGGATAAAAAGAGGGATTTTTTGTTTTAAACACAGGTGCATGAATGGTATCAGATTCATTATCATAGGAATGAGTAGACAAACTAAACAAAGTGTTGAGAGATACCTGTTCTCTGAAAGACAAGTCAGTAAATTCATTATTATATGTCAGCGACTCCTGCAAAGGGTCTCATCAGAATGATTTAAAAAATGCTTTTTGATGGTAAGGTCTCGCATAAACTTATTGACGTCCAAAATAGTAGAAAAAAGATTGAAATTCTGATCAGGCACAAAATTCAGACCTAAGGACAAAACATCTAATTGCGTTTTGGTAAAGTCTCGTGCAGATAAATTCAAGACATTATCATGGTTTATTATTTGCGATAATTCTTCCTGCGGCGTGTAATCATGACATGATCTTTGTCGGTGTTTTCTGCCACCCCGCCTTTTACGTTTTTTGAATGACGAAAAAACTTTGTGGTGTGAACACTGTCATTAGAGGAAACACTCAGATTATTGTCAGATGAATCCAACTCAGAGGATGTAAAACAGACATGTGGTTTAGATACCGGTTCATTGAGAGCATGGTTGCGTTTTAAAATAGATTTAGGAGTTCTATGACCCCGCTCCCAATGGCCCCAGTCATAGACTTTCTTGGTTGAATAGTCTCTTAGATCACGAGAAAATTTTCTTTTTTTCCGGTCCATGATATCCTTTTCTAGGCTAGAGACATTATCTTGCATTTTAGCCACAAGTGAGTCATACTGAGTCAACGATTTAAATTCAGTGAGCGCAGTATCTGCATCATTCATTTGTTTCTGAATATCCTCCAATTTATTACTCTCATATTTGACTATGAGTTGCATTAGTTTGGAAGAACAATTACTGAGTATCTGATTCCACTCTTCAATGAAAATGTCAGAAAAAATTGTAGTGGGGATTTTTTTTAATACGAAGCCCCCTTGGAATCATATCCTTAGCTAGATAATTTTGGAGGGTAGTATGATCCCACCACAACTTTGTTTCTTGAAGCAAAAGTTTTTCCATTTTGTTGATATTTTCATTCAGATCAGGCATGTCTGGAATTTCGTTAATATCACCAGAAAACACTTGTGCCGCTTTGACAGATCTGTCTTGAACAAAAATAGATGCCATAATAAAGCTGGTGCCTGAGCTTAATGACTGAGTCCACTTTCAAAATACTTGAAAATATTGAGCATGAAACCGGGGGCACGGTAATCAAAAGTACAAATATAAGAACGCTAACCAGCTCACCGGTTTGTAGAAGCACGGATCCTCCGCTTGATCAAACGTGAAGATACATAAGAAAATGAAGGAAAAAGGGATCCAGCTTCAATAAAATCTTCATCTTTATTGATTCATAAAAACATGAATAATGGCATGCTCCTGGACAAGCTCAGGACAAGGCTACGCGTTTCGATCACAGGGATCTTTATCACAGCTGACATATTCAGACAAGGGCACATATTTAAGACAAAGGAAGACCAATCACGATCAGAAAAAATGCCATGTGATTTTTTGACAAGTCCTTTAACAATTTTCACATAACGAATAAAGAAAGAAAAAAAACAAAAAAAAAAAAAAAAAAAAACACAATATTTGCACAAATAAAATCAATGCAAAGAAATGAAATTAATAATGGAACATCAATTCGTTTCTTTTGTTGAGACCAAATGGATGTCTGGTATGTAGATTAAAGATCCAGAAAGCTTCACGTGTGAGGAGTCGCTGACGTGCATCTCCACCTCGGGCAGACAGGTTAACACTTTCAATACCTGTGACTTGGAAGGAAGAAACATTGCGAGCATGCTGAAAAATAAAATGTTTAGCAGCAGCAGAAATATTGCGATTCGAAGAAACATTCTTTACATCCTGCAAATGTTCAGCGATCCTGATTTTTAGTTTCCTAGTAGTGCAGCCTATATAAGATAAATTGCAAGTAGTGCACATAATTTTATATACCACATAGCATGAATTACAATTGATTATTTGTTAATGGTATAAATCGCAGTGCTGTCATTATTTTCAAAGGTTTTCGTTACACAAACATATTTGCAAAGTGCACATCTATTGTGGCCACATTTATAAAAACCTTTATGTTCTAACCACGATGTTTTATGAGAAGAGAAATTATTACTGAACATGCTTGGAGAAACTTTGTTACCAATAGATGGCGCTTTCCTTGAAACAACATTAATACCTGATGAAAGAATGTCAGCAAGAGAGGGATCTTCATATAAAATAGGCAGCGATCTCAAAATGATTTTTTTGATGTCCCCAAATTGAGGACTATATTGAGCACAAAAATATGGTTTAACTGCAAGATCATTTTTTTGTTGTCGCCCTCCACTAATGAGATCCTCTCTGTTTTTATTACTTACAATTGTTCGTGCTCTTTTTAATGACCATTTAGGATAATTTCTGTTTTTTAATTTTGTATCCACACAATTAAATTCCGTTTCCAAAGCTGTAGGATCGCTGCAGTTTCTCAAAATTCTGGTATATTCACCCAAAGGAATCGATTTAATAGTATGTTTGGGGTGACTGCTTGCTGCATGCAAGATAGAATTACCAGCACAAGGTTTGCTGAACGTTTTAGTAATAATAACAGAGTCATGTACCCCATATAAATCAAGATCCAAAAAAGAAATTTTGTTATGATGAAATTTATGAGTAAAATGTATGTTGAATGAATTAGAATTGATATAATCAATAAATCCGGATATGGCAGGTACATCACCACTCCAAATGATGAGTAAATCATCAATATATCTACCATACCAAGCAATCGAGTCAATAAATGGATTAGTAGCTGAAAAAATAAAAAAATATTCCCAATATGACATAACAAGATTAGCTAGGGATGGCGCGAATTTCGCACCCATCGCCACGCCAGATTTTTGTAAAAAAAATTTATTGTCAAATGAGAAAAAATTGTGGGTTAATAAAAATTTAATAACTTGTAAAATATAATTAATGAGATCCTGGGAATAATTACTGAATTTCGTTAAGACAAACTGCAGCGCTGTCATGGCAACATTGTAAGGTATACAGGTATATAAAGAAGTCACATCACAACATAACCAAGTATTTTCTTTAGACCAGATTTTCTTGGAAAACATTCTCAGCACTTCTTTAGAATCTTTAATATAACCAGGAGTGATTTGTACTAGTGGTTGAAGTAGTGAGTCAACCCATTCACCCAGATGTTCATTTAAAGATCCAATCCCTGAGACAATAGGTCTCATGGGGGGATTTTCATATCCTTGTGAATTTTTGGGAGACCATGCATGATAGGGATAATAGGATGAGACACTGTGAGATAATCAGTTTGTTTTTTGGTTAAAATGCCAAGGCTGAAACCCTCATTGATAATTTGGATAATCTCACTTTTAAATTTATCAGTGGGATTTGTATGGAGTTTTTCATATACATCACTGTCAGACAAGAGAGACATAATTTGAGAATGATAATCCTCTTTATTCAGGATAACTACCATGCCACCCTTGTCCGACATTTTAATTATTATATCTGACATACTTATGATCTCATCTAATGCAGTTTTCTGGGCTTTTGTTAAATTGGAATGATTTCTGCTGCTGCCCATTTTAACCCTATCATGAAGGATTTTTAAATCCCTCTCTATCACCTCCTGGTATTTAGTCATGCAATCAGGCCTGGATTGAATGGGATAAAAAGAGGGATTTTTTGTTTTAAACACAGGTGCATGAATGGTATCAGATTCATTATCATAGGAATGAGTAGACAAACTAAACAAAGTGTTGAGAGATACCTGTTCTCTGAAAGACAAGTCAGTAAATTCATTATTATATGTCAGCGACTCCTGCAAAGGGGTCTCATCAGAATGATTTAAAAAATGCTTTTTGATGGTAAGGTCTCGCATAAACTTATTGACGTCCAAAATAGTAGAAAAAAGATTGAAATTCTGATCAGGCACAAAATTCAGACCTAAGGACAAAACATCTAATTGCGTTTTGGTAAAGTCTCGTGCAGATAAATTCAAGACATTATCATGGTTTATTATTTGCGATAATTCTTCCTGCGGCGTGTAATCATGACATGATCTTTGTCGGTGTTTTCTGCCACCCCGCCTTTTACGTTTTTTGAATGACGAAAAAACTTTGTGGTGTGAACACTGTCATTAGAGGAAACACTCAGATTATTGTCAGATGAATCCAACTCAGAGGATGTAAAACAGACATGTGGTTTAGATACCGGTTCATTGAGAGCATGGTTGCGTTTTAAAATAGATTTAGGAGTTCTATGACCCCGCTCCCAATGGCCCCAGTCATAGACTTTCTTGGTTGAATAGTCTCTTAGATCACGAGAAAATTTTCTTTTTTTCCGGTCCATGATATCCTTTTCTAGGCTAGAGACATTATCTTGCATTTTAGCCACAAGTGAGTCATACTGAGTCAACGATTTAAATTCAGTGAGCGCAGTATCTGCATCATTCATTTGTTTCTGAATATCCTCCAATTTATTACTCTCATATTTGACTATGAGTTGCATTAGTTTGGAAGAACAATTACTGAGTATCTGATTCCACTCTTCAATGAAAATGTCAGAAAAAATTGTAGTGGGGATTTTTTTAATACGAAGCCCCCTTGGAATCATATCCTTAGCTAGATAATTTTGGAGGGTAGTATGATCCCACCACAACTTTGTTTCTTGAAGCAAAAGTTTTTCCATTTTGTTGATATTTTCATTCAGATAAGGCATGTCTGGAATTTCGTTAATATCACCAGAAAACACTTGTGCCGCTTTGACAGATCTGTCTTGAACAAAAATAGATGCCATAATAAAGCTGGTGCCTGAGCTTAATGACTGAGTCCACTTTCAAAATACTTGAAAATATTGAGCATGAAACCGGGGGCACGGTAATCAAAAGTACAAATATAAGAACGCTAACCAGCTCACCGGTTTGTAGAAGCACGGATCCTCCGCTTGATCAAACGTGAAGATACATGAGAAAATGAAGAAAAAAGGGATCCAGCTTCAATAAAATCTTCATCTTTATTGATTCATAAAAACATGAATAATGGCATGCTCCTGGACAAGCTCAGGACAAGGCTACGCGTTTCGATCACAGGGATCTTTATCACAGCTGACATATTCAGACAAGGGCACATATTTAAGACAAAGGAAGACCAATCACGATCAGAAAAAATGTCATGTGATTTTTTGACAAGTCCTTTAACAATTTTCACATAACGAATAAAGAAAGAAAAAAAACAAAAAAAAAAAAAAACAAAAACACAATATTTGCACAAATAAAATCAATGCAAAGAAATGAAATTAATAATGGAACATCAATTCGTTTCTTTTGTTGAGACCAAATGGATGTCTGGTATGTAGATTAAAGATCCAGAAAGCTTCACGTGTGAGGAGTCGCTGACGTGCATCTCCACCTCGGGCAGACAGGTTAACACTTTCAATACCTGTGACTTGGAAGGAAGAAACATTGCGAGCATGCTGAAAAATAAAATGTTTAGCAGCAGCAGAAATATTGCGATTCGAAGAAACATTCTTTACATCCTGCAAATGTTCAGCGATCCTGATTTTTAGTTTCCTAGTAGTGCAGCCTATATAAGATAAATTGCAAGTAGTGCACATAATTTTATATACCACATAGCATGAATTACAATTGATATATTTGTTAATGGTATAAATCGCAGTGCTGTCATTATTTTCAAAGGTTTTCGTTACACAAACATATTTGCAAAGTGCACATCTATTGTGGCCACATTTATAAAAACCTTTATGTTCTAACCACGATGTTTTATGAGAAGAGAAATTATTACTGAACATGCTTGGAGAAACTTTGTTACCAATAGATGGCGCTTTCCTTGAAACAACATTAATACCTGATGAAAGAATGTCAGCAAGAGAGGGATCTTCATATAAAATAGGCAGCGATCTCAAAATGATTTTTTTGATGTCCCCAAATTGAGGACTATATTGAGCACAAAAATATGGTTTCACTGCAAGATCATTTTTTTGTTGTCGCCCTCCACTAATGAGATCCTCTCTGTTTTTATTACTTACAATTGTTCGTGCTCTTTTTAATGACCATTTAGGATAATTTCTGTTTTTTAATTTTGTATCCACACAATTAAATTCCGTTTCCAAAGCTGTAGGATCGCTGCAGTTTCTCAAAATTCTGGTATATTCACCCAAAGGAATCGATTTAATAGTATGTTTGGGGTGACTGCTTGCTGCATGCAAGATAGAATTACCAGCACAAGGTTTGCTGAACGTTTTAGTAATAATAACAGAGTCATGTACCCATATAAATCAAGATCCAAAAAAGAAATTTTGTTATGATGAAATTTATGAGTAAAATGTATGTTGAATGAATTAGAATTGATATAATCAATAAATCCGGATATGGCAGGTACATCACCACTCCAAATGATGAGTAAATCATCAATATATCTACCATACCAAGCAATCGAGTCAATAAATGGATTAGTAGCTGAAAAAATAAAAAAATATTCCCAATATGACATAACAAGATTAGCTAGGGATGGCGCAAATTTCGCACCCATCGCCACGCCAGATTTTTGTAAAAAAAATTTATTGTCAAATGAGAAAAAATTGTGGGTTAATAAAAATTTAATAACTTGTAAAATATAATTAATGAGATCCTGGGAATAATTACTGAATTTCGTTAAGACAAACTGCAGCGCTGTCATGGCAACATTGTAAGGTATACAGGTATATAAAGAAGTCACATCACAACATAACCAAGTATTTTCTTTAGACCAGATTTTCTTGGAAAACATTCTCAGCACTTCTTTAGAATCTTTAATATAACCAGGAGTGATTTGTACTAGTGGTTGAAGTAGTGAGTCAACCCATTCACCCAGATGTTCATCTAAAGATCCAATCCCTGAGACAATAGGTCTCATGGGGGGGATTTTCATATCCTTGTGAATTTTTGGGAGACCATGCATGATAGGGATAATAGGATGAGACACTGTGAGATAATCAGTTTGTTTTTTGGTTAAAATGCCAAGGCTGAAACCCTCATTGATAATTTGGATAATCTCACTTTTAAATTTATCAGTGGGATTTGTATGGAGTTTTTCATATACATCACTGTCAGACAAGAGAGACATAATTTGAGAATGATAATCCTCTTTATTCAGGATAACTACCATGCCACCCTTGTCCGACATTTTAATTATTATATCTGACATACTTATGATCTCATCTAATGCAGTTTTCTGGGCTTTTGTTAAATTGGAATGATTTCTGCTGCTGCCCATTTTAACCCTATCATGAAGGATTTTTAAATCCCTCTCTATCACCTCCTGGTATTTAGTCATGCAATCAGGCCTGGATTGAATGGGATAAAAAGAGGGATTTTTTGTTTTAAACACAGGTGCATGAATGGTATCAGATTCATTATCATAGGAATGAGTAGACAAACTAAACAAAGTGTTGAGAGATACCTGTTCTCTGAAAGACAAGTCAGTAAATTCATTATTATATGTCAGCGACTCCTGCAAAGGGGTCTCATCAGAATGATTTAAAAAATGCTTTTTGATGGTAAGGTCTCGCATAAACTTATTGACGTCCAAAATAGTAGAAAAAAGATTGAAATTCTGATCAGGCACAAAATTCAGACCTAAGGACAAAACATCTAATTGCGTTTTGGTAAAGTCTCGTGCAGATAAATTCAAGACATTATCATGGTTTATTATTTGCGATAATTCTTCCTGCGGCGTGTAATCATGACATGATCTTTGTCGGTGTTTTCTGCCACCCCGCCTTTTACGTTTTTTGAATGACGAAAAAACTTTGTGGTGTGAACACTGTCATTAGAGGAAACACTCAGATTATTGTCAGATGAATCCAACTCAGAGGATGTAAAACAGACATGTGGTTTAGATACCGGTTCATTGAGAGCATGGTTGCGTTTTAAAATAGATTTAGGAGTTCTATGACCCCGCTCCCAATGGCCCCAGTCATAGACTTTCTTGGTTGAATAGTCTCTTAGATCACGAGAAAATTTTCTTTTTTTATAGGCTGCACTACTAGGAAACTAAAAATCAGGATCGCTGAACATTTGCAGGATGTAAAGAATGTTTCTTCGAATCGCAATATTTCTGCTGCTGCTAAACATTTTATTTTTCAGCATGCTCGCAATGTTTCTTCCTTCCAAGTCACAGGTATTGAAAGTGTTAACCTGTCTGCCCGAGGTGGAGATGCACGTCAGCGACTCCTCACACGTGAAGCTTTCTGGATCTTTAATCTACATACCAGACATCCATTTGGTCTCAACAAAAGAAACGAATTGATGTTCCATTATTAATTTCATTTCTTTGCATTGATTTTATTTGTGCAAATATCGTGTTTTTGTTTTTTTTTTTTGTTTTTTTTCTTTCTTTATTCGTTATGTGAAAATTGTTAAAGGACTTGTCAAAAAATCACATGACATTTTTTCTGATCGTGATTGGTCTTCCTTTGTCTTAAATATGTGCCCTTGTCTGAATATGTCAGCTGTGATAAAGATCCCTGTGATCGAAACGCGTAGCCTTGTCCTGAGCTTGTCCAGGAGCATGCCATTATTCATGTTTTTATGAATCAATAAAGATGAAGATTTTATTGAAGCTGGATCCCTTTTTTCTTCATTTTCTCATGTATCTTCACGTTTGATCAAGCGGAGGATCCGTGCTTCTACAAACCGGTGAGCTGGTTAGCGTTCTTATATTTGTACTTTTGATTACCGTGCCCCCGGTTTCATGCTCAATATTTTCAAGTATTTTGAAAGTGGACTCAGTCATTAAGCTCAGGCACCAGCTTTATTATGGCATCTATTTTTGTTCAAGACAGATCTGTCAAAGCGGCACAAGTGTTTTCTGGTGATATTAACGAAATTCCAGACATGCCTGATCTGAATGAAAATATCAACAAAATGGAAAAACTTTTGCTTCAAGAAACAAAGTTGTGGTGGGATCATACTACCCTCCAAAATTATCTAGCTAAGGATATGATTCCAAGGGGGCTTCGTATTAAAAAAATCCCCACTACAATTTTTTCTGACATTTTCATTGAAGAGTGGAATCAGATACTCAGTAATTGTTCTTCCAAACTAATGCAACTCATAGTCAAATATGAGAGTAATAAATTGGAGGATATTCAGAAACAAATGAATGATGCAGATACTGCGCTCACTGAATTTAAATCGTTGACTCAGTATGACTCACTTGTGGCTAAAATGCAAGATAATGTCTCTAGCCTAGAAAAGGATATCATGGACCGGAAAAAAAGAAAATTTTCTCGTGATCTAAGAGACTATTCAACCAAGAAAGTCTATGACTGGGGCCATTGGGAGCGGGGTCATAGAACTCCTAAATCTATTTTAAAACGCAACCATGCTCTCAATGAACCGGTATCTAAACCACATGTCTGTTTTACATCCTCTGAGTTGGATTCATCTGACAATAATCTGAGTGTTTCCTCTAATGACAGTGTTCACACCACAAAGTTTTTTCGTCATTCAAAAAACGTAAAAGGCGGGGTGGCAGAAAACACCGACAAAGATCATGTCATGATTACACGCCGCAGGAAGAATTATCGCAAATAATAAACCATGATAATGTCTTGAATT
The DNA here is from genome assembly GCA_033576555.1 of Oophaga sylvatica. NCBI lineage: Eukaryota > Metazoa > Chordata > Amphibia > Anura > Dendrobatidae > Oophaga > Oophaga sylvatica. The sequence goes on from JARQOD010000009.1 coordinate 149,044,301, forward strand.
TATCTGCACGAGACTTTACCAAAACGCAATTAGATGTTTTGTCCTTAGGTCTGAATTTTGTGCCTGATCAGAATTTCAATCTTTTTTCTACTATTTTGGACGTCAATAAGTTTATGCGAGACCTTACCATCAAAAAGCATTTTTTAAATCATTCTGATGAGACCCCTTTGCAGGAGTCGCTGACATATAATAATGAATTTACTGACTTGTCTTTCAGAGAACAGGTATCTCTCAACACTTTGTTTAGTTTGTCTACTCATTCCTATGATAATGAATCTGATACCATTCATGCACCTGTGTTTAAAACAAAAAATCCCTCTTTTTATCCCATTCAATCCAGGCCTGATTGCATGACTAAATACCAGGAGGTGATAGAGAGGGATTTAAAAATCCTTCATGATAGGGTTAAAATGGGCAGCAGCAGAAATCATTCCAATTTAACAAAAGCCCAGAAAACTGCATTAGATGAGATCATAAGTATGTCAGATATAATAATTAAAATGTCGGACAAGGGTGGCATGGTAGTTATCCTGAATAAAGAGGATTATCATTCTCAAATTATGTCTCTCTTGTCTGACAGTGATGTATATGAAAAACTCCATACAAATCCCACTGATAAATTTAAAAGTGAGATTATCCAAATTATCAATGAGGGTTTCAGCCTTGGCATTTTAACCAAAAAACAAACTGATTATCTCACAGTGTCTCATCCTATTATCCCTATCATGCATGGTCTCCCAAAAATTCACAAGGATATGAAAATCCCCCCATGAGACCTATTGTCTCAGGGATTGGATCTTTAGATGAACATCTGGGTGAATGGGTTGACTCACTACTTCAACCACTAGTACAAATCACTCCTGGTTATATTAAAGATTCTAAAGAAGTGCTGAGAATGTTTTCCAAGAAAATCTGGTCTAAAGAAAATACTTGGTTATGTTGTGATGTGACTTCTTTATATACCTGTATACCTTACAATGTTGCCATGACAGCGCTGCAGTTTGTCTTAACGAAATTCAGTAATTATTCCCAGGATCTCATTAATTATATTTTACAAGTTATTAAATTTTTATTAACCCACAATTTTTTCTCATTTGACAATAAATTTTTTTACAAAAATCTGGCGTGGCGATGGGTGCGAAATTTGCGCCATCCCTAGCTAATCTTGTTATGTCATATTGGGAATATTTTTTTATTTTTTCAGCTACTAATCCATTTATTGACTCGATTGCTTGGTATGGTAGATATATTGATGATTTACTCATCATTTGGAGTGGTGATGTACCTGCCATATCCGGATTTATTGATTATATCAATTCTAATTCATTCAACATACATTTTACTCATAAATTTCATCATAACAAAATTTCTTTTTGGATCTTGATTTATATGGGGTACATGACTCTGTTATTATTACTAAAACGTTCAGCAAACCTTGTGCTGGTAATTCTATCTTGCATGCAGCAAGCAGTCACCCCAAACATACTATTAAATCGATTCCTTTGGGTGAATATACCAGAATTTTGAGAAACTGCAGCGATCCTACAGCTTTGGAAACGGAATTTAATTGTGTGGATACAAAATTAAAAAACAGAAATTATCCTAAATGGTCATTAAAAAGAGCACGAACAATTGTAAGTAATAAAAACAGAGAGGATCTCATTAGTGGAGGGCGACAACAAAAAAATGATCTTGCAGTGAAACCATATTTTTGTGCTCAATATAGTCCTCAATTTGGGGACATCAAAAAAATCATTTTGAGATCGCTGCCTATTTTATATGAAGATCCCTCTCTTGCTGACATTCTTTCATCAGGTATTAATGTTGTTTCAAGGAAAGCGCCATCTATTGGTAACAAAGTTTCTCCAAGCATGTTCAGTAATAATTTCTCTTCTCATAAAACATCGTGGTTAGAACATAAAGGTTTTTATAAATGTGGCCACAATAGATGTGCACTTTGCAAATATGTTTGTGTAACGAAAACCTTTGAAAATAATGACAGCACTGCGATTTATACCATTAACAAATATATCAATTGTAATTCATGCTATGTGGTATATAAAATTATGTGCACTACTTGCAATTTATCTTATATAGGCTGCACTACTAGGAAACTAAAAATCAGGATCGCTGAACATTTGCAGGATGTAAAGAATGTTTCTTCGAATCGCAATATTTCTGCTGCTGCTAAACATTTTATTTTTCAGCATGCTCGCAATGTTTCTTCCTTCCAAGTCACAGGTATTGAAAGTGTTAACCTGTCTGCCCGAGGTGGAGATGCACGTCAGCGACTCCTCACACGTGAAGCTTTCTGGATCTTTAATCTACATACCAGACATCCATTTGGTCTCAACAAAAGAAACGAATTGATGTTCCATTATTAATTTCATTTCTTTGCATTGATTTTATTTGTGCAAATATTGTGTTTTTGTTTTTTTTTTTTTGTTTTTTTTCTTTCTTTATTCGTTATGTGAAAATTGTTAAAGGACTTGTCAAAAAATCACATGACATTTTTTCTGATCGTGATTGGTCTTCCTTTGTCTTAAATATGTGCCCTTGTCTGAATATGTCAGCTGTGATAAAGATCCCTGTGATCGAAACGCGTAGCCTTGTCCTGAGCTTGTCCAGGAGCATGCCATTATTCATGTTTTTATGAATCAATAAAGATGAAGATTTTATTGAAGCTGGATCCCTTTTTTCTTCATTTTCTCATGTATCTTCACGTTTGATCAAGCGGAGGATCCGTGCTTCTACAAACCGGTGAGCTGGTTAGCGTTCTTATATTTGTACTTTTGATTACCGTGCCCCCGGTTTCATGCTCAATATTTTCAAGTATTTTGAAAGTGGACTCAGTCATTAAGCTCAGGCACCAGCTTTATTATGGCATCTTTTTTGTTCAAGACAGATCTGTCAAAGCGGCACAAGTGTTTTCTGGTGATATTAACGAAATTCCAGACATGCCTTATCTGAATGAAAATATCAACAAAATGGAAAAACTTTTGCTTCAAGAAACAAAGTTGTGGTGGGATCATACTACCCTCCAAAATTATCTAGCTAAGGATATGATTCCAAGGGGGCTTCGTATTAAAAAAATCCCCACTACAATTTTTTCTGACATTTTCATTGAAGAGTGGAATCAGATACTCAGTAATTGTTCTTCCAAACTAATGCAACTCATAGTCAAATATGAGAGTAATAAATTGGAGGATATTCAGAAACAAATGAATGATGCAGATACTGCGCTCACTGAATTTAAATCGTTGACTCAGTATGACTCACTTGTGGCTAAAATGCAAGATAATGTCTCTAGCCTAGAAAAGGATATCATGGACCGGAAAAAAAGAAAATTTTCTCGTGATCTAAGAGACTATTCAACCAAGAAAGTCTATGACTGGGGCCATTGGGAGCGGGGTCATAGAACTCCTAAATCTATTTTAAAACGCAACCATGCTCTCAATGAACCGGTATCTAAACCACATGTCTGTTTTACATCCTCTGAGTTGGATTCATCTGACAATAATCTGAGTGTTTCCTCTAATGACAGTGTTCACACCACAAAGTTTTTTCGTCATTCAAAAACGTAAAAGGCGGGGTGGCAGAAAACACCGACAAAGATCATGTCATGATTACACGCCGCAGGAAGAATTATCGCAAATAATAAACCATGATAATGTCTTGAATTTATCTGCACGAGACTTTACCAAAACGCAATTAGATGTTTTGTCCTTAGGTCTGAATTTTGTGCCTGATCAGAATTTCAATCTTTTTTCTACTATTTTGGACGTCAATAAGTTTATGCGAGACCTTACCATCAAAAAGCATTTTTTAAATCATTCTGATGAGACCCCTTTGCAGGAGTCGCTGACATATAATAATGAATTTACTGACTTGTCTTTCAGAGAACAGGTATCTCTCAACACTTTGTTTAGTTTGTCTACTCATTCCTATGATAATGAATCTGATACCATTCATGCACTGTGTTTAAAACAAAAAATCCCTCTTTTTATCCCATTCAATCCAGGCCTGATTGCATGACTAAATACCAGGAGGTGATAGAGAGGGATTTAAAAATCCTTCATGATAGGGTTAAAATGGGCAGCAGCAGAAATCATTCCAATTTAACAAAAGCCCAGAAAACTGCATTAGATGAGATCATAAGTATGTCAGATATAATAATTAAAATGTCGGACAAGGGTGGCATGGTAGTTATCCTGAATAAAGAGGATTATCATTCTCAAATTATGTCTCTCTTGTCTGACAGTGATGTATATGAAAAACTCCATACAAATCCCACTGATAAATTTAAAAGTGAGATTATCCAAATTATCAATGAGGGTTTCAGCCTTGGCATTTTAACCAAAAAACAAACTGATTATCTCACAGTGTCTCATCCTATTATCCCTATCATGCATGGTCTCCCAAAAATTCACAAGGATATGAAAATCCCCCCCATGAGACCTATTGTCTCAGGGATTGGATCTTTAAATGAACATCTGGGTGAATGGGTTGACTCACTACTTCAACCACTAGTACAAATCACTCCTGGTTATATTAAAGATTCTAAAGAAGTGCTGAGAATGTTTTCCAAGAAAATCTGGTCTAAAGAAAATACTTGGTTATGTTGTGATGTGACTTCTTTATATACCTGTATACCTTACAATGTTGCCATGACAGCGCTGCAGTTTGTCTTAACGAAATTCAGTAATTATTCCCAGGATCTCATTAATTATATTTTACAAGTTATTAAATTTTTATTAACCCACAATTTTTTCTCATTTGACAATAAATTTTTTTTACAAAAATCTGGCGTGGCGATGGGTGCGAAATTCGCGCCATCCCTAGCTAATCTTGTTATGTCATATTGGGAATATTTTTTTATTTTTTCAGCTACTAATCCATTTATTGACTCGATTGCTTGGTATGGTAGATATATTGATGATTTACTCATCATTTGGAGTGGTGATGTACCTGCCATATCCGGATTTATTGATTATATCAATTCTAATTCATTCAACATACATTTTACTCATAAATTTCATCATAACAAAATTTCTTTTTTGGATCTTGATTTATATGGGGTACATGACTCTGTTATTATTACTAAAACGTTCAGCAAACCTTGTGCTGGTAATTCTATCTTGCATGCAGCAAGCAGTCACCCCAAACATACTATTAAATCGATTCCTTTGGGTGAATATACCAGAATTTTGAGAAACTGCAGCGATCCTACAGCTTTGGAAACGGAATTTAATTGTGTGGATACAAAATTAAAAAACAGAAATTATCCTAAATGGTCATTAAAAAGAGCACGAACAATTGTAAGTAATAAAAACAGAGAGGATCTCATTAGTGGAGGGCGACAACAAAAAAATGATCTTGCAGTGAAACCATATTTTTGTGCTCAATATAGTCCTCAATTTGGGGACATCAAAAAAATCATTTTGAGATCGCTGCCTATTTTATATGAAGATCCCTCTCTTGCTGACATTCTTTCATCAGGTATTAATGTTGTTTCAAGGAAAGCGCCATCTATTGGTAACAAAGTTTCTCCAAGCATGTTCAGTAATAATTTCTCTTCTCATAAAACATCGTGGTTAGAACATAAAGGTTTTTATAAATGTGGCCACAATAGATGTGCACTTTGCAAATATGTTTGTGTAACGAAAACCTTTGAAAATAATGACAGCACTGCGATTTATACCATTAACAAATATATCAATTGTAATTCATGCTATGTGGTATATAAAATTATGTGCACTACTTGCAATTTATCTTATATAGGCTGCACTACTAGGAAACTAAAAATCAGGATCGCTGAACATTTGCAGGATGTAAAGAATGTTTCTTCGAATCGCAATATTTCTGCTGCTGCTAAACATTTTATTTTTCAGCATGCTCGCAATGTTTCTTCCTTCCAAGTCACAGGTATTGAAAGTGTTAACCTGTCTGCCCGAGGTGGAGATGCACGTCAGCGACTCCTCACACGTGAAGCTTTCTGGATCTTTAATCTACATACCAGACATCCATTTGGTCTCAACAAAAGAAACGAATTGATGTTCCATTATTAATTTCATTTCTTTGCATTGATTTTATTTGTGCAAATATTGTGTTTTTGTTTTTTTTTTTTTGTTTTTTTTCTTTCTTTATTCGTTATGTGAAAATTGTTAAAGGACTTGTCAAAAATCACATGACATTTTTTCTGATCGTGATTGGTCTTCCTTTGTCTTAAATATGTGCCCTTGTCTGAATATGTCAGCTGTGATAAAGATCCCTGTGATCGAAACGCGTAGCCTTGTCCTGAGCTTGTCCAGGAGCATGCCATTATTCATGTTTTTATGAATCAATAAAGATGAAGATTTTATTGAAGCTGGATCCCTTTTTTCTTCATTTTCTCCTGTTCTACGGCAGCCTGATGTCTCTCTGCCATTTCAGGTGGAGGTTGATGCCTCTGAAATTGGGGCAGGTGCCGTTTTGTCCCAAAGAGATCCAAAGACCTCTAAAAGTAACCCTTGTGCCTTTTTCTCTCGAAAATTTTCTCCAACTGAATGTAATTATGACGTGGGTAATCGGGAGTTATTGGCCATGAAGTGGGCTTTTGAAGAGTGGAGACATTGGCTGGAGGGAGCCAAACATCAGGTGGTGGTCCTCACGGACCATAAGAATCTGGTTTATCTGTAATCAGCCAAGCGACTTAACCCTAGACAGGCCAGGTGGGCCTTGTTTTTCACACGTTTTAATTTTGTGGTTTCCTTTCTTCCTGGCACTAAGAATGTTAAGGCGGATGCCCTCTCGAGGAGTTTCCTTGCGGACTCTCCTGAGTTATCTGATCCTGCTGTTATTTTGAAAGAGGGTGTAGTTCTTTCCGCCATCTCGCCCAATTTGAGACTGGCTCTGGAAGGGTGTCAGGAGGATAAACCCGAGTGCTGCCCTATTGGGAAATTGTTTGTCCCAGACCGGTGGAAAAAGAGTGTGATGTCTGAGATTCATTGTTCCGCGTTGGCCGGTCATCCCGGAATTTTTGGTACCAGAGACTTGGTTAGTCGGTCCTTTTGGTGGCCTACTTTGTCTCGTGACGTCCTGCGGGACTTGCTCTCGCTCCAAGCCTTGCTCTCGCTCTAGTGGTTTGTTGATGCCATTGCCTGTGCCCAAGAGACCATGGACCCATATCTCTATGGATTTCATTTTCGACCTCCCTTTTTCTCAGAGAATGACCGTTATCTGGGTGATTTGTGATAGGTTTTCCAAAATGATACATCTTGTGCCATTACCTAAGTTGCCTTCCTCCTCCGAATTGGTGCCTTTGTTCCTTCAGCACGTGGTTCGGTTACACGGCATTCCTGAGAACATTGTGTTTGACAGAGGAGTCCAGTTTGTTTCCAGATTTTGGAGGACTTTTTGTTCTAAACTTGGTGTTCGATTGTCTTTCTCCTCGGCTTTTCATCCTCAGACCAATGGACAAACTGAGAGAACAAACCAGACATTGGAGACTTATCTGAGATGCTTTGTGTCTGCTGATCAAGATGACTGGGTCTCTTTTTTGCCTTTGGCTGAGTTTGCTCTTAATAATAAGGCTAGCTCTGCCACTTTGATGTCTCCATTTTTCTGCAATTTTGGGTTTCACCCTCGATTTTCTTCGGGACAGACGGAGGCTTCTGTCTGTCCAGGTGTTGACTCTGTTGTGGAGCGTATGCAGCAGATTTGGGACCAGGTAGTGGAGAGGTTGTCCCTCTCTCAGGAGAGAGCCCAGCGGTTTGCCAACCGGCATAGGACTGATGGTCCTCGGTTTGAAGTGGGGGACTTGGTCTGGTTGTCCTCAAGAAATATCCCTATGAGAGTTGCATCTCCTAAGTTTAAGCCTAGGTTCATTGGACCTTATAAGATCATGGAGATTCTTAATCCTGTTTCCTTTCGTTTACTTCTTCCAGGGACATTTAAGATCCATAACGTGTTCCACAAGTCCTTATTGAAGAGGGTTGTCGAGCCAGTGGTTCCTATGGCTGCACCTCCTGACCCTGTTTTGGTTGAGGGCAATCTGGAGTATGTGGTTGAGAAAATATTGGATTCTCGTTTTTCTAGACGGAAACTCCAGTATTTGGTTAAGTGGAGAGGTTATGGTCAGAAGGACAATTCTTGGGTGTTTGCTTCGGACATCCATGCTAAGAGACTGATCCGTGCGTATCACAGAGCTCATCCGGACCGACCTGGTTGCCCAAATGAGGGTTCGGTGACCTCTGCTCAAGGGGGGGGTACTGTTGTGAATGTGTTAGAAATGAATTCTGAGCAGAAGCTCCCTCTGGTGGTTACAAACAGTACTGAACCATTCAATGAAGATTGTGAAGATTGGCAATCAGGAGTTACAGACTGGTCTTATATAAGGGAGGTTCCCTCCCATCAGGGTTGCCGGTGATCAATTGTTCTTGTCTCAACTTTGGTTCCTGGTTCACTTGGAAGCTTGCTGTGTCTTGCCTGCATCTTCTGCTAACAGATAAGATATTTTCTGCTTTTATTTTTGTGCTTGCTTTTTGCATTTTTTCCTGCACTTCTGTGGAGGTCAGCCAGGTCCCCTCCGGGGGCTTGTGCTCCTCTCAGTTTATCTGAGCCACTGTTATTTGTTCATTTGCCTTTTCCAGTTTTTTCAGTGGCTGCGGCTTAGTTTTGTTACACCAGAGAACTAATTTAGGTGGTAGAGGTCGTGTGATCTCAGGTGTTTTTGCAATTAGTAGAGTTGGTATTTTTTTAGGGTTTTTTTGGATTGCAGTAAGTGTCCTTCCTATCCTTTTCTTTCTAGGAAGATTGGGCCCCAACGTTTGCTCATACTATTTTCTGTCTTTGTCTGTATTTCCTCTTATCTAACCGCCATTACATGTTTGGGGGCTTCCTATGTTCTTTGGGGATCTGCTCCGGGGCAGATAGCTTTCCTCTTTCTATCTTTAGGTGTAGTTAGCCTCTCAGGCTGTGACGAGGCATCTAGGACCAACGTAGGTACGCTCCACGGCTGCCTTTAGTTGTGGTGGTTAGTCAGGGTACTGCAATCCAGTAGATTCCAACCTCTCTGGTGTATTGCCGTTTTTGCCTGCTCTCCTCAGCTACCAAATCATAACAATAGCCCTTCCAATGCACCAGATACTGCACGGATCCTCTCACTAAACGGGAATCAAGGATCTTTTGGACTTCGTATTCCAAAGCACCCCCTACCAAAACTGGAGGAGGAGGGGACTGGACAGGACGAATCGGAGAGCGGTACAATTTGAGAAGGGACTTATGGAATACATTGGGCAGTTTAAATGATTGACGGAGCTTCAGACGAAAGGCTACTGGATTAATCACCTCAATAATTTCATACGGACCAATAAACCTGGGACCTAGTTTGGGAGATGGCACTTTAAGCTTAATATTCCTGGTAGAAAGCCAAACTTTGTACCCAACTCCCAGGTCCCGGCCCTTGGAGCACCGTCTATTAGCAGACGAAGCCTGTCTAGTCTGAGCCCCTTTCAAGTTTACGTTAACTTCTGACCAGATAGTTTTTAACTAGTCTATGGTTCTTTCTACCCCAGGGACATCTGACATCCTAGAAGAGAACGAACCAAAACGTGGGTGCAGCCCATGATTACAGTAGAAAGGGGTAGTCTTGATGGACTCCTGGTACTGATTATTCATGGCAAACTCTGCTAGCGGTAGGTGTTCCACCCAATCGGACTGATGCTCAGAGACATAACAACGTAGATTCTGCTCAAGCGCTTGGTTGGTGTGTTCGGTTTGACCATTGGTTTCAGGGTGATAGGCAGAGGAAAAGGACAATTCCATTCCAATTTGTTTACAGAATGCCCTCCAAAATTTCGAAACAAACTGGGTGCCCCTATCGGACACGATATTCACAGGAATACCATGCAATCGCATAACATGAGTAATGAATAATTTGCTCAGGGCCTCGGAATTAGGTAATCTGGACAGAGGAACAAAATGACACTGCTTGCTGAATCTATCCACCACCACCCAGATACATGTCTTCCCTTCTGAGAGTGGCAGATCAGTAATAAAGTCCATGGAGATATGGGTCCAAGGACTCTCAGGGGCAGGCAGGGACTGGAGCCACCCGGCAGGGAGATTATGGGGAGACTTGGCGCGAGCACAGGTTTCACAGGCCAGTACATAGTCCTTACAGTCCTTTACTACAGTTGGCCACCAAAAATTCCTAGTTACAAGTCTGATGGTGTTTTTGATGCCTGAATGCCCTGCAAGGACGGAATCATGTGATTCCTTCAGAACTTGAAGGCGGAATTTGGCCGGAACAAATAGTTTTTGGGGAGGAGTAGTGAAAGGTGCCTGTTCTGGGGATCTATGGATTTCTTCCAGAAGATCCAAGGATACAGCTGAAATAACAATTCCCTTGGCTAGTATTGGAGTCGGTTCAGAGTCCTGGACCTGTGAGGGGCAAAAACTTCAACAAAGGGCATCAGCCCTTACATTTTTAGTACCCGGTCGAAAAGTAATCACAAAATCAAACCTAGAAAAGAACAAGGCCCACCTTGCCTATCTAGGATTCAGTCTTTTTGCTGACTCCAAGTAGGTCAGGTTCTTGTGGTCAGTAATTACAGTTATCTTATGTTTGGCACCTTCGAGGAAGTGGCGCCATTCCTCAAAGGCCCATTTGATTGCCAACAATTCCCGATTACCTATATCATAATTCCCCTCGGTGGAAGAGAATTTTCGGGAAAAGAAGGCACACGGGACGAAGTTGAGTGAGGGATGCAGTGCCTTGTGATAGCACTGCTCCGACTCCAACTTCAGAGGCATCTACCTCTACAATAAAGGGGCGGTCCAGATCAGGCTGAACCAATATCAGGTTAGAGGAAAAACATTTCTATAAGGCAGAAAATGCATGAAGTGCTTCAGGCTTCCAGTTAACCACATCCGCCCCTTTCCGAGTCAAATCAGTGAGTGGTTTGGCTATCTCGGAAAAATCTTTAATAAATTTACGATAGTAGTTAGCGAAACCCAAAAATCGCTGCAGTGCCTTTAGAGACTGGGGTTGTACCCATTCCTTAATGGGTTGAATTTTAGAAGGATCCATACGAAACTCTTTAGCTGACAAAATATACCCCAGAAACTGTATCTCCTGTGTCATGAAGACACATTTCTCTAGTTTGGCGAATAAAGAATGCTCTCTGAGTCTCTGGAGGACAGAGCAGACGTGTTGGACGTGCGTCACAATGTCAGAAGAGTAATTCAGGATGTCGTCCAAATAAACGACCACATAAACACCACTAATATCTCTGAAAATCTCGTTCACAAAATTCTGAAACACTGCCGGTGCAGTACTAAGCCCGAACGGCATTACCAGATACTCAAAGTAGCTGAGGGGTGTGTTAAACGCGGTCTTCCACTCATCTCCCTTTCTTATCCGGACAAGATTATATGCTCCTCGGAGGTCAAGTTTAGTAAACCAACGGGCTCCCAACAGCTAATTATAAAGATCAGGAATGAGTGGAAGCGAATACTGGTTTTTCACAGTGATTGCGTTTAACTCACGGTAATCAATGCAAGGTCTGAGACCACCATCTTTCTTTTCCACAAAAAAGAACCCGGCCCTCACTGGCGAGGTGGATGGTCTAATAAACCCTTTTTGCAAACTGTCTGTTATGTAGTCTTTCATGGCCTGACGTTCTGGACCAGAGAGGTTAAATATTCTCCCCTTAGGGAGGCGAGAATCCGGTACTAAGTCTATGGGGCAATCGTACTTTCTATGAGGGGGTAATTTCTCTGATTCCAATACAGAAAATACATCCTCATAATCACTGAATGCATAGGGTACAAAGGGAGGAGATGTGATTTTAAGTTGGTTCACTGATAGCGATATACAATTATCCTGACACTCTGGGCTCCAGCGTACATATCACCCAAGTGCCAGTCAATGACTGGATTATGTTTGCGTAACCATGGCATACCCAGAATAACAGCGGATGATATATTATGAATAACAAAAAATGACACATGTTCAGCATGTAACGATCCCACTGACATTGATATTTCCTCAGTGACAAACTCCACTCCATTCTGGACGATAGGAGTGCCATTAATAGCAGTGGTTTTAATGGGCGCATTAAGCCTTAGCAGTGGTACACCAAGATTTCTCGCTACCAGGAAATCTATGAAATTGCCTTCTGAGCCACTATCCACATAAGCCTCCACACACACAGATTTCTTCAGGTAAGACAAAGAAGTAGGTAAAAGGACTTTGGCCACATCAGCGGGCAATACCTGGGCACCTGGGCAGGCATGGCCAGCGCTACCCAGGTGCTGACGTCCAGGCAGTGAAGGCTTCTGACGTCCAGTGTTCTCCCAGAGGTCTCCAGACTGGTTAGTAGGAGATGATGGGCGTGATCCTCCACAGGACTGAGCAGAAATAACCCAAAAATTTCAACTTTGAACAACCTGACAAAAATTATGGCCAGTGGTTTGACATAGTGTTTCACATTCATTGGTGCCATTGTGTGGCGTCCGCCCACTGCAGGTCTGAACTGCAGGTAAAACAGCACCCCGAGAACCCTTTACCCCTATACAGGGATCTGGAATTACAGCGAAGCCCAGGGAGTAGCTGCCTATGAGAGCAGTGGACCGGAGTAGGAAGGACGCTAGGACAGGAATTAAAAGTGAGACCAAATGCGTAGTCAGAAGTCCAAGGGTCAAAACCAGGAGGGGAGCAAAAGTACAAAATCGTCAGGCAGTAGAAGGGTCAGAAATTCAGGCTAAAGTTCAAGTCAAAACCAGGCGGACTGCAGAGGTACAAAATCGACAGGCAGTAGAACAGTCAGAAATCCAGGCAAAGGTCAGAAATACAATAACAAAACAAACTAGCACACTGGGGAAACCAAGACTATATCTGGCGGCCTACAAGCCAGGCTCCAAGGCATTTGAAGGGCATGGCTACCTCTCACAGGCTCACAGTCTGATGACCTCATCTGGACCGCCCCCAGAACCAGGCCAGATGGTGATGCATGACTGACACCAACCACTTCACCTCTGACAGAAGAGCGAAGCCTACGCCCACCAGACGCCTGCGCAGAGACCCCTTCTCTGTCGCCAACATTACCCACAGGCGAAACATGGCGATGCGCTGCGGCAGAGGCCGGCGTCATAGGAGCGGAACCATATGAGGATACTGCACTCCTATCACTGGCACCACCAGCTGAAGGAGTCCGGCTCTTCCCAGTGGCCGAGGCAGGAACGATACGATACACTTTATTGATCCCAGGGGGAAATTACAGTATTACAGCAGCAATACAAACAGCAGTACATAAAATATTAGGACACAAATCTTGCACAGGTATACCAACATTACATAATAAATAAATAATAAAAGTGTGTAGTTCAGGTGTATATAAGACAATGTTAATTGACATTAGTACACCAGCCATCAGTCATTATTTTCTACCACCCTTAGGAAATTATTATACATCCCCATAGCAGTAGGTACAAACGATTTCCTGAATTTCTCCTTCTTGCACCTTAGTAGGATTAGACGGCTGCTGAATGTGCTCTTCTGCTTCAAGAACAGCTCGTATAGGGGGTGTGTATTATTGTTCATTATAGCCCTACACTTTTTCTGAATTCTATCCTCCAATACCTCCTCTAAAGAGTCAAGATGGAGGCCAACAGCTGCACTTGCCTTCTTGATAAGTTTGTTGAGCTTATTAGCGTCAGCTACTCGCACACTACTGCCCCAGCAAATGATAGCAAAAAAGATGGCGCTTGCTACAACGGACTGGTAGAACATCTCCAGCATTTTACTGCACACATTGAAAGACCTGAGCTTCCGCAGAAAGTACAGTCTGCTCATTCCCTTCTTGTAAACCTTTTCTGTATGACACCTCCAATTGAGTTTACTGTCAAGGTGAACCCCCAAATATTTGAAGCTCTCAACCATCTCCACCTCCTGGCCAGCAATGGTGATCGGTAAGTAATTATCCTTTTTCCTTCTATAACTCACCACCATCTCCTTGGTTTTCTTTACATTTAGTTCTAGACAGTTAGTCTGACACCAATCCACAAAGTCAGAAACCACCCTTCTATATTCCTCCTCCCCCCGGCCCCCCATAATGCCCCTACAATCACGGAGTCATCTGAGAATTTTTGGAGGTGACAAAAATCAGATTTATACTGAAAGTCAGCTGAATACAATGAGAAGAGGAAGGGTGACAGTACTGTACCCTGAAGGGCTCCCACACTGCTCCGTACACTGCCAGATACCACCTCCCCCATCCTTACAAACTGCGGCCTGTCTGTCAGGTAGTCACTTATCCAGTTCACCATCCCCTCATCTACCGCCATATCAGTCAACTTATTACGTAGTAAGAGCGGCTGTATGGTATTGAAAGCACTAGAGAAGTCAAAGAACATGGCGCGCACTGCAGTTCCGTCATTGTCCAAGAACGAATGCATTGTATGTAGCAGAGACGCTACAGCATCATCCACCCCCAATCTCTGCTGGTACGCAAACTGCAGGGGGTCAGTGTAGGCCCTCACCCTCGGGCACAAGTAGGCGAGTATTATTCTCTCCAAGGACTTCATAGCATGCGATGTTAAGGCCACTGGACGATAGTCTTGTAGGGAAGTTGGAAAAGTGGTCTTAGGAACCGGCACCAGGCAGGTGGTTTTCCAGAGTTCTGGTACCCCCTGTGATTGAAGGCTCCAGTTAAACAGGTGCTGGAAGACAGTACACAGTTGGTTTGCACATGCTCTGAGGACACGTGGGCTGAGGCCATCAGGCCCAGCTGCTTTGCCAATAACAAGTCTGCTAAACTGTCTTCTCACGTCGCTTTGGGAGACAGTGAAAGCAGGCAGCTTATCCCCCAATGTCAATGCTGCAGATCTTTTCCCGGATCCATCCCCCATTTCTGATGACACTGTGCTTGTGCTGGTGAATCTGTTGAAAAACTCATTCATTTCATTAGCCCAGGGCAGATCCACTTCCCCATGCTCCGACTTTGCCTTAAACCCAGTTAGCTGTTTCATGCCCGACCACACCTCCATGGAATTGTTCTGTGACAATTTATTTTCTAATTTAATTTGGAACGCCTCACGGGCATTCTTAATTTTCCCCTTTAAGTCCCTTTGTATCAATATCAGTTTCTTAAAAATCATAGAAAAGAGGCCCTATAGGCAATACTTTATTAATAAAATTACCACAATGGGTAAACACCCAACCAAGTGACACAAAAACAAACACAAATTATAAACAAACAAGTGTGTATCCCACTAAAATGGGTACCACTGAGCTGTCCCTAGGGTGATCCTAAGCTCACTCCTACCTGACCGCGGAGGTTGGCACCCTAAGGGGGAACGTTGTGGCGCCCTACCCTGTACCCTCCCAGGCCTATGCTCTCTGCGGGCCTCGGGTATCCTGCACGGTTTCATCTTGACCTTAGGGCCGGGCTCAGTTTCGATATAGTGCCTGGCCAGAGAAGTACAACTCGGCACATCAGAACACTTCTGCTGACTCTTCCTCAGAAACTCACGTACCTCCTGTTCCTGGTGCACTGACCATGTGTCACCAACTATCACAGAAGGTATAGGGGGTTTTTCACTTTTCTCCAGTTCCCCGTGAACCTTCTGTACTTCCTTGAGCTTCTCCAGAAGATGCTCATGGCTCTCATCACGCTCCTTCATCACAGTTTGGAGTTTTCTCCGAGAAGCAATCAATTCATCGTGTACCCGTTGGACGTCCTTCATGTCCTCAGCCCCTTCTTCAGGCTCTTCTGGTAGGACATGCTCAGAAGCCCCACCGTCAGTTTTACATTCTACTTCTTCATTCACATCATTATGGTCTCCAATATCTCCATTTATTCCAGCTTTCAAGTTCTCCTTGATAGCTGCATCTGTATACTCAGAACCCGCCGGATTCTTCTCTTCCACCACGTTCTGCATCCCATCTGAGCTCCCGTGTGTCTGCAGCGGCAACGGAGTGACACACCGCTTTTCCCATTTGTTGGGACGTGGCTCCGATGTAGACTCCATGAAAGTGCGCTTGAGCTCACCAATGCCAGCCTGATGTCTCAAAATCTCATCTTGTGATTTATCCAGATCCTTGGTATCACTCGGAAACACCGCTGGGGCTCCAGGCGCCGAACTTCCAGCCTGAGCTTCACGAGTTGCAGCTACTGATGAGGCAACTGGTTTGGTGTCTACCACTTCTATGGCTTTTTCCACCACTGCAGCATCACCTTCAGAGTCCTTGGCATGATGCAGATCCACACCACACATCGACAACTTCTCATCTTCAACAGCATCCACTTGTGCTGTGTTCAGGTTCAGAGTCCTGCCTTTAAAGCTCAGCTCTCCTACTTTCACCTTAGTCTTCGCCAGGGAACCGGCCAACTGTAAAACATCTTCAGATGCCATCTTCTGTCTGGCTGTAAGGTCAGCATCAGCTTTCTTCTCAGGACTCTCAACCTCCTCTGCTACCATGCCTTCCTCATTTGCACTGGTTACTTTATTGTCATCAGATGATTCACTATCACTCCCACTATCCCTGTCTGACCCCTTTTTCTCAGCCACATCCGGGTCACTTTCAGGGTTATACAATTCATTCTCATCCTCATCCTGCTCACTTTCAGGAGTATACAATTCATTCTCATTCACATCTTGATCTGGAACCTTAGTTAACATGTCATCCACAACATTAACTTCACCATCTGGTCCCTGGTTTCCCTCAGGTGGTCCCTCAAGTATGTGACTATGTGACAACCCCAGCACTATACTTCCATATAGCTCAGGCACTAGGAGCTGGCTCACGACCTCTCCCTGGACTTCAGTGTCCCTATACAACAGGTGAGTGTTCATGGCAACATGAGGAAACCTCTCCCAGAGCTAGGCTCTTGGGAAACCTCATTTAGAACATTTATATTTTCCTGGGCCGTTTTAAGAGAGGGGTCTCGCCACTGCTCCCTCTCAAAATTGTCACAGGACACAGGTAAGTAAGGGACACTCGGTTCCCGAGAACCACCATCCTCGTCTCCCAACATCACCTGCAAAGGAACTTCATCACCATCACAGTCATCATTATTATCAACATCATTATCATGACTATGATCAGTATCATCATCACTATCATGATCATCATCATTATCATTATCAGCATCAGCATCATTATCATGGTCATCATCATTATCATGATCATCATCATCATTATCATTATCATTATTATCATCATCATTATCACACAAGTTTAACGGCCCACTAGCATTGTGTTCCGCCCCTCGGGACTGCGCACCCTCAGTAGGAGCTTCATCACACTGTCCATCAGAAACATTTCTCCCCCAGAGACCCTTAGATCGGGGAAAGTCATTACCCAATATGACGGGGTGCACCAGGTTCTTCACTACCCCCACTTCATATGAAACCTCCCCGAGTTTGGGGACCAAGTCCACGGCAGTCTCTGGGTAGACTTTGGTGTCTCCATGGATGCACACCATACTCAGGTGCTTATCAGGGATGAAGTCCCTATCAATCAGGCTGTCACATACGGAAGTCACTGGACTCTCTGAGTCCAAGAGGGCCTGTGCTGGGCAGTCATTTACAACCACCGGGGACCCCTGTGGTCCAGTCTCTTCGGCTGAGGTGGACACACACACAGGTTCTGCGCAGAGAGAGAGGGATCTGCCAACATCACAACACATAGGCTCCCCCTCTATTGGACATTTGGCTGCAATTTCACGCCAGCTCCAACACTGTCCATCACACTCTCCCACCCACATGTCCCCTCGGGCCTGAACCCGCTTATCAGCATACCCCATGTCCCCAACAGCTGGAACGCTCTTACCGCGAGAGTTCAGCGTCCGGGAACTCTGAAGTGACGACCTCTCAGACGGCTGTACCTCAGGAGGACATGCTCGGGTGTAGCGGTTCACTATCACCTTTTCAACTCCATAATCATGTTTGTTGACTGCAGACTCCCAACTGCATCTCCAGTCATGAACTCCCTGGCACGGGCTGTCACCGTAACACCCAGCTGGGTAAGAATCTCCGCTTTCAGCTTACCATAGTCTTGGCTGTCCTGCTCGCTCAGGTCAGCATATGCCCTTTGGGGCTCTCCAATCAGATAGGGTGCGACCATCATGGCCCATTCAGATAGGGGCAGATTCTCCTTCTCTGCCAATCTCTCAAACCTAGTGAGATATACCTCCACATCATCACGAGGTGTCATCTTTTTCAGGGACCGTCTTACCGCCTTCTTTACAGCGGACAATGCAGGTGACTTTGCAACATTACTTTGGGACGATGCGCCACAAGTCTTTTGTTGTGCTGCAACCTGCTCAAAAAACAACCGGTTATTCTCCTGCTGCTGCTGCAGGAATTGCTGCTGGGCCTGCTGCATGCGCTGCTGGTGCTGCAGGCGCTGCTGCTCCATGCTCTGCTGCATGCTTCGCTGGGCCTGGGCCAGGTACTCAATGAGCTCCTCCATACTGCCGGACTTATCTGTCTCAACCACGGCAGTCTTATGTTGCACATTAACTTGCGCCATTTGTTCAAACAGCGCCTCCATGCTGTCATCCATGCTGTCAGACTTCTCTGTCTTAACAACGGCAGTCTTCACTCAAGACATACACACTCTACAGTCTTTTCCATAGAAAAATTCAGCTCTGCTGTGCAGACACTTTTTTTTTTTTTCTTTGCAAAGTCTATTAGGGCTACTGTCTCTTTAAGACTGCTCCACAGACTTTTCTTTTGCTGCTGCACATTCCACAGTCATTTTCACAACAAGTTCAGCTTTGCTGTGCATACATTTTCTCTCTGCAGACCCTATCAGGGCCACTGTCTCTCCAAGACTGCTCCAATCAGACGTTTCTCTTGACACACTTTTTTTTTTTTTTCTCTGCTGCTATTTCAACAGACTTCACCTTTATTGCTGTCTCTAAGCCACCGTGCTGCATGCACACTCCAGCACTAACTGTATCAGCCACTGCGCTGCCCCAGCATTCTCCGCCAATTGTAACATTTCCAGGGGTTATAGCTCTAGGATCGCTGTCTGGGTAGACAGAATGGCACGAAAACAGTTCATTCAGACAGCAGTTCTGGTGTAAAACTGGCCGCAACCAGTTTTATTAAAGTCCACAGCAAACAGATAAAAATAAAGCATAAACAGAAAACCTAGGCTTGTCTAGCCACTAATTACACTTAGATAGATTGCCCTGTCTAACCGGGTCCCGGCTCTACCAGCCTGGCCCAAAACAACACATATGATATATGTTACCAGTATGGAGTTTCACAGATACTCCTCCTTGTGTCTGAAGGCACCTTCAATGTCCAGACTTGAGAGAGATCCACTCCTATTCAGCCGCTATTCGCACGGATTCTCACTGCGACTACTCCTGTGTCCGGGGTACATCCTGCACCCAGACTGAGATAGCTCACACTCCTGGAGACACCTTCTGTACCTGGACCCCTTGTCCAGATTAAGCGTGCTCCCACTCCTGGAGACTGCTTCTTGTGCTGGGACACCTTCCTGTGTCCAGACTAAGGCAGCTCTCTGACTGTGTTCCAACACACCTACTTCTGGTCTCCTAATTAACACCTGAGTGATTTCAGGCCTGAGCTGCAAGTGTGTACTGAATGTAAGGTGTAGTGACCTTTCTCTACCACTAGGTCTACAAAGCCACACACCTCCCTTATACCAGTCAGTAAAGTAGCTAGGTGAAATATACACCCCATTCAATACACATACTCTCACTGTCTCACACCTTATATTATTAAATAAATTGATTCAATATCAGTTTCTTAGTATCCTTCCTTTTAAATGCCAGTTTTTTCTTGTTTAGTAAGTGTTTCAATTCTTTTGTAATCCAAGGCTTGTTATTTGCATAACATCGAATCTTTTTAGCTGGTACAACAGTGTCAGTACAAAAATTTATATAATCCGTTACTCGCCCGACAATATCATTTACATCAACATTCTCTCCCCTGTCGCATATCACATCCCAGTCTGTGTGGTCAAAACAGTCATGTAGAGCCTCCTCTGCCGCTGGCGTCCACTTCCTAATTAATTTTATTGTGGCTGGCTGTTTACTGACAACAGGTTGGTATGATGGAGACAATAGTATGAGGTTGTGGTCTGATTTCCCAAGAGGGGGTAATGCAGACGATGAATAGGCGTCTTTAACATTCGCATAGAGGAGATATACTGCTGTCTCTTGTGGCACATTTTACATATTGATAGAACTTTGCAAGAGCCTTTGAGATCATGGCTCTGTTAAAGTCCCCAGAGATTACAGTTAACGAGTTTGGGTGCTTTGTCTGAATGCGGTCTAACACCCCTGACAATACTTCCCCAGCCGCCTCTTGGTTTGCGGATGGAGGGATATACAGGACTACTGTAATGCAAATGGAAATTCTCTAGGTAAATAGTAGAGCCTGAGGCCAAGTGCTAAGAGTTCAATGTTTTGACTGCAGTGAATTTCCTTAACAGTAATATGACACTGATTGCACCATCTGTTTTTAATGTATAATATCACCCCACCACCCTTCTTCTTACCAGACTTAGCTTTGTCTCTATCAGCCTGGACCATGTGAAACCCTGGAATCAAAACACTTGAATCAGGAACATCCCCATGTAACCAGGTTTCTGTGAAGCACATGAGACTGCATTCTTTGAACTCCATCAGGGTTTTACACAGAGCTAACAGTTCATCTGTCTTATTTCCCAGCGAGCGTACATTACCCATGATAATGGATGGGACTGCTGGTTTAAACCTTCCTCTCCTGGACTTCACCTTTTTTCCTGCTCTGCAGCCTCTGAAAGGTCTCCACACTTCACGGAAAATAAGTGTTATGTCCGCAGCTGTAGTAGCCTTCATCCTGCTCAGCTCCAGAAGTCGATCCCTTGAATACACAACACGTTTAGTGACAGACTTAGGGGCAACCAGCACATCAGTGTCCCTGTCCTTTGCTCCAGTCCGCGCCATATCTGACTGTTTCCAGTGTTCTCCTCTGTACACGGATGGCTGCATCAGTAACAAACAAGGTTGAAGCTGTGTGTATTGTGGAACTGTAGCTGGTAGTGGTTGCATTAGATTCATGTCCATGGGTGTGTCGCATTACTGGTATCCATTTAGGAGTTGCATGTACCTGTAGGGGAATGTACATTACGTAGTAGTGGCAGATCCAGGTGCTGATCCAGCTCTGCGTGTCCAGAGGCAGTTGGTTGTATGGGTGAATGGTTTCCACGTTCCCACAATGGTCCGTCATACAGGAACAGTGCGATCCACAGAGTATAAACCATCCATCAATCCGCGGTTGCAAATTAGGAGTCCATAAAGGTACGAAAGCCAGTAGAAAGTCCAAAAGAATGTCCAAAAGAACAGACAACATACAGGGACAAAAGAAACAAAAGAGTAGCTGCTGCTGCAATGGGCTGCCAGTAGCACGGCGCCTTGTTATATCCTCTGACTTGCAGAGAGCAGACAGACACGTCTGCTCACTCCGAAGTCTAGAGGAACACCAGCCACTGAATCCAACTGCGACGTGACACGTCCATGCCAAGGGTTTGATCAGGAAGTTTCATCTCCTTCATCCCAACAAACCGGGTTTTGAGGGTCCAGAGGCCCCTCTTGGAGGGAGGGCTACTGTCGCGTCGCCGTTGGATTCAGTGGCTGGTGTTCCTGCCTCGGCCGCTGGGAGGCGCCGGACACCTTCGGCTGGTGGTGCCGGTGATAGGAGAACGGTATCCTCATATGGTTCCGCTCCTTTGACGCCGGTCTCTGTCGCTGCGCATCGCCATGTTTCGCCTGTGGGTGATGTTGGTGACAGAGAGAGGGTCCCTGCGCAGGCGTCTGGTGGGCTTAGGCTTCGCTCTTCTGTCAGAGGTGAAGTGGTTGGTGTCAGTCATGTATCACCATCTGGCCTGGTTCTGGGGCCGGTCCAGATGAGGTCATCAGACTATGAGCCTGTGAGAGGTAGCCATGCCCTTCAAATGCCTTGGAGCCTGGCTTGCAGGCCGCCAGATATAGTCTTGGTTTTCCCAGTGTGCTAGTTTGCTTTGCTATTGTATCTTTGACCTTTGCCCTGGATTTCTGACTTTTCTACTGCCTGCCGATTTTGTACCTCTGCTGCCCTCCTGGTTTTGACCATTGGACTTCAGACTACGCATTTGGTCTCGCTTTTTATTCTCTTCATAGCGTACTTCCTACTCCGGTCCACTGCTCATAGGCAGCTACCCCCTGGGCTTCGCTGTAATTCCAGATCCCTGTATAGGGGTAAAGGGTCTCGGGATTTCTCGGGGTGCCGCCCAAAGCAGTCTTGCCTGCTTTGGGCGGACGTCACAAGACCATTATCATTACATCCCCATCAGCTGATCTACCCCTTCGCCCAATCAATGAGAGGATTGTGGCGTTGCAGCCAGGGCATCCCCAATACCAGTCCTGCAGGCAGATTATTCAGAATGAAACAACTTAATTTTTCCACGTGAGTGGAACCCACTTTCATAGAAAAAACTTCAGACATAAAACAAATTCCATCCCGAGAAAGAGGGAATGAATCCACAGTCACAATTTTAACAGGATCTTTCAACCTGACTGTCCCTATCTTATTAAGAGTTACAACTTGGCCATCAATCAGATTAATGGAGGAACCACAGTCAACAAAGGCGGTGGTCATAACAGAACCTCCAGCAAGTTCCAATTCAACCTGGAGCACCATTTTAGCAAGCGAAAAAAAATGTACCTGGGAGTCTGGGCAACCTCCTCTATTGTTGCCCATACTCAGTCATTTTCCCGACAACTTTACAGAAGAAGAGCAGGAAGGACAGTCCCTTTTCCAATGTCCAGAGGCTCCACAGTAAAAGCATAAACGGTTGTCTTTACAGTGTCTTCTCTCTCGTTCCTTTCCTGAGACAGCCTCCATCTCCATGGGCTCTGATACGGGTGCGGTGTAACACAATTTGGAGTACAAGCGAGTCTCTTGTTGCATCATTCCCCTAGCATGGAGTCTCCAGTCCATACGGACCGCCTGCATCATGGCATCCTCCAGAGTATCAGGAGGAGGATGTAATGCCAGTGCGTCATGCAGACGGTCAGACAGGCCCCTGCGGAACAACCCCCTCAGGGCGGCGTCGTTCCAGGATACTTCGGCGGCCCAACGTCTGAACTCTGAGGAGAACCATTCAGCAGAGTGCCTCCCCTGTGTCACACTCATCACCATATCCTCTGCCAGACGCACTCTATCAGGCTCGTCATAAATGTGCCCCAGAGCCTCAAAGAACAAGTTCACCGACATACGTTCAGGAGCAGAGGAAGAGAGAGAGAAAGCTCATACTTGCGGAGCCCCCCTTAATAAGGACATTACGATCCCCACCCTCTGCCTTTCATTTCCAGAGGTCCGGGGATGCAATTCAAAGAACAACTTGCATCCCTCCTTAAAGACCCTAAACAACTTTTTATCTCCGGAAAAATTGTCGGGTAACTTTACCAGTGGGTCGAGGTCCTCAAGAGATACCTCAGTGGGGCCCCCTCCTGGAATCCCGATGGAACAGACTCCCGTAGACAGTCTGCCACATCTCTCTGCACCTGTAGGTGCAAATGAACCAGGTTTTGCTGCTCTATAGACAGCTTCTGCATAAGCTGGGAGAGCTCAATAACCTGCTCAGTGAGAGCCCGTACCTGATCCATAATGTGCTAACACCCCACCACCAGGGGAAGACTGTAAGGTTCAGCTATAATGTCAGGAACACCGCACTGCACTTGCTCACTGAGCCAGTGCGTGTGTCCTGAGTAAAACAAACTGTGCTCAAAAATACATGGGGAGCAGGGCACCAGCAGTGAACGATGAGTGCTTCAGACCAACATTACCTGAAGCATGTGACTGCTGTGGGCGTGGTCTAACCTCCTGAGATCTAGGAACTGAAGGAAAACTCCTAGAAGGGTAACTAGTTACCGAGGGGCATAGACAGGGACGAAAACCAGATCAGGCCCGGCTCAGAGCACGAGATAGCACGACAGTACCAAAGTATTAGACAGAACGGATAGTCAGGATGTAGCAATAGATCAGTAAACCAGAACGAGCAATAGACGGTACAATAGGGACAAAACTGTAACGGAGAAACAATAGCCAAGCCAGAAGGTCAGAACCGGAGAAGACAATAGTACCAAAATGTGAGACAGAGAGCAGAGTGATTATAAACAAGACTCATGTAACACAGCAACAAGACGAGAGATTTTAACATAATCGATGTTGTTAGAATACCTCTAAGTTGCTAATATAAAAGACTGTAGTCGGATCTATCGCAATTAAAAATGAGGGGGGTGGTAAGAAACCACAGGAAACGACCACAGATCCGAAATAATAGCAATCTAAATCTTTATTAAATAGTTAAGAACAAACCAGGTGAAAAACAGCAACAGCAACAAACATGGCAGCAATGGGAGTACGCACATGGACTGGTAGGGCTACCTGATCAGTATGCATAACAGGGACATGGCGAATAAATTGTCAAAAAGTGTATCATAAAAGGAAAAGATCAAATGGTGTACAAATTGTGCCATCTGTCCCCAATGGTCATAATCATATATGTTATGTTTCGGTAGCTGAGGAGTGCAGGTAAAAAAGGCAATACACCAGAGCAGTTGGAATCTATGGGATTGCAGTACCCTGACTAACCACCACAACTAGAGGCAGCCGTGGAGCGTTCCTACGTTGGTCCTAGACGCCTCGTCACAGCCTGAGAAACTAACTACACCTAAAGATAGAAATAGGAAAGCTATCTGCCCCGGAGCAGAACCCCAAAGATAATAGAAAGCCCCCAAACATGTAATGGCGGTTAGACAAGAGGAAATACTGACACAGAAAGAAAATAGAATGAGCAAACGCTGGGGCCCAAACTATCTAAATAGAAAAGGACAGGAAGGGTACTTACTGCAATCTCAGAAAACCCTGAAAAACACCAACTCTACTAATTTCAAAATCACCTGAGATCACACGACCTCTACCACCTAAATTAGCTCTCTGGTGTAACAAAATCAAAACAGCAGCCACTGAAAAAACTGGAAAAAGCAAAAGAACAAAACTCAGTGGCTGAACTAAACTGAGAAGGCAGAAGCCCCGGAGGGGACCCAGAAGGCCCCCAAAGAAGTGCAAGACAAAATGCAAAAATATAGCAAAAACACAAAAGAAGAAAAAATCTTATCTGGTAGCAGGAGATGCAGACACGACACAGCAGGCTACAAGGGAAACTGGAATGAAGGATTCAGACCAGAACAATTGATCACCGGCAACCCTGATGGGAAAATGACTCCCTTATATAAGACCAGTCAGTAACAACTGATTCCCAGTCCTCACAATCTTCACTAGTACCGCTTGTAACCACCAGAGGGAGCCTCTGCTCAGAACCCATCTCAAACCCATTCACAACACATATATGCTTCACATGACTGCCTGACACGTATCAGAAGTGCCAATCATTATCAAATATTACCTCTAATAAGTGGATTAATGGCACTGTCAGGATTAAATGGTCATAGTCATACTGTATATGCTTCACGTGACAGCCTGACACATGTCAAGAGTGCCTATCATTATCAAATACTGTATTACCTCTAGTGAGTGGAATGGCGGCACAGTCAGGGCTACCAGGACCAGTGCGTGTGCCCCAATGCACGTTTCGGATGCTCGTCCTTCGTCAGGGGGCGTGTCAAAACAATAAAAACCGGATCCAATGCCATAGCAACCTGGCACGCAGAGCTGCGCCGGCGTCACGCGGCAGAAAGCCCGCAGCTCAAGGCACCATGGCAACCAGACGCTAAAGACGCCGGAAGCGGAGCGGCGCAGCAGGGCACAGCATGCATGCGTGCAGGACCGCGACTACCATAAAAACAACAGAGCCGCTGTCAATAGATATGTAAGAAGTGTTGTCAAGAAATGTAAATCATGAGTCCAGACTGTATCGTTAATCCACTACATATCTTACCTCCTCTTGTAAGCAATGTGAAGTATATTATGATAGAATGTACAAAGATCTCAAGTAATGAAATTGACTCCAATTCTACATACCGTATACATGGCCAAGTTTATATGTATATATCATGAGCATATCTAGTTATTTAAGATATATCATTAAACTGAACATAGAGAATGAAAAAAAAATAAAATAACAAATAAAAAAAACAAAAAACGCATATTGTGAACTATGTACAAGAGGGGCAACCTCAATGGTATATCAGGTTGACTGTATATAGTGTTTAGCAATATTGCATCACATAACATGCAATGGAACATTGCATAGTGTGGACATAACTAGTGAGGTAATCCCCATAAGCCAAAAACAAATCAAAGGCCACCATATGTATATATATATGACAACAATTTCCAAAATAATACACCAAAATATGTCACAATATGAATCATGGACGCTTAGTATTATACAATTAACATGACAGATGACAGCGACACGTTCAGGTCCGAATATAAGGATGATGATGAGAGATCAAATTACCTAAAATAGAAAACATAGAAAAATTAGATACGCCTTTTAACGGCGGTCATTAAGGGTACTTAAACCACAGCTGTGGAAAAAGTGAATAGCGCCCCCCCAGAGGCGCATTTTCTCAGGGTCTCGGATACCGGGGGTAGCCGAGACCCCAGAGAGCATGATTTGGGTTGGTTTTTACCGACCCGATGTTGCGATCGCCGTTATTAACCCTATAACGGCGATCGCAACAAAAAAAAAATCTGATGTGCCATTTAATTTCTCTGTCCTCTGATGTCGTCAGACATCAGAGGACAGAGAAAAAGGGTCCCCGATCCCCCCTTGTGGCCCCCAATATGCCCTTTGTGGCCCCCGGGCCCAACTGCTTCCTCCGGTGGGCGCCGCCATCTTGAATGGCGGGCGCATGCTCAGTGCGCCCACCGCGATCTGCCGGGGGGGTGGGCAATTTTCTCTGGGGTCTCGGCTGCCGAGAACATGATCCGGGTCGGTAGTTACCGACACCGGTGTCACGATCGCCGTTATACTGAGTATAACGGTAACCGCAAAAAAAAATGATTTCTCTCCCCTTTGATGTGATCGCACATCAGAGGGGAGAGAATTAGGGTCCCCAGTACCCCGATTCCCCCCCTGTACCTCCCGGTGTCCTCCGTCCCCCGGCAGGTCCAGGCTCCCGGGTCTTCTCCCTGGTGGCAGATTCAAAAAAATTTTCATTCATTCTCCTAAAAGTACATTTTGATCACTGTGATAAACTATCACAGCGATCAAAATAAAAAAAAAGTACATAACCACCCCTTTATCACCCCCTTAGTTAGGGACATATAATAAAATATAGAAATTATATTTATTTTCATTTTTCCGTTAGGGTTAGGGCTAGGGTTAGGGTTAGGGTTAGGGTTATAATTAGGGTTAGGGTTAGGCTGGGGTCATACTGCATTATGGCAGTCCGTTAGACGACTGCGTTACACCGCGGTATAACGTGGTGTAACGCAGTCCGTTAACGCTGCCATTCACCCCCATTTGAGAGCGCATCGCGACGCATGCCATAAAGTGGCATGCGTTCACGACGTGCCATCATTCAGTGACGGAGCATCAGATGCGGGCTGCAGCGTCTGGGCTCCGTCACCGCTAGCGCAGATGAATTGTGTGACCCAGCTGCGCTTGGTGCCACATGTTCCCTGGAGGATGCACAGAAAGGTAATTCACAATCACCCGATATTCATTCACACTTCACATTTCCCTATAGTGCCACCAGAGGGAGCCCTGTAGAGTATATAAGGGTGTGGAGAAACGCAGCAGTAGCCAGTCTGAGCCAGTCATTCCTGTCAGAGCAGAGCTCAGAGCGGAGTTCAGACAGACGGAGATTCCTGTCAGATGAGACAGAAGCAGAGAAGCAAACTGTTACCTCAGAACGTGCTGACTGTTAGTTCCCTAGGGAAGTGGAAAGTGACTCTCGGAGTGTGCACAGATCAGTCTGACGGAAGGTCCTGATAGCTGCTTCGGACAGAGCCTAAGAAAGAAGTGAAGGAAGGGGAACTGCAGTACTTGTAACACCGAGTCAACTGAGGTACTGTTAGAGAGCGGTGAGGAGAAGAAAGCTGACACCTACTGTTGCCTGTGCTTATGTTAAAGGTGTGAGTAGGACGACAGGCGAGTAGACAAAGAGAG
Organism: Oophaga sylvatica; assembly: GCA_033576555.1. Lineage (NCBI taxonomy): Eukaryota > Metazoa > Chordata > Amphibia > Anura > Dendrobatidae > Oophaga > Oophaga sylvatica. The sequence continues at coordinate 149,072,436 of JARQOD010000009.1, forward strand.
AGAGTGACTGAGGAGAAATAGCAAGGATAGCTTACCTCCACTCTGCACAACCGGACACCGGGTCCGAGCTTGCTAGTACCTTCACGGCTAGTGGGAGAAACCGGAGACCCTGCTGGACTTCAGGTCGCAGAGGGGCCCTACAGTGCTGATACGTAACCGGGGTCAGGAAGAACAGGAGTCTAGCAGGACGCTGCAGATAGAGACTTCGTTCTGTCCAAAAGAAGGCTCCACCACAATGTCAGCCGGGCGTAGCTGTTCTACAAGGAGTTAAACTTAGCTTCATGCAAGTTAGAAACTCACACACATCAAGAAGTAAGGAGGCCTTACACCTACTCAGTGATTACTGGACGTGCATTCTCCACCCTGAGCAGCTTCCCGGGACGTGCCTGCAAATATCACCAGTAAAGGTACAGAAAGAGACTCATTGTGTGTGTCTGCCTTATTGCTTGCACCCCTGCACCGCCATATACCTCGAGGGATCAGTCTTACCTATGGAAGACTTAACACCTTGCTGCCCAGTAACAACCCTCAGAGGATTCACCCTGCAGCGCTGGTCACCCTGACCAGGAACCACAGGTGGCGTCACAAACATTTCTACAATCCCCTGTAAATATCCCCCTTTAGTGAGCGCCCAGGGCAACGGACCGAGTCGTGCTACCCGTGACCTCTCCCCCATTGAAGTGAACGGGCTCGGTGCCGAGTACCCCATAAGCCCTGGTACGTGCGACTCAGAATCATCTGCTGATTCCTCTGCGCTAGCGGGTATAGCATAACGCGATTGCGTTATGCTATACCGTTACCAGCCCATCAACGCTATGTGTTGAACGGGCTGGTAAAATGCAAAATGAATCTAGCCTTAGGGTTAGGGTTATAATTAGGGTTAGGGTTACAATTAGGGTTAGGTTTACAATTAGGGTTAGGGCTACAATTAGGGTTAGGGTTACAATTAGGGTTGGAATTAGGGTTGGGATTAGGGTTAGGATTAGGGTTAGGGTTGGGATTAGGGTTAGGGGTGTGTTGGGGTTAGGGTTGGAGCTAGAATTGAGGGGTTTCCACTATTTAGGCACATCAGGGGGTCTCCAAACACGACGTGGCATTGAAAAAGTCAAATGGCGCACCCTCCCTTCCGAGCCCTGCCGTGCACCCAAACAGTGGTTTACTCCAACATATGGGGAATCAGCATACTCAGGACAAATTGCACACCAATTTTGGGGTTCTAATTTCTCGTTACCCTTGGGAAAATAAAAAATAGCTGGCTAAAAAAATCATTTTTGAGGAAAAATTTTTTTTTATTTTCACGGCTCTGCGTTTATAAATTCCTGTGAAGCACTTTGGGGTTCAAAGTGCTCACCACACATCTAGATAAGTTCCTTAGGGGGTCTAGTTTCCAAAATGGGGTCACTTGTGGGGGTTTTCCACTGTTTAGGCACATCTGGGGCACTGCAAACGGAACATGACCCCCATCAACGTCTGCATTCCAAAACGTTATTACTTCCTTTCCAAGCCCTGCGGTGCGCCCAAACAGTTTCCCCCCCAACATATTTGGTATCAGCGTACTCAGGACAAATTGGACAACAACTTTTGGGGTCCAATTTCCTTGTGAAAAATCAAAAATTTGGGACTAAAAAATCATTTTTGTGGAAAATTGTTTTTTTTTTTTTTCACACCCAGGCATTATAAACTTTTGTGAAACACTTGGGGGTTCAAAGTGCTCACCACAGATCAAGATAAGTTACTTAGGGGGTCTAGTTTCCAAAATAGGGGGCACTTGTGGGGGTTTTCCACTGTTTAGGCACATCTGAGGCACTGCAAACGGAACATAACCCCCATCAACGTCTGCATTCCAAAACTTTATTACTTCCTTTCCAAGCCCTGCCATGCGCCCAAACAGTTTCCCCCCCACCACATATTTGGTATCAGCGTACTCAGGACAAATTGGACAACAACTTTTAGGGTCCAATTTCCTTGTGAAAAATCAAAAATTTGGGACTAAAAAATCATTTTTGTGGAAAATTGTTTGTTTTTTTTTCACACCCAGGCATTATAAACTTTTGTGAAACACTTGGGGGTTCAAAGTGCTCACCACAGATCAAGATAAGTTACTTAAGGGGTCCAGTTTCCAAAATAGGGGGCACTTGTGGGGGTTTTCCACTGTTTAGGCACATCTGAGGCACTGCAAACGGAACATGACCCCCATCAACGTCTGCATTCCAAAACGTTATTACTTCCTTTCCAAGCCCTGCTGTGCGCCCAAACAGTTTCCCCCCCCAACATATTTGGTATCAGCGTACTCAGGACAAATTGGACAACAACTTTTGGGGTCCAATTTCCTTGTGAAAAATCAAAAATTTGGGACTAAAAAATCATTTTTGTGGAAAATTGTTTTTTTTTTTTCACACCCAGGCATTATAAACTTTTGTGAAACACTTGGGGGTTCAAAGTGCTCACCACAGATCAAGATAAGTTACTTAGGGGGTCTAGTTTCCAAAATAGGGGGCACTTGTGGGGGTTTTCCACTGTTTAGGCACATCTGAGGCACTGCAAACGGAACATAACCCCCATCAACGTCTGCATTCCAAAACTTTATTACTTCCTTTCCAAGCCCTGCCGTGCGCCCAAACAGTTTCCCCCCCACCACATATTTGGTATCAGCATACTCAGGACAAATTGGACAACAACTTTTAGGGTCCAATTTCCTTGTGAAAAATCAAAAATTTGGGACTAAAAAATCATTTTTGTGGAAAATTGTTTGTTTTTTTTCACACCCAGGCATTATAAACTTTTGTGAAACACTTGGGGGTTCAAAGTGCTCACCACAGATCAAGATAAGTTACTTAAGGGGTCTAGTTTCCAAAATAGGGGGCACTTGTGGGGGTTTTCCACTGTTTAGGCACATCTGAGGCACTGCAAACGGAACATAACCCCCATCAACGTCTGCATTCCAAAACTTTATTACTTCCTTTCCAAGCCCTGCCGTGCGCCCAAACAGTTCCCCCCCCCACATATTTGGTATCAGCGTACTCAGGACAAATTGGACAACAACTTTTAGGGTCCAATTTCCTTGTGAAAAATAAAAAATTTGGGACTAAAAAATCATTTTTGTGGAAAATTGTTTTTTTTTTTTCACACCCAGGCATTATAAACTTTTGTGAAACACTTGGGGGTTCAAAGTGCTCACCACAGATCAAGATAAGTTACTTAAGGGGTCTAGTTTCCAAAATAGGGGGCACTTGTGGGGGTTTTCCACTGTTTAGGCACATCTGAGGCACTGCAAACGGAACATAACCCCCATCAACGTCTGCATTCCAAAACTTTATTACTTCCTTTCCAAGCCCTGCCGTGCGCCCAAACAGTTCCCCCCCCCCACATATTTGGTATCAGCGTACTCAGGACAAATTGGACAACAACTTTTAGGGTCCAATTTCCTTGTGAAAAATAAAAAATTTGGGACTAAAAAATCATTTTTGTGGAAAATTGTTTTTTTTTTTTCACACCCAGGCATTATAAACTTTTGTGAAACACTTGGGGGTTCAAAGTGCTCACAACAGATCTAGATAAGTTCCATATGGGGTCTAGTTTCCAAAATGGTGTTACTTGTGGGGGGTTTCCACTGTTTAGGCGCATCAGGGGCTCTCCAAACGCGACATGGTGTCCAATCTCAATTCCAGCCAATTTTGGTTTGAAAAAGTCAAACGGCGCTGCTTCCCTTCCAAGCCCTGCCGTGTACCCAAACAGTGGTCCCCCCCCCATATATTGAGTATCAGCGTATCAGGACAAATTGGACAACAACTTTTGTGGTCTAATTTCTCCTGTTACCCTTGGGAAAATAAAAAATTGGGGACTAAACGATCAGGTTTGTGGAAAAAATATGATTTTTTATTTTCACGCCAGGCCGTTATAAACTTCTGTGGAGCACTTGGGGGTTCAAAGTGCTCACCACACATCTAGATAAGTTCCTTAGGGGGTCTAGTTTCCAAAATGGGATCACTTGTGGGGGGTTTCTACTGTTTAGACCCATCAGGGCCTCTACAAATGTGACATGGCGTCCAGCCAATTCTGCGTTGAAAAAGTCAAATGTCGCTCCTTCCCTTGCGACCTCTGCCGTGCGCCCAAAAAGTGGTTTACCCCCACATATGGGGTATCGGCATGCTCAGGACAAATTGCACAAAAACTTTTGGGGTCTTGTTACCCTTGGGAAAATAAAAATTGGGGTGAAAAGATCATTTTTGTGGAAGAAAAAAAATGATTTTTTTTTCACGGCTCTACGTTATAAACTTGTGTGAAGCACTTGGAGGTTCAAAGTGCTCACCACACATCAAGATAAGTTCCTTAAAGGGTCTTGTTTCCAAAATGGGGTTCCCTTTGGGGGGGGATTCCACTGTTTTGGCACATCAGGGGCTCTCTAAACGCGACATGGCATCCAGCCAATTCTGCGTTGAAAAAGTCAAACGGCGCTCCTTCCCTTGCGACCTCTGCCGTGCGCCCAAAAAGTGGTTTACCCCCACATATGGGGTATTGGCGTATTCAGGAGAAATTGCTCAACAAATTTTGTGGTTCATTTTTTCTTTTAACAAAAATTAAAAAAATTAGTTCCGAAGTCAAGCTTTTGCAAAAAAAGTTAAATGTCAATTTTTTCCTTCCACATTGCTTCAGCTCCTGTGAAGCACCTGAAGGGTTAATAAACTTCTTGAATGTGGTTTTGAGCACCTTGAGGATGCAGTTTTTAGAATGGTGTCACTTTTGGGTATTTTCTATCATATAGACCCTCAAAGTGACTTCAAATGTGATGTGGTCCCTAAAAAAAAAATGGTGTTGTAAAAATGAAAAATCGCTGGTCAACTTTTAACCCTTATAACTTTGTAACAAAGTGAAAATTGAAACATTGTAACAAAGTGAAAATTTTGGTCCCAAAATTGTGCTGATGTAAAGTAAACATGTGGGAAATGTTATTTATTAAGAAATTTGTGTGACATATCTCTCTGATTTAACGGCATAAAAATTTCAAATTTGAAAATTGCGAAATTTTCAAAATTTTCGCCATATTTCCGTTTTTTTCATAAATAAAAGCAAGTCATATAAACATTTTTTACCACTAATGTGAAGTACTATATGTCATGAAAAAACAATCTCAGAATCAGCTGGATTCGTTAAAGCGTTCCAGAGTTATAACCTCATAAAGTGACAGTGGTCAGAATTGTAAAAATTGGCGCGGTCATTAAGCTGCAAAATGGCTCTGTCACTAAGGAGTTAATTAAAACCGGTTAAAAACAACCAGAGCAGCACGAATGCCCGCCGTATACCAAGGTGCAACAGGCAGGCCATCACAGAAACAACGCAAAATTTAAACTTTCGTTCAGTCCATTTGGATGAACCGTATTTAGGGTCCAGATCCATCTAGTCTCCAATTGGGCCAGACGTTGTGAAGCTCCACCGCCACGAATCCCCAACTCAAGACAATCAATGCCCTTCACTCTAAGGGCCCTACTATTACATTGGTGATGGATCTTAAAATGCTTCGGAATTGTTTTAAGCATTGATAGATCCTCCTCCCCCGCCGCTGCCTTTATGCCTAAAACATGCTCCCTGATCCGGACCTTAAGTTGTCGTGTGGTGAGGCCTATATAGATCAGAGAGCATGGGCATGTGGCATGGTAGATTACATATTTGGTCGTACACGTGATATATTTCTGTATCTTGTAGATTTTAGTTTTAGATGAATCAGTGACCGAATCACTCCGATCTACATTCACACATGCCACACAATGTCCGCATGTGAAACACCCTTTACGGCTGTTCCCAGTGCTCAGGAAGGTCTTAGGAGAATTAGCCCGATAGTGGCTTTGAATCAAATGTTCACGTAGGTTTTTCGCACGTCTATACGTTATCATTGGTCTACATGGTATAATTTTGTCAAGGATGGGGTCTGTTTTCAAGATTGGCCATGCCTTTTCCAACACCTTCCTGATGTTTTCAGAATGAGAATGGAAAGTGGTGATAAATCTGACTGGGTCTAATTTATGTAGACTATCTTCGGGTTTATACAGCAGGTTGTTCCTCTGGCTATATTTTGCCCGATTATAGGCTTTCTTGATCATCCTATTGCTGTACCCTCGCTTGGCGAACCGTCTTTTGAGGTCCGCCGCCTGTTCTTCATAGTCAGCATCTGTGGAGCAGATGCGACGAAAGCGTAAAAACTGACCCGTCGGTATGACACATATTATATGTGCTGGGTGAGAGGAAGAAGCATGCAACAACATGTTGGTTGCGGTGGGTTTTCTAAAGATGCTGGTCTGAATCATATTGCTCGAATCTCTTCTCAGTGTCACATCTAGGAACTCAATTTGGTTGGAATCATAACTAAAGGTCAAATTGATGTTACGATCATTATCATTTAGCCAGTGAAAGAATCTCTCAAGTGAATTGGTGGAATCCTGCCAGATCAACAGGATATAGTCTATGGACCGCGTCCATAAGAGGACGCGGTCCATAGACTCCTGTCGATCTGACAGGAGGAGGTCCCTCTCCCACAGACCCAGGAACAGATTAGCATAGGAGGGCGCAAAGGCCGCCCCCATTGCTGTTCCCTGGGTCTGCAGGAAGAAGGACCCCTTGAAAACTAAAAAATTATGAGTTAGTGTAAACTCCAGTACCTCAAGTATGAAGGCCTTCATAGCGGAAGAGATATTAGAGATCTGCAGAAAAAAATCTATGGCACGTAAGCTGTCACAGTGCCTAATACTGGTGTACAGCGATTCGACATCAGCTGTCACCAGAAATGAGTCAGTGTCTAATGATAGTCCGTCGACTTTACGGAGCAACTTGTTTGTTTCTTTAACAAAAGAAGGCAGTTCTTCAACCAAGGGTTGCAACATAAAGTCAATCCATTGGTTGACGTGCTCCAGGTAATTCCCCCGACCCGAAACTATAGGATGACCAGGGGGGGTCTGTGTGTTCTTGTGAACTTTGGGGAGTAGATAGAAAGTAGGTATAGTGGGTTCCGTCACCACCAAAGCTGTCCCCAGTTCTTTGGTAATAGTACCTGCCATAGTGGCCCTGGACAGGATCTCCCTGAGCTGACCATCAAAGGCAGACAAGGGGTTCAAGGTCAACTTTTTATAGCAGATTGTATTGTGGAGTTGCCGAAAGGCCTCCTTCTCATACATAGTATTTGGCCAAATCACTATGTTCAACATCAGGGAAACCCTGCAGATGTTTGAGTCACATTCGTTCCTCCCTGGTCAGATTGTCATGGCGTATATAACGGGGGATCTTAATCAACTCATTAGTCACAACCTTAACGAACAGATCGATAGTACTACAATTTGAGAGTGGGGGAAATCTCCTGGAGCGCGGCCGAATGGATGGAGGTAGCTTACCTCCTTCGGGCGTAACATGCTCTTCGGACAGCTGCTCCAATATCCTTAACACTGTTTGCTCTTCTTCTGTTGGAAAGAATTTTTGTAAATCATTATTAAAGAAAAAACGTTTAAACATCAAAAACCTGGCAAAGATATGTAGATCTTTAACTACTGAAAATGTATCGAAACCTGCAGAAGGAGAGAAAGATAGGCCTTTACAGAGTAGGGAGCAGTCAGTTCTTGAGAGAACATGCTCACTAAGGTTGATTACCTTATTATCAGCTTGCTCCTCATCCCGAGATTGACCCCTCTGTCTTCTATATGGGTTGATTCCTTTGTCTCTTATTGACTGTGCCTGAACGCGTGACAATAAATGAGGCAGAGATATCAGATTGAGCACTGAGGGACGAAATTGATATACTCGAAGTAGTATGCTGCATCGGGCGAGTTTGAGTTGTAGACTTTCTCCAGTAATAGACATTACCCGATTGGTAATCCCTCATGTCTCTGTTAAAATGGAACTTGGTACCTCATTGATTTTTTTGACATTGTCGTCCAATAATTTATTAAATTGGGTCTCATACACCTGGACACGGTCTCCAGAACAACTAGCCCGCAATTCAGACAGAATAGAATCGATCTTCTGATCAAGATCTTCAATTGATTTGGTATTAAGATTAATTAATAACTGCATAAACACCTTGGAACACGTGTTGCACGCCTCCTCCCACTCAGTTACAAACGTCTGGTCCTCAGTTAGGAAAGTAGGTGAGACCCTAACTCTCAGACCTCTAGGAATCATTTTCCGTATCATGTACTTCTCCAAGAATGCACGATTCCACCAAAATTTGGTACGTTTCGTGAGGAGAGTCTGTACAGACTCCAAAAAATTGTCGTATTTGTGATCGCCGGCCTGCTGCCCACTAGTGCTACCATCACAGAACACCTGGTCAACTTGTCCCAGCCAGGATTTTTCCCTGGCCTTATAGTCCATTATGTCACAAGCCAAACCTGTGCAAAACACAGAAAAATTAAGATCATAAACAAGACTCATGTAACACAGCAACAAGACGAGAGATTTTAACATAATCAATGTTGTTAGAATACCTCTACGTTGCCAATATAAAAGACTGTAGTTGGATCTATCGCAATTAACAATGAGGGGGGTGGTAAGAAACCACAGAAAACGACCACAGATCCGAAATAATAGCAATCTAAATCTTTATTAAATAGTTAAGAACAAACCAGGTGAAAAACAGCAACAGCAACAAACATGGCATAGAACGGACAGTACCGTGCAGCAATGGGAGTACGCACATGGACTGATAGGGCTACCTGATCAGTATGCATAACAGGGACATGGCGAATAAATTGTCAAAAAGTGTATCATAAAAGGAAAAGATCAAATGGTGTACAAATTGCGCCATCTGTCCCCAATGGTCATAATCATGTATGCTTCACATGACTGCCTGACACGTATCAGAAGTGCCAATCATCAAATATTACCTCTAATAAGTGGATTAATGGCACGGTCAGGATTAAATGGTCAGTCATTTATGCGTCACGTGACAGCCTGACACATGTCAAGAGTGCCTATCGTTATCAAATATTACCTCTAGTGAGTGGAATGGCGGCACAGTCAGGGCTACCAGGACCAGTGCGTGTGCCCCAACACACGTTTCGGATGCTCGTCCTTCGTCAGGGGGCTTGTCAAAACAATAAACCGGGAACTTTAAAAATCCTCCGGACTGGATGTGACGCATCCAATACCATAGCAACCTGGCAACCCAAAACACCCAAATGACCTGATCAAAAGTTCATATACCCATTTCTTAATACCATGTATTGCCCCCTCTAACATCAATGACAGCTTGAAGTCTTTTGTGGTAGTTGTGGATGAGGTTCTTTATTTTCTCAGATGGTAAAGCTGCTCACTCTTCTTGGCAAAAAGCCTCCAGTTCCTGTAAATTCCTGGGCTGTTTAGCATGAACTGTGCTCTTGAGAGCTCTCTGTTGTGAATGGACTTGAAATGAGTTCTGAGCAGAGGCTCCCTCTGGTGGTTACAAGCGGTACTGGACTGTCCAGTGAAGATTGTGAGGAGTGGGAATCAGGTGTTACTGACTGGTCTTATATAAGGGAGTCGCCTTCCCATCAGGGTTGCCGGTGATCAATTGTTCTGGTCTCAATCCTTGAGTCCTGTTTCCTTTGTAGCCTGCTGTGTCGTGTCTGCATCTCCTGCTAACAGATAAGACATTTTCTTCTTTTTGTTTTTGTGCTTGATTTTTGCATTTTGTCCTGCACTTCTGTGGGGGCCTTCAGGGTCCCCTCCGGGGGCTTTTGCCCTCTCAGTTTAGTTCAGCCACTGATGTTTGTACTTTTGCTTTTTCCAGTTTTTTCAGTGGCTGCTGTTTTGATTTTGTTACACCAGAGAACTAATTTAGGTGGTAGAGGTCGTGTGATCTCAGGTGATTTTGAAATTAGTAGAGTTGGTGCTTTTCAGGGTTTTTTGGGATTGCAGTAAGTGCCCTTCCTATCCTTTTCTATTTAGGTAGTTTGGGCCCCAACGTTTGCTCATTCTATTCTCTGTCTGTGTCAGTATTTCATCTTGTCTAACCGCCATTACATGTTTGGGGGCTTTCTATGTTCTTTGGGGATCTGCTCCGGGGCAGATAGCTTTCCTCTTTCTATCTTTAGGTGTAGTTAGTTTCTCAGGCTGTGACGAGGCGTCTAGGACCAACGTAGGAACGCTCCACGGCTGCCTCTAGTTGTGGTGGTTAGTCAGGGTACTGCAATCTCATAGATTCCAACTTCTCTGGTATATTGCCTTTTTTACCTGCACTCCTCAGCTACCGAAACATAACAGTATCACCGGCCCAAAAATTGAAAATTGTATGGTACTCACAGAAGGGAAAAAATATTGTGAAAGAAAAAAGGTTGTCAGAGTTGTCAGAGATATTTTTCTGTTTGTTGCATTTTTTTCCCTCTGTATCTCTGGGTGCTGGGGAGGATTTTTTTTTTCTCTCAATGGAGTTTGCACAGTTGTCTGGCCGTGTGGATCAGCTTGCCACTGAGGTTCGGAGTATTGCTGCCTATCTTGCTAGGTTGCCTGTTGTGGAACCTAGGATTCCCATGCCAGATTTGTTTTTAGGGGATCGAGCTAAGTTTCAGAATTTTAAAAATAATTGTAAATTGTTTTTTGCCTTAAAATCTAAGTCCTCAGGGAACGCAGCGCAGCAGATTCAAATTGTCATCTCTCTCCTGCGCGGCGATCCTCAGGATTGGGCTTTTTCCCTGACACCTGGGGATCCTGTTTTGAGTGATGTTGATGCATTTTTTCAGGCTTTGGGGTTATTGTACGATGAGCCTAATGTCACTGATCAAGCTGAAAAAGCCTTGTTGGCATTAAATCAGGGTCTTGATGACGCTGAGTTATACTGTCAGAGATTCCGTAGGCTGGCAGTCCTGACCAAGTGGAATGACGACGCTTTGGCGGCCCTTTTTCGGAAGGGTCTGTCAGATAATGTAAAGGATGTTATGGTGGGATTCTCTGTCCCCTCTGGTCTCAATGATTCTATGTCATTAGCGATTCAAATTGACAGACGTTTGCGTGAGCGGAGAAGTATGCGTGGAATGGTGTTGCCTTGTGAACTTGCTTCTGAACCCATGCAGTGTGATAGAGTAGTGTCTGGGGCACAGCGTCATGAGTTTCGAAAGCGCAATGGGTTATGTTTCTACTGTGGTGATGCCTCTCATGCTATTTCAGTCTGCCCTAAGCGGGGAAGACGTTTTGCACGCTCAGTTGTCTTGGGTAGTGTTCAGACTAAGTTTTTATTAACTGTCACTCTGATATGCTCTCTGTCCTCATTTTCTGCTCAGGCTTTCGTTGATTCTGGAGCAGCTATTAACCTGATGGATTATGATTTTGCTAAACGTTGTGGGTTTCCCTTGATACCCCTACAGAAGTCTATTCCCCTACTGGGGATCGATTCTACCCCTTTGGCTGAGAATAAACCTCAGTTCTCTACTCAGGTGATAATGAGGGTTGAACCTGATCATCAGGAGTGCTGTAAATTTTTGGTTCTGTATAATCTGCATGATATTATCGTACTGGGCTTCCCTTGGTTGCAGTCTCATAATCCTGTTTTGGATTGGAAATCTGTGTCTGTAACCAGTTGGGGCTGCCAATGTGTTAATACCAACACTCCTGTTTTTTCTGCCTCCCCCAGGCTCAGGATGTTCCTGACTTTTTGATTGATTTTTCTGATGTGTTTAGCGAAAGTAAATCTGCATCCTTGCCTCCCCATAGGAGCTATGACTGCGCTATTGAATTAGAGCAGACCCGGGCAAGGGGCGGCCTGCGGGCTGTCAGTGACCGGCCCGCGAGGCGCTCCGGCAGTCTCAGGGCCCCGGCATCAGCTGGCACAATACTTACCTCTCCCGTGCCTCCGCTGCTGCAGCTCCGGGCTCCACCGGCGCTTCCTCTCACAGCCGGCCTCTGAATGACGTCATCATTCAGCGGCCGGCTGTGTCAGAGAGCGGGGACGCTGGACAGGTAAGACGTGTCTCTGTGTGTGTCTGTGTCTATGTAGTGCGGTGCTTTGTGTGTGTGTGTGTGTGTATGTGAGAGAGTGCTTATGTGCTGTCTGTGTGTGATGATGGGCAGGCATTGCTGATAATGGGGAGGCATTGATGATGATGGGGAGAAGATGATGATAATGGGCAGGCATTGATGATGGGGAGAAGATGATGATGGGCAGGCATTGCTGATAATGGGAGGCATTGATGATGATGGGGAGAAGATGATGATAATGGGCAGGCATTGATGATAATGGGCAGGCATTGATGATGGGGAGAAGATGATGATGGGCAGGCATTGCTGATAATGGGGAGGCATTGATGATGATGGGGAGAAGATGATGATAATGGGCAGGTATGTATATATACAGTATACAGTATATATATATATATATATATATATATATGTATATATACAGTATTGGGTAGAACGGAGTTAATTATATTAGTCCGGCCCTCTAAAACCATCCCAATTTCTCATGCGGCCCCCTGGCAAAATTAATTGCCCACCCCTGAATTAGAGCCTGGTAGTAAATTCCCTAAAGGTCGCCTTTTTAACTTGTCTGTACCTGAACATGACGCTATGCGGTCTTATATCAAGGAATCATTGGAGAAGGGTCATATCAGACCATCCTCTTCACCCTTAGGTGCCGGTTTTTTCTTTGTGGCCAAAAAGGATGGTTCATTAAGGCCGTGTATTGATTATCATCTTTTGAACAATATTACTGTAAAATATCAATACCCGTTACCTTTGATTTCTGACCTGTTTTCCAGGGTGAAAAACGCTACTTGGTTTACCAAGCTTGACCTCAGGGGGCATATAACCTTATTCGCATTAAGCACGGGGATGAATGGAAGACGGCATTCAATACCCCTGAGGGGCATTTTGAGTACCTTGTGATGCCCTTTGGGCTCACTAATGCTCCTTCTGTCTTCCAGTCCTTCATGAATGACATTTTCAGGGATTTTGTGGATAAATTTCTGATTGTTTATTTGGATGATATCTTGATTTTTTCTAATGACTGGGACTCTCATGTGAAACATGTTCGAACTGTATTCCAGATTTTGAGAGAGAATGCTCTGTATGTGAAGGGATCAAAGTGTCTTTTTGGCGTACAGAGGATCTCATTTCTGGGATTCATTTTGTCCCCATCTGTTATTGAAATGGACCCGGTCAAGGTTCAGGCCATCTGTGATTGGGTCCAACCTACTTCATTAAAGGCTCTTCAAAGATTTTTGGGTTTTGCCAATTTTTATCGTAAATTTATTGGTAATTTCTCGGTTATTGTCAAACCATTGACTGATTTGACCAGAAAGGGTTCTGATGTGGTGAATTGGCCTCCTGAGGCAGTCTCTGCATTTCAGGAACTTAAGCAGAGATTCACTTCTGCTCCTGTTCTACGGCAGCCTGATGTTTCTCTGCCATTTCAGGTGGAGGTTGATGCCTCTGAAATTGGGGCAGGTGCCGTTTTGTCCCAAAAAGATCCAGAGAGACCTCTAAAAGTAACCCTTGTGCCTTTTTCTCTCGAAAATTTTCTCCTACTGAACGTAATTATGACGTGGGTAATCGGGAGTTACTGGCCATGAAGTGGGCTTTTGAAGAGTGGAGACATTGGCTGGAGGGAGCCAAACATCAGGTGGTGGTCCTTACGGACCATAAGAATCTGGTTTATCTGGAATCTGCCAAGCGACTCAATCCTAGACAGGCCAGGTGGGCCTTGTTTTTCACACGTTTTAATTTTGTAGTTTCCTTTCTTCCTGGCACTAAGAATGTTAAGGCGGATGCCCTCTCGAGGAGTTTCCTTGCGGACTCTCCTGAGTTATCTGATCCTTCTGTTATTTTGAAAGAGGGTGTAGTTCTTTCCGCCATCTCACCCAATTTGAGACTTGCTCTGGAGGGGTGTCAGGAGGATAGGCCCGAGCGCTGCCCTGTTGGAAAATTGTTTGTCCCGGACCAGTGGAAAAAGAGTGTGATGTCTGAGATTCATTGTTCCGCGTTGGCTGGGCATCCCGGAATTTTTGGTACCAGAGACTTGGTTAGTCGGTCCTTTTGGTGGCCTACCTTGTCTCGTGATGTCAGGGAATTTCTGCAGTCCTGCGGGACTTGCTCTCGCTCCAAGCCTTGCTCTCACTCTAGTGGTTTGTTGATGCCATTGCCTGTGCCAAGAGACCATGGACCCATATCTCTATGGATTTCATTTCCGACCTCCCTGTTTCTCAGAGAATGACCGTCATCTGGGTGATTTGTGATAGGTTTTCCAAGATGATACATCTTGTGCCATTACCTAAGTTGCCTTCCTCCTCTGAATTGGTGCCTTTGTTCCTTCAGCACGTGGTTCGTTTACACGGCATTCCTGAGAACATTGTGTCTGACAGAGGAGTCCAGTTTGTTTCCAGATTTTGGAGGACCTTTT
>JARQOD010000009.1:149086882-149224050 GCA_033576555.1 Oophaga sylvatica
CCGAGGGCATTTTGGTACCTTGTGATGCCCTTTGGCTCACTAATGCTCCTTCTGTCTTCCAGTCCTTCTTTGAATGCCCATTTTCAGGGATTTTGTGGATAAATTTCTGATTGTTTATTTGGATGATATCTTGATTTTTTCCAATGACTGGGACTCTCTTGTGAAACATGTTCGAACTGTATTCCAGATTTTGAGAGAGAATGCTCTGTATGTGAAGGGATAAAAGGGTGTCTTTTTGGCGTACAGAGGATCTCATTTTTGGGATTCTTTTTTGTCCCCATCTGTTATTAAAATGGACCCGGTCAAGGTTCAGGCCATCTGTGATTGGGTCCAACCTACTTCATTAAGGCTCTTCAAAGATTTTTGGGTTTTCCCAATTTTTTTTATCGTAAATTTATTGGAAAATTTCTCGGTTTATTGTTAAACCTTTAACTGATTTGACCAAAAGGGTTTGAGGGTGGTGAAATGGCCTCCTGGGCAGTCTCTGCATTTCAGGAACTTAAGAAAGGATTCACTTCTGCTCCTGTTTACGGCAGCCTGATGTTTCTCTGCCATTTCAGGTGGAGGTGATGCCTCTGAAATTGGGGCAGGTGCCGTTTGTCCAAAGAGATCCAGAGACCTCTAAAAGTAACCCTTGTTTTTGCCTTTTTCTCTCAAAAATTTTTCCTACTAAAACGAAATTATGACGTGGGTAATCGGAGTTATTGGCCATGAAGTGGGCTTTGAAGAGTGGGGGACATTGGCTGGAGGGACCCAAACATCAGGTGATGGTCCTTACGGACCATAGAATTTTGGTTTATCTGGAATCTGCCAAGCGACTTAATCTAGACAGGCCAGGTGGGCCTTGTTTTTCACACGTTTTAATTTTGTGGTTTCCTTTCTTCCTGGCACTAAGAATTTTTAAGGGGACTCTCCTGAGTTATCTGATCCTTCTGTTATTTTGAAAGAAGGTGTAGTTCTTTCCGCCTTCGCCCAATTTGAGACTGGCTCTGGGGGGGGTGTCAGGAGATAGGCCCGGCGCCCCCTTTGGGGAAATTGTTTGTCCACCATGGAAAAAAGTGTGTGTCTGAGATTCTTTGTTCCGCCGGGCCCGGGTCATCCCGGAAATTTTTTGGTACCGCATTTGGGTTTAGTCGGTCCTTTTGGGGGCCTACCTTTCTCGGATTCGGGAAAAATTTTGCAGTCCCCGGGGGGCTTGCTCTCGCCCAAAGCCTTGCTCTCGTCTTAGTGGTTTGTTGATCCCATTGCCGTCCCCCAAGGCCAGGACCCATATCTCATGGATTTCATTTCCGACCTCCCTGTTTCTCGAAAAATTTTACCGCATCGGGGTGTTTTGGATGGGTTTTTCCAAGATGATACATTTTGTGCCATTACCAAGTTCCTTCCCCCCGGGAAATTGGTGCCTTTGTTCCTTCACACGTGGTTCGTTTACACGGCATTCCTGAAACATTTGTTGACAGAGGAGCCTTTTTTCAAATTTTGGAGGCCCTTTTTGTTCTAAACTTGTGTTCAATTTCTTTCTCCTCCGTTTCTTCCCAGAAAAAGGTCAAACTGAGAGAAAAAACCGGCTTTGGAGACTTACTAAATCTTTGTGTCTGCGATCAGGAGGCTGGGTCTTTTTTTTTCCCTTTTGGCTGATTTCTCTTAATAATAGGGCAGCTCGCCACTTTGATTCCCATTTTCTTAATTCGGGTTTCCCCCTCGATTTTTTCGGACAGATGGGGGCTTCTGCTGTCCGGGTGTTGACTCTGTTGTGGACGTATGCAACAGATTTGGACCAGGTAGTGGAAGGTTGCCCTCTCTCAGGAGGGGCCCAGCTTTTTGAAACCCGGGCATGGGACTGATGGTCCTGGGTTTAAAGGGGGGGACTTGGCGGGTTTGTCCTCAAAAAATATTCCTATGAGAGTGGATCTCCAAAATTTTAACCCTAGGTTCATTGGACCTTTAATAGGAGATTCTTAATCCTTTTCTTTTCGTTTGCTTCTTCCAGGAAAAATTAAAATCCAAAACGTTTCCACAAGTCCTTTTTGGGAAGAGGTTTGTTGAGCCAGTGGTTCCTACTACTGTGCCTCCTACCCCGTTTGGTTGAGGGGAAAATGGGGGTTTGTGGTTGAAAAATTTTAATTCCTTTTTCTAGACGGAAAACCCGTTTTGGGTTTAAATGGAGAGGTTATGGCAGGAAGACAATTCTTGGGTGTTTGCTTCGGACCCATGCTAGGGGACTCATCCCCTGGGATCATAGAAATCACCGACCGACCTGGTTTCTCAATGGGGGTTTTGGGGACCCCTCCTCAAGGGGGGGTACGTTGTGAAGGACTTGAAAAGATTCTAGCAGAGGGTCCCTCTGTGGGTTTCTACAGTACTGGGGCGTCCCGTGAAATTGTGAGGGGGAATCAGGGGTTTACTGACGGTCTTATATAAGGGAGTCGCCTTCCCATCAGGTTGCCGGGGGATCAATTGTTCGGTCTCAATCCTTGATCCTGTTTTTCCTTTGTACCTCTTGCGTGTCTGATCTTTTCCCAACAGAAAACATTTTCTTCTTTTTGTTTTGGTTTGATTTTTGCATTTTGTCCCGCACTTTGTGGGGGCCTTCAGGGCCCCCCGGGGCTTTTGCCCTTCAGTTTAATACACCACTGTGTTTGTACTTTTTTTCTTTTTCCATTTTTTTTAGTGGCTGCGTTTTTATTTTTTTAAAACCAAGAATAATTTTGGGGGAAGGGCGTGTGATCTCAGGTGATTTTTAAAATTTTAGATTGGTGCTTTTCAGGTTTTTTTTTGGGTTGCAGTAAGTGCCCTTTCCCATCCTTTTTATTTAGGTTTTGGGCCCCAAGTTTGCTCATATATTTTCTTTTGTTCATTTTTTTGTCTAACCCCATTACATTTTTTGGGGTTTTTGTTCTTTTTTTTTTTTTTTTTTTTTTTTTTTTTTTTTTTTTTTTTTTTTTTTTTTTTTTTTTTTTTTTTTTTTTTTTTTTTTTTTTTTTTTTTTTTTTTTTTTTTTTAATTTTTTTTTTTTTTTTATATTATTTTTTTTTTTTTTAAAAAAATTTTTTTTTTATTTAAAAACCCGGAATTTAAAATTTTTTTTTTGTTTAATCCTTTTTTATTTTTTAAAAATTTTTTTTAAATTTTTTTTTTTTCAAATTTAAACTTTTTTTTTTTTTATTTTTAATATAAAATCCTGTATTACCATATTTACTTTCCATGTTATTCCTTGTCTTTCGTTACATCATTTTTACCGGCATATTTTCTAAGGGTTTACCTAATTTGCTTATGATTGGTACAATACCTATCATTTGATATACACTGCTCAAAAAAAATAAAGGGAACACTCAAATAAATAAAGGGAACATTCAAATAACACATCCTAGATCTGAATGAATAAAATATTCTCATTGAATACTTTGTTCTGTACAAAGTTGAATGTGCTGACAACAAAATCACACAAAAATCATCATTGGAAATCAAATTTATAAACCAATGGAGACCTGGATTTGGAGTCACACACAAAATTAAAGTGGAATGTAATGTCCTTAAAACAAGTCAAAATGATGCTCAGTAGTGTGTGTGGCCTCCACGTGCCTGTATGACCTCCCTGTGCCTGGGCATGCTGCTGATGAAGCGGCAGATGGTCTCCTGAGAGATCTCCTCCCAGACCTGGACTAAAGCATCCACCAACTCCTGGACAGTCTGTGGTGTTGGTGGATGGAGCAAGACATGATGTCCCAGATGTGCTCAATCGGATTCAGGTCTGGGGAACGGGTGAGCCAGTCCATAGCTTCAATGCCTTCATCTTTCAGGAAGTGCTGACACATTCCAGCCACAGGAGGTCTGGCATTGTCCTGCATTAGGAGGAACCCAGGGCCAACCGCACCAGCATATGGTCTCACAAGGGGTCTGAGGATCTCATCTCGGTACCTAATGGCAATCAGGCTACCTCTGGCGAGCACATGGAGGGCTGTACGGCCCTCCAAAGAAATGCCACACCACACCATTACTGACCCACTGCCAAACCGGTCATGAAGGATGTAGCAGGCAGCAGATCGCTCTCCATGGCATCTTCAGACTCTGTCACGTCTGTCACATGTGCTCAGTGTGAACCTGCTTTCATCTGTGAAGAGCACAGGGCGCCAATGCCGAATTTGCCAATCCTGGTGTTCTGTGGCAAATGCCAAGCATCCTGCACGATGTTGGGCTGTGAGCACAACCCCCATCTGTACAGTACTGAACCTTTCAGCGAGGAGTGGCAATCTGGAATCACGGACTGGTCTGATATAAGGGAGGTTCCCTCCCATGATGGTTGCCGGTGATCAATTGTTCTTGTCTCAATTGTGGTTCCTGGTTCTTTTGGAAGTTTGCTGGAGTCTTGCCTGCATCTCCTGCTTTCAGATAAGATATTTTTTGCTTTTCTTTTTGTGCTTGCTTTTTGCATTGTTTTCTGCACTTTTGTGGAGGTCTGCCAGGTCCCCTCCTGGGGCCTGAGCTCCTCAGTTTTTCTGCAGCCACTGTTATTTGCTCATTTGCTTTTTCCTGTTTTTTCAGCGGCTGCAGCTTGGTTTTTGTTCACACTGAGATCTGATTTAGTGGGTGGTGAGATCGTGTGATCTCAGTATTTTTGTAATCAGAATTGTTGGATTTTTGTAGGGTTTTCTGGGTTGCAGAAAGTAATCTCTCCTGTCCTATCCTATTTAGTCAGCTTGTGGCCCCAGCGTTTGCTCAGTCTATTTTCTGCCTATGTTTGTATTTTCATCTTGTCTAACCACCATTATATGTTTGGGGGCTTCTTATTTTCTTTGGGGATCTGCTCCGGGGCAGATAGCTTTCATCTTTCTGCCTTTAGGTGTAGTTATCTCTCAGGCTGTCACGAGGCATCTAGGATCAACGTAGGAACACTCCACGGCTACCTCTAGTTGTGTCATTAGTTTAGGAATCTGCAACCCATCAGTTACCAACATCTCAGGTGTTCGGCTGCCCTGCTGTTGTTCCTGTCCTCCTCAGCTACCGAAACATAACAGTATCACCGGCCAGAACTGAAAATTATATGGTACTCACAGAAGGGAAAAAAGTGTGGAAAGAAAAAAGTTGTCAGAGTTGTCAGAGATTTTTTTTTTTCTGTCTGTTGCATTTTTTCCCTCTTTTTCTCTGGGTGCTGAGGATGATTTTTTTTTCTCTCAATGGAGTTTGCACAGTTGTCTGGCCGTGTGGATCAGCTTGCCACTGAGGTTCGGAGTATTGCTACCTATCTTGCTGGGTTGCCGGTTGTGGAACCTAGGATTCCCATGCCAGCTATGTTTTTGGGGATCGGGCTAAATTTCTGAATTTCAAAAATAACTGTAAGTTGTTTTTTGCCTTAAAGCCTAAGTCTTCAGGTAACGCAGCACAGCAGGTTCAAATTGTCATCTCTCTCCAACTGAACGTAATTATGGCGTGGGTAATCGGGAGTTATTGGCCATGAAGTGGGCCTTTGAAGAGTGGAGACATTGGCTGGAAGGAGCCAAACATCAGGTGGTGGTCCTCACGGACCATAAGAATCTGGTTTATCTCGAATCAGCCAAGCAACTTAATCCTAGACAGGCCAGGTGGGCCTTGTTTTTCACACGTTTTAATTTTGTGGTTTCTTTTCTTCCTGGCACTAAAGCCCGGGTCTCACATAGCGATACACCAGCGATCCCGACAACGATCAGGATCGCTGGTGTATCGCTACATTATCGCTGCTGAGCTGCCAAACAGGCAGCTCAGGCAGCGATCAGGACAGCGACACTGCGGATAAACATCGCTTAGTTACCCGCAGTGTACGTTGGATACCAGCGCCCTGATGCAGGGAGCTGGTAACCAAGGTACACATCGGGTTTCCAGGCGCTGTGCGGTGCCTGGAAACCCGCTGTGTACCTTGGTTACCAGCTCCATGCATCAGGGCGCTGGTATCGAAGGTACACAGCGGGTTTCTAGGCACAGTCCCGCACCTGGAAACCCGCTGTGTACCTTGGTTACCAGCGGATCGCTGGTCTCCCGCCTGTCACACGCAGCGATGCGTGCCTGTCAGCGGGAGACCAGCGATCAAAAAAATGTCCAGGACATTCAGCGACGATCAGCGATACCCATCAGGGGGGCTGATTGTCGCTGAATGTCACACACAGCGATATCGCTGGGGAGCTCGCTGCTGCGTCACAAAACTAGTGACTCAGCAGCGATCTCGCTGGCGAGATCGCTGTGTGAGACGGGGGCTTAAGAATGTTAAGGCGGATGCCCTCTCGAGGAGTTTCTTTGCGGACTCTCCTGAGTTATCTGATCCTACTGTTATTTTGAAAGAGGGTGTAGTTCTTTCTGCCATCTCGCCCAATTTGAGACTGGCCTTGGAAGGGTGTCAGGAGGATAAACCTGAGCGCTGCCCTATTGGGAAATTGTTTGTCCCAGACCAGTGGAAGAAGAGTGTGATGTCTGAGATTCATTGTTCCGCGTTGGCTGGTCATCCCGGGATTTTTGGTACCAGAGACTTGGTGAGTCGGTCCTTTTGGTGGCCTACTTTGTCTCGGGATGTCAGGGAATTTGTGCAGTCCTGTGGGACTTGCTCTCGCTCCAAGCCTTGCTCTCGCTCTAGTGGTTTGTTAATGCCATTACCTGTGCCCAAGAGGCCATGGACCCATATCTCTATGGATTTTATTTCCGACCTCCCTGTTTCTCAGAGAATGACCGTTATCTGGGTAATCTGTGATAGGTTTTCCAAGATGATACATCTTGTGCCATTACCTAAGTTACCTTCCTCCTCCGAATTGGTGCCTTTGTTCCTTCAGCACGTGGTTCGGTTACATGGCATTCCGGAGAACATTGTGTCTGACAGAGGAGTCCAGTTTGTTTCCAGATTTTGGAAGACATTTTGTTCTAAACTTGGTGTTCAGTTATCTTTCTCCTCTGCTTTTCATCCTCAGACCAATGGACAAACCGAGAGAACAAACCAGACCTTGGAGACTTATTTGAG
The DNA here is from genome assembly GCA_033576555.1 of Oophaga sylvatica. NCBI lineage: Eukaryota > Metazoa > Chordata > Amphibia > Anura > Dendrobatidae > Oophaga > Oophaga sylvatica. The sequence continues at coordinate 149,093,859 of JARQOD010000009.1, forward strand.
ATGTTTTGTGTCTGCTGATCAGATGACTGGGTCTCTTTTTTGCCTTTGGCTGAGTTTGCTCTTAATAATAGGGCTAGCTCTGCCACCTTGATGTCTCCATTTTTCTGCAATTTTGGGTTTCACCCTCGATTTTCTTCGGGACAGGCGGAGGCTTCTGTCTGTCCGGGTGTTGACTCTGTTGTGGAGCAAATGAAGCAGATTTGGGACCAGGTAGTGGAGAGGTTGTCTCTCTCTCAGGAGAAGGCCCAACGGTTTGCCAACCGGCATAGGACTGATGGTCCTTGGTTTAAAGTGGGGACTTGGTTTTGTTGTCCTCAAGAAATATCCCTATGAGGGTTGCATCTCCAAAGTTTAAGCCCAGGTTCATTGGACCTTATAAGATCATGGAGATTCTTAATCCTGTTTCCTTCTGTTTGCTTTTTCCAGGGACATTTAAGATCCATAACGTGTTCCACAAGTCCTTATTGAAGAGGTTTGTCGAGCCTGTGGTTCCTATGGCTGCGCCTCCTGACCCTGTTTTGGTTGAGGGCAATCTGGAGTATGTGGTTGAGAAAATATTGGATTCTCGTTTTTCTAGACAGAAACTCCAGTATTTGGTTAAGTGGAGAGGTTATGGTCAGGAGGACAATTCTTGGGTGTTTGCTTCGGACATCCATGCTAGGAGACTGATCCATGCCTATCACCGAGCTCATCCTGATCGGCCTGGTTGCACAAGTGAGGGTTCGGTGACCCCTCCTCAAGGGGGGGTACTGTTATGAATGTGCTAGAGATGGTTTCTGAGTAGAGGCTCCCTCTGGTGGTTACAGACAGTACTCAACCTTTCAGCGAGGAGTGGCAATCTGGAATCACGGACTAGTCTGATATAAGGGAGGTTCCCTCCCATGATGGTTGCCGGTGATCAATTGTTCTTGTCTCAATTGTGGTTCCTGGTTCTTTTGGAAGTTTGCTGGAGTCTTGCCTGCATCTCCTGCTTTCAGATAAGATATTTTTGCTTTTCTTTTTGTGCTTGCTTTTTGCATTGTTTTCTGCACTTTTGTGGAGGTCTGCCAGGTCCCCTCCAGGGGCCTGAGCTCCTCACAGTTTTTCTGCAGCCACTGTTATTTGCTCATTTGCTTTTTCCTGTTTTTTCAGCGGCTGCGGCTTGGTTTTTGTTCACACTAAGATCTGATTTAGTGGGTGGCGAGATCGTATGATCTCAGTATTTTTGTAATCAGAATTGTTGGATTTTTGTAGGGTTTTCTGGGTTGCAGAAAGTAATCTCTCCTGTCCTATCCTATTTAGTCAGCTTGTGGCCCCAGCGTTTGCTCAGTCTATTTTCTGCCTATGTTTGTATTTTCATCTTGTCTAACCACCATTATATGTTTGGGGGCTTCCTATTTTCTTTGGGGATCTGCTCCGGGGCAGATAGCTTTCATCTTTCTGCCTTTAGGTGTAGTTATCTCTCAGGCTGTGATGAGGCGTCTAGGATTAACGTAGGAACGCTCCACGGCTACCTCTAGTTGTGTCGTTAGTTTAGGAACCTGCAACCCATCAGTTACTAACATCTCAGGTGTTCGGCTGCCCTGCTGTTGTTCCGGTCCTCCTCAGCTACCGAAACATAACACTGGTGTACTGGTCTGTCTCCTGGTAGCACCTCCAGCCTCTGGACACTACGCTGACAGACACAGCAAACCTTCTTGCCACAGTTCGCATTGATGTGCCATCCTGGATGAACTGCACTACCTGAGCCACTTGTGTGGGTTGTAGAGTCCGTCTCATGCTACCACGAGTGTGAAAGCACAACCAACATTCAAAAGTGACCAAAACATCAGCCAGAAAGCATTTGTACTGAGATATTGTCTGTGGTCCCCACCTGAAAAACCACTCCTTTATTGAGTGTGTCTTGATAATTGCCAATAATTTCCATCTGTTGTCTATTCCATTTGCACAACAGCATGTGAAATTGATTGTCAATTAGTGTTGCTAAGTGGACAGTTAGATTTCACAGAAGTTTGATTTACTTGGAGTTATATTCTATTGTTTAAGTGTTCCCTTTATTTTTTGAGCAGTGTATATACCTTATGGGAAAGTGACCAGTGTTATTGTGAATGGCCGGTATGTGTCGCAGAGGCGGAAGTCCTCTGCGTTGTAAGCCTGGAATGTTTTTCTGGGACCTGTAGTTCCACAAGTCTTGCTTAGTTTATGTGGGCTGGGCTTGCAGATTAGCCGGAGAGCTGGGCGGGTCTGGCTAGCCACCTACCTCCCATCAATGGGTGTGTCTCATGGGATATATTGTGTCACGGGGCAGTTGTACAAATACAGGGGATGAGGAACCTGGGCCCCTGAACTGCCACAAAGGCTAAGGAAGGGCCCTGTCTTTTCTTAACTTGGGGGTACACTTAGAGGTAGTGAGGCCCAAGTCACCGACCTGTCCCTGTCTCCTGTATAGCCCTGAGCTAAACCCACCAACCCCCTCCCCAGGAGGTGAGACAGGGAATAATGTGAATAACACCAAAACAACAAAAGGAAAGACAGACACCTAGGGGTTAAATCAACTAAATAATAAACACTTAGCTTTCTCTGTTGCAATGCACCACACAGCAGAGTAAGGCTCCAGAACAGGGAAATAGCAGAAGCACCACTGCACTCAGCAGCTCCTGGCTCCAGCTTGGTTGGTTTCCAAAGGAAGCAATATCACCAACACCAGCTGAGGCCTAAAGAGGCCTTTTAAAGGATGAAGGGAGTGGTCACAGCCTTCTCCAGAAGCAATGCAATTACACCAGCGGCCACTGGGGGAAAAGACTGACATTAACTCCCGATGGCCTGAAAGAAAACAGGTTTTAGTATGCAGAGAGAGATCTGCCACAGATCCAAACGTGGATCGTGACATATTGAGACTGTTGTTTGGTCACATGGTGTCTGTGTTGGATGGTACTGGAAGATGACAGGTTTTCTGGAAAGCACATGGAAGAGGACATGTGCCTGCAGGGTTCATGACAGATATCTGAGTTGGGGAAAAGCTACCGTCCTTCTGAGGTCTGGAACTGACGGATTTGTGCTTGTTGAGGAAGCCATAGTATGGGTCAGTGGTCCCAGTAAAGCAGCTTCCCTGGAAGTTAGAACTGACTAGGAGTCAGCGTGAGGAGCGGAGCTCTTGGAAGGTAACCTCTGTCAAGGGGGTTGTCTGAAAGGCAGACAGGTGTATCTGCTATTGGAACAGACTGGTGGTCATAACATGTTTTGTGGAAGTAACGAAATGGACTGTACTTTATGCGGCTTATGCTGTGTCTAAATAAACCAGATGGACTGTTTGAATGGAAAACCATTCCTGTGTGCCTTAATCCCATTGCCAAGTGAGTGTTCCCAAAAACATTCAGTGAGCGCTATCTCACAACCTCTATTACAATAGAGGGTTATCTACTGGTATTCTGGACCGTCTTTTATGTGAGGCACATTGCTTTTTTAAAGGTTATGTTTTTTGATTTTATTTATCAATAAAAGTTAATTTTAATTTAATGGATCTCTTCATTCCCCCTTTTTATTTTAATTGGTGTTCATGAATTATACATTGATGTGAAGTGCCAGTCTAACAATATTTGGATACCTTTTTGATAAATTTAATTTTATTCACACACAAGTCCGACCTGAACTTTTATTACCACGTGTACATTTTCCACAAGGTGGTACTCTCCTTGAGGCACAGACAACGAGGCTTCCCCCCATGTCACCAAACTCATATCCTTAGGATACTGAGAGGGAACCACCACTCTCGGTACCACTCTTCCCGGGAGGACACCAAGACTCAGAGTTTACCTGAGGTGTGGGTAGAGTCCTGCCTCTATTCCCCAGTTGCACCTTAGCTACCTCCACCAGAGAAGAAGGGGTAGATTTAAAAAGGACGACAGGGGACTTCCGGTTCCAGTCCTGTGATGCGAGGGAGGTGAGAAGCTCCGGCTAGCCACTGCACTAAATCTCACAAAAACGACAAGGAGACTCCCCAAGAAGGTGTGAAAACAGCTGATGACCTTTCCAAGGGGCAGTGCATGGAGCGGTATCTTCTTAGGAGTGGGGGCACACCGAGCAGAGCGGAGAGTGTCCAGAGTGGGGGAGGTGTACGGTCTCAAGATGGCGCCGGCAGAGAGGGAAGAGGAGGGAGCTGAAGGGGAGAACGCTGACAGACAGAGGAGTAGAAGCGCTGTACCTGATAATGAATCACAGAGGTTGAGTGAGGGAGAGATCAACTATTCCAGACTGGCCAGAGAAGAAACAGATCACTAGGCTGCAGAGGTCAGAGAAGCTCTTAAGGTTACCGTGAAGGAGGCGTTAGCAGGATTACAGGAGGACATAGAGCATCAGAATGTCCGGCTGACTGAGGCAGAACGGAGGGTGTCCTATGCTGAAGATACACTGGCACGGCTGGAGAGCAGATTTAAAGAATTAGACACGAGCACCCAGATGATGAAAGAAAAAAATTGATGACCTGGAAAACAGGTCAAGGAAGTGCAATCTGAGAGTGGTGGGACTGCCGGAGTCAGTAATGTCAAGCCAGCTGAATGCAATCTGTGAGAAAGGGCTTACACAGGCCCTGGGCTTAACACACAGCTGTCGTGTGGAAAGAGCCCACAGAGTGGGGCCGATGACGAGGCTGGAGGAGAGAGGGACCAATACAGATGATACATCCAGGCAAGACGTAAGGTCCAGATCATGTCAGGTCATAGTCAAATATCTAGAATACAAAGAAAAGGAAGAAATCCTGAGGGCCTTCAGGAACAGAAAGCAACCTCTGTGTATCCAAGGACATAAGATCTTAATATTTGGGGACTACTCTGCGGAAGTCACCCGGAAACGAAAAGCTTTTAGCCAGGTGTGCACAACTCTTTACCACAAACACATCAAATTCCAGCTCCTCTACCCTCCAATATTGAGGGTAAGAGGGCCAGATGGAGTGACTCAGACTTTTCGGGACCCGTTGGAAGCGGAGCGGATGTTAACCCAGGAGGGAAGGTCACGGCGACAGGACAAGAACCCAAAAGAGGGGACTGACATGGAATCGCATGGAGGAGGCTCCGTTTCTATGAGATCATCTTCAGATAGACTGGATCCAGAATCAGAGCAGAGTCAAGCAGGCATCAGGGCGGAAAGTCCAAAAGAAAAAAGACACACGGCAACGTCAACTGGGAAGAAAGGAGGAAGAGATTTGAAATGAGGAAGCAGAGACTGTAATTTTTGGACCGTTGGGAGGAGAAATATGGTGATAAGCGTATTGTTATGTCTTGTGCTTTTCTCTGTCTCCTAGCTAGAAGTGTCATATCGTGGTAAATATGCAAAAATGATGGGAAAGGACGGAATTGGTGGGAGTTTGTTATGTTTTGGTAGCTGAGGAGGCAGGAGCAGATAACTGCATAGGCAGCCAAACACCAGAGAGGTTGGAAACTAATAGGTTGCAGACCCCTAAACTAACCGCACAACTAGAAGCAGCCGTGAGACGTTTCTACGGTGCCCTAGACGCCTCGTCACAGCCGGAGAGATTAGCTATCCCTGAAGATGGAAAGAGGAAAGCTAACTGCCCCAGAGGAGAGCCCCAAAATAATAGGAAGCCCCCAAACATATAATGGCGGTTAGACAAGATGAAAACACGAACACAGACACAGAAAATAGAATGAGCAAACGCTGGGGCCCAAAACTGTCTAGATAGGACAGCACAGGAGAGAATACTGTCTGCAACCCAGAAAAACCCTAGGAAAAACTCCAACACTTCTGAATCCAAAAATACTGAGACCACACGGTCTCAAAAACCTATATCAGATCTCTGGTGTGGACACGTAGCTACCCAGCAGTAAAATATCACAAGAACTGAGCAAATTAACAAATACAAAAAGCAAATGGAGACCATCCCAAGCCCCCCAAAGGGGACCCGGCTGAAGTCAAAAAGCAATGCAGCAAAAAAGCAAGGAAAATCAAACCACAGTAAAAAACCTGAAAGTGACTTATCTGAATGCAAGCAGGAGACAGCAGACAAGAAAGCTGAATTCCAACCTAGAACAGGAAGAACAATTGATCACCGGCAAGAACCATGGGAGGTCAGCTCACTTATATCAGGCCAGTCCGTACCACCTGATAACCAATCATCAGTTACAGGTGGTGGATTTTTGCTGTTCAGCATAGGTTCAATACCCTCAGCAACCACCAGAGGGAGCTTCAGCTCCGAAGAAGTCTCCAACATGTTCACAACAGTACTCCCCCCTTGAGGAGGGGTCACCGAACCCTCACGTGCACCACCAGGCCGATCAGGATGAGCTCTGTGATAGGCACGGACCAGTTTCTCAGCATGAGTGTCAGAAGCAAACATCCAAGAATTGTCCTCCTGACCATAGCCCTTCCACTTCACCAGGTACTGGAGTCTCCGCCTAGCCAAACGAGAATCCAATATCTTCTCAACCACATACAGTCATGGCCAAACGTTTTTAGAATGACACAAATATTATATTTTCACATGATCTGCTGCCCTCTGGTTTTTATGTGTGTTTGACAGATGTTTTTATCACAGACAGAAATATAATTGCAAACATATGAGTAACAAAAGCTTATATTGACAGTTAGAATGAGTTAATGCAGCAAGTCAATATTTGCAGTGTTGACCCTTCTTCTTCAGGACCTCTGCAATTCTCCCTGGCATGCTCTCAATCAACTTCTGGACCAAATCCTGACTGATAGCAGTCCATTCTTGCACAATCAATGCTTTCATTTTGTCAGAATTATTAGGTTTTTGTTTGTCCACCCGTCTCTTGATGATTGACCACAAGTTCTCAATGGGACTAAGATCTGGGGAGTTTCCAGGCCATGTACCCAAAATCTCTATGTTTTGTTCCCTGAGCCATTTAGTTATCACCTTTGCTTTATGGCAAGGTGCTCCATCATGCTGGAAAAGGCATTGTTGATCGCCAAACTGCTCTTGGAGGGTTGGGAGAAGTTGCTCTTGAAGGACATTCTGGTACCATTCTTTATTCATGGCTGTGTTTTTAGGCAAGACTGAGAGAGCCGATTCCCTTGGCTGAGAAGCAACCCCACACATGAATGGTTTCAGGATGCTTAACAGTTGGTATGAGACAAGACTGGTGGTAGCACTCACCTTGTCTTCTCCGAATGAGGCGTTTTCCTGATGTCCCAAACAATCGAAAAGGGGATTCATCAGAGAAAATAACTTTACCCCAGTCCTCAGCAGTCCACTGCCTGTACCTTTTGCAGAATATCAGTCTGTCCATGATGTTTTTTTCTGGAGAGAAGTGGCTTCTTTGCTGCCCTCCTTGAGACCAGGCCTTGCTCCAAGAGTCTCCGCCTCACAGTGAGTGCAGATGCACTCACACCTGCCTGCTGCCATTCCTGAGCAAGCTCTGCACTGCTGGTAGCCCGATCCCGCAGCTGAAACACTTTTAAGAGACGGTCCTGGCGCTTGCTGGTCTTTCTTGGGCGCCCTGGAGCCTTTTTGGCAACAATGGAACCTCTCTCCTTGAAGTTCTTGATGATGCGATAGATTGTTGACTGAGGTGCAATCTTTCTAGCTGCGATACTCTTCCCTGTTAGGCCATTTTTGTGCATTGCAATGATGACTGCATGTGTTTCTTTAGAGATAACCATGGTTAACAGAAGAGAAACAATGATACCAAGCACCAGCCTCCTTTTAAAGTGTCCAGTGGTGTCATTCTTACTTAATCATAACAGATTGATCTCCAGCCATGTCCTCATCAACACCCACACCTGTGTTAATGGAGCAATCACTGAAAAGAAGTTAGCTGGTCCTTTTAAGGCAGAGCTGCAATGATGTTGAAATGTGTTTTGGGGGATAAAGTTAATTTTCTAGCCAAATATTGACTTTGCAAGTAATTGCTGTTAAGCTGATCACTCTTTATAACATTCTGGAGTATTTGCAAATTGGCATTAGAAAAAGTGAAGCAGTAGACTTTGTAAAAATTAATATTTGTGTCATTCTCAAAACTTTTGTCCATGACTGTATATCAAATAGAAAAAAAGGGAATATTTAAAGAAGAATATAATGCTGTCTTAAGGGAATGCAGGCAAGCGTTAGAAGAGCTAAAGTTAGTCATGAAGTGAAGCTTGCAATAGAGAACAAAAGCAATAAAAAATAGATTTTTGGGGTATGTCAAAATCGAAAGAAAAGTCGAAGATGCTATAGAAATTTACAGGAAGAAAAGGGTAACGTGTTCAATAATGATGTTGAAGAAGACAAACTTTAAAAATCTTATTTTCTGTGTTCTCTAAGAAAGCAAATGTAACATCATCTTCACGGTGGTATAGAAGGAATAAAGGAATCCACACTATCAATAAACAGAGAGATGGTGAGAGAACACTTAGCTAATTTAAATTCATTTAAATCTCCTGATCCAGATATAATACATCCTAGAATAGTGAAAGAGATAGCAGAGGAAATTGCAGAACCACTAGCCAGAATCTTTGAAAATTCCTGGAGAACAAGAGAAGTCCCAGAAGATTGGAGAAGGGCAAATGTCCCCATCTTCAAAAAAGTAAAGAAAATGGAGACAGGAAATTACAGGCCAGTGAGCCTTACTTCTTTACCAGGAAAGATCTTTGAACAAGTTATTAAAGGGAATCTGTCACTCACCGGGACGTATATGACATATTAATATGGTAATATATGTAATAGAAATGTTAAACTAGTCCTACCTGTTTTCCTCATTAACGATTTTGTTGTTCAGGAATGTTATATTCTGTCTTTATGCTAATGATTTTTTCCAGGCTCTGTGGCGTGCGGTGCCTGGAAGAAACACGGATTTTGGTAAGAACTTACCTGTAAAATCCTTTTCAGCGAAGAAGGAAGGGAGACACACTAGTCATTATTAGTGGGTAGGCGGAGCCCACATAGGATAGAAACACCTCAGATTAAAAAAGTGTTGACCGGCCCCTCCAGCATATAGGGCTCCTCCTACTTGTTACACTCGGTCCCAGCGCTGGCTCTGCACTCCGTTCTGCCCACTCACCTGTTCCTCTGGCTGTCCCTCTGCAGCAGTCTGCGCATGGGCTGGGGTCTCCTGTCCCATCTGCTTCTCGGCTTCCTGTGTCCTCCTCCACTTCCTGGCACGCTGCTGGCAGGCCTCCAGATAGACTGCTTAGGACACGAGGCCGCGCCCACCGTCTCTCTTAAAGGGGCAGCGTGCATTTTTTGAAATAGCTAATTAACCAATGGCTGCGCACTCAGTACTATATCTGGTCACTCCACCATTAGGGGAGTGCCGGAGCAACGTGTTCTATCATTGCTACATCCGGTTCTGTTCCTGATCTGTCTGCGCTGCGTCTGCAGTCTCTGTGCTTCGCTGATACTGTTTGTCTCCTCAGATCATTGCTAACCCGTATCTGGCTAACCTGGACAATCTCGGCTATTACTGGCGCAAGTGTCATCCCGTTCCGCCATCAGCCATCCGTACCCGTGGACCGTGACAAGGTCACTGAAGCCAGCCTACTACCATCCGTTCTGGACCAGGACCTTACTCTTCTCCGTCAAGAATCCTCCACGGACTCTGTAAATACCTGTTACCCTTTTGGTCCCTCTGGGACAGCTGCCACGTGTCCGGGGTCTAACTGGAGGTAGCACCTGTGTCCTCCGGGTATTCCATTCTGGTCCTGTTCGAGGGGCCTTACTACGGGTACCCGGGGCTCACTAGTTACGCCCCCTTCGGAGCCCCCGGACCGCGGTCTCGAGGTTCCACATTAAAAAATAAAAACGAATGTGAACTTCACCACCTCTGCCTCCGCTTCCATTCGTTACACTACTCCAGCTCTCCAGTCGTACCCAAGCTTAAGGAAGAGTAAATATCACCAGCGGAGCAACATAACCCCTTCTGAAGGATTTCAGAGAGAAAAACAAGGAGACAGGTTATGCATATAACAGAAAAAACCACACAGTCTCAGGTACTACTCACTGAACCTGACCACTGCGATGAGCTGGCGATGCTGGAACAGAGCCTTAGCGCGCCGACCTCAGCCCAGATAATCGCTATCAGAGAAGGGTCACGCCGCATCTGAAAACACAACAACACACTTCTGCCATGGGAGGGATGTGTGTCTCCCTTCCTTCTTCGCTGAAAAGGATTTTACAGGTAAGTTCTTACCAAAATCCGTGTTTCAGCAGCAGATGAAGGAAGGGAGACACACTAGTCATTACTAGTGGGACGTCCCAAAGCAGTCCAAAAATAAGGGTGGGCAAAAAAAACAAAAAAGGCAGATACCCAACAACCTAAATAAATGCGCAACTAGCGCTAACTACAAGTTCACAAGAACTTTAAACTACAGCCGCCTGCAGGACCCTACGTCCTAAGGCCGCATCAGCGGAAGCACTGACGTCCACCTTATAAAATTTTGTAAATGTGTGGACGGAGCGCCAGGTCGCCGCCCGGCAGAGCTGAGCTGCCAAGGCTCCTTGATGGAAAGCCCACGATGAACCCACAGCCCTTGTGGAGTGAGCTCGAATCTTAATCGGGCAAGGTTCGCCCTTAAGTCGGTAAGCCTCTAAAATGGCCGACCGAATCCAACGAGCTATAGAATCCTTGGAAGCTCGTTGCCCACGTCGACGACCTGCTGGAATCACAAACAGAGAATCTGACTTCCGAAAACTTTGAGTAATAGACAAATAGAACTTCAAAGCCCGCACCAAATCCAATGTGTGCAAGGCCCGTTCCTTCGCATTCCTTGGCTCCGGACAGAGCGAGGGCAACACAATATCCTGGTTAACATGAAACTGTGACACCACTTTAGGTAGAAAGTCGCCCCGTGTGCGAAGCACTACGCGATCTGGGAGAAACTCCAGAAAAGGAGGCGAGCAAGAAAGAGCCGCCAACTCAGAAACCCTTCTCAAAGAAGTGACCGCCACTAGGAAGGCAACCTTCCAAGAGAGAAAGGAAAGATTAACAGAGTCCATAGGCTCAAAAGGTCCATGTTGAAGAGCCTCCAAGACAAGATTGAGCCGCCAAGGAGACACAGGCGCCTTCCGCGGCGGAAATTGACGGTTTACCCCACGAAAAAAGGAACGTACGTCCCTACGCGAAGCGATAGTCTTCCGAAACAGCAAGGACAGAGCAGAAACCTGTCCTTTCAGAGTGCTAACTGCCAAACCCTTGTCCAGCCCGTACTGCAAAAAGGCCAACAAATTGGGAATGGAAAAAATCCGCGGGTTCCTAGAAGAACCTGAACACCATGAGAAGAAGGCTTCCCAAGTCTTGTGATAAATCCTAGTAGTAGCCGGACCTATGGCAGCTCGCAGAGTGGCAATGACCTCGGCTGAAAAACCTTGACGGGTCAAGATTTTGGTCTCAAGAGCCACGCCGTCAAACGCAGAGACTTCAGGTCCGGGTGACGAACGGGCCCTTGTGTTAACAGGTCCGGGCGAAGAGGAAGTGGAAGTGGAGGCGCTGCCAGAAGCGACACCAGTGTCGAGAACCACGTCCTCCTCGGCCAATCTGGGGCTATCACCATAGCCGGGACTCTCTCCAGTCTGATCCGTCGCAACACCAGAGGAAGTAAGGGTATCGGCGGGAACACATAGATTAGCTCGAATTGGTCCCAAGGAGCCACCAGAGCATCCACTGCCACAGCGTTCGAGTCCTTGTACCTGGACATGAACGTCGGTAACTTGGCATTGATCCTGGATGCCATCAAATCCACTTGGGGAGTTCCCCAACGGGAGCACAGCAGTGCAAAAATTTTCGGGTGAAGACTCCATTCTCCGGGATCCATCTTTTCACGACTGAGGAAGTCCGCTGTGATATCTGAACTCCTGGAATGTGAATCGCAGAGATGGCTGGCACTCTGGCCTCGGCCCATACCAGAATTCGAGACACTTCCATCATGAGCTTGAAGCTCCTCGTCCCACCTTGATGGTTGATATACGCGACCGCCGTCGCTTTGTCTGTCTGCACTCGGACTGGTAGACCGCTTAAAGGGACCGTCCAGTGTTGGAGGCAAAGGAAAACTGCCCTCAATTCCAGGATGTTGATCGGCAGGACAGATTCTTCCAACGACCATACTCCCTGAATCAAGAGATCGTTCCAGACCCCCCCCCAGCCCGTGAGGCTGGCATCGGTGGTTATGATCGACCACCTCGGAGGAAGGAAGGACTTCCCCGGGAATAACGCTTCCGGACGTAACCACCATTCTAGAGACTCTCTCACCCTGTGGGAGATGATGACACTGCAATCCAGTGAAAACTGTGATCGATCCCAACGGTTCAAGATGAACATTTGGAGAGCCCTGGAATGAAATTGGGCAAACGGAATTGCTTCCATTGACGCCACCATCAAACCCAGAAGGCGCATACACCTTCGAAGGGACATTGCTGTCGCAGACTTCATGACCTGTACATGACGAAGAAGACTCGCTTGCTTGTCTGGAGGCAGAGACACCACTGCTCGTATCGTGTCGAAATGCATTCCCAAAAACAGGATTGACTGCGACGGTTCCAGAGACGACTTCTCCCAATTGACCAGCCACCCGAAGTCCTCCAGGAGCTGAAGGGATAGATTGCGAGCCGTCACCGCCTCCTCCTTTGAGGACGCCACAATCAAAAGGTCGTCCAGATAGGGAAGAATCGTAACCCCCTGTCTTCGCAGAATCGCCATAAGAGGAGCCAGAATTTTTGTAAAAACTCTGGGTGCTGAGGCCAACCCGAATGGCAGAGCCACAAACTGGTAATGGTCCTGGCCTATGGCAAAACGAAGGAAGCGTTGGTGGGCCCTTCCGATGGGGACATGCAAATAAGCGTCGCGAATGTCGATTGACACCAAAAAATCGTTCTGCGACAAGGCCGCCACAACGGAGCGAAGTGACTCCATGCGGAATTTCCGGGAGAGGACATGCCGATTCAATCTTTTGAGATCTAGAACGGGGCGAAATTTGTCCTCCTTCTTGGGGACCTCAAATAGGTTGGAATAAAACCCTCTTCCCCGGTCCTCCGGTGGAACTGGTACCACCACACCCTTCTGTAGAAGGGAATCAACCTCCCGCAGTAGAGCGGCATATAGCTCGGGCTCTGACGGAATGCGGGATTGGCAAAAACTGTCCGGGGGTCGAGAAAGAAACTCTATGAAATAGCCTGCCGACACAACCCGCGTCACCCAGACGTCCGACACGCGGGAAGCCCAAATCGGTTCGAATTGGAGCAGGCGACCTCCCACTCGAGAGCCCTCGAGTGAGGCCCTGGCGTCAGTCCACCTTAGCGGGCTTTTTGTCAGCTTCCCGCTTGTCTTGGCGGAAGCTCTGTTTCCAGGAAGTGCGGGATTTCTGAACATTCTTTTTTCCCAAAAAAGAGGGACGCCCCGATCCCCAAGAGGGCTGACCGAACCGTCCCCTGGACCGAAAGGACCGCCGACTAGTACCGGCACTATGCCTGCCAGCCGCAGAAGACACAGCTCTTCGCTGCGGTAAAGCCGTTTCTTTTGCCTTTGCCTTGGCAATCAGCTCCGTGAGGTCAGATCCAAATAGCTGACCACCCTTGTAAGCTAAAGAAAGCAAACCTTGCTTGGAAACCGCGTCTCCGGTCCACTGTCTAAGCCACAGAGCTCTCCTGACTGTGATCGCCGAGGATTGTGCCCTGGACAGCATGGAGGCAGTATCCAAACCTGCATCACTGCCATATCGTGCTGCATCCTCCAATGACTTGAAAAGCCCCTCTACCTTGGATAGTGGGAATCCATCTTGCCACGCCGTCCGTAGACGGTCTAACCAGCTCAGGGAAGCTTTACAAGCACACATGGATCCTAGCACTGCTCTGAATCCATGACCCGCGGCCTCGTAGATGGATTTCGCTGCCATCTCCGTTTTTCTGTCCAGCGGATCCTGCAGACTCGCCTTCCCTTTAACAGGAAGCAATGAGGATTTGCTAAGCTGGGATAAAGGGACATCCACTTCAGGAGAAGGAATCCAATTATCAATCAACTCCGTCGTACACGGATATAGCGTCTCAAAAAACCGTGTCCCTGAAAACGTTTATCTGGACACAGGCGTTCCTTCTCCACTGCCTCATTAAGTTCGTCCAGAGATGGTAAGGCTGATCGCGACCTATGCGACTCCTGAAACATCCGGGCCGACTTACCAGGACGTCTAGTTACCTCCTCCGGTAACTGTAACGCCTCCCTCATGGCTCCAATAAAAGCCTCTGTATGGCTCAAAAGAGAGGCAGAGTGTCCATGCCGATCCTCCTTATCCGAATCGGACACCTCCCCATTCGAGCTTGAAGGGGAACCCTCCATGCCCGAAATCTCCGAGTCGCTAAGCGGGGAAGAAGGCATCGGCTTGTGTCGCTTCCTACCATGAGAGGATCTAGCTGACACCCAATAACCTAGAAGGTCAGAAAGGCCATTAATAGAACGAGTGAGGGCCTCCATTTTGTCATCACTGACACCTCCGATCGCTGCGCTTGATGCCGTCGAGGTCTGTGTGTCAGATACGCGAGACTGATCCTGTAGCGGATCTGGGAGACGGTCCGCACCTCCTGGACCCTGATCCGACATGCCCTCACACAGTATATGGCAGGTCAAAAACCTGTCAGCAACTAGAACAGTGTGGTTTTCAAAGGCAAAATGTACGCTGAAGGGTTAAGCTCTTAAAGAGAGAGCTACCCCAGCTGTCTCCCAATAAAGGGTTAACCACCAAAGAAGGGGTTAATGTCACAGACTCCCCACAACCCTTGTATAATGAAAGGGTGTGCGAGCCCCAGGTGCCTCTTATGAGGTAACAGCTGCAGGACAGAGTTTCAAAGGTATGCCACACTAAACAATAACGCCAACGAGATCGCTAACATATTGCGCTGAATTGTACATCGCAATGACCGCCAAAGTCGCTAAGGAGATCGCTAACCACTTATGCGTCGTCAATGAGATCGCCCACTGTAGCAGCTACTAGCGACATTAAAGACGATCACAAAAAACAAACGATCGCAAAGTTAAGCGACGCTATTGTGATCGCAGCGGAAGCGTTCCGTGTGACAGTACCTCCTGCGCTGTGGGTGTGAGGGGGTCAAGCTTCTGCCCTGACAGGTAGAAGCGACTCACCCAGCTGGCCGCGGTTGTAGTGTCTTCCTTTCGGTCGGTCGGGGGGAGCGGAGAGTGAGGAGCCCGAGAAGGCCTTCAGTAATGGCCGTCACGCTAGAGGAGAGAGACCGGAAGAGAAAAAAGGCAGGGAAGCCACGCCCCCGCCGGTTTCAAAAAAAGCGCGCGATTCACTCCGCTCCCGCTCCCATGTCCTGCAGGTATCCACCTGCGGACAAAAGTGCACAATCACCACACATGCATACATGTAGCAGCGGCTGCCGCAGCGGCCGCTGGAGCACTCAAAACACATTAAAATGTGGAGTACTCACCCAGCTGAGTGCCACAGGGACCCCTTAGAGATTTGTGGCGCTGTGCCCGTAGCTTCCCCCCAGGGCGGGGAACGCAGTGACCCAGAAGCGCGGTTTGCGTCCCCGCCAGGGAAGCAATCCTCATCCCCAGGGCCGGCAGGGTTCTGCAGGGACCACCTTACAGGGTAATACAGATCCGCCAAGGGAGAGGTGGGGGTCCAGCAGCGCTGAGACCCCTGAGACCTCTAGACCACTGGCGGTCCAAGTCTCTGTCCGACTAAAATAAAAAAATCTTCTGAGGAGCTGCTTCCAGCAGCGACTATCCTCTGTGACCTCAAATTTTAGACTGGAGAGCTGGAGTAGGAGGAGCCCTATATGCTGGAGGAGCCGGTCAACACTTTTTTAATCTGAGGTGTTTCTATCCTATGTGGGCTCCGCCTACCCACTAGTAATGACTAGTGTGTCTCCCTTCCTTCATCTGCTGCTGAAATCCCTGCTTTCTGTCTTCACTGTAATACTACCCCCCTCCCATGCACGTCACTTATGGCCATGAAATCCTACGCCTGCGCCCTGCACTCTCTCAAAAATCCATTCCTATTCCTCACTTCTATGGGCAGTGCATTCAGGGATCTTCTGCGAAGGCACCGGCGAAGTCCGCTCCAGTGACCTCCAGCGTGCACGCCAATACGGTGCTCTCCCCACTTCTTCCCTGCACAGTCATCACTATGTACACATGGTTTCTAGCGATGAGTATGCAGGAAGGACGTGAGGCGAGCACTTTATCGGCATGCATGTCAGAGGTCAGTGATTCGCCGATACCTGTACAGAAGATCCTTGAATGCAGTGCCCATACAAGGGAGGAAGAGGTATGGATTTTTGTGGGAGTGCAGGGCGCAGGATTCTGGGTCCATAACTGACGTGCATGGGAAGTTCTGTCCTGGCCCCAGTGTTGTTCAACATTTTTAACCACTGTGACGAGGACCAAATGAAAGCCTGGAGGAGCGTAACTAGGTGCCTCACCAAATCAGATCTTGGATACACAGCGGAGACGTTACTGTGATCCGAGGAGAGACAAAGGAGGTGGGACTAGGTGCTACACTAGGACTGACCTCGGGTAGATGATAGCTGACCCCCAAGGGATGGGTAGCAAGGACAGCCCGGAGGAGGGAATAGTAGATGCAGGCAGGCACTGTAGGAACACAGGAACGATTACAGACTGGACCCGCTGATGTACAGATACACACTGGCAGGTGCATGCAGGACCGACTGGTGAATAGATGAGCACTGTCAGGTGTGGACTGAACTGGCTAATGTAGAGATGGGCACTGACAGGTGCGTGCGGGACGTGCTGATGTAGAAATGAGCTCTGGCAGATGCGTGCAGGACTGCTGATATAGAGATGAGCACTGGCAGGTGCGGACTGGACTGGCTGATGTAGAGATAAGAACTGGCAGGTGTGATATGTACCGGCTGATGTAGAGATGAGCACTGGCAGATGCGGACTAACTGGCTTATGTAGAGATGAGCCCTGGCAGGTGTGGACTGGACCGGCTGATGTAGAGATGAGCCCTGGCAGGTATGTGCGGATTGACTGACAGACAGGCAGGCACGGCCGATAAGCAGAAGGGGACGGCAGATAGACAGGCAGCCAGGCATGGCTGATAGGCAGATATGCAGGAATACAAGCACTGGAACCTGATAACTGACAAAGAGTGTTTAGGAACAAACTTACTACATTGCACAGGCACCTCCCTTCAGGTGGAGGTGCCTTAAATAATGAGTGTCTCCCAGCCATTGGCTAGGGACACTTTAGAATAGCACATGCTGTCCCTTGAAGAGGATGGGACCATGCGTGTGCCATAAGCACAGTGCCCGGGGATCTGCACGCGGTGCGCGCACCCTAGGCATCAGCAGCCAAAGCAGAAAGTATGGGAGAGAGGCCACAGTGGTAAGTCAGCGTCTTTGCCTGGGAAAAGGGGCAGAAGGCAGAGACAGGCACTACAGTCAGTGTTATGCAGCAACAAAAAAGGAAAAACAGTTCTAGGATGTATTAAGAGAAGCATAGAGTTTTGATCATGTGAAGTAATTATCCCCCTCTATTCCATCTTGGTTAGACCTCATCTGGAATACTGTATCCAGTTCTGGGCACCATATTTTAAAAAAGACATTGAATAAACTGGAGCAAGTTCAGAGAAGAGCTACCAGGATGGTGAGCAGACTGCAAAGTATGTCCTACGAGGAACGGTTACAGGATCTGGGAATGCTTAGGTTGCGAAAAAGAAGGCTAAGAGGAGACTTAATAGCTCTACTCAATGAGACCAGTACTGCAGTGATTACTCCTCCCAGTGATGAACAAGTCAGTAGTCTGGGATTATTAGTAGTACAATGTCAGGCTGCCCAACCTGTACTTCCTGTCACCGCACAGCAATCATCACGCTGCTGTGCTCTAATCAGTAACTCAGCTCTTCTATGTCAGCATAAAGCCTCAGGTGTTCCTGCATTACATACATCTGAACGAGGCTATTCACAGACTGAGCAGAGCCACATATCTAAGTCCATCATGTGTGATACATTTGTGTATCTAAGCTAATTGTGTGATAGTCTGCTGAGCTATGTATCTAAATACAAATAAAACCGCGGTCATGGAGCGCTCAAACAAGCAATACCAATGTTGGGGAAATTGTTTGCTTTAATCCACAACGCATTTCGACGGTCAAGTGCCGTCTTCATCAGGTTGCCACATCATATGTGACGCAGTCTGCTGAGCCAGCAATCTAAGCCCGTGATAGTTTGCTGAGCCTTCTATCTAAGCTGATCATGTGTGATGCAGTCTTCTGAGCCGTGTATCTAAGTCCGTTATATGTGATGCTGTCCGCTGAGCTGTGTCTAAGCCTGTCATGTATGATGCAGTCTGCTGAGCCATGTATCTAAGCCTGTCATATGTGATGCAGTCTCCTGAGCCATGTGTTTAAGCCCATCATGTGTGATGCAGTCCGCGGAACCGTGTATCTCAGTCTGTCATGCAGGATGCAGTCTGCTGAACCATGCAGTCTGCTGTGTATTTAAGCCCATCATGTGTGTTGAGGACCGCTGAGCTGTGTATCTAAGCCCATGATGTGTGATTCAGTCCCACATCCATGTATCCAAGACCATCATGTAGTGTGTAGTGTAGTGTGATGTAGCCTGATGAGGCATAAATATAATCGTATCGTGACAGTCTGTGTATCTATATCAAAAAACTGACCGGCACATCCAAACATAGATCCAGTGTGAACAGGTGCTAAACCCAGAGTCACCAACTCACGCACATACAAGAAAAAAGGGTAGCACACTGCAGTGCTATAGCTTGCAAACACGAAATATGAAAAATGAATTGCATCACTGCCTTAGAAATATGAAAAATTGAGAAGTCTTAGCGCATAAGATGGCCAAATTATGTGAGCCTGATAGCCACGTCAAGGCTCTTCTCGTATATCAGGTCCTAACTAATGCCAATCCTCGCTTAGAAAAGTCTGTCTGCATGGGAACATATGAATCCTCTCTTAAGACTAAAATCTACATCTCTGTGGAGGGGTAATGAACCTGGTGTAATTAAAAAGCCTGTGACCAACAGTGGAGTGCTCAGGTAGAAGGTAAATGAATACATATCAAAAAACTGACCGGCACATCCAAACATAGATCCAGTGTGAACAGGTGCTAAACCCAGAGTCACCAACTCACGCACATACAAGAAAAAAGGGTAGCACACTGCAGCGCTATAGCTTGCAAACACAAAATATGAAAAATGAATTGCATCACTGCCTTAGAAATATGAAAAATTGAGAAGTCTTAGCGCATAAGATGGCCAAATTATGTGAGCCTGATAGCCACGTCAAGGCAGACAGACTTTTCTAAGCGAGGATTGGCATTAGTTAGGACCTGATATACGAGAAGAGCCTTGACGTGGCTATCAGGCTCACATAATTTGGCCATCTTATGCGCTAAGACTTCTCAATTTTTCATATTTCTAAGGCAGTGATGCAATTCATTTTTCATATTTCGTGTTTGCAAGCTATAGCGCTGCAGTGTGCTACCCTTTTTTCTTGTATGTGCGTGAGTTGGTGACTCTGGGTTTAGCACCTGTTCACACTGGATCTATGTTTGGATGTGCCGGTCAGTTTTTTGATATGTATTCATTTACCTTCTACCTGAGCACTCCACCTGTTGGTCACAGGCTTTTTAATTACACCAGGTTCATTACCCTTCCACAGAGATGTAGATTTTAGTCTTAAGAGAGGATTCATATGTTCCCATGCAGACAGACTTCTAAGCGAGGATTGGCATTAGTTAGGACCTGATATACGAGAAGAGCCTTGACGTGGCTATCAGGCTCACATAATTTGGCCATCTTATGCGCTAAGACTTCTCAATTTTTCATATTTCTAAGGCAGTGATGCAATTCATTTTTCATATTTCGTGTTTGCAAGCTATAGCGCTGCAGTGTGCTACCCTTTTTTTTTGTATGTGCGTGAGTTGGTGACTCTGGGTTTAGCACCTGTTCACACTGGATCTATGTTTGGATGTGCCGGTCAGTTTTTTGATATGTATTCATTTACCTTCTACCTGAGCACTCCACCTGTTGGTCACAGGCTTTTTAATTACACCAGGTTCATTACCCCTCCACAGAGATGTAGATTTTAGTCTTAAGAGAGGATTCATATGTTCCCATGCAGACAGACTTTTCTAAGCGAGGATTGGCATTAGTTAGGACCTGATATACGAGAAGAGCCTTGACGTAGCTATCAGGCTCA
This sequence comes from Oophaga sylvatica, assembly GCA_033576555.1. Taxonomy (NCBI): domain Eukaryota; kingdom Metazoa; phylum Chordata; class Amphibia; order Anura; family Dendrobatidae; genus Oophaga; species Oophaga sylvatica. The sequence goes on from JARQOD010000009.1 coordinate 149,113,989, forward strand.
CATAATTTGGCCATCTTATGCGCTAAGACTTCTCAATTTTTCATATTTCTAAGGCAGTGATGCAATTCATTTTTCATATTTCGTGTTTGCAAGCTATAGCGCTGCAGTGTGCTACCCTTTTTTCTTGTAAGTCTGTGTATCTAATCCTGTCATGTGTGATACAGTGAGTAGCACAGCACCAACTAAGGCTACTTTCACACATCAGTTTTTTGACGTCAGGCGCGATCCGGCGTGTTTTTAAAAAAACGGATCCGTTACCGGATGCGGTTTTTTGTAATTGACTTTCATTAGTGCCGGATCGCGCCTGATGTCGTTGCGTTGCATCCGTTCTTGGCCGGATCCGGCGGAAATGTACATTCCGGCGGCCGGACAAAACGGTCACTGCAACGTTTTTTTTTGTTCCGGAGCCGCCTGATAGTGCCTGAACCGGCGCATCAGGCGTCCGGAAATAATAGAAGTGTATGGAACCGGACCAGTCTTTTGTGCAATCCGTCAAAAGACTGATCCGGATTCTGGAAATGAAGGACGACTACTACTTCTACTACTAATACTACTACTACTACATTTTCCACTCTCTCCGGACATGCGTACCTGCATTTTCCGGCTGCAAAACTTCTTTTTCCGGGTTCAAAAGTTCAGGTCGGATCCAGCAAAAAAACTGATCCGTTGCATCAGTTTTTTCATTTCAGAGCCGGATCCGTCCTATCAGGTATTCGACGGATTATGCCTGACACAAAAAAACTGATGTGTGAAAGTAGCCTAACAGAATCGGTGCTGCCATCCTTCCTCGGTGACATTGTTCACATATCAGTATCATATTGCAGTCAGCAACAAAATGGCTCCTTACTCCTAAACTTCATCCTCTCTTATCCTTTTGCAAACACCCTGAAGGGGCGGGGAACAGTGACATCACTCACGTCAGCAGGTCCCGCCCACCTTAACGCATTCATAAGGCGAGCTAGGTGTACACTAGGTCTTCATGGCAAATTTCAGCAGCTGCTCCCTCTAGTGTTTGAAAATATCTAAAACATTTTTTCAAATTTTATACCATTAACCCCTTCACCAGCTTGCGATTTTCCATTTTTTGCTCCCCTTCTTCCCAGGGCCATAACTTCTTTATGTTTTCGTCCACGCAGCAGTCTGAGAGCTTGTTTTCGCAGGACGAGTTGTCCATTTGAATGACATCATTGGTTTTACAATGTACACTGTGTTCCAAATTATTATGCAAATAATATTTTCTCAGATTTTGCCAAATTACCTATATGAATTGCAGTCATTGTAATTTTCCAGTCAAATAACTATTAGAGTACAATTGAAAGGTTTTTGTACAAACTGCCTATGATAACAGTATATTTTTTAAAAAATAAAACACTCAAACTGCACTCAAAATGCATGTTCCAAATTATTATGCACAGCAGAATTTTCAACCTTTTCATTTTAATAAATAACAAAAAAATGGTCATTTTTGAAATTATAAGCATTAGCAGGTTATTACAAACTGAAATCAAACAGTTTTCAACTCAAAACTTTATTCTAGGTGATGTTACATTTGCACATAGGACCCCTTGTTTGAAAGGAGCTTCTGAACTCTCTCGTCCATTGAATTTATCAGGTTTTGGATGGTTTCTGCTTCAATTGTTTTACATGAGGACAGAATACCCTCCCAGAGCTGTTGCTTAGATGTGAACTGCCTCCCGCCATCATAGACACTCCTTTTGATGATGCTCCAGAGGTTCTCAATGGGGTTGAGGTCAGGGGAGCATGGGGGCCACACCATAAGTTTGTCCCCTTTTATGCCCATAGCAGCCAGAGATGCAGATGTGTTATGTGCAGCATGAGACGGTGCATTATCATGCATGAAAATGATCTTGCTGCGGAATGCACGGTTCTTCTTCTTGAACCATGGCAGGAAGTGCTGTTCGAGAAACTCAACATACACTATGGAGTTCATCTTTACCCCTTCAGGGATCCTAAAGGGGCCGACAATCTCTCTCCCCATGATTCCAGCCCAAAACATTACTCCACCTCCTCCTTGTTGGCACCGTAGCCATGTTTGCATGGGGTGTCCATCAACCAGCCATCCTCCACTCCATCCATCTGGACCATCGAGCGTTGCACGGCACTCATCGGTGAACAAAACAGTTTTGAAGTCAGTCTTCATGTATTGTTTGGCCCACTGGAGCCGTTTCTGCTTGTGTGCAGTGGATAGAGGAGGTCCACAGGATGGCTTACGCACAGCTGCAAACCTCTGAAGGACCCTGCATCTTGTTGTTCGGGGACGTTGGAGCACCAGCAGCTTCAAAAACTTGTCTGCTGCTATGACAAGGCTTTTTTGCCGCTGCTCTTTTAACCTGACGTAATTGCCTTTAGGAAAGAGTCCTCAATTATGCCTTATCAGCACGCACACCTGTGTACTATGAATCAGCTACATACTTCTTGATTGTGCGATGATCACTATGAAGTGTCTTGGCAACATTGATTGTAGTCATGCCTTGACCTAAACACTCCACAATTTGTTGCTTCTCAGCAGCCGACACATCCTTTTTCTTTCCCATTTTGGCAGAAAATGTAGGCTGCTTAATAATGTGGGACAGCCTTCTTAAGTAGTCTTGCCTTTCATTGGACACACCTGCCAAACTAATTAGCACAGGTGTCTGCAATTGCTTACAGTGATATAAAGAGCCCTGACACACATCACCATCAATGAGTTTAACTGACAAACAAAAAAATTCTTACCTTATCACACCTAAACAATTTTTGCATAATAATTTGGAACACAGTGTAGTGTACTGGAAAACTGGAAAAAATTTTTTACCACTAAAATGAAGTACAATATGTCACGAAAAAACAACAACTCAGAATCAGCGGGATCCGTTAAAGCGTTCCAGAGTTATAACTTCATAAAGTGACAGTGGTCAGAATTGTAAAAATTGGCCTGGTCATTAAGCTGCAAATTGGCTCTGTCACTAAGGCTATGTGCATAGGTTCAGGATTTTTTGCAGTTTTTTAGCGTTTTTGCAGCGGTTTTCCTGCATTAAGCATCCTATTATTAGAATACATTACGCAATTTTTATGCACATGCTGCGTTTTTTCCGCGAAAAAAATGCATTGCGGAAAAAAACGCAGCATGTTTATTCTTTTTCCGGAATCGCGGCAATTACACCACCATAGGAATGCATTGAACCGCTTACTTTCCGCATCTGGGTATGTCCACCATGCGCAAAGTGAGCGGTTCATGTGCGGATGGTACCCAGGGTCAGGAGGAGAGGAGACTCTCCTCCAGGCCCTCGGTACCATATCCCTGTTAAAACAATAATTAAAATAAAAAATCGTGATATTCTCACCTTCTGGAGGCCCCCGCAGCTTTCCCGCCTCTCAGCGACGCTCCCGGCCAATCTCGCTCCCAGAGATGCATAGCGACAATGACCCCAGATGACGTAGCGGTCTCGCGTGATGCTACGTCATCTGGGGTCATTGTCGCTAGGCATCCCTGGTAACTGGAGTTGCCGGGAGCATCGCGAGGACCAGGACAGCTGCGGGGCCGCAGGAAGGTGAGGATTTCACGATTTTTTTTTAAAATTATTTTTAACATTAGATCTTTTTACTATTGATGCGGCATAGGCAGCATCAATAGTAAAAAGTTGCTCACACTTGTCAAACACTTGTTTCACTAGTGTGACCAACCTGTCAATCAGTTTTCCAAGCAATGCTACATTGCTAATTACGCTTGCAAAACGCTAGTTTTTAGCAGGAATACGCATACCTATAAAATGCGTATTTCCCGCGGCAAGGAGGTGCGGGAATTCTGCGGAAATTTCCGCGGCAATTCCCGAACGTGTGCACATAGCCTAAGGGGTTAAGTGGTGGAAAAAAAGTTTGTAAGAAAAAAAATTGTTGCCATTTTCCAAGACCCATGGCATCTCAGTTTTTCGTGATCTGGCCCTGTGCGAGGATTATTTCCTACGTTTCGAGCCTCTTATTGCATTTTATTGCAATGTTGCAGCAACCAAAAAACATAATTCTGGAGTTTTGATTTTTTTACTCATTGCTCCTTTTACCAATCCAATTTACTTTATATTTTGATAGATTAGGCATTATTGAACAAATCAATACCAAATATGTCTATTTTTTTGTTGTTTTATTTTGATTGGGGCAAAAGGGGGTGATTTGAACATTTTTTAAAAAATTTTTTTTAGTTTTTACTAGCATCAATAGTCCCCTTAGGAGACTTGAGGATGCGATCGTCCGATTGCCTGTGCTACTCAGCATAAATGCTGAACGCCGGCCATGTCACATCTCAAGAAATTGTATAGTTTGTAATATTATATTCAAGAGAGTTTCCAGGCCCCTCCAAGAAGCATTTTATGAAACACTCCAGGACAAAACCTTCTGACAGACAGATCCATAGTCTCACCATTCTTACAGTAAAGAATTCCCTTCGCTGTAATTACCTTTTTATACTTACACAGTTATTGGATCCCCATAGTTTTTTTTTATCAATGTAGCCGCCCTGCCCCTGAGGAGTTTATCTCGGCTGCAGTCTCTACATTATATTTTATCAGAGATACACATACATACATAATAGGGATGATATCGGGGCACAGACAGTAGTGTTCAAAATAATAGCAGTTTGTTCAATAACATGAGTTTATCACAAATCTCTATACTAGTTTTTATTTCCATGTATTGGGAATATTGCAGTTTTCTAATTCAATACATGAATAGAAATGTATATAATTTTAACTATGTTACAGAAAATAACAAATGAACATTGGGCTGTTCTAAAAAATAGAAGTGTCTGCATTTGTCTTTACTAAATATGCACTTTTTTGGGGGGCAATTAGGATTCTGCGAATTACTAACCTAATATTTAGTTGTATACCCACAATTTAAAAGGAGGCATCCAGTGGGTACGGAAAGTATTTAGAACCCCTTTAACCCCTTTACCCCCAAGGGTGGTTTGCACGTTAATGACCAGGCCAATTTTTACAATTCTGACCACTGTCTCTTTATGAGGTTATAACTCTGGAACGCTTCAACGGCTCTTCACGACTCTGAGAATGTTTTCTCGTGACATATTGTACTTCACGTTAGTGGTAAAATTTATTCGCTATAACTTGCGTTTATTTTTGAAAAAACCGCAAATATAGCGAAAATTTTGAAAATTTTGCAATTTTCAAACTTTGAATTTTTATTCCCTTAAAACAGAGAAATGTGTCACACAAAATAGTTAATAAACAACATTTCCCACATGTCTACTTTACATCAGCACAATTTTGGAACCACATTTTTTTTGTTAGGAAATTATAAGGTTAAAGGTTGACCAGCAATTTCTAATTTTTACAACAAAATTTACAAAGCCATTTTTTTTAGGGACCACCTCACATTTGAAGTCACTTTGAGGGTTCTATATGGCAGACAATACCCAAATGTGACACCATTCTTAAAACTGCACCCCTCAAGGTACTCAAAACCACAGTCAAGAAGTTTATGAACCCTTCAGGTGCTTCACAGGAACTGAAGCAACGTGGAAGGAAAAAATGAACATTTAACTTTTTAGTCACAAAAATGATCTTTTACAAACTTTATTTTAACAAGGGTAGAGGGAGAAAATGGACAGATAAAGTTGTTGTACAATTTCTCCTGAGTACGCCAATACCCCATGTGGGGGAGAACCACTGTTTGGGTGCACGGCAGAGCTGGTAGAGGGAAGGAGCGCCGTTTGACTTTTTCAAACCAAAATTGGCTGAAATTGAGATTGGATGCCATGTCGCGTTTGGAGAGCCCCTGATGCGCCTAAACAGTGGAAATCCCCCACAAGTGACACCATTTTGGAAAGTAGACCCCCTATGGAACTTATCTAGATCTGTTGTGAGCACTTTGAACCCCCAAGTGTTTCACAAAAGTTTATAATGCCTGGGTGTGAAAAAAAACAAAAAAAAATATTCCACAAAAATGATTTCTTAGTCCCCAATTTTTGATTTTTCCCAAGGAAACTGGACCCCAAAAGATGTTGTCCAATAGGTCCTGAGTATGCTGATACCCCATATGTGGGGGGGGGGATACTGTTTGGGCGCACGGCAGGGCTTGGAAAGGAAGTAATAACGTTTTGGAATGCAGACGTTGATGGGTGTCATGTTCCGTTTGCAGTGCCCCAGATGTGCCTAAACAGTAGAAACCCCCCACAAGTGACCCCATTTTGGAAACTAGACCCCTAAGGAACTTATCTAGATCTTTGGTGAGCAATTTGAACCCCCAAGTGCTTCACACAAGTTTATAACGTAGAGCCGTAAAATTAAAAAAATCATATTTTTTCCACAAAAATGATCTTTTCACCCCAATTTTTATCTTCCCAAGGGTAACAAGGCCCCAAAAGTTATTGTGCAATTTGTCTTGAGTACGCTGATACCCCATATGTGGGGGTAAACCACTGTTGAGGTGCATGGCAGAGCTCGGAAGGGAAGGAGTGCCGTTTGACTTTTTCAAAGCAGAATTGGCTGGACGCCATGTCGCATTTGGAGAACCCCTGATATGCCTAAACAGTAGAAACCCCCCGTAAGTGACCCCATTTTGGAAAATAGACCCCCAAGGAACTTATCTAGATGTGTGGGGAGAACTTTGAACCCCCAAGTGCTTCACAGAAGTTTATAACGTAGAACCATAAAATATAAAATCATAATTTTTTTCCACAAATGATATTTTCGCCCCCAATTTTTTATTTTCCCAAGGGTAACAGGAGAAATTGGACCCCAAAAGTTGTTGTCCAATTTGTCCTGAGTACACTGATACCCTGTATGTGGGAGAAAACTACTGTATGGGCACACGTCGGGGCTCGGAAGGGAAGCAGTGACGTTTTGGATTTGCAGACTTTGATGGAATGGTCTGCGGGAGTCATGTCACATTTGGAGAGCCCCTGATGTGCCTAAACAGTGGAAACCCACAGGTGACCGAATTTTGGAAAATAGACCCCCCCAAGGAACTTATCTATATGTGTGGTTAGCGTTATGAAACCCCAAGTGCTTCACAGAAGTTTATAACGTACAGCAGTAAAAACAAAAAAAACAATTTTTTTACAAAAATGATTTTTTCGCCCCCAATATTTTATTTTCACAAGGGTAACAGATGAAATTGGACCCAAAAGTTGTTGTCCAATTTGTCCTGAGTACGCTGATACCCCATATGTGGGAGAAAACTTGTCATGTATAGTGTACAGTTCCTATAGCGTCTTGTGCTTGGGTGCGAGGAAAACACAGGAGACATAGGTTGAAATGAAATGACTTGTATTACTTCATACAAGCATGCTGAAAAGTTCACACAGTTTGCAGGAACAGCGACAGGAGACACAGCAGGCCAGAGTAACTTCAAGCTCTACAATAAATCTCCAAAGCAGGTTCAGGATCTCTTCTCTGTACCGTAATTCCTCTGCAAACATGGATTCACCAAACAGCAGGTTTCCAGAGTCCAAAAGTGTTCCAAGGTTCCTCAGTAGGGAATAGCTGGAGTACAAGTCCAAGGCTTCCAGGAGTCAGGTCACAGACTGACTGAGGCTTGATTCAGGAGCACTGATTGTTCAGCTGAGGCTGCTTAAGAAGCAAGAGGGAAGAATCAGGGCGGGAACATGAAAACTGGAAACTCCATATTAACTGAGGGCAAGAGCTGCAGAAAGACAGAAAGCAAAATGGCCGACGGAAAACTGAGTTTCAAGGAACATGTCAACAGAGACAAAGAACCTTACAAAACTACTGTATGGGCATACGTCGGGGCTCGGAAGGGAAGTAGTGACGTTTTGGATCGCAGACTTTGATGGAATGGTCTGCGGGTGTCATGTCAAGTTTGGAGAGCCCCTGATGTGCCTAAACATTGGAAACCCCCCACAAGTGACCCCATTTTGGAAACAAGACCACCCAAGGAACTTATCTAGATCTGTGGGGAGAACTTTGAACTCCCAAGTGCTTCACAGAAGTTTATAACGTAGAGCCATAAAAATAAAAAATCATAATTTTTTTTCCCACAAAAATGATATTTTCGCCCCCAATTTTTTATTTTCCCAAGGGTAACAGAAGAAATTAGACCCCAAGAGTTATTGTGCAATTTGTCCTGAGTACGCTGATACCCCATATGGCAGAGCTCAGAAGGGAAAGAGCACCGTTTGACTTTTTCAATGCAGAATTGGCTGGAATTGAGATCAGATGCCATGTCACATTTGGAGAGCCCCTGATGTGCCTAAACAGTGGAAACACCCCAATTCTAACTCCAACTATATCCCCAACACACCCCTAACCCTAATGCCAACACTAATCATAACCCTAACCACAAACCTAACCCTAAAACACCCTAACCCTAATCCCAACCCTAACCCTAATTCTAACTTTAGCCCCAACCCTAACCCTAACTTTAGCCCCAACCCTAACCCTAATGGGAAAATGGAAATAAATTTTTTTAATTTTATTATTTTTCTCTAACTAAGGGGTGATAAAGGTGGGTTTGATTTACTATTTATAGCGGGTTTTTACGTTTGGCAGCTGTCACACGCTAAAAGACGCTTTTTATTGCAAAAAATAGTTTGTGCATCATTACATTTTGAGAGCTATAATTTTTGCATATTTTGACCCAGAGTCATGTGAGTTCTTATTTCTTGCAGAACGAGTTGACGTTTTTATTGGTACCATTTTTGGGCATGTGACATTTTTTTGATCGCTTTTTTGGGAGGTTAGAATGAACAAAAATCAGCAATTCATGAATTTCTTTTGGGGGGGCGTGTGGTAAAATTGATAAAGTAGTTTTTCTTCTCAGGTCAGTATGATTATAGCGATACCTCATTTATATCATTTTCTTATGTTTTGGCGCTTTTATACAATAAAAACAATTTTATATAAAAAATAATGATTTTTGCATCGCTTTATTCTGCGACCTATAACTTTTTAATTTTTTTGCTGATGATGCTGTATGGTGGCTTGTTTTTTGCGGGACAAGATGACGTTTTCAGTGGTACCATGTTTATTTATAACCGTCTTTTTGATCGCGTGTTATTCCACTTTTTGTTCGGCGGTATGATGATAAAGCATTGTTTTTTGCTTTGTTTTTTTTAAGGGGTTCACTAAAGGGTAAGACAGTTTTATAAGGTGGGTCGTTACGGATGTGGCGATGCCAAATATGTGTACTTTTATTGTTTTTTTTTTTATTTACATGAAGAAATGAATTTATTGGGGAATATTTTTTTTTCTTCATTTGGGAATTTTTTTTTTACACATGATTTTTATTTTTTTTTACTTTTTCCAAGGGTGGGACATCACGGTATAAGGTCAGATCGCTGATCTGACACTGTGCAGAGCACTGTCAGATCGGCAATCTCACAGGCACTCAGGAAGCCGCCTCCCTGCAAGACCCCGAAGGACCCTGCAGCTTTCTTGGATCCTGGGTCCTGCAGGGAGGAAGCCCTCAGAACAGCGCGGTCACATCGCGCTGTTCTGAGGGTCTCAGGGAAGCACACAGGGAGCCCCCCTCCCTGCGCGATGCTTCCCTGTGCCCCCGGTACACTGCGATCATGTTTGATCACAGTGTGCCAGGGGTTAATGTACAGGGAGCCGTACGTGATCGCTCCTGGCACATAGTGCCGGGTGTCAGCTGTGATAATCAGCTGACACCCGGCCGCGATTGGCCGCGCTCCGCATGTGACGTACTATCCCGTCCATGGTCATACGGGCCCAGGTACCATGGACTGGATAGTACGTCCGATGGCAGAAAGGGGTTAAATTTTTCACTCTTTCATTGCGGCCTTTTGGTAAATTCAAAAAAGTTCATTTTTTCCTCATTAATGTACACTCTGCACCCCATCTTGACTGAACAAAAACAAACCTGTAGACATTTTTGCAAATTTATTAAAAAAGAAAAACTGAAATAATCACATGGTCATAAGTATTCAGACCCTTTGCTCAGACACCCTTATTTAAGTCACATACTGTCCATTTCCTTGTGATCCTTCTTGAGATGGTTCTACTCCTTCATTGGAGTCCAGCTGTGTTTAATTAAACTGATCGGACTTGATTTGTAAAGGCACACACCTGTCTATATAAGACCTCACAGCTCACAGTGCATGTCAGACCAACTGAGAATCATGAGGTCAAAGGAACTGGCCAAGGAGCTCACAGACAGAATTGTGGCAAGGGACAGATCTGGCCAAGCTTACAAAATAATTTCTGCAGTATTCAATGTTCAATGTTTCTAAGAGCACAGTGGCCTCCATAATCCTTAAATGGAAGAGGTTTGGGACCACCAGAAGTCTTGCTAGACCTGGCCGTCCAGCCAAACTGAGCAATCGTGGGAGAAGAGCCTTGGTAAGAGAGGTAAAGAAGAACCCCAATATCACTGTGGCTCAGCTCCACAGATGCAGTAGGGAGATAGGAGAAAGTTCCACAAAGTCAACTATCACTGCAGCCCTCCACCAGTCTGGCCTTTATGGCAGAGTGGCCCAACGGAAGCCTCTCCTCAGTGCAAGACATATGAAAGCCCGCATAGAGTTTGCTAAAAAAAAACACATGAAGGACTCCCAGACTATGAGAAATAAGATTCTCTGGTCTGATGAGAGGAAGATATAAATTTTTGGCGATAATGCTAAGTGGTTTGTGTGGAGAAAACCAGGCACTGCTCATCACCTGTCCAATACAATCCCCACAGTGAAACATGGTGGTGGAAGCATCATGCTATAGAGGTGTTTTTCAGCTGCAGGGACAGGATGCAATTGAAGGAAACATGAATGCGGCCAAGTACAGAGATATCCTGGATGAAAACCTCTTCCAAGAGTGCTCTGGACCTCAGACTTGACCGAAGGTTCACCTTCCAACAAGACAATGACCCCAAACATACAGCTAAAATAACAAAGGAGTGGCTTCAGAACAACTCTGTGACCATTCTTGACTGGCCCAGCCAGAGCCCTGACCTAAACCCAATTGAGCATCTCTGGAGAGATCTGAAAATGGCTGTCCACTAACATTCACCATCCAACCTGACGGAACTGGAGAGGATCTGCAGGGAAGAATGGCAGAGGATCCCCAAATCCAGGTGTGAAACACTTGTTGCATCATTCCCAAGAAGACTCATAGCAATACTATACTGCTTGTACTTTTAACTGTTTTTAATCTGATTTTTGCTTCGTCTTTTTGTATTTTCTGAGAATTGTTTAATAAAATTATATATTGTTCCCATGCAATCAAGGTGTTCCCCTATATGACCATGATCTTTTCTTCCTTTTGTTTCACTATGTCTCTCCATGCCCATGGTGAGCCCTCTTGCTGATACTGATTAGTGGTGCCCTCCATTTATAGTATACACAGAAGGGAGGATGAGGTATGTATTCCTGAGAGAGTGCAGGGCGCAGGCGCAGGATTCCAGGGCCGTAACTGACGCTGATGGGAGGAGGTAATTATTACAGTGAAGACAGGTGGCAGGGATTTCTTCCAGGCACCGCACGCCTGGGAGAAATCATTATCATAAAGACAATATAACATTTCTCAGCAACAAGACCATTAATATGAGGCAGACATGTAGCACTAGTGTAACTTTTCTATTACCTGTATGTCCATATTAATAGGTCATATACATCCCGGGTGGTACAGATTCCCTTTAAATCAGATACTACACAAAACAGTTAATAAATAACATTTATCAAGCGTCTTCTTTAGTGTTGAGCGATACTGCTCGATATCTAAAAATATCGGATCGGAATGGTATCGCCGATATCACTAAATATCGCCGATATCCGATTCCGGAAGTCCCATGTAAGTCTATGGGAACAAAATATCGCAACTAAAAAAAACCTTTATTTCCTTGTAAACACTAAATATACACACATAGAATACATATATATATATATATATATATACACATGTCATTGTGACATATATATATATACATATATGTATAGTTTATACACTTCTACATAGTAAAATATCCTTTGATTCAATTGCCGGGTAAAGCCGGCTTCTGTGAAAAGACAGAAGCACCCGACATGAAATTACACTTGGTGTACATAGGGTTAACCATGTCTTTTCATGTCGTTTGCAATCTGATTTGCACAAACAATTACATCAGTCTATGTGTGCAAAATTTCACACCTGTAGGGGTTAATTAAAGGTGTAAATTCGTTGTAAAAAAAACGGACTTTTTTGCTACGAATTTACACCTTTAACCCCTACAGGTGTGAAATTTTGCACACTTACACTCATGTAATTGTTTGTGCAAATCAGATATCAAACTACATGAAAAGACATGGTTAACTCTATGTAAACCAAGTGTCATTTCATGTCGGGTTCTGCATTTTCACAAAAGCCGGCAATTGAATTAGCGGCTATTATACTATGTAGAAGTGTATGAACTATAAATATATATATATGTGTCACAAATTTAATGACATGTATATATATATATATTGAAAAAGTGGCAGATAGCCACGAAACGTGCGTTGGGGCAGTATCGCCTTACAGGGTGTTATCTCCTGCGGTCACCATACCCTCTTGGTAAGCATGTCTTTCCCTCAGATATGGCAGCGGTTTTTCTGATTCTTTACTGCAGCGCCCTCTCACCTGGTATAGCGTGCGCTACCTTAACCCTTGTGGTTAGCACAGCTTTCTACCTATCTGGCGCCCTAAACTATCTTATTGTCTTCACACGCTGGCCATGTTTGAGAAACATGCTTGGTGATTTACTGTGGCGTATGATTATTGTGATGGGCATCTCATTCCCACCATATGGGGATATTGCTACTATTTATAGAGTGCCATTACCTTGTTACCTTTATCCTCGCCATCTGTTACTTTGTTATACCGCTTTTTTGAGATATACTTCCCTGTATGTGCACACGTTTTGTATGTGTTTTCATTGTTTGTATACATATGTTATTTTGTGATACCCCTTTTTATATTGATTTGTGTAATAAATATTTACCTTTATACATTTGACTTATTTTTGGTCACTAATGACTCCTCTCTTCTCCTGTATTTATATATATATATATATATGAGGTGTAAAATTGCTGAAAAAAAAGGCGTGGGCTCCCGCCCTATTTTCGCAACCAGACAGACAAAGCCAGTGAGTGGGGGCAGATAATAATAGCCCAGAGAGGGACCATTATTTTTGGCCCCCCCGGCTACTAACATCTGCCCCCAGACACCCCAGAAAGGGCAAATCTCTAATTAGATTTGCCCTTTCTGGCACTTTGCCCGTCTATTCCCATTGCCCTGTAGCGGTGGCGAATGGGTTAATAAGGGGTTAAAATGACCTTGCAATTGAAAGGTCACTTTAAGCCAGGTTAATAATTGAGAGCTGTCAATTAGACAACTATCAATTATTAATCCTATTGTATGAAAGAAAAATCAAACACACACACTTTAATAAAAAAGAAGTTTAATGAAATAATCACACAGTTTTTGACCATATTTTATTTTCCTGCTAAAACCATTTCCTGTAATAAAAATAAAATAATAAAGCAAAATTATTCTTACCAATCCGATGTACAGTCAGGTCCCACGGTGTAATCCTTCAGAAAGGGTTAATGTTTACTGCAGGGACCGCAGCTAATGCTGCAGCCTCACAGTAAACCCCCAAATGAATGAGTTCCTCTCCTGGCTGACAGGAGAGGAAGTGGAAAGCTTAATTGATTGCTTTCCACTTTCACTTCAGGTCAGCCAGGGACACAATCAGTGACGTCAGAGGGAACTGGTTAACAAAAATAGGGGATCCCCTCGAAAAAAATTGGCGTGGGGTCCCCCCTATTTTTGTTAACCAGCCAGATGAAGCAGACCGCTGAGGCCTGGATTTTCAGGCTGGTAAGGATCCAATATCCATGGACCTTGCAAGCCTGATAATACCAGGCCACAGCAGTCTGCTTAGCTTGGCTGGTTAACAAAAATAGGGGATCCCCTCGAAAAAAAAACGGCGTAGGGGTCCCCCTATTTTTGTTAACCAGCCAAGTAAAATGCAGACTGCTAAGCCTGGTATTAAAAGACTGTCAAGGCCCATGGATTTTGGCCCTCAACAGCCTGATAATACCAGGCTACAGCAGCCCCACATTTGGCGCATCAAAAGATGTGCCAATTGTGGCACTTTACCCGGCTCTTCCCACTACCCTGTAGCGGTGGCAAGTGGGGTAATAAGGGGTTAATGTCACCGTTGATTGCACGGTGACAATAAGCCCGGTTAATAATGGAGAGGTGTCAATAAGACACCGATCCATTATTAATCCCAAAGTTATTAAATGTATAAAAAAAAGACAAAGCAAGAAAAAAGTCTTTTAATGAAATAAAAGAGACAACACAGTTTTCATTAATTTTATTATACACTCATTCCTGCGACGCCATCGATCTCCTGTAAAAAAAGAAAAAAACAAACCAATAGTATACCACCTGTCCGACGCAGTCCATAGTAACGACAGTCCCACGACGATCCAGCTCTGCTACATCGCAATGACAGGCAGAGCCTGTCATCGCGACGCAGCACAGCTGATTACCTGCTTCCCCGGCGGTGACGTCATCGGACTGACTGCTTTACGGCCGGGATTACCCAGCAGTCACTGCAGTTATCGCGAGAAACTGCATGTGACCGCCAGGGAGAAGAGGATGGCGGCCATCAAGCAGTCCGGGATGTGACCGCCGGAGATCTTCTGCCGGGGAAAGATGATGGCGGCCATCAAGCAGTCCAGCCCGTGACCGCCGGAGATCTTCTGCCAGGTAAGTGCCGCTGACTCCTGACAGACCCGACCGACGGACACTGACAGTGACAGATCCGATTCCGGTATCCGATATGACGAAAATATCGGTACTCGGAATCGAAAGCCCGATACAGCTAATATCGGCCGATACCCGATATTTGCAGTATCGTATCGCTCAACACTAGTCTTCTTTAGTTGCAGAAATGCTCCGTAATTGTACAGAGCATTTGCGCAACTCCCCACCGCAGGTATAACGCATGCGTAATTCGCATGCGTTATCCCGCAAAACACAAGCGTTTTACAAGCGTTTTTAGCTTGCAGAATGCTCGCACTTTTCCAAGCATCACTTGGAAAAGTCATTGACAGGTTGGTCACACTTGTCACACATAGTGCTTCACAAGTGTGACCAACTTTTTACAACTGATGAACTAATAAAAAAAAAAAATGTATGTACTCACCCTCTGGCGGCCCCTCAGTTCCTGGGATGCATTGCGCGAATGACCTCTGATGTCGTAGCGGTCACGCCTGCGCCGCTGAGGAGCGGGAGGACTTTGGGAGCCGCCAGAGGGTGAGAATAGCCATATTTTTTATTTTCATTCTATTTTTTACAGGAATATGGTACCCAGGGCCTGGAGGAGAGTCTCCTCTCCTCCAGACCCTGGGTACCAACCACACATGAAGCGCTCACTTTACGCATGGTGGGCATAGCCACATGCGTAAAGTGAGCGTTTCAATGCAATCCTACAATGAGAAGTATGGGCGCACTGCAAGATATAATAATCAATATAGGGGGGTGCAAACAGTGGTCAGCTGAACAGGAACAAAGAGAAGAAAAAGATAACCACCAAATATAATGCACACCACCATATACAATATAATAGGAAAAAAGACTTTATTGGCAAGAATTGTTAAAAACAGTGAGAAACCACCCGCATGCGTCCTGCTGCACCATAATCAATAATATATAAAAAATACATAGTATAGCCCAACCTACAAAAAAGATGATGAACAAATGCTAACAATATGACACATGAAAATGCAGCATAAGGGTCAAAATAATAATGACAGGGCCTTCTTATTTCTCTGATATGCTATGAGTGTGTCATAGGTACCTGCTGATATTGTTTACACTTACCGTATATATATGTCTGTTCATCTGGTCATTTTGGATTTATCCCTGTGGCATTATTGTATTTGTGTCCCAGGTACTCTTATATATTGATATTTGGCCTGTCATTGTTATTGTGTCATATTGTTAGCATTTGTTCATCATCTTTTTTGTAGGTTGGGATATACTATGTATTTGTCATATATTATTGATTATGGTGCATCAGGACGCATGCGGGTGGTTTCTCACTGTTTTTAACAATTTTTGCCAATAAAGTCTTTTTTCCTATTATATTGTATATGGTGGTGTGCATTATATTTGGTGGTTATCTTTTTCAATGTAATGCTATGGCGGTGTAATCGCCGCGATTACGCAAAAAGAATGGACATGCTGCTTATTTTTACGCGATGCGATTACATTCCGTAAAAATACACAGCATGTGCACAGCAATTGCGTAATCCCATAGGATTGCATGGGATGCGTTTTCTTAGCGTTTTTATAAGCATTTTCGCCTCATAAAACCGCGGCAAAAACGCTTAAAAAACGCAACGTGTGCACATAGCCTTACAACACCATTTTTTTAAACAAATTTTTTTGTTAGGAAGTTAGAAGGGTTAAAATTTTATCAGCAATTTCTTATTTTTTCCAACAAAAACTTTTTTTTTTATTTTAGGGACCACCTCACATTTGAAGCTCAGTGTAGGAGCATCATATTGGAGTACAGATTTCACTGGAATGGTTTGAGGGTGCCATGTCACTTTGGCAGAGCCCCTGAGGTGTCAGGACAGCAGGACCCCATAAGTTGTCCCATTCTACAAACTACAGCTCTCAATGAAATCATCTAGGAGTGCAGTGATCATATTTACACATGTTTCAGAAAATGTTATACCATTGAGTGGTCAAGAAAAAAATATACATTTTTACCACTATAATGTTTAGTCCCTGATTTTACATTTTCACAATGGGAAAATCGGTAAAAAATTACTATACAATTTGTTACACAATTTTTGTGAATGTGGCAATGCAAGAAATGTGGCTGTACAGTACCGTTTGGCCACATGGTGAGACTCGGGAGAGCCAGAGCGCTATTTGACTCTTGGAGAACACATTTCAGTAGAATAGCTTGCGGACTCCATATACAAAGCCTCTAGGTACCAGAAGAGCAGATTCACCCTCAATTGATCCCAATTTTGAAATTACACCCCTCTGGGAATTCACCTACAGGTGTAGTGATGATTTTGCTAACAATGGATGTGGCTAAGTGAAAATGCAAATATGTCAGTGTAGTGCCCTTTCATTGTGCCCAGTTGGGGCTTCTCGAGACACGCACTCAGTAAATTAAGTGGGCTCTCCTCACTACGGTAATGCCAAACATGTGGTCTTTAACTGTGGATTAGGCACACTATGAGGCTCAGGAGTGGGGTATTTGGATTTTGGGAGAGCAAATTTTGTTGGATTTCTGTTGGTGGGAGCCACTTCATTTTTCCAGAGCATTTGGGACATCAGTAATGTGGACACTCCATATATTTCTGTTAATAGATTATATTTTTGTGCATTGAGTGGAAGCTTTTATTGGTACAATTTTGGATCACATTTATCCTGTGCTCTACGCGGAGCACATTTACATTGTAGTTTCTGTATAAACCTGCAAAATTCATGACTAGGATGAAACCCTGAAGGATCCATTCCTTTATGAGGCAGCAGAATTACTCTGGACTCCATGTAGCTTCTAATCGGCTTTTCAGAACTGCATAGAACTGTGGAGGACTGCGATCTTATGCACGCCTAAAATATGGACACCGGTCAGACAGCGTCCGCAGTGCCTCCAGCTGCCTCATTTAGGGCTCATACTCACTTGAGCCGAAAACGGATGATATGCCGATAAAAAATCGGATTCAAATCTGACCAATGTTATTCAATAGGTGACATCTCATTTGTGATTTTTTTCTCAGCTGAAATCGGTGTGAGAAAAAAATTGCAACATGCTGCGATTTGATGCGAATTTGGCATGATAATCGCCAGTGCAAGTCAATGGGTGCGAGAAATCATCGCACAGCACTCGCACTATGCCATCCGATTTATACGCATTGGTGTCCTTTGAAAAGCCGGCAATTCATCCCCAGCTACTGTAAAATCACACTGACAGCTCACAAAACACTAGATACATACACATAGAATACATATATATATATATATATATATATACATGTCATTGTGACACATACATATATATATTTATAGTTCATACACTTCTACACAGTATAATAGCCGTTAATTCAATTACCGGCTTTTGTGAAATGACAGAACCCGATATGAAATGACACATGGTTTACATACAGTTAACCATGTCATTTCATGTAGTTTGATATATGGTTTTAACTTACAATTACATGAGTGTATGTGTGCTAAATTGCAGACATGTAGGGGTTAATTAAAGGTGTAAATTTGTTGAAAAAACACGGATTTTGGTAAAAACTTACCTGTAAAATCCTTTTCAGCGAAGGAAGGAAGAGAGACACAGTATTCATTACTGATGGGTAGGCGGAGCCCCAGATCAGGATGTCACCTCAGATCAAAAGAGTGCTGACTGGCTGGCCCCTCCAGCTCGGGCTCCTCCTACTCAGCTCCAGTCGTACCAAAGCTTTTAGGAAAAGAGCCAAGATCACCAGCGGAGCAACATAACCCCTTCTGAAGGAACTTCAGAGAAAAAACACAAGGATACAGGTTATGCATGCAAAGAAAGACAAAAACCACAGAGTTCCAGGTACTACTCACGGAACCTGACTACTGCGATGAGCTGGCGATGCTGGAACAGAGCCTTAGCGCGCTGACCTCAGCCCAGATAATCGCTATCAGATAAGGGTCGCGCTGCATCTGAAAACATCAACACACTTCTGCCTTGGGAGGGTGCTGTGTCTCTCTTCCTTCCTTCGCTGAAAAGGATTTTACAGGTAAGTTTTTACCAAAATCCGTGTTTCAGCTGCAGATGGAAGGAAGAGAGCCACAGTATTCATTACTGATGGGACGTCCCAAAGCAGTTCAAAAATAAGGGTGGGAAAAACCAACAAAAGGCAGAAACCCAACAACCTTAACAACAAAGCGCAACCAGCGCTAAACACAAGTTCATCCAGAACTTTAAACTACAGCTGCCTGCAGGACCCTACGTCCGAGGGCTGCATCAGCGGAAGCACTGACGTCCACTTTATAAAACCTTGTAAACGTGTGGACAGAGCGCCAAGTTGCCGCTCGACAGAGCTGCACTGCCGAGGCACCTTGATGAAAAGCCCACGATGAGGCCACAGCTCTCGTGGAATGGGCTCGAATCTTAATCGGGCAAGATTCACCCCGAAGGCGGTAAGCTTCCAAAATAGCTGACCGGATCCAACGAGCTATAGAATCCTTGGAAGCTCGTTGACCACGCCGACGACCTGCTGGAACCACAAACAGGGAGTCCGTCTTACGAAAACCTTGAGTAATAGATAGATAAAACTTCAAGGCCCGCACTAAATCCAATGTGTGTAAATCTCGCTCTTTCGCATTCTTCGGATCCGGACAGAGTGAAGGCAACACAATATCCTGGTTAACATGAAATTGTGATACCACTTTAGGCAAAAAGTCACCCCGAGTGCGAAGCACTACACGATCCGGAAAAAACTCCAGAAAAGGAGGCGAACAAGAAAGAGCTGCCAACTCAGAAACTCTCCTCAAGGAAGTGACTGCAACAAGGAAAGCCACCTTCCAAGAAAGTAAAGAAAGGCTAGCAGAAACCATAGGCTCAAAAGGTTTATGCTGAAGAGCGTCCAAAACAAGGTTGAGCCGCCAAGGAGACACGGGCGCCTTCCGCGGCGGAAACTTACGAGATATACCTCGGAAAAAAGGAGAGCACGTCTCTATTTGAAGCAATGGTTCTCCGGAACAATAAGGACAGAGCAGAAATCTGACCTTTCAGGGTGCTGACTGCCAAACCCTTGTCTAGCCCATGCTGCAGAAAAGCCAACAGGTTGGGAATGGAAAATTTTCTCGGGTTCCGAGAGGACCCCAAACACCACGAAAAGAAGGTTTCCCAAATTTTGTGGTAAATCCTAGTAGTAGCCGGACTTCTTGCAGCACGAAGGGTAGCAATGACCTCGGCTGAGAAACCTCTACGGGTCAAGATTTCGGTCTCAAGAGCCACGCCGTCAAATGCAGGGACATCAAGTCCGGATGACAAACGGGCCCCTGAGTCAACAAGTCCGGTTGAAGAGGGAGTGGAAAAGGAGGTGCCGCCAACAGCGACATTATTGTCGAGAACCACACCCTTCTTGGCCAGTCTGGAGCTATCAAAATAGCTGGAATTCTCTCTAGTCTGATCCGACGCAGTACTAGAGGAAGTAAGGATATCGGCGGGAATACATAAATCAGCTCGAACTGATCCCACTGAGCCACTAGAGCATCCACCGCCACAGCCTTCGGGTCCTTGTACCTGGACATGAACGTCGGTAACTTGGCATTGGACCTGGATGCCATCAAATCCACTTGGGGGGTTCCCCAGCGAGAGCACAGTAGTGCAAAAACTTCCGGGTGGAGGCTCCATTCCCCGGGATCCACCCTTCTGCGACTGAGAAAGTCCGCTGTAATATTCTGAACCCCTGGAATGTGAATCGCCGAAATGGCTGGCACACTGGCCTCTGCCCAAATCAGAATTCGGGACACCTCTACCATGAGTCTGGAACTCCTTGTCCCACCTTGGTGATTGATATACGCGACAGCCGTCGCATTGTCTGTCTGCACTCGGACTGGCAGACCGCTCAAAGGGACCGTCCAATGTTGGAGGCAAAGGAAAATCGCCCTCAATTCCAGGATGTTGATCGGAAGAACAGACTCTTCCGATGACCATACCCCTGAATCCAGAGATTGTTCCAAACACCCCCCCCCAGCCCGTCAGGCTGGCATCGGTGGTTATGACCGACCACTTTGGAGGGAGGGAAAGCTTTCCCAGGGATAACGCTCCTGGACATAACCACCATCCTAGGGATTCTCGCACCCTGTGAGAGATGATGACGCTGCAATCCAGCGAACCTTGCGATTGATCCCAACGACTCAGAATGAGCCTATGGAGAGCTCTGGAATGAAATTGGACAAACGGAAAAAACCTCATGGACGCCACCGTCAGACCCAGAAGGCGCATACCTTCCGAAGGGACACTGCTGTCGCAGACTTCATAGTCTGTACATGCTGGAGCAGACATGCCTGCTTGTCTGGAGGTAGGGACAACACCGCCCGTACCATGTCGAAATGCATCCTCAAAAACAGGATTGCCTGCGACGATTCCAGAGACGACTTCTCCTTTGAAGCCACAACCGAAAAGGCCGTCCAAATAGGGACGAATCGTAAGTCCCCGTCTTTGAAGGATTGCCATGAAATTTTGGCGTCAGAATCGTTGTAAAAATTCTGGGCGTTAAAGCCAAGCCGAATGGTCGAGCCACAACCTGGGTGAGGTCTTCCGATGGGAACATGCCAAAAAGCGTCTCGAATGTCGATTGATCGTTCTGCGACAGGGCTGCCATAACTGAGCGAAGCGACTTCATGCTCGGCTCTGACGGAATGTCAGAAGTCAGTCCGCCTTAGCAAATTTTTTTTTTTTTTTTTTGCCAGCTTCTGCCTTAACAGAAGTTCTGTTTCCAGGGTATGCGGAATTTCTGAGAATTCCCCCCTTTTTTTTTTTTTTTTTAAAAAGAGAGAGACGACACAAACCCCCAGAGGGTTGGTCAGATCATCCCTTGAACCGAAAAGGACTGCCGATAACTATCGGCACTAGTCCTGCCAGACGCAGAAGTCACAGCTCTGCGCTGCGGTAAAGCTGCTTCTTTTGCCTTTGCCTTGGCATCAGCTCCGTGAGGTCAGTCAAATAGCTGACCACTTTCTAAGCTAAAGATAGCAAACCCTGTTGGAAAACTGCGTTCCATCCAAGTCACAGTGCTCTTCTGACTGTAACTGCCGAGGATTGCGCCCTGGATAGCAGTGACGCATTATCCTTCAACTAGAAAAGCCCATCTACCTTGATAGAGGGAAACTTGCCACGCCGTCCTTAGACGGTCCAACCGGCTCAGGGGAACTTAACAAGTACACCTAGATCCTTAATACCGAATCTATGATCCACGGCTACACAGATGGAAATTGTTGCCATCTCCGTTCTTCTGTCCAGCGTGTCCTGCAGACTCGTCTTCCCTTTTACCAGGAAGATTTGCTAAGCTGGAATGAAGGAACATTCACTTCAGGAGAAGGGGTCCAATTAACAAATAACTCCGTAGAAAAACGGATACAGTTTGTAAGGTCATCGCGACCCATGCGACCCTTGCAACATCCGGGCCGACTTACCAGGACGACTAGTTACCTCCTCTGGTAACCGTAACGTCCACATGGTTTCCACAGAAATTTTAGTACGGCCCCTGAGAGAGGCAGGGCGTCCCTGCCGATCCTCCTTGACCGAATCGGACTTCTTCGCTAAGCGAGAAGGAAAACACCGATTTGTGTCGCTCCCTTGAAAGGATCTAGTTGACACTCCATAACCTAAAAGGTCATCAATAGAAACCAGTGAAGGCCTTCATTTTGACACCATTGGAACCTCTGACCGTGTATGAGTCGAGGTCTGCGTGTCAGATACGCGAGGCTGATCCGTAACGGATCTGGGAGAGGGTCTCTGACATACCCTTGCATAGTATATGGCAGGATAAACCTGTCAGTAACCAGAGCAGTACTTAAATAAAAAACAAACGCTGAAGGGTTAAAGCTCTAAGAAAGAGCTACCCCAGCTGTCTCCCATTAAGAGTTAACCTCCTAAGAAGGGGTTAAAGCAGCTGACTCCCCACAACCTTGATAATGAAAAAGGGGTGTGCGAATCTCAGGCGCCTCTTATAAGGTCGCAGCTGCAGGACAGCCATGCCACACTAAACAGAAAACGTTCCACAAGATCGCTAAAAAATTGCGCTGTTTTTTATAACGCAATGACCGCCAAAGTTGTCAAGGAGATCGCTAATCGCCTATGCGATTGCCCAGATTGGCAGCCACCAGCGACACTAAAAATGACACACAAACGATCGCAATATTATGCGACGCCATCAGGATCGTCAGCGGAAACGTATAGTGGCAGCATTAATGTCGCAGACTCCCCACAGCCTCTTTATTAATATTAAAAGAGTGTGCGAGCCCCTTATGCGAGAACAGCCGCAGGACAGCGCAATCTGTCACTCAGAAGTGCCCCAGACGGCGCCCGCGCTGTGGAGGTGAAGGGGTTAAGCTTCTGCCCGGCGGGCTAGAAGCGACTCACCAAGCTGGACACGTATTCTAGCCGGGAGGGGAGGATACGATCCGGGGAGCTTTCAACCTACAGCGCTTTATCAGCAATAGCCACGCTGTGGAGGTGAAGGGGTTGAGCTTCTGCCGGCGGGCTCGCTTGCCAGCAATGGCCGCCGCGCTCTGCCTCCGTGTGCTCCATGTAGAGGAGCCGGAAATGGAGGCTGTAGTAAAGGGCGCGCTCAGAAGCGGCGCGAAATTCAAAAAATAAAAAGAGCGCGTACTCCCCTCCTTTCCCTCGTCCTGCAGGCATCCTCCTGCGGACATAGAAAAACTAGTCATCGGCATATATATGTACAGCGGCTGCCGCAGCAGTCGCTGAAACACTCACACACATTTTACCAAAATGTGGAGTACTCACCAGCCGAAACGCCACAGGGACCCCCAGGGGTTTCTGGCGCTATGCCCATGCTTCCCCCCAGGGCGGGAAGCGCAGTGACCCCAGTGTGTGGTTTGCGCCCCCGCCAGGGAAACTCTCCTCATCCCCCAGGGCCGGCAAGATTCTGCAGGGACCATTATGTAGTTACAGATCCGCCAAGGGAGAGACTGGTGAAATACATTGATAAACATGTAATAGCGCTGTCACCGCAGTGCTGAAGCATACTGATATACATGTAATAGCGCTGCCATCAGACGCTAAAGCACTCACACATTAATAATAAAATTTTGTGTGGAGTACTCACCAGCCAAAGCGCCACAGGGACCCTCAGGGGTTTCTGGCGCTGTGCCCATGCTTCCCCCCAGGGCGAGGGACGCAGTGACCGCACGTGTGGTTTGCGTCCCCGCCAGGGAAGCTCTCCTCATCCCCAGGGCCGGCAAGGATTCTGCAGGGACTTTGAGTAAATACAGATCCGCCAAGGGAGAGGTTGGGGTACAGCAGCGCTGGTACCCCTGAGACCTCTAGACCAACTAGTGATCCAAGTCTCCTGTCCGAATATAAAATAATAAAATCTTCTGAGGAGCTGCATTAGCAGCGACCATCCTCTGGACCTCAAATCTTAGACTGGAGCTGAGTAGGAGGAGCCCGAGCTGGAGGGGCCAGCCAGTCAGCACTCTTTTGATCTGAGGTGACATCCTGATCTGGGGCTCCGCCTACCCATCAGTAATGAATACTGTGGCTCTCTTCCTTCCATCTGCAGCTGAAAAATGCGTGGGCTCCCGCTGTATTTTCTCCACCAGACAGACAAAGCAAGCGAGTGGGGGCAAATAATAATAGCCCAGGGAGGGTGCATTTATTTTGTGCCCCCCCTGGCTACTAACATCTGCCCTCAGACACCCCAGAAAAGGCAAATCTATAATTAGATGTGCCCTCTCTGGCACTTTGCCCGTCTATTCCCATTGCCCTGTAGCTGTGGCGAATGGGTTAATAATGGGTTAAAGCCACCTTGCAATTGAAAGGTGACACATATATATATATATATATATATATGTATTTGTGTATATGTATTGTTTCCATTCTTTATTAAAGCTGTCAGTGTGATTTTACAGTATAGCCGGGGATGAATTAGCGGCTATTATACTATGTAGAAGTGTATGACCTATATATATATTACATATATATATATATATATATATATATATATATATATATATATATAATTATTTGCTTTTTGTGTACATTTTTTTTTTTACAATGTGATTTTTACATTACTTTTTACATAGAGATAACGTCATGTAAAACGTCATGTTAAAATAGCATTGCATACAGATGGAAAACGGATGGAGCAATTAAAAATCGCATACAAATCGCATGACAATCGCATGACAATTGCATATATTCGGACCGTTTTTTACATCCAGAAAATGGACCGTTTTTTTTTCCACAAATGGGTATGAGCCCTTATAGAGAATTTTCTGCCGAGGGTTCAGTCTGAATCATGTATTTCAAAGATTTACATAGTAACCCCAGTGTAAACCCTCAGCATAAAGTGCAGGATAAATGTGCGCCAAGCCTTTGGGAGGCAAAATTAACAAATCAACAGCAGGTCAAGAATTTGTTTTATTTATTTTTTATGCCGTTCCTCGTCCGCTACAAGTGATTAGATGACTTTATTCTTCTGGTCAGTGCGATTACAGCAATACCAGATTTATATTGTTTTTTGTTTGACTGATATCACACACTAAAGGACGCTTTTTTTTTTTTTTTACAAAAACAAGGTTTTGCATTGCAATATTTTGAGGGCTAGAATTTTTCCATATTTCTGCCGACAGTCATGTGAGGGCTTGTTTTTTGCGGGACAAGCTGACCTTTTCATTGGTACCATTTTCAGGCACGTAACATTTTTTGATACTATACTTTTTTTCTATTCCTATTTTTGGGACGCAGAATAAACAAAATCCAGCAACTCAGGTTTTTTTTGTGTGTGTGCCGTTCCCCATGTGGTAAAAGTGATAAGGCAACTTTATTTATTGGGTCAGTACGATTACAGCGATATCAAATTTTCATAATTTTTTTTATGTTTTCGCACTCCTGCACAATAAAAACAATTTTATTGAAAAAATATTGTTTTTGCATCACAGTATTCTGAGAGCTATAACATTTTTATTTTTCCACTGATAGAGTTGTATGGTGGCTTGTTTTTTTGTGGGACGTTTTCAGAGGTACCATTTTTGTTTACATTCGTCTTTTTGATTGCATTTTATTCCACTTTTTTCCAGCGGTATGTTGACACGTTTTTATTCTTTTACAGCGTTCACTGTATGGGTTAACTAGTGTGACAGTTTTATAGATAGTGTTGGTCCAAAGACAGGAATACCAAAATGTGTACTTTTTTTGTTGATTTATTTATTTTCTACATAAAAATACACATTTATGGGTATACATTTTTTTCTTATTTTGTAATACTTTTCAAATATCTTTTACATTGTTTTGTTTTACTTTTTTGCAATGCTTTATACCTGTCGGTGCTGCTCTGAGCATGGTCTAAGAGGCTTTCCATAGCTTGGTGACCAGAGGGTGGTCATGACGACTTGGGGTTACCATGGTGCTGATCTGAAGGGAGCCACCTCTCTCTGCCTGCCTCCTAAATGTTGCGATCACTCTCGATCGCAGCATTGAGGGGGTTACACAGTCAGGCCGTGCCGTGCTGGCACCGTCCATGGCTTTCAGTGCAGAAGCTTGGCCGTTAACAGTGCCGAGCTCCTGTGATAATCGTGTGGGAGGCGCTGAGGTGATATTTCAGCACTTCCCGCATATCATGCTGTGATTGACTGACCAATCACAGCATCTGTACTGCATGGACCGCTGGCATGGGTACCTGCACCTCTTCCTGTCCTGCTGTCAGTGACATCGGTCAGCACAGAGCTCGCTGTGTGTTTACATGCAGTGACCGTCTTAAATCACAACGGACATACCAAGTCACGGTACGGGAACGAACAACCGATCATGACGTGCCAAGTCAGTCATTGGTCATAAAGGGGTTAAAACACGGAAGGAGATAAAACAACAATATAATGGTATCATAATATAGAGAAAAGTCATCCTGACTGTAATGTATGGGCAGCACAGTGGCTCAGTGGATAGCACTGCAGCCTTGCAGCGCTGGAGTCCTGGGTTTGAATCCCACCTAGGACAACATCTGCAAGGAGTTTGTATGTTCTCCCCGTGTTTGCGTGGGTTTCCTCCGGATACTCGTTTTCTCCCACACTCCAAAAATATACTGATAGGGAATCTAGATTGTGAGCCCCATCGGGGACAGTGACCATAATGTGTGCAAACTGTAAAGCACTGCGGAATATGTTAGTGCTATATAAAAATAAATGTATATGTATAAAAATAAATAGGTATATTGGTAAGATTTGTCCTTACTTACTGAGCAGTGGGAGTGACAGCTGTCAGCATGACGAAGCAGCATGACCATCCTCGGTCCCAGAGGCCTTATCGTCACCACTCAGGGCTACGGCATATCCTTACATTGGCTGTATACTTTATCTTAACATACGTCTTCAGGACTCGATTTCCTAACACTAATACACAAGTATTACAAGGTCTGCGCCATCTCCTTGTGCAGATCAGTGAAAGCCTTAAATAGCAGTTGGGGAGCACGTGACTCTCCATGGGAAAGCTGCTCTCAAAGTGGCAGTTACTCCGGATCATGTGACCAGACCCGGCTTATTAGGAGAGCTGTGCAGTTACCTAGAAGACTGCGCCTACAAGATGGAGGAGGAGGAGAACCTGTAATACTTATGAATGACTGCCACAAAATCGTGTTCCCACCATATGTGTTAGAGGAAATCTGTCAACCAGGTTTTTCCACCTAATCTGAGAGCAGCATAATATCTGGGGTTGATACCCTTATTCCAGTGATGAGTCACTTACTGGGCTGTTTTTTTTGCAGTTTTGATAAAAATCACTATTGTAATCAGCAGGAAATTATCACTAGAGGACTAGTAAACCTGCTGCGAGGTAGTCATCCACATTCATGAGATCTGCTTACCCCATCCACACTGATGATTGACAGATTTCTGTGTACACTGATTGGCAGCTTTCTACCTATCAGTAATGTGGGTGGGATTATACAGGGCTCAGCATTCAGAGAACTGCTACATCTGCAGAAAATAAATCAGTGATTTTAGTAAAACTGCACCAAGAAGCTCAACAAGTGATACATCTTTGCAATCAGGGTTTCTGCCTGTACATCATGCTGCTCTTCGATGGAGCAGCAAAAACCCAGTGACAAATTCACTTTAAAATACAGATACAGTTTCCCAGTACTACAATGTTCTGACACACAATGGAGAATCCAATAAACCTAGGCCAGTCAGACTCCGGCAGATATTAGCACTTGGGTGACTGAGATTTTAGAGCATTTATTACAAACATTTAGATTTAAACATGTCCATCTCCTGGGTTTCTGAGCACACATCAACCTTGGCAATGTGCAAAACTAACAATTTTAATCTCTTTACACCCTTGAACAATGTGTAGAGCTGCTACTTCTCTAATTTTAGTCCCAAAAAATCTTTAGCCTCATTCATAAATCTAGTTTAAAAGAGGTAAAAGACAAAGTGAAGGGGAATAAAAAATAAACAAAAGCATAAAAAAGTCCACGCCTAAAGATTTATATGAACTGCATATTACAGTTGTCAAGATAAATATATGTATGCTTAGCATTTATACGTTCAATGTGGTAATTAAATCTAAATCGTTCATTAAAAATTTCTCCTGACCCACTTCTATTTATCACAGGACACTAAAACTGCACATCTGTAATGATACAAGTCTCTATAGGTTGCCTGCCAATTTGCAACTCAGAACTGATAATGGTCTTGATTTTACAGGTGCTGAAGTGGTGTGAGGTTTGATAATGGACCCAGTGGAATACAGAGCAGTCATCAAGTTACTTTACTTGAAAGGCCGCACACAAAAGGAGACGTTCGATGAGATGAAAGGTTTATTGTGATGATTCCAGGGCTGTGGAGTCGGTAAGCCAAACCTCCGACTCCAACTCCTCAATTTCCATGACACCGACTCCACCAAAATGGTCTCCGACTCCACAGTCCTGGATGATTCCCCATCATATTATGTAGTCAAGAACTGGTATCGACAATTCAAATATGGTCGGACTTCGGTGCAAACAGCTCCAATTCTAGGGCGACCCCACTCTGTTATTGATGAGCACACCATCCAGCAAGTGGAGGTCACCATTTTGGAAAATTGCTGCAAAACCATTTGCCACCTAGCCAAAAATAACAAGATTAGTGTGGGGTCTGTGGAAAAAATTATCCAAGACCATCTTCACATGCATAAGATATCCGCTTGCTGGGTTCCCCGATTGCTCATACCTTTCCAGAAGCAGGAACGAGTTGAATGCTCTCAGGTTCTATTGACGATGTGCCATGGAAACCAGGAGGACTTTTTCATCAGACTGATCACACAGCATGAAAGCTGGGTCCATCACTATGATCCCGAGACGGAAGTCCAGTCGATGCATTGGAAGCATCATGACTCATCGCCTCCAAAGAAGACACGTGCCCAACCGTCAGCATGCAAGGTCATGCTCACAGTATTTTGGGACCAGCACGGAGTAGTATTGATGGATTTCCTAGCAAAGGGTACCATGATCACTGAGGCATACTATGCTTCACTGCTGCGGAAATTGTAGGAGGCCATCAACACCAAGAGACATGGCATGCTCACCAAAGGTGTCCATGTTCTGCAAGACAATGCACCAGTTCACAACTCACATGTTGTCTAAATGGAAGCATGCTCCTGTGGTTTTGAAATTCTGCCTCATCCCCCTTATTCACCTGACCTCACACCAGCAGACCTCCACCTCTTTCCAACAATAAAGTTATTTTTGAAAGGCAAGCATTTTCCACATGATGAGACTCTGATTTCCAAAGTCACAATGTGGCTTTTGGGGCAACCTGTTGACTTCTACAAGTGAGGTGTTTACAGTTGCTTAAAGAGATGGGAGAAGTGTGTGTCCCTAGGCGACACCTATGTAGAGGACTAAAAACTGTAAAAAAGTTTCATTGCTCTCAGTCCACAGGAAGTGGGTCAAGGCAAATCTTTAATGAACACCCCTTGTATATGGGTTACACAATTCAGAATGAAGTGCAATGTTACCGGTTGTAAAGCTACAGTTCTGGTCAAAAGTTTGGACACCTATTCATGCAATGAATCAGCAAACCTTGAAGCAAGGCGTAAAGAGACATGTGAAACAGACCAGAATGTGATACACCTTAGATTCCTCAATGTTCCCATTTACTCTGATGACCGTTTTATACTCAAGTACACATGTGGAATGGCTTCCAACAGCCTTGAAGGCTTTTCATGAGGTGCTGGGTACTTGTTGTCTGCTTTGTCTTCACTCATAGGTCAAATTCAACTCAAGCCATCTGTAATGCATCCGGGAGGCGAGCTATGAGTGGACCCTCTGGACCGTGGAACAGATAGCCCTGGGGTGAGCTGACCTAGTGAAGACCGACCCCTATACAGGGATTGTCAGGGACAAGCCCAGGGATCTCTAAAACTACGGTAGCCGATACCAAGAGGGGCAGCTCAGATTGCAGAAGAGACATGGAATAAAAGGGAAACGTAGAAGACTGACGAACACCAGAGCACAAGGGACGGATGTACAGAACTGAGAGCAGGAGTATGTTAGTGCAGAGCAGTGCGCAGGGTACGGATAAGCAGAGCAGGATATAGGAGTACAGACATGCAGAGCAGGGCAAAGGAGGACGGACACGCAGGATAGCGCACAAGGTATGGGCATATAGAGCAAGACACAGAAGCACAGACGTGCAGAGCAGGGTACAGGAGTACGGATGTGCAGAGCAGGGTAAAAGAGTACGGACACACAGGATAGCGCCCAAGGTATGGGCATGCAGTGCAAGACACAGCACAGACGTGCAGAGCAGGGTACAGGAGCACAGAGGCGCAGGATAGCGCACAGAGAATAGATGCGGGCCTGGGTCGCACAAGCAATAACCAGGCGCCACTGATAAGAGGAAGCAGGTTCATATACCCCACACCTTACCCGGATTGGCTGCTGGGATTTCCGGGTTAGGACATCAGAGAGCAAAAAGGACCTGGGAGGGGGCGTGGCTACCCAGGTCACATGTGCCGGGTCCTGGATCATCATGCAGTGCGGGGAACACAGCAGGACCGAAGAACAAGACCGGAGGAGCGGGCAGCAGCAGGCACGGCGGCGGCAGCAGCGGAGGCACAGCCAGTAGCGGTGGTAACACCATCTCAACTGGGTTGAGAACAGATGATTGTCATCTGACACAGCACTCCATGTCTGTGCATCATTTATGAAGGCTGTAATATGAGGTGCTGTCAATTTGTGTATTCTCAAGCTGGTAAATGCTAAATTTATCCTCTGCAGCAGAGGTAATTCTTTGTCTTCATTTTCTGGGGAGGTACTCAACAGTGCCAGTTTCATCATAGCGATTGTGTTCATGACTGCACTTGAGGATACCTTCAAGGTTTTAGCAATTTTCCAGATTGACTGACCTTTCAGTCTTAAAGTAATGATGAGCAGTTCTTTCTTTATACTTAGTTGAGTGATTCTTGCCATAATCTGGGTTAGGGCTCGCTCGCGAGTGCTCTGACATTTTGTCAGATGGATAGCAGTCGGCCCAGTTATACTCTGGGGATGTGCTTATTTACTACACTGCTCAAAAAAATAAAGAGAACACTTAAACAGAATATAACTCCAAGTAAATCAAACTTCTGTGAAATCAAACTGTCCACTTTGGAAGCAGCACTGATTGACAATCAATTTCACATGCTGTTGTGCAAATGGAATAGACAACACATGGAAATTATTGGCAATTATCAAGACACACTCAATGAAGGAGTGGTTCTGAAGGTGGGGACCACAGACCACATCTCAGTACCAATGCTTTCTGGCTGATGTTTTGGTCACTTTTGAATGTTGGTTGTGCTTTCACACTCGTGGTAGCATGACACGGACTCTACAACCCACATAAGTGACTCAGGTAGTGCAGCTCATCCAGGATGGCACATCAATGCGAGCTGTGGCAACAAGGTTTGCTGTGTCTATCAGCGTAGTGTCCAGAGGCGCTACCAAAAGACGGGCCAGTACACCAAAAGACATGGAGGGGGCCGTAGGAGGGCAACAACGCAGCAGCAGGAACACTACCTCTGCCTTTGTGCAAGGAGGAACAGGAGGAGCACTGCCAAAGCCATGCAAAATGACCTCCAGCAGGCCACAAATGTGCATGTGTCTGCACAAACGGTTAGAAACCAACTCTATGAGGATGGTCTGAGTGCAAGACGTCCACAGATGGGGGTTGTGCTCACAGCCCTACACCGTGCAGGATGCTTGGCATTTGCCACAGAATACCAAGATTGGCAAATTCGCCACTGGCACCCTGTGCTCTCCACAGAAGAAAGCAGGTTCACACTGAGCACATGTGACAGACGTGAGAGTCTGGAGATGCCGTGGAGAGTGATCTGCCTGCAATATCCTTCAGCATCACCGGTTTAGCAGTGGGAAAGTAATGGTGTGGGGTGGCATTTCTTTGGAGGGCCGCACAGCACTACATGTGCTCTCCAGAGATATAACATAATCTCAAGTCTAGATTAATCAATATGATATTTTGTAAAGAGATGATTGCCCCCACCAAAAACAATTATGGGCAGTGCCCTAATGGAACATACATCTGCCCCCCGAGGAAGCATCTGCGAAACGCGCGTAGGGGCGCGTTCCTGCACCACTCCACCATGGGTAAGCTATAACTTTTTCTAATGATCACTTCTATGCTGCTCCATTTCCTGGTTGTCCCTGGATCCAGACCACGGACACAGGGAATTGCACTGGCAAACTAGATAATGTTATGAAGTAGCATTTCATTGGAAGCATTTTATAAGGAATGACATATGTCTTTCACTTAACTCTGGGGACACGGTACTTGATTGTGTATTTCTCCATTTCCTTATTGCCCATGGTATGGCCTTTTGGTGTAGGTATTTACCATTCTGCAGCTCACTGTGATCACTGTGTGTTCTGATGTCACAGTCTGTGTATTTTAGTATATAATCTTTTAAACCTTTGTACTATCCTACCTTAATAAAAATCTTGCTTGTTATAAAATTATCTTCGGTTATGGTATTTTGCTCCTTTTTCTTTGTTTTTTCATGTGCTCGCCAGAGGCAGCCTGACTGCCATTAGGTACAGAGATGAGATCCTCAGACCCCCTGTGAGACCATACTCTGGTGCGGTTGGGCCCTGGGTTCCTCCTAATGTGGGACAATGCTAGACCTCATGTGACTGGAGTGTGTCAGCAGTTCCTGCAAGATGAAGGCATTGAAGCTATGGACTGGCCGCCCGTTCCCCAGACCTGAATCCGATTGAGCACATCTGGGACAGCATGTCTCGCTCCATCCACAAACGTCACGTTGCACCACAGACAGTCCAGGAGTTGGCGGATACTTTAGTCCAGGTCTGGGTGGAGATCCCTCAGGAGACCATCCACAGCCTCATCAGGAGCATGCCCAGGCGTTGTAGGGAGGTCATACAGGCACATGGAAGTCATACAGGCACATGGAGGCCACACACACTACTGAGCATCATTTTGACTTGTTTTAAGGATATTACATTCCACTTTAATTTTGTGTGTGACTCCAAGTCCAGGCCTCCATTGGTTAATAAATTTGATTTCCATTAATGATTTTTGTGTGATTTTGTTGACAGCACATTTAACTTTGTACAGAACAAAGTATTCAATTAGAATATTTAATTCATTTAGATCTAGGATGTGTTATTTGAGTGTTCCCTTTATTTTTTTGAGCAGTGTATTTTCTCCTCATGACGATTTGGCATGAGAAAACAATCTTAGCATGATGCAAGTGGCCCTGGCATTTGGATCACGCGTACCCATACAAGTCTACAGGTTTGTGTGAAATATTGGACTGCACTCGGATGTCATCCCAGTGCAATCCAACATCCGCAGCCTCAGACAATGGAGAAATTAAGTTCTCCATCTTCGCTGCACCTTTGCTGCCATTTTCTCATGTGAGAGAATCAGATCATACTCAGATGACACTCAGATCAAGCTCTGACAGTTTGAGCTGAATGTCATTAGCACAATCAGGCAGTTTCTCCCATGAAAGAACATACAGCAGTGTAACCCCGGCCTTAGAACAAGTGTGGAATAGGGATCGGAGCGGATGGAGCGGAGCATCAACATTGCCTTTGCTAAACATATCTGATGGAAACAAATACTTGAGGCCAGTGATCCCTCAAATAAGCTCCTGATGAGGTATATCTGTCCACAGGACAACCTGATGAAGCTATGGAGAAAATGTCAAGGAGGTATAAAGCGGTCATCAGAGAGAGAGGCGGGAAATCTAAGGTTTAATACATTCTAGTTTGGACCTTTACTTCTTGTTTCCATATGTGATATTTTATGGTTTTGCTGACTTCACTCTATAGTGTGCACATTCCAATAAGATGAGAGAAAACCATTTCTAGGGTTGGGAGAACAATTATCTGGACTTAAGACACAGACATGGCAGGAAATTCAGTTCAATAATGTGAGGTCCGGGATGGCTGCCGTTAACTGCCTTTGGTTGTGATGTTACACTGTTGGACTAGGTCGATTAATTTTCCTTCCTGGTTTAATTTACGGGTTTCTGTGCCTCCTCCGATGCAGGCTCCATTGACAAACACTCTAGGCACCTAAATACAAAACAGACAATTATGTAGAATTTTTCTATATTCGTAAATAACACATTGCTTTCTAAAATGGAAACAGATTTGCATTTAACATTTCTTTTCATGAAAATCTCATTGATCCTGTTATTCAGACAAGTTGGCTCCATGTTACATCTCATAAATTACATTAAGCTTTAGCTGACATTTTTGTAGTGAGTGGAATTAAAGCTTTAAAGCAAGGCAAAAGCTTAAGAAAAATGAGGCAGAGCTCTGGGTATTTGTCACCCGTTACAGTATCATCTGCTACATACATCACAAACCCAAATGCCTACAAAGTCTTATGGCTCCTATACAGTTTATAGTAATGGGGTCAACAACTGTAGAAAAAGTGGTCCCCAAACACTTATGACAGAGCAGGTACTCGCCCTCCCATTCTCCAGCGCTAGCTTTCAGCTGCTGCTCATGTCTGTCTACCAGCTGCAGAGGCATCAAGAAAACAGTGCACATCACCGCTGCAGCTAATCACTGAGCTCTGTAGACAGTACAAACCACTGAGATCAGTGATCGGTCACAGCAGTGATGTTTCCAAGGCATTATCGCTGCAGCCGACCAGAGCAGAGGCTCAGTGCCTGGACCCGGGGAGGGCGAGTACCTGCTCTGATGGCTATTTTACATCTACAAAATGTTTGGGGACCACTTTGTTAAACAGGAAATCCACTTTAAGATCTTGTGTTTTTTTTTAATATAGATTATTAAATTCTTCTTTTGTTGAATATTTCTTAAAAAGATAAAGTGTCCTTGATTTACCATGTACCAAAAAAATATTACTAAAATAAAATCCCTTTAGAAGAGTAATATGTTGTGAATGGGTTTGAGATGAGTTCTGAGCAGAGGCTCCCTCTGGTGGTTACAAGCGGTACTAGTGAGGATTGTGAGGACTGGGAATCAGGTGTTACTGATTGGTCTTATATAAGGGAGTCATTTTCCCATCAGGGTTGCCGGTGATCAATTGTTCTGGTCTGAATCCTTCTTTCCAGTTTCCCTTGTAGCCTGCTGTGTCGTGTCTGCATCTCCTGCTATCAGATAAGACAATTTCTTATTTTGTGTTTTTGCTATATTTTTGCATTTTGTCCTGCACTTCTGTGGGGGCCTTCAGGGTCCCCTCCGGGGGCTTTTGCCCTCTCAGTTTAGTCCAGCCACTGTGTTTTGTACTTTTGCTTTTTCCAGTTTTTTTTCAGTGGCTGCTGTTTTGTTTTTGTTACACCAGAGAACTAATTTAGGTGGTAGAGGTCGTGTGATCTCAGGTGATTTTGAAATTAGTAGAGTTGGTGTTTTTTCAGGGTTTTCTGAGATTGCAGTAAGTACCCTTCCTATCCTTTTCTGTTTAGATAGTTTGGGCCCCAGCGTTTGCTCATACTATTTTCTTTCTGTGTCAGTATTTCCTCTTGTCTAACCGCCATTACATGTTTGGGGGCTTTCTATTATCTTTGGGGTTCTGCTCCGGGGCAGATAGCTTTCCTATTTCTATCTTTAGGTGTAGTTAGTTTCTCAGGCTGTGACGAGGCGTCTAGGACCAACGTAGGAACGCTCCACGGCTGCCTCTAGTTGCGGTGGTTAGTCAGGGTACTGCAATCTCATAGATTCCAACTGCTCTGGTGTATTTCCTTTTTTACCTGCACTCCTCAGCTACCGTAACATAACAGTAATAAGTGCATTGAGGTGTTGAAATAAGTAAAACTATTCTGGTTTCTGTAAGCAGATAAGGACGTATAAATCTATGTTCTCCCTTGCAGATTGTGTATATTTTTTCCGGTTAAAATGTAAATTTCATACTGGCCACTAGGTGTCAGCAGCATCTGCGTTTCACCAGCACAATAACTACGGTAATCTAAATGTAAAATGGACCGACTGCTGGGTCCAGACATACCCAATCATACTGTACAGCGGGCAACTACTATTCACAATATAACCAAGTCACAATGTCCCGGCACAGCATGAAGTGCAGGTCACCATGTCTGCTGCCAGGATCATTTTCACACTTTTTACAAACATAGAAACAAACCTAAAAGGGAATGTGTTTTGGAGGAACGTGACTTTAACTAGAGCCATGTGCTGGCTTATAATGAAGGGATGAAGAATAGGGAGAAATTGCTTCCAGCCGTGTGGTTGGTGCCGCAGCACGTAGCAGTCATGGCTGTGATCAGTACCCCGCGGAGCACATTCACACGCGGAGCGCCCTGCGGAGCATATTCACGCACAGAGCGGGATGTCAGTCAGTGGCACTGAGCGCACCTAGGACGGGTCAGTGCTGCGGCCCTAGAGCAGGACTGCATAGAAGCAGAACACCTTTATTTTCGGCCCGCTCTCACACTTCTGCTTTATACAGGCATATGGTTACATGAACTTGGCTATAAACCACATCCCTCTTTACACATTTCCTAGAAATACTGACTTAATTTCACATTATTTCCCCACACCCATGCTTTAACTTGTGTGTATATATTCACCTGAACTAGATAGACAAAAAAATCTCCATGATCCAGATGCCAAGAAACTTTAGTCATGAAGCCAATAAGTGACAACATTAGGAGCACGGAGTGATTAGATCTGAAACTGCTCATACTCTCCCTCATTAGAAGAAATATCACCTCCTCCCTGAGTATAACAGTCCTTATATTCATTTTGACTGGCATGGGGACAGGATGATAACTAGAAGAAAAGTTCTGGTATGAATCCCTGGAAGCTGGAGCGGAAACATTACAAAGTATGTGATCTTTCATCCAGGCGTCGCTTACAGCCAGGGCCGGCATTAGATGGAATCTGTCAGTGGGATGAAGCCTCCTAAGTCATCTATATGGGCACACATGCCATAGAAAGCTGAATACACCAAGGTTACTTATAGGTAGCTGTTTTTTTCGGAACCCATGACAGCAAACCTCAGAGAGGGGATCCGCTCAGTCAGGACAGGAACCCTACTGAAAATGAAAGTGCGGTACCTCTCCCTCGCTTCAGTTGGTTTACAGAGCATGAGAGGCCTCCCTGGTTAGTTCATATGGCAAAAACTATCACCACATTATATATAAAGAAAAAAACAAACTATAGTGCACACCAAAGGAGTGAGAAGGGGGTGGGATATATGGGTGCTGTCATGGGTTCCCAGAAAAACCGGCTACCGGTAGGTAACCTTGGTGTTTTCCCTTCCCCCATGACAGCACACCTGAGAGACTTTTGGAGAATGAAACACCTTAGGGAGGTACCACTGCTTGCAGCACCCTTCTACCAAAGATTAGGTCAGCAGAGGAGGATAGATCTAGTCGGTAGTGTTTGAAAAAGGTCGATTATGAGGACCGGGTAGCGGCCTTACAAATCTAATTAATCGATACCTCTGCCTTTTCTACCCAGAAGGTAGCCACGGCTCTGGTGGAATGAGACTTGATGCCTTCAGGAACTGGAGCGCCTCTCGCAGAGTAGGATAAACTAATGGCCTCTCTGATCCATATGGCAACGGTACTTTTAGCTACCCCGTACCCTTTTGTGCTACCCTGGAAGGCTACAAATAGGGACTGATCTTTCCTCCACTGACTAGTCTTGGACATGTACTGCAATATGGACCTCTTCACATCTAACGTATGGAACTTTTCTTCCCCTGGATTTCTAGGATTACTACAGAACTATGGCAAGGGGATCTCTAAGCTCCTATGGAACTTAAGAACTACCTTGGGGAGATAGGCCGGATCTGGTCTTAGAAACACTCTGTCCTCAAAAGTCCTGAGTGTATGGAGGGCATATAGACAGGGCTTGTAAGTTGCTCAGCCTACGAGCTGATGTTAAGGCCACTAGCAACACCGTTTTAAGTGTGAGGCGTTTTGGTGACAACTCTTATAAGGTTTCGAATGCGTCCCTGGTTAAAGCCTCTAAGCCTAGATTCAGGTCCCATGGAGGAATTTTTGGGACTATGACCGGTCTAGATCTACTACAGGATCTTATAAAACAGGACACCCACCTATTGGATGCAAGGTTGCAATTAAACAAGGCCCCCAAGGTCGAAACCTGAACCTTGAGAGTACTGGTTGCTAACCCAAGTTGTAATCACGCCTGTAGAAACTTTAGAATAGGTCCCACTGGAGCTTCATCCCCCAAAGGATGACCCACAAACTCCAGGAACTTTTTCCATGTTCTACAATATATTCTCGATGTAATCGGTTTCCTACTCTTCAACAGGGTGGAGACTAGCCCTGGTGAGAATCCCTGGCGACTCAGTAACGCCCTCTCAAATTCCATGCTGCCAAATGGAAGCCCTTCACCTGAGAGTGGCATACTGGTCCCTGGGTAAGTAGTTCCGGAATCTCTGGCAAAATATAAGGATCAGTCACTGACATCCGTCTCAGAAGGAAGACCTAAAATGGAGCAATGAGAATTACTCTAGCCTGATCTTCTCTGATTTTCCTCACTACCGTCGGAATCATTGCTATCGGGGGAAATAAGTATGCCAGGGTGAAGCTCCAAGGTATCTGCAGGGCATCTACTGCGAAAAGATTTTCTCTTGGATCCAGTGAGCAGAATTTCCTGACCTTCCTGTTGTATAAGGTGGCAAACAGGTCTATCTCTGGCCTGCCCCAAGCCTGCACTATCTGCTGGAATACTTGAGGGTTTAGGGACCATTCTCCCTGTTTTAATTCCCTGCGACTCAGGAAGTCTGCTTTCACATTTTCGATGCCTCTTATCTGAAGCGCCGTGAGAGATAGCAGGTGTTGTTCTGCTAACTGGAACAGGATGCTGGATACCTCCATAAGAGCACGGAATCTCGTTCCCCCCTGGTGGTTGATATAAGCCACTACTGCTTGATTGTCCGACATGACTTGGGTATGACGACTCCCAAGTAAGGGGAGAAAATGTCTCAAGGCCTTTTCCACAGCCCACAGTTCCTTTACATTGGAACCCTGATCTCTTTCTATAGGAGACCAGGTTCTCTGCACTGAGTGGGATCTTAAATGTGCTACCCAACCTGTATCGCTGGCATTGGTCGTGATCACCTCCTCCACCAGTCTTAACCACTGGACCCCCGATGCCAAGTGTTCACTTACAGTCCACCAGGTCAGGGAATCTCTTTCGGCCAAGGAAAGCAGTACTTTTCCTTCTAAAATGTCCTCTCAATGATCTTTGCGCCGACAGGACCTCCCACTGTAGCTGCCTTAAGTGAAATTCTGCCCAACCTACTGCCGGTATACTGGATGTTAGGGAACATAGCAAGGAAATCGCTTTCCTCAGTGTCATTACAGGCTGCTGTATTGCTGACAGTACTAAATCCCTTATTTTGACAATTTTGCTCTCTGGCATGAGGCAGAGCTGGCGTTCTGGTCCAGCACCAACCCGAGGAAGGATTGTACCTTTTGTAGTACCAACTTTGACTTGAGGGTATTTACAACCCATCCTAGCTCCTTTAGCGTTAAAGTCACTTCCTTCATCTGATCCATACAGTGAGCTTCCGACCTCCCCACTATAAGGAAGTCGTCCAAGTATGGGATGACAACTATGTCCCGAGACCGAAGGTGTGACATCAATTCCACCATCACTTTGGTAAAGACCCTTGGAGCTGTAGACAGATCGAATGAAAGGGCTGCATATTGGTAGTGCCTGACCTGTCCCTGTACATACAGAGCTACCCTCAGATACTTTTGATAATCCCGATGGATTGGGATATGGTAGTAGGCATCTTTTAAGTCTCTGACTGACATGAAGCAGAGCTGGAACAACATCTTTGTAGCCGTGTTTATTGACTCCATCTTGAAGGAGTAATTCTCTACCCACCCAGCTTCCTCAGGTTGACAATGGTTCTGCATGAACCGTCCGGCTTTTGCATCAAAAAGACGGGGGAATAAATCCCCTTCCTTCCTCTTGCTTTGGGACTTCATGAAGCACTTATTTCTGCACCAGACCCAAGACCTCCCTCTCCAGGGCTAGTTGTTCCACCTAAGACTTCCTGCGAGGTGTTAACACAAAAGTCTGTTGGGGTGGATGGATGAAATCTATCCTTAAGCCGTTTCTGATGACATTCAATACCCAACCACTGGGGGAGATGTTCACCCAGGCAGGGAGAAAGAGAGAGAGCCTTCCCCCTACCTCTGACCTGACATCATTGGGGGACTTTTTTGATGATGTAGAGGGCCCTTTGAACATGTACCCAGACCCTCTTCTGTCCTTAAAGTCCCAGTTCTTCCTTTCCCCCGGGGACGACCTCTATTAAATTTCCTTCTAAGAAAAGAGGGTTTCTTGGTCTCGCCTGGGAAACCCCTTCTTTCTATCGCCTGCCTTTTCCAAAATATACTCCAGTTTCTGCCCAAAGAGGAATTGACTGTCACAAGGGATGGAACAGAGTTTATCCTTTGAAGGCAAGTCACCCGGACACCCTTTTAGCCACAGGGCGCGTCTCACTGCATTCGACAGGCCTGCCACTCTGGCCGCCAACCTTACTGAGTCAGCTGAGTCCGCTAAGAAGGCTCCTGCCCCTTGCACCAGAGTCATATTAGCTAAGATCTCATCCCTTGGAACTTTATTCCTCAGCTGTTCCTCAATTTGTTGCAGCCAGATCATAAGAGAGCAGGCGGTACATTGTCCCAGCTATCGCTGGCTTCAAACCTCCTGCTGCCGCCTCCCAGGTGTATCTCAAGAATCCATCTGCCTTTTTTCTAATGGGTCTCTTAGCATGTCAGAGTCCTCTAAAGGCAAGGACAACTTTGTTGAGGATCTAGCAACAGCCCCATCAATTTTAGGGATCTTTTCCCAGCTTTCAGAGTCTCTCTCCTCGAAAAGGTACCTCCTTTTGGATCTCTCTGGCTTCTTCCACTCCTTCTATAAGCACTTTCACCTTCGTATTAAAAGGGAAGGTGC
This sequence comes from Oophaga sylvatica, assembly GCA_033576555.1. Lineage (NCBI taxonomy): Eukaryota > Metazoa > Chordata > Amphibia > Anura > Dendrobatidae > Oophaga > Oophaga sylvatica. Next base: position 149,155,150 of record JARQOD010000009.1, read on the forward strand.
GCTTCCTTTTTTTCCTCCAGTCCCCCGAACATAATGTCCTCAAAGGACCTATGTGTTTTCTCCTCTTTTAGGCCCATTGTAGACCAGTCTCTCCATATCCTCAGTCGGAAAGCACGGTCGGCCTCGTATATCACTGTCCGAGGAACAGTCCGAGGATTGGGGAGAGGAGGAGGGAGACGGGGATCTCTCAAGACCACCCGAAGGAGAGTCTGTGAGCCTCTTAAGGCTTTTCTTGCCCTCTTTCCTTAGAACTGACCTAAGGGAACCCTTTACTTCTGCTCTGATTATGGCACTAAGGCTAGTGGCAAAGTCGGGGGTCTCTTCCCGTATTGTTTTGTGTATGCAGTCAGAGCAGAGATCCTTCTGCCACGGAACTGCTAGCGGGGTTTTGCAAAGAGCACACTTCTTGTTCCTTGTTTTGGCGCTAGCCTTCCTCGGCCCCTGGTGATCAAGCAGAAAAAAATGACCCCCATTACCACAAGGGTGACATTCACGTAGATCACTCACCACCGCCATCAATCAAGGGTACAGGATTCGGAGGCTGATCAGGGGTACGTACCATGTCCCTCCTGGAAGCTGAGCAGTCTTGTGACCTTTGGACGGGATGACTGCTACTCCTGCCACTCGAGCGGATGCTCCTCCCAGTGCCTAATCATCTCTGGTGACCAGACTTAGAAGTTGGTAAGAGCTCCTCCTCCTGAAGCTGCTGCCCCACATACTCCTCCATGACGAGCTTTGGACATGAGCGCCTCTTCTGTTGTCATCCCTCCTTTTAAGAGGGATCCACTGTGCTCTCCGCCTCCTTTGGTGCCCTTCTATGCCACTCCCACCGCCACCACCCCACCAGGACGTGCAAAAAAATCCCAGCGCCACCGCCCGGCGTTTTCATCTTGGGCGCCGCCATCTTGGATCCAGGGCGTCATACTGACGTCACGCAGGCACGCCCATTCACAGCGTGCCTTGCGCACGACACCGGAGGCGCCAACCGGAAGTAGAGCTCCCTAGAGTGATGGACAGCCGGTGGAGGAGGGAGAGCGGCGCGGCAGCCGCAGAAGAGTCGCTGGACCCCTGACTGCGCTGCCCTACGCCCGCACGTATGACAAGGCCCCTAGGACGGCACTTCCACTACATGAAGGCCGGCATACAAGCGCCCTGCCTGCTCTTCCAGTGCCGGGACAGGCGTGGGTAAGTAGAAAAAAACAAAAATCTTGAACTGCCGTCTTTCAGCACAAGGGTCCCTGTCAGGACAGGAAAGCCAGCTGAAGCGAGGGAGAGGTACCGCCCTTTTATTTTCAGTAGGGTTCCTGTCCTGACTGGGCGGATCCCCTCTCTCAGGTGTGCTGTCATGGTGGAAGGGAAAAGTCTAAGTTACTTACCGTTAACGGTATTTTTCGAAGTCCATGACAGCACTACAGAGAGAGGGGATCTGCCCCTCAGGAACAGGAAACCTACAGATATAAAAAGGGCGGCACCTCTCCCACGCATCAGTTGGATTACAGAGCATAAGAGGACTATCAAGGTTAAATGGTATACAGCAAAAAAAATTTATGCATCACACAGTAACATTAATCAATTGTTTATTACATGTGGACTATATAAGAGGAAGAAGTGCACATAGAACCCGGGTGGGAATGTAAGGGTGCTGTCATGGACTTCGAAAAATACCGTTAACGGTAAGTAACTTAGACTTTATTCGAACATCCATGACAGCACTACAGAGAGAATTACAGAGAGTAATAACTACTTAGGGAGGGACTACTGCCTGCAGCACCCTTAGTCCGAAAGAAAGGTCTGAGGAAGCACCCAAATCTAATCTATAATGAGTGTAAAACGTGTGTGGAGAAGACCACGTAGCTGCCTTACATATCTGGTCAATCGAGACTTCTGCCCTCTCTGCCCATGAAGTCGCCACAGCTCGGGTGGAATGCGCCCTTAGCCTCTCAGGTGCCGGTTTGCCCCTCGAGGTGTATGCCAGAGAAATTGCTTCCCTAATCCATCTGGCCAATGAGCTCTTCGTTAATCTACGGCCTTTGTTAATTCCTTGAAAAGAGACAAACAATGCATTGTCCCTCTTCCAGGGATCAGTGACTGCAAAATATTGCAGTAGACATCTTCTAACATCTAAAGTATGGAGTTTTATCTCTTTTTGATTAGATGGATTAGGGATGAACGAAGGAAGAACAATTTCCTGTGTTCTGTGGAAAGCGGAAGACACCTTAGGTAGGTATGCCGGATCCGGTCTAAGTATTATCCTGTCATTCAGGACCTGAGTGTAAGGAGACAATCTAGATAGTGCCTGGATGTCACTTACCCTCCTAGCCGAGGTTCATGCTACCAGGAAAGCGGTTTTAAGGGAAAGAATTTTTATTGATGCTGCTGATATAGGTTCAAAAGGGGGCTCTGTTAAAGCAGTGAGAACAAGGTTCAAGTCCCATGGCACGATTCTCACCTTCACTATGGGTCTCGACCTACCCGCAGCTTTAATGAATCTACTGACCCAGTAATTATTTGCGATGTTGCAACTAAAGAGTGCCCCCAAAGCTGAAACTTGCACCTTAAGGGTGCTTGTGGAGAGACCTAAGTCCAGACCCTTTTGTAGGAATTCTAGAATCTGGGTTATCGGTGTTGGGTCCCCTGCTACCACCCCCGAGCTCTGGAGAAATTTCTTCCAAGTCCTAGCGTAGATTCTAGTTGTAACCTCTTTTCTGCTTTTAAGGAGAGTATTAATTACATTAGCAGAAAACCCCTTATCTCTCAGCAGCGACCGTTCAAAATCCACGCCGTCAGGTGGAGGCCCGCTACTCGAGGATGGTAGACTGGACCCTGGGAGAGCAGATCGGGAATATCCGGCAGGACCCACGGGTCGGCTATCGACATGTTTCTGAGACATGAAAACCATGCCCTCCTGGGCCAAAAGGGAGCGACTACTATTATCCTTGCCCTGTCCTTCCTGACCTTCCTCAATACTAGGGGGAGTAAGGACAGGGGAGGGAAGGCGTAGGCTAGATTGAAATCCCACTGTAATAGAAGAGCGTCCACTGCCAGAGGGCGTTCTTTGGGATTCAGAGAGCAGAACTGTCTCACTTTCCTGTTGCTTTTGGTAGCAAAGAGATCTACCTCCGGTTGACCCCATTTCCGCACAATTAGGTCGAAGATGGAAGTCTTTAATGACCACTCTCCTTGACTCAGGAGATTGCGGCTTAAGAAGTCCGCCTTGGTATTTTCTTCTCCCCTTATATGTAGAGCCGTTAGAGTAAGAAAGTGTCGTTCTGCTATCTGGAGTAGGCGCCTTGCCACTTCCATGAGAGGACCGGAACGAGTACCACCCTGGTGGTTGATGTAAGCGACTGTGACCCGATTGTCGGAGAGCACTCGAACGTGGTGACCCTGTAGATAGAGAAGGAGCTTTTTAATTGCTAGCTCTACCGGCGCTAACTCCTTCATATTAGAAGACATTTGAATTTGATCCTGCTCCCATAAGCCCTGAACCATAACGTCCCCCATATGAGCCCCCCACCCAGAGGGGCTAGCATCTGTTGTGACTATTCGGGATATCTCATATTCCCAGGGAACCCCCTTAGACAGGTTTGTCGCATTCTTCCACCAATCCAGGGATCTTATAGCAGCCTGGGACAAGGATAGCTGGCCTTCCAGGTAACCACCTAGCAAATTTTGATACAGCAAGACCTCAGCTTGCAGCGCCCTTGTGTGAAATTGAGCCCACCGAACCGCGGGAATGCAGGACGAGAGGGAGCCCAAAAGAGACATGGCCTTCCTAAGCGACATGGAGGGGTTATTGGAAGCGTTTAGGACCTGGTACCGTAAGCGAATTAACTTGTCTGACGGTAAACTACAGTTCTGATTCCGTGAATCCAGAATTAGCCCTAGAAACTGCTGAACCCTCATCGGATTCAAACGAGACTTTTTGGTATTTATTAGCCATCCCAGCCGCTCTAAGGTAGATATTGCTCTTTGCAGTTGCTCTAGGCAATGCTCTGCTGTCTTTCCAATGATAAGAAAGTCGTCGAGGTAGGGGACTATGAGCATATTTGATTCACGTAAGTGGGCCATGACCTCCGACATAACCTTAGTGAACACTCGTGGGGCAACCGCCAAGCCAAAAGGAAGGGCGCTATATTGAAAATGTCGCAGCGATTCCCCAATCTGGATTGCTACCCTGAGGAAACGCTGATGCTCCATATGGATCGGTATGTGGTAATAAGCGTCTTTCAGATCTAACACCACCATAAAGCAATTTTCAAACAGAAGCTTTATTGCTGAGCTGACCGTTTCCATTTTAAATGGGTGAATAATCAGGAACTTATTGAGGGCTTTCAAATTAATAATTGTTCTAAAAGACCCGTCCAGTTTATGGATCAAAAACAGAGGGGAGTAAAACCCCTTACCCCGCTCTGCTTCTGGCACCTCCACTAAGACTTTCTTAGCACAAAGCTCCTGAACCTCCAACTCTAGAGCGGCCTGCTCCGATGGCGATGACCTGAGTGGGGTAATTTTAAAGTTATCCCAAGGTACCGAGGAGAATTCTAACCGCAGCCCTGTAGCTATGATGTTAAGGATCCAGCTACTGCTTGAGATTTCCGACCAGGCCGGGTAGAAGGCCCTCAATCTGCCTCCTACCGGCATTGCTAGTCATTGCGAGGGTTTTTTTGTTTCCCTAGGTGGACCCCTAAACATAAACCCTGTACCTCTTCGCCTCTTTTCATCCCATTTGGCTCGTTCCCTGGACGACCTTCTGTAGCTGAACCTCCTTCTGCTGAAAGGTCTTTTATAGGAAGGGGTTGATAGACTGGGAAACTTTTTCTTGTCGTCCCCTGCCTTTTCTAAAAGTTCGTCCAGGACCGGGCCAAAAAGATATTCGCCGTCACACGGAATGGAGCAGAGGCGAGATCTGGCTTGAATATCGCCCGGCCAACATTTCAGCCATAATGCCCTTCGTGCTGCATTAGACAGCCCTGCCGCTCTGGCAGCCATTCTTACTGAGTCCGCTGAGGAATCAGCCAGGAAAGCCGCCGCGTTCTGAATTATCGGCAAGGTCTTCCGAATTGACCCCCTGGAGGTTCCATCTGCTAACTGGTATGCTAACTGGTCTAGCCAGACCATCAATGACCTGGCTGCACAAGTGGCTGCAACCGCCGGTCTCAGGGCACCTGCCGACATCTCCCATGTGCCTTTCAAGAAGGAGTCTGCCTTCTTGTCTAGTGGATCTTTCAAAGACCCCATATCATCGAATGGAATGGAGGATTTTTTAGAAGCCTTCGCCACTGCTGCATCCAGCTTCGGGGCCTTATCCCATCTACCTGTCAAGGGATCTTCAAAGGGATATCTTCGCTTAAACGCTTGGGGTAAGGAGCCTCTTTTTTCAGGCTTCTTCCACTCTCTGTCTATAAGGCCTTGGATGCTACTGTTTAGTGGAAAGGATCTCCGTTTTTTTGGATCTAGACCACCGAACATCAGATCCTGTACTGAGAGCTCTGGTTTCGCCTCTTCTACCCCCATGGTGGACCTAACTGATTTGACAAATTTGTCCATCTGGTCCAAGGGAAAACAAAAACGGGTAGCGTCTTCCGTAGAAGACGAGGAGGAAGCCGAAGAGGAAGGCGAGGAGGGTCCTGACACAACTTCACCCCTGTCATGGGCGGCAGGTGAATCTGAATCAGATAAAACTGGTACAGTTCTACGCCTGGAAGATTCTCCGTGTCTTGAGGACGCTTTCAACTCTGTTCTTATTATCTCCTTCAGGCTTTCGGTGAAATCTGAAGTCTCCTCCGCTATCTAAAAAGGGAAGGGGCATAGGGGGGGGTTACTATCTCATCCCAGGCCCCTGCCCTTCCCCCTCAAATGCCCTACCGTCTGTTGCATACATGGCTGGCACAACCTTTTAGGGCAAGCGTCAGGCAGAGGGCAAGCACAAAAGGCACATTCCCTGTGCTTGCTTTTCACCGAACACTTCTTCCCCTAGTAACAGACACAGAATGGGGGAAAACTGCATTACTGGGTATTCTAAGTCTGACGATCTCTTACCCAGATTATACAGCAGTAGGTACGGGATCACGGGGAGGGGCCTTTTTCCCAGCTGCGGAACTTCTGCGGCTGGTGCTCCTGGCCATTGAAGAGGAGTGCTCTGTCTGCTGCTGCTGGCTCTCCTGTTGCACCGAGGGAGCTTCTGCAGTGTCCATCGCGAAAATGGAGCAGAAGCGCTTTACCTCTTTCCTAGGCTCCTTATATCCTCCCCCGGATATCCGGGTCAGCAGGTCTGGCCAGGGGTGCACCCCCTCCTACTCCCCGCTCCACGGCCCCCCCCGCACCTCCCTGCCGTCCCCACAGCAGGCGCCGTCTGATGATGCAGCCGCCAAAAATTTCAAAAACGCCGGCCGGCGTCTCACTTCCGGTTCCGGCGGTGGAGACTCCGCCCCCTTTTCCCCGCGCTCCTACAGACCCAGCCGTACCGATGGAGGTAAGTATAGTCTCCCGCCGCATCGCCCCTCCAGCCGGGACACGAGCGGAGATCTCCACCAAACCCAGCCGCTGCAGAAGCGGCGCGCGGCTAAACTTTCAAAAACCCCGCCGCGCCGTCCATAGTAGTGACGCGCGGCGGGAAATTCAAAACCGCCCGCCGCGCCGTCCATAGCAGTGACGCGCGGCGGAAAATTCAAAAAACCCCCGCCGCGCCGTCCATAACATTGACGCGCGGCGGGAAATTCAAAACCGCCCGCCGCGCCGTCCATAGCAGCGACGCGCGGCGGGAAATTCAAAAAACCCCCGCCGCGCCGTCCATAGTAGAGACGTGGCGGGAAATTCAAAAAAACCCCGCCGCGCCGTTCATAGCAGTGACGCGGCGGGAAATTCAAATTTTTTTTTTTTTTTCTTTTTTAAAAACCACGGCTGCACCACCTTAAGAGGCCCCCACCATGACAGGACCACAGGAGAGGACAGGGAGAAGGCATCGGGACCAGGGAGAGGGGGGAATACTTACCTACCGGCGCTGGCTGGGAGACAGGGATCCTCTGGATACTGCTCCACCTGCTCCGCACACTGTCGTGGAATCCTACCCGGACCCACCGTGGCGCTTCCAGGGGCTCCGCACCGGCCGAGGTAGGAGATCCCCCCCGCTACCTGGGTCGACCGGCCGGCCTGGGTCCTCCTGAAGATCTTCATCTGTAGGAAACCCGTCTTTTAGGAACAGGAAACCAACTGATGCGTGGGAGAGGTGCCGCCCTTTTTATATCTGTAGGTTTCCTGTTCCTAAGGGGCGGATCCCCTCTCTCTGTAGTGCTGTCATGGACGTTCGAATACAAAATGATACTTTGATATTTGTGATCCGATGTCTTATTCCAGAGACGTCCATGTTTTCTTATATGTAAATGAGCTGATAAGATCCATGGGGCGGACACTGATCTCCCCGAGAATCTGTCTCCAGAGATTTTTGTAAATGAAGGGGGCATTACCAGTGTGAGACATGTAATGATGACAATCTGCTCTCCTGATCTACGTGTCTTCACTGGTAACACCTTCCATTTACAAAGGATGGGAAGAAAAATAAACCAAAATATACCCTCCCCTTCATTTAGGTGAATAAAGGGTATGCCACACTAAACAGCGTCGCTAACGAGATCGCTAAAAAACGTCACTATTTAGCGATCTCGTTAGTGACGCTGTTGTGTGTGGCATGTAGCAACGACGTGGCCCCTGCTGTGATCTCGCTGATCGTTCACTAGGGTTCTGGACCGTATTTTAATCGTTGGCGTCCCGCTGGTGAGCCTATATCGCTGTGTCTGGCACGTTTTGTGAACGATTTGCGCTGTTTTTTACATCGCAAAGTCGTTAAGGAGATCGCTAACCGCTTATGCGTCGTTAACGAGATCGCTGAATGTGGCAGCTACTAGCGACATTAAAACGATCACAAAAACGATTGCATTAGTATGCGTCGTTATTGTGATCGTTAGCGGGAGCGTTTAGTGTGGCAGTACCTTAAGAGCTGAGCCACAGTACCAAGAACAGCACCTAAAGATTATACAGAGCTGATATGTGCCAGATTCTTACACTAAACACTGGACCTCCGCCAGCTGCATGACCGGGTGTCAGCGGATCACTGGAGATGTTGGGTGATGGATGATTGTATAGGTAATATTCATTACCTATCCTAAAAACAGGTCATCAATATCTTAGTCTGATGCAATCTTTGAACCCGCCAGTCTACACTGTGACCATATAGTTGCTGCTGCATTATGGATCCAGTGGTCTAGAACCAAACATAATTTGAATAAAAAGTTAACTTGTGCTCTATTCACACTTCTGTAGCTTCTGTATCTGTAGGATGCTATAGCAAACCACATCAAAAGACCATTATTTTTAGGCTGACACTTGGCGACAGATGTTTTCTTCCTTACTACAGTCTTAGATCAACCTATATTAAGGTTTGAGTTTCAACATTACCAACATAAAGAAAAACATGATTTTGTGATACTGTCACAAGACGTATATACCACATGTGTCGGTGTGGGGCTACTTGGTGGTTGTAATGTGACTCTGAGCCTGTGAAGCGGGTAATTATGTTGTGGAGGGGGTAATCAGCATGTTATGATATTGTATTTCTATATCACCAGAGTACTATGGCTCTGGCTTTTCAGCAGACCCTCGGCCATCATTACACCCATCAGCAGTCTGCAATAGCGTCATGGTGGGGATCAATGGGTGTGTGGAATGGCACAGCTTCTGGTTCACACACAGTCAGATTGGCAGTTACCTCTGCTCCATCCACTGTCGTTAGAGGCAGCTGCTGGCTGAAATACACAGCCTGGATCTGCCGGCAATAATGGAAGCTCATGGTCTGAGTTTGCATCAAAGCAGGGGAGCCGACATATGAGATAACAGAACACCGTATGTCATGAAAGGGTTAATAATAACTGATGTGTTCACACTTACTGATCGGGCACCAGTCATCTGGTGAAGGGCTTCTTGAAGCTGCCTTCCATTATCTATTTCATCCAGCTCAATGGACTTGTAATTCACATTTATGCTGTTAAATGCGTCCTTGGCCATGGTGCAATACGGACACGTGGTCTTTGAATAAATTACTACACAATTTTCAGAGATGGTCTCCTGCAAGGTGACAAAGCACAGTGGTTTATTAATGACAATATATCCCTGCTACCTCACTATTACTGCCTAGAAAATAACCCATTACCTTGTTATAGCAACTAATTTCACTTTGGACTCAGTGCCTTATTAATCAGCTGAATGAAAAGGCAATGGTGTCTGGTAACCCACAAAAAGGCTGATCAGCTGATCGGCGGGGGTGCTGGAGTCAGACCCTCACAAGCCGATACCATGACCTATACCGAGGTGGGGGGTATGATCTCATCCAATGTACAGCTGTTATTTGTAGTTTACCAAAGCAGATGTACAGACTCCCCAACATCAGCCATGGTGGACCTGTAATCTTAATGCCAACCAGAGACGCAGAACCCCAGCGGACAGAAGGATGAATGACGTCACTGGAAACATTTGCGGCTTGTCGCCTCCGCTCCTCGGTTTATGAATACTGAGCACAATATTGTCACGTGTCCTTACACACATTTGTGTATTCGTGTAGCATTCGACTCATATCTTACACACAAGCGCAGGATAACAATAAGTATGTAATCTGCAATACACTTCTAGTGGCACAGCTGAAAGCTACCGTGACTTCTATGTAGCGGATACATCAGTGATACCTACGTGCCAACCACCTAGTGCCACCCCAGCAGCTTGCTCATTATCCCTGGGAGTCTCAATTGTGTATAAATGACCCCATAAACATACATTGCTGGAGGACTGATGGCGGATCACCTAATAGACTGACACTAACAGAAAAAAAATCAATCAGAATGTAAATTTGTGGTCGGTACGTGGCAGTGTGACGGATTACAAGCAGCATTTGCTGATAGCTATCGGTGATCCTGGCTAATGCTTAGCAGCCTGTGAAAGAATCACTCGCTGGTATAGATACTAATGACACGATTACAAACAGATATCAAGCGAGAAATCAGACAACACTAGAAGTAAACCACATTTCACAGACCCCAAATCCACCACTTCTTACACTTCTGATGTGACAGTATGAGATGTATAGATGCAACAGTCCAATTGTGTAAATGTGCTCACACCCATAATCTGCAGGACGGGCTAAGACTTCACGGCCGCCTGTGCTGTAACAATCATGTCATGTATCTCTGCTCCCAAACCTCACATCTTTCTTTACAGAATTAAAGTACGGGATATTGATGCTTGAGAAGTGCGGTAATTTTTGTGCTCCTGTACTGTTATCTTACTGAAATCTACTTGTGTAAATTAAGTTTTTCAGACTGTAATGTACAACAGAACACATAAGTTTACATCTTAACATGGCCGAATTGAGGGTGCACAAATACCCCCGAAAAGTTATCAATGGTTTGTAGATCAGCTTTGCCAGGAGAGAGAAGACAAAACAGCAGCACTTTCAGAGCGTAGTATTACACAGTGGCCATGGTGAAGTATATATGATGAGGCTCACACCTTCTGATGTTGTGCACCACTGGGCATAACTTTGTGTAACGCTCACATTAAATTTGCCTGCCAGGGTAGTAACCCCAGTGCTCCTCTAATATAGTAATAGGACAAAGCCATGGAACAGCCAAAAAACATCCACAGCACAGCAGATCCAACACAGGTAGGGATAAAACATAATGCGTTTCAACTGCACAAGCCTTCATCAGGTGTAACGCATGTTGGATCTGCCGTGCGGTAGATATTTCTTTTTGGCTGTTCCCTGAACCACTATGAACAGTATGGTATTACGGATATAAATGCTTTTTACTGTCCACTTACCTCTACTAGTTTTAGAGCCTGAGAATGAGGCAAATCTGCTGAGTTTGATACCAAGTTTCCCATTCTGAAAATAAAATAGAAAAGGTATAAATTAAAGATGATTAATAAGAAATATTAGTCAGAGCAGAAGAAGTGTCAAATCCCCTTAGTAAAAAAAAAAAAAGCCAAGAAATGACATAGGTGAAAAGACGGATTTTGGTAAGAACTTACCTGTAAAATCCTTTTCAGCGAAGAAGGAAGGGAGACACACTAGACATTACTAGTGGGTAGGCGGAGCCCAGATGAGATAGACACCTCAGATTAAAAAGAGTTGTTGACCGGCCCCTCCAGCTCGGGCTCCTCCTACTCAGCTCTCCAGTTGTACCAAGCTTAAGGAAGAGCAATATCACCAGCGGAGCAACATAACCCCTTCTGAAGGACTTCAGAGAATAAAACACAAAAATACAGGTTATGCATGCATGTAGGCAAAAACCACACAGTTCCAGGTACTACTCACTGGACCTGACCACTGCGATGAGCTGGCGATGCTGGAACAGAGCCTTAGCGCGTCGACCTCAGCCCAGATATTCGCTATCAGAGAAGGGTCACGCCGCATCTGAAAAACAACAACACACTTCTGCCATGGGAGGGATGTGTGTCTCCCTTCCTTCTTCGCTGAAAAGGATTTTACAGGTAAGTTCTTACCAAAATCCGTCTTTCAGCTGCAGATGAAGGAAGGGAGACACACTAGACATTACTAGTGGAACGTCCCAAAGCAGTCCAAAAATTAAGGGTGGGAAAAAACCAAAAGAGGCAGAATCCCAACAACCTTGATAAATGCGCAACAGGTGCCAAATACAAGTTAACTAGAACTTTAAACTACAGCCGCCTGCAGGACCCTACGTCCTAAGGCTGCATCAGCGGAAGCACTAACGTCCACCTTATAAAATCTTGTAAAGGTGTGGACGGAGCGCCAGGTCGCCGCCCAGCAAAGCTAAGCTGCCGAAGGCCCCTTGATGGAAAGCCCACGATGAGCCCACAGCTCTCGTGGAATGAGCTCGAACCTTAATCGGGCAAGGTTCGCCTTTAAGTCGGTAAGCCTCCAAAATGGCTGACCGGATCCAACGAGCTATAGAATCCTTGGAAGCCCGTTGACCACGTCGACGACCTGCTGGAATCACAAACAGGGAGTCCGACTTCCGAAAACTTTCGGTAACAGACAAATAGAACTTCAAAGCCCGCACCAAATCCAATGTGTGATAAATCACAGTAAACCAGAAACACCACATACCAGTATAATGTATAATTAAAACTTAATTAGAGAGAACTGGGAGTGGACATGGAATGTGTAGACACATCAGTTAACTATAGAGAAACAACCCACATAGTGGAAAGAAGATGTACTAGTCCATTTATATAAGCAAAAATATTTATTTATTTATTGGTACAAAACGACAACAAGTTAAATGTGGCAGGAGACTAAACAACACCCGGGTGGATGAACACACGGCACACAAAGTTAAAATACGATAAGGGGCACACCACCCCCACAAACCCTCAATACAAAGATCTGGCAGGGGTCTGTGGGGGACCTTGAGGAGTTCACGGAATTTTTGAACATGAACGACCGAAATATTAGACTTACCTTCATGGCAGATTCTAACGCAATAGAGTTTCTTGACGTCAAGATTAAGAGAGATGATCGTGGTGAGATCCAGACCAACATATTCCGCAAGACCACTGCCTCAAATATGTTGTTGCATGCCTCCTCCTCTCATCCTAGGCATATCATTCAATCTGTCCCTATGGGACAATTTCTGCGAATACGCAGACTCTGTTCCACTGAGGATGACTTCCTCAAACAAGCAGAGGATCTTAAGAATCGTCTTCTGGAGCGTGGATACAGTAGACGCATGATTAAAAAAGCGTTCAACAGAGCCAAACACTCACCTAGACAGGATCTCCTTTATAAGACTCAGAATAGGGAAGATAAAGAGATTGTGAGATTTATTACGAACTATCACTCACAATTCCCTCTAATGAGAAAAATTTTAGAGAAATCCTGGCATATTTTGAGAGCTGATCCGGTCCTGTCTAGATTCCTCCCCGAGAGAGTCGCTGTCACACCACGGAGGTCACGTAATTTACGCGATATGTTAGTACACAGCCACTATGTGGGTCTCCCACATAGGACTTTTTTGGATGACATGGTAAGAGCAAAAGGCTGTACTTCTTGTGGCCGATGTGTGGCCTGTCGCAATGTTCAACAATCTGACACTTTTTTCAATTCTTCGAAGACACGCACCTTTAAGATTGAGAAACGGATCACCTGTAATAGTACCAATGTCATATATTTTGCCACTTGTCCTTGTGACAAGATCTATGTGGGGATGACTACACGTCAACTAAAGGTGCGTGTCAGAGAACATGTCCTGGGGATTATTGCGGCAGCCACACAAGAAGAGATCCATCTTCTAAAGACAATTCCACGTCATTTCAAGACCGTTCATGGATGTGACGGCGACCTCTTTAAAGTGAGGGGGATTGATATGATCGATGTTAATATTCGGGGTGGTCGGGTCTCAAAGAGATTGGCTCAGTTAGAATCCAAATGGATTTGGCGATTAGACACTGTACAACCTCAGGGTTTAAATGAACATCTCAGCTATGCTCCTTTCCTATGATTACCTGTCTGTTTTGGAGTGGATGTCGCTTGGCACCTCCTTTTAATTGTTTTTAATATTTGCTTTATTTTCATTTTTATTAATGTTGTCCTTTTTGTGCTCCAGCTTTCCAACACATTAACAGTTTGTCATATCAGATGAACAAGAAAACACAAGTGTCAAGGTCGTGATTATGAGAATTCCTCCATTACATCAAAGTCTCAATGTCTTCCAGCAACTTTATACTCCAGCAGTTGTCAATCTGGAGTCACTGCCACAGACATGTGCGGTCTAGATATATGTATATATTATGTGTTAGCATATGTGTATTTTATGTATGAGGCTGCATTCAATTTTGGGAGCTGCCTCTATTATATTGAAGTTTAAATATCTCCCATTAGTTATGTATTCCAGGAGATGTCATTCTGAACCTTTGCCACAGAACTATGGGGTTTTCTTATATAATTGTTAACATACGTGTATTCTACAGATGAGACTGCATTCACCTTTGGGAGGCGGTGCCCCCTGCTGGCACGCGCACGCTGTCATTCATGTGTACGCCGCCCCTTGGCTTTCGGCGTCTGTGGGCGGTGACGGTTTACTCCGCCTACCGCTGTGACGCCGACGCTGTGGACGTCGACTCAGGATGACGACGTGCGCGTCATCTGAAGCGGGAGACCGCACTTCCTGGTCACAGCCCTTGTGGCCTGTGACGCAGTCGGGGGAAAGACCATTACACTTAAAGGTATTTAAGGAGCGCATGCAAGGAGGTGTGTGTGCCCCCTGAAGAAGGATCGGACCGAAACGTGCGTTGGGGTGCGCACACACACCCCCTCTTGCCCTCGCATCATTCATGCCGTGTTCCTGAGCTGCTAGTTAACATATACTATTTTGTTGATTAGTTAGGATATACCCGGTCTCCTTATATAGGTAATGTGCATTGCACTTATGTTGGCATTTTCCACATGATAGGGTTTCCTTTTGCAGTTGGTATCGGCGCCCTAGTTGTTACTTTGCACAATGGCCCGGTGATTATGTGTGGGATTGAGCCCCACGGTGCCGAGGCAAAGTCTGCGATTTTTTGAAACCTATTATTCTTGGTATTTCATCCATCGCTCTTTAATATCCATTCATGGGCTTTTGTAATTTTGCAATAAATGTATTCTTTGTATTGAGGGTTCGTGGGGGTGGTGTGCCCCTTATCGTATTTTAACTTTGTGTGCCGGGTGTTCATCCACCCGGGTGTTGTTTAGTTTCCTGCCACATTTAACTTGTTGTCGTTTTGTACCAATAAATAAATATTTTTGCTTATATATATGGACTAGTACATCTTCTTTCCACTATGTGGGTTGTTTCCCCAAATCCAATGTGTGCAAGGTCCGTTCCTTCGCATTACTCGGTCCCGGACAAAGGGAGGGCAACACAATATCCTGGTTAAGATGAAATTGCGACACCACCTTAGGTAGAAAGTCGCCCCGTGTGCGAAGCACTACACGATCCGGGTGAAACTCCAGAAAAGGAGGCAAGTAAGAAAGAGCCGCCAACTCAGAAATCCTTCTCAAAGAGGTGACCGCCACTAGGAAGGCAACCTTCCAAGAGAGCAAAGAAAGACTAACAGAGTCCATAGGCTCAAAAGGCCCGTGTTGAAGAGCCTCCAAAACAAGATTGAGGCGCCAAGGAGACACAGGCGCCTTCCGCGGCGGAAACTGGCGAGTTACTCCGCGAAAAAAGGAACGTACGTCCCTACGTGAGGCGATAGCCTTTCGGAACAGCAAGGACAGAGCAGAAACCTGACCCCTCAGGGTGCTCACTGCCAACCCCTTGTCCAACCCGAATTGCAGGAAAACCAACAAATTGGGAATGGAAAAAAATCCTCGGGTTCCTTGAAGAACCCGAACACCACGAAAAGAAGGCTTCCCAAGTGGTAAATCCTAGTAGTAGCCGGACCTCTGGCAGCTCGCAAAGTGGCAATGACTTCGGCTGAAAAACCTTGACGGATCAATATTTCGGTCTCAAGAACCACGCCGTCAAACGCAGAGACATCAGGTCCGGATGACCAACGGGCCCTTGGGTTAACAGGTCCGAACGGAAAGGAAGTAGAAATGGTGGCGCTGCCAGGAGCGACCCCAGTGTCGAGAACCACGTCCTCCTTGGCCAATCTGGGGCTATCAACATAGCCGGGATTCTCTCTAGTCTGATCCGACGTAACACCAGGAGGAGTAAGGAAATCGGTGGAAAACATAGATTAGCTCGAATTGGTCCCACGAAGCCACTAGAGCAACCACCGCCACAGCCTTCGGATCCTTGTACCTGGACATGAAAGTCGGTAACTTGGCATTGAACATGGATGCCATCAGATCCACTTGGGGAGTTCCCCAACGGGAGCACAGCAGTGCAAAAATTTCCGGATGAAGACTCCATTCTCCGGGATCCATCTTCTCGCGACTGAGAAAGTCCGCCGTGGTATTCTGAACTCCCGGAATGTGGATCGCAGAGATAGCTGGCACTCTGGTCTCTGCCCATACTAGGATACGAGATACCTCCACCATGAGCTTGGAACTCCCAGTCCCGCCTTGGTGGTTGATACATGCGACCGTCGTCGCATTGTCCGTCTGCACTCGGACTGGCAGACCGCTTAAAGGGACCGTCCAGTGTTGGAGGCAAAGAAAAAAATCGCCCTCAATTCCAGGATGTTGATCGGCAAGACAGACTCTTCCGACGACCATACTCCCTGAGTCCAAAGATCGTTCCAGACACCCACCCCCCCCCCAGCCCGTCAGGCTGGCATCGGTGGTTATGACCGACCACTTCGGAGGGAGGAAGGACTTTCCCAGGGATAACTCTTTCGGACGTATCCACCATCCTAGGGACTCTCGTACCCTGTGGGGGATGATGACACTGCAATCCAGTGAAAACCTGCGATCGATCCCAACGGCTCAGAATGAACCTTTGGAGAGCCCTGGAATGAAACCGGGCAAACGGAAGTGCTTCCATGGACGCCACCATCAACCCCAGAAGACGCATACAGCTTCGCAGGGACATTGCTGTCGAAGACTTCATAACCCGTGCATGTCGAAGGAGACATGCTTGCTTGTCTGGAGGCAGGGACACCACTGCTCGCACCGTGTCGAAATGCATCCCCAAAAACAGGATTGACTGCGACCGTTCCAGAGACGACTTCTCCCAATTGACCAGCCACCCGAAATCCTACAGGAGCTGAAGGGATAGATTGCGAGCAGTTACCGCCTCCTCCTTCGAAGACGCCACAATCAGAAGGTCGTCCAGGTAGGGAAGTATCGTAACCCCCTGCCTTCGAAGAATCGCCATGAGAGGCGCCAGAATTTTTGTAAAAACTCTGGGCGCTGAGGCCAACCCAAATGGCAGAGCCACAAACTGGTAATGGCCCTGACCTATGGCAAAACGAAGGAAGCGTTGGTGGGCCCTTCCGATTAGGAAGTGCAAATAAGCGTCGCGAATGTCGATTGACACCAAAAAAGCGTTCTGCGACAGGGCCGCCAAAACGGAGCGAAGCGACTCCATGCGGAATTTCCTGGCGTGGACATGCCGATTCAATCTTTTGAGATCCAGAATGGGCCGAAATTTGTCCTCTTTTTTTGAGGACCACAAAGAGTTTAGAATAAAACCCTCTTCCCCGGCCCTCCGGCGGAACCGGTACACCACACACCTTTCTGCAGAAGGGAATCTATGCGTTGTTAATGAGATCGCCCAGATTGGCAGCTACTAGCGACATTAAAAATGATCACACAAACGATCGCATAGTATGCGTCGTCGTTAGAGGAACGTATAGTGGCAGTATTACTGTCGCAGACTCCCCACAACCTCTTATATTGAAAAGGTGTGCGAGCTTTGAGATAACAGCTGCAGGCAGCGCAGTCTGCCACCCATTTGTGTCTCAGAAAGGCGCCCGCACTGTGGGGGTGAAGGGGTTAAGCTTCTGCCCTAGACGGGTAGAAGCGACTCACCCAGCTGGTCGCGGTGCAGCGCTGCCGAGAGGGGAGGAGAGCGATGTCCAAGGGAGCTTTCCTGTCAGCATACTCGGCTAATGGCCGCCGCGCTGTGCCTCCGTGTGCTTCATGAGGGAAGCCGGAAAAGGAGACTGCCGTAAAGCGCGCGCTCAGAGCGGCGCGAAATTCAAATAAAAAAGGCGCGCAGCTCCTCTCTCCCCCGTTCCTATGTCCTGCAGGCATCCACCTGCGGACAAGAAACACACAGTCACCGCATGTATACTGTAACAGCGACTGCCGCAGCAGTCGCTGAAAACACTCAAACACATATTAAATGTGGAGTACTCACCAACCGAAAGCGCCACAGGGACCCCCAGGGGTTTCTGGCGCTTGCCCATGCTTCCCCCCAGGGCGGGAACGCAGTGACCCCTGCAGCGTGGTTTGCGTCCCCGCCAGGGAAGCCATCCTCATCCCCCCGGGCCGGCAGGGTTCTGCAGGGACCACCATATAGGGTAATACAGATCTGCCAAGGGAGAGGTTTCGGGTCCAGCAGCGCTGAGACCCCTGAGACCTCTAGACCACATTTGGTGATCCAAGTCTCTTGTCCGATAAAAAATAATAAAATCTTCTGAGGAGCTGCTTCCAGCAGCGACTATCTTCTCTGACCTCAAATTGAAAACTGGAGAGCTGAGTAGGAGGAGCCCGAGCTGGAGGGGCCGGTCAACACTCTTTTTAATCTGAGGTGTCTATCTCATCTGGCTCCGCCTACCCACTAGTAATGTCTAGTGTGTCTCCCTTCCTTCATCTGCAGCTGAAATATTACATAGAACCTGTTATCCGACTCTGATCACAGCGGCAGAATGGTGGAAATAGCTCACAGTTCTATGTTAGTGCTGCCCAGGTCCTTACGTTCTCCATAATTCTTTCCAATTACATTCACATTTCAGTTTTCCTCATGCGTGGGCTCTCCGGTGTTATAAAGCACAGAACCCTAAGTGCCCATGATCCGGAGTTGCTGTGCTTTTTGATGCTGCATATTTATACAGCGCCAAACCCGCAGGGCCAGCTGTGACAGCATAGAGGATGGGATTTCTAGAATCCCGCGGACACTGAGATGCAGCGGGTCTATCAAGACTGCAGCATGTCAATTTTTCTTGTGGAGACACTCGCCTCTGGAACAGAAATGTTATTAATAGAAGATACTGGATGCGGTGAATCCGCACGGTTCAGTGATCACATGCGGATTCACCTGCGTTCAATAGGCGGCAGTGCTTTGGACACCGCAAACATGCACTGCATCCAAAGCGCTGCTAGTTCCAGATCGTGGGCACCAGACCTTAGAGTTTAATAGATACAATAACATCTTTTTTTCTTAACAGATTCATGTGCCCATTTCATGAAACTCAGTGCTTGTCCTATTCGCAACCATTTTTGTGGATCAGTCTTGGTCATTCAAGTCTACTAGGATCTATCAAAAACGGAAGATATCAGCTTTACCCTGAATTCACACAGCTTACGTCCTTCAGCTTTTAAAAAGAAATGCAAAAAAAATCTAAAACTGATGACACACAAGGAAAACCTGTAAAAATGGAAATCATTAAGTGACATTTAGAAATATGACAGCTGGAGCCACAGCCCGGATTACTGAGGGATTCGGCAGCCCCTCTAGTATTCTGAATAGGGCTGATGATACAACTCCTTGGTATCAAATGAAGAAGCCCTCTCCAGCCCCCATCACAACAGTCTAACTACGTTTGTATTTATATGTGTGAACTTGCAGCAATATTAGAAAACTAATACACAAGCATGGTGAGGTTCTCTCTCTTATTTGAGCATCTAGAAGATATTCATAGTAAGGCGATTTAGAGAGCGCCGAAGGCACCACAAAAATCTAGCGGCTGTGCCCACAACATTGTGATGCCTCCTGGACAATAAGGTGCCATAACTACCTGGCTGCACATATTCATATTCTCAGGGCCGATTTTAGACAAAATGAGGCCCCAAAGGCTAACATATTGCACCAGCACACAGAAACATTTCTGTTGTATTTACATGTACTGAGCGCAGGTCACTACAAACAATTTTTGAAGTCGTTCGACACTTGTTTCCCGGCCTCTTTACACCGGGTGAGGAAGAATGATGGGGACAGGACAAATCAATAATAGATCAATCTGTCCACATACAATACCAGGGTTATCAGCAACATATCTGCAGGTTACACCGGGCAATGTGCTGCTGAGAACAATGATTTTTTGTTCCGACATAAACAATCCAATCACTCGATAAACAGGCAGCATTTTTGCTTTGGTACAATGCACTCCTCAAAGTCCAATACAGTCCCAATAGTCCACCATATACTACAATACACTTCTCATATCCCAATACACTTCCCATAGTCCAGTACCTCCCCATAGTCCAGCACACTTCCCATAGCCCAATACACTCCCCATAGTCCTCCATATACTACAATAACACACCCTATAGTCCTCCATATACTATAATACACTCCCCATAGTCCACCATATACTACAATACACTCCTCATAGTCCTCCATATAGTACAATATACTCCCATAACCCAATACACTTCCCATAGCCCAATACACTCCCCATAGTCCTCCATATAGTAAATTAGATAGTAATCAATGACAATAAGTGATTAAAATATCACAATATCACTACCAACATTAGAATGGCAGACCATTCGGGAATAATAAAGAAAAACAACTCTGGAAAAAGTCTAAAATATATAAAAACAATATGACAAGAAAGTATATGGTTAAAATAATCTTTATTAATATGCAATATATAACAACAAAAATAGAATTGAAGTAAAAAATATGCCAACTAGAAGTATATAGCCACAAAGGATAATATAAGTGCCAACTATGAACCATCATTAAATATTTCAGGGCACATACATAGCACTCTCAGATACAAACAGTGTAAATATAAATTATTATATAATATATATACATAAACAATGTGAGAAAATGCACATGTGAAAAATAGTGATTAATCATAAAAAATACAAAAAAAAAAAATATATATATTTAATAGTGATTAACCATGTGATGGTGAGGTGCAAGAAAAATGTAAAGGAGAGTGTCTAGATAATACCAATCTATATAGGAGAATGGCCCATAAATAAAAGCTGCAAGGCACAAAGAGGATTTTAAATAATACCTGTTTAAAATGGCACAGTGGCTTGGCGCTTTCCCCAACGCACGTTTCGAATTTTCCTTCATCAGGGGCTGATGAAGGAAAAATTCCGAAACGTGCGTTGGGGAAGCGCCAAGCCACTGTGCCATTTAAACAGGTATTATTTAAAATCCTCTTTGTGCCTTGCAGCTTTTATTTATGGGCCATTCTCCTATATAGATAGGTATTATCTAGACACTCTCCTTTACATTTTTCTTGCACCTTCACCATCACATGGTTATCACTATTAAATTATATTTTTTTTTGTATTTTTTATGATTAATCACTATTTTTCACATGTGCATTTTCTCACATGTTTATGTATATATATATATATATATATAATTAATTTTATTTACACTGTTTGTATCTGAGAGTGCTATGTATGTGCCCTGAAATATATTAATGATGGTTCATAGGTTGGCACTTATATTATCCTTTGTGGCTATATACTTCTAGTTGGCAGTATTTTTTACTTCAATTCTATTTTTGTTGTTATATATTGCATATTAATAAAGATTATTTTAACCATATACTTTCTTGTCATATGTTTTTATATATTTTAGACTTTTTCCAGAGTTGTTTTTCTTTATAGTCCTCCATATAGTACAATACACTCCCCATAGTTCTCCATATAGTACAATACACTCCTCATAGTACTCCATATAGTACTGGAGTATATGGAGGATATATATGTAGTATATGGAGGACTATGGGGAGTGTATTGTAGTATATGGAGGACTATGGGGAGTGTATTGTACTATATGGAGGACTATGGGGAGTGTATTGTACTATATATGGAGGACTATGGGAGTGTACTGACTATGGGACTAAATACTACATATATAGTCCTCCATATAGTCCTCCATATACTACATATACAGGTCCTTCTCAAAAAATTAGCATATAGTGCTAAATTTCATTATTTCCATAATGTAATGATTACAATTAAACTTTCATATATTTTAGATTGATTACACACTAACTGAAATTTTGTCAGGTCTTTTATTGTTTTAATACTGATGATTTTGGCATACAACTCCTGATAACCCAAAAAACCTGTCTCAAAAATTAACATATTTCAACCATCCAATAAAATAAAATGTTTTTTTTAAAAACAAACAAAAAACCATCAAATAATAAAGTTCAGTTATGCACTCAATACTTGGTCGGGAATCCTTTTGCAGAAATGACTGCTTCAATGCGGCGTGGCATGGAGGCATATCAGCCTGTGACACTGCTGAGGTGTTATGGAGGCCCAGGATGCTTCAATACGCGCCTTAAGATCATCCAGAGTGTTGGGTCTTGCGTCTCTCAACTTTTCTCTTCACAATATCCCACAGATTCTCTATGGGGTTCAGGTCAGGAGAGTTGGCAGGCCAACTTGAGCACAGTAATACCATGGTCAGTAAACCATTTACCAGTGTGTCACGCTGTCCTCAGGATAGAGGTGGACCGGGTCTATGCTGACCCTAAACTGGGGGTCCTGAACTAGTCCCTCTACCTGGAGGTACTGTTAATGGTACAGAGGTCCAGGCCGCCAGCGTAACCCTGTCTCCTGTAGATCCCTGACCACTGTAATCTAGTCCTGAAAGGACCCTGATTACCACCACAGGGAATGGGCAGATAACAGCTTACAAACAGGATGAGACAAACGAGACAGACAAGGGGTAAAGTAAATACTGCCTTGCATACAACAACTTCAACTACAGAGGGAACAAAAAAGGTTAAGGAGATAAACAATAAGCGAGGAGAGGATAAACCACAACAGGCACTCTTAGCTTAAGTCTTCTCAGAAACGATCCGCTCTGCTGGTCTGAATGAATGCTTTCACCGACAACGAGCAAGCAGACTAGCAGGTATATGAAGGAAGCTAATTAGTGCCTAATACACTGCAGCCGGGCGAGGCTGGGCTTAGTCTAAGCACAGAGAAAAGCAGAATTAACTCCCTCACTGCCAACAAACACCAAGTACCAACAACTCAGCTGCGAGAAGTCAGAATGTGAAATCGCGACGATCTTCGTGGCGATACACCCGTGACAGTACCCCCCCTTCTACGAGGGGCCTCCGGACCCTCAGGGCCAGGTCTGTCTGGGTGACTTGTGTGGAAGGCCAGAAACCAATCGGGTCTGCGTTAATATCAGACGCAGGAACCCACGTCCTCTCCTCAGGACCATACCCCTTCCAATGAACCAAGTAATGAAGGGACCGGCGTTTCCGACGGGAGTCAATGATCTTCGACACCTGAAACTCCAATTTTCCATTGCCCCACTGGAGGAGGAGGTGAGGTGACGGTTTAATGGCGCCACTTTACCTCTTAAGAAAACGATTGGGAACACATTGGGATTTTAAACGTAGGAGGGGGTCAAGGGAATTGCCACCGGGATTAATTACCCGAATGATCCGTATGGCCCGTTGAAACCTGGGACCCAGTTTCCGGAGGGGAACCTTAATTTTTATATTTTTGGTAGACAACCATCCCAGATGGTTCAAACTTAGGTCCGGACCGGGACCTCTCCTTCTATCAGCCTTAAGTTTGTATCGGTTCCCCATAGTACCCCAGTTTATTAGCATCCTCTCCAACTGAAGAAAAGTGACGAGAAAAATCGTTCCTCTCAGGAACCCCGGGAAGGACCCCCCCTTTGAATGTACAAAACTGGGGGTGAAAACCATATCCCCAAAAAAACCGGGGACTTACCAGTGGATCGCTCCCCTTTTTTGTTAAGAGCAAAACTCTGCCAGAGGCAAGAAAAGAAGACCAGTCCTCTTGGTTCCTGAGACAAAACACCGGAGTTTGGTCTCCAAGCTTGATTCAAAACGCTCTGTTGACATTGGTTGCGGATGATAAAAACCGAAGAAAATGACAATTTCATCCCCCGGGCACCAAAAATGCCTTTTCCCGAATTTGGACACAAATGGACCCCCGATCCGAAACCCCATCGGAAGGGAACCCGTTTAAGCTCTCAAAACTCCCAAATGAAAAACCTGACGCCAGAGTTTTTAGCTTAGGAAGAGCAGGAAGAAACAATAAAAATTTGCCATCTTACTGAACCTTTTCAATTTCAACTGTATGGGGTGTTTTTCCAGAAGACGGAGGGGGGGTCTGTAATTTAAGTTCATAGACAGTTGGGTCCTGGACGTCCGGGGGTTTTTCAAAGGTTTAAAAGAGGGCCCCAGGGAAGGGTTGTGGGGTCTTAGGGTGCAAAAACCCACGGCACGCGACAAAGTTACCACCTCCTTATTTAAGTTGGCCCCCCAAAAACCGTTTGAAAGGGATCCCCCAAATTGCTTTACTCCCTGGGTGTCCTGAAAAGCAGAATTTTTGAGTGCCCGATAACCTTTTGTCTTCTGGTCTGGAAAAACAGTTTCCCGGAGGTCCTACCGGGGCGTCCCCCTGAGCCTCCAATACCTGTCCTCAAGTCGAGCATACGCCGACCCACTTTTCCCTCCGAAGGATAGGAACCGGGTCTCCGTTCTTACCGGCCCAGGGAAACTGCGAGAATAAGGCTCCGCCTTTACATTTTTTGGAACCAGGCGTTTTGTGCGAAAAAAATTAAACCTGGTTAAATAAAAGACCATTAGCTTGTCTGGGATTCAGGGCTTGCAGCTCTAAATACAGTAGGGGTTTTTTGTGATCAGTAAAAGGGTTTTAAGGGGTGGACTGCCCCCCAAAAAAATTGACGCCATTTTTCAAAAACCAACTTAATGGCCAAGAGTTCCCTATTGCCCCACTCATAATTCCTCCTAGGGACGCAATTTTTTTAGGAAAAAAAGCGCCCGGATGCCATTTACCGGGGGGACCTTGAGAAATACCGCACCCCCCCCAGTCGACGCATCCAACCTCCACAATTTAATGGTGTGAAGCCTCCGGTTGATGAGTACAGGTGCCGAAGCAAAACATTTTTTCAAGGGGAAAATGCTTGACAAGCCTTGTCAGACCCCTTGAAAATCCGTCCCTTTTTTTGTTTATGTCGTGGGCAGGTTTAAAAAATGGACGAGAAAATTACGAATGAAATTTCGGTTTTGTAATTAGCAAACCCTGGAAACGCCTTTCAGTGCCTTAAGATCCTTGGCGATTCCCACTCAAGCAATGCCCCCTTTCCCAGGGTCCATACGGAAACCGGGGGAAACTGACCCCCAGGAACCCTAAAAACTGAAGTTCCTGTACGGGGAAACACACTTTTCCCCTTTGGGTAAAAATTTATTATTTTCGCAAGATCTGCAACACCTTTTCTCCATGCTCCTGATGAGGCACAAGTCCGGCGAGTAAATTAAGATGTTTCCAGGTTAAATGACAAAAAAAACTGTCCCACTAGGTGGCGTAAGATGGCCCTTTAACAAAATGTTATTAAAATCCCCCCGGGGCAGGGAATCAGACCGAAAGGCATGACAAGGTTCTCATATTTCCACCTCCGGAAAAATGTTAAAGCCGTTTTTCACTCAACCCCCTCTTCATCCTAATCGATTATTAAGCCCCGAGGATCCCCAATTGAGAAAAACCTTTGGCGAAAAAATCTGATTGAAAAGATCTGGAATAAGTGGGAGGGGATACGGATCTGGGGGCCGTAATCGTTTTTAAAATAAAAGGAAATCCAAGAAAAGGGGTAGGCCTCCAACTGTTTTTTTTTTTTCCAAAAAAAAAAACCCCCGGCCCCCCGGGGAAATGAAGGTTAAAATGCCCTTTACCCCGGGCTTTAGGGGTATTTAACCCCTTATAGCCTGCCTTCGGCCCCGAAAGGTTATACAACCTAGATTTAGGAAATTTTTGCATCGGGGGAGCTTTTTTTGAAAAGTCAAAAACGGATGGGGGAAGGAAAATTCCCCTTAAACCTTTTCCCGAAAAAAAATCCTCAAAAATCCCCCCGAAAAGGGGGTTTTGGGGTTTGGCACGACCCCCCGGTTGCCGTGTTCGGGGAGTTTTTTTTTGCAAAATTTTAAACCCCCTGGCTTATCTTCTGGATTCCCCAAAAAAAAAAGGGGTTTTGGTTTTGGGGTTAACCAAAGGGAAAAACCCAAAAACCCGGGGGTTTTGGGGGAAACCCCCCCACAAACAAGACAATAGTTCTTTATGTATTCCCCCCCAAATCGGGGGGCAATGTTATGAAATTTCCCCAAAAAAATCCCTTTTTCCCCAAGGGCCCCGGCGTCGTAGGGGAAATTGGGGGGGGGGTTTTTGGCAAAATTAATCTTTTTGCATCCCCTAAACCCCGGGCAAACGAGGGGGCCCCAGTTTTCCCCCGGGCCCCCTACCAGAAGAACAGAAATCCTCTCAGTTCGTACTACCCCCTCGTGGTACGGGGGAAATGGAGGGAAAACCGGGGGAAAAAATTTAATTTTCTCCCGATTGTGTCCCCAAAAAAACGGGATTAAAATTTTCCCCGGGACTTCTTGCCCTTTTTCATTTCGGGAGGACACCCTCTTTTAAAAATTTCCCTCTCCCCCCGCAGAAGAAAAACTTTCTTGTCTTGCGGCGCACCTGATCCCCCCCCCGGAAATTTTATGCCCCCCCCTGCTAGGTTCCTCAGAAAAAAACCGGGGAACCCCAATATTGGGGAATTTAAAAAGGGGTGGGTAAAACCGGGGGGGGGGGGGGTTCCCCCGCCCTCTCCAAAAAACCCCTATAATGCGAATTGCAAACCCCTAGCGGCCCCCCGTGACGGGGGGGAATCTTTTTTTAGCCAAAAACATTTTTTAAATTTTTTCATAAAAAACCCCTTGGGGCAAAAAGGGCCCCCGGGGCCCCGGGATTCCACTGGTTTCCGGGGCCCCAAAACCAGGAAACTCTGAAAAAAAATTCCTCCCCCCGGCGATCTCCTGCTGTATTTTCGAAAAATTTATTTCAGCAAGGGGAACCCGATCCGGGCATCATATACCAGAACCAGGGCTGTAAAAAAATTGGTTTCCCTGACTGGGGGCGGGGAGCCCGGGGGGGGGGAGAGAACGCCCAGGTTTTAGGGCCCTTGTTAAGAGCGGGGATGACAATTCCCCCCTTGATCCTCACTCCCCGACGACCGAGGCCGCAGCCGAAAATACAATTTACATGCCTCCGGAAAGTAAAAAACTTTTTCCCGCCCCCAGTAAACCTGTCCGGGGAGCCCCTTTTTGGTTTCAGATCTGGCTTGCTCCTGGGAGTACAAACAAAACCTTGGATTAAACGCCGTCAGCTCCAGGGACAAAAAATCTGCAAATGATGAAAACTAGATGGGTACTGGATCCCCTGGTGGTGGGGGGAATCTTTAGTAGGGTCGGTGAAAAGTAAGCTGTCCTCGGTAGAGGTGGACCGGGGTTATTTCTGACCCAAAATGGGGTCCTGCTAGTCCCTTACCTGGAGGTACTGTAATGGTACAGAGGTCCAGGCCGCCAGCGTAACCCTGTTCCCTGTAGATCCCGACCAAAAGTAATCTGTCCTGAGAAGGGACCTGATTACCACCCCCAGGGAATGGGCAGGGTAAAGCTTTAAAAAACAGGATGAGACAAACGGACAGGGCAAGGGGTAAGTAAATACAGCCTTGCATACAAAACTTCAACTTTCAGGAGGGAACAAAAAGGTTAAGGGATAAACAAAAAAGCGAGGGGAGGTAAACCCCAGGAAATCTTAGCTTAATTTTTCAAGAAACGATCCGCTCTGCTGGTTTTGAATGAATGCTTTCACCGACAACTAGCAAGCAGACTAGGGAGGTTTTTGAAGGAAGTTAATTTTGTGCCTAATACCCCGCTGCCGGGCGAGTGTTGGAATGGGTTTGAGATGGTTCTGAGCGAGGGCCCTCTGGTGGTTAAAACGGTCTAGGGAGGATTGTGAGGGATGGGGAATCAGGTGTTAATGATTGGTCTTATAAAGGGAGTCATTTTCCCTAGGGTTGCCGGTGTTCAATTGTTCTGGTCTGAATCCTTCTTTCCAGTTTCCCTTGTAGCCTGCTGTGTCGTGTCTGAAACTCCGCTATTTAGTTTTAAAAATTTTTATTTTGTGTTTTTTTCTATATTTTTGGCATTTTGTCCTGCCTTCTGGGGGGCCTTGGGGGTCCCCTCCCGGGGGGGGTTTTGCCTCTAAGTTTAGTCCAGCCTTTTGTTTTGTCTTTTGGTTTTTCCCGGTTTTTTTTTTCAGTTGGCTGTGTTTTGTTTTTTTTTACCCAGAGAAAATAATTTTTGGTGGTTGAGGTGTTGATTTTTCAGGTGATTTGAAATTAGTAGAGTTGGGGGTTTTTTCCAGGGTTTTCTGAGTTGCAGTAAGTACCCTTCCTTTCCTTTTCTATTTAGATAGTTTGGGCCCCACGTTTTCTCCATACTATTTTCTTTCTGTGTCAGTATTTTTCCCCTTGCTAACCCTTTTCCCTGTTTGGGGGCTTTATTTATCTTTGGGGTTTGCTCCGGGGCAGATAGCTTTCCCTATTCTATCTTTTTGGTGGGGGGTTGTTTTTAAGGCTGTGCGGGCGGGCTAGGGACCAACGTGGGAACGCTCCACGGGGTGCCTCTGGTTGCGGGGGGGTTAGGGCAGGGTACTGCAATCTCATAGATTCCAACTGCTCTGGTGTATTTCCTTTTTTCCTGCACTCCTCAGCTACCGTAACATAACAGTATCACCGGCCATAAAAATTGTATGGTACTCACAGAAGGGAAAAATATTTTGAAGGAAGAAAAGTTGTCAGAGATATTTTTCTGTTTGTTGCATTTTTTTTTTTTTTTTTCCCCTCTGTATCTCTGGGTGCTGGGGAGGATCTTTTCTCCCAATGGAGTTTGCACAGTTGTCTGGCCGTGTGGATCAGCTTGCCACTGAGGTTCAGAGTATTGCTGCATATCTTGCTAGGTTGCCTGTTGTGGAACCTAGGATCCCCATGCCAGATTTGTTTTTAGGGGATCGAGCTAAGTTTCAGAATTTCAAAAATAATTGTAAATTGTTTCTTGCCTTAAAATCTAAGTCCTCAGGAAACGCAGCGCAGCAGGTTCAAATTATCATCTCTCTCCTGCGCGGCGATCCTCAGGATTGGGCTTTTTCCCTGATACCTGGGGATCCTGTTTTGAGTGATGTTGATGCATTTTTTCAGGCTTTGGGGTTATTGTACGATGAGCCTAATGTCACTGATCAAGCTGAAAAAGCCTTGTTGGCATTAAATCAGGGGCTTGATGACGCTGAGTTATACTGTCAGAGATTCCGTAGGTGGGCAGTCCTGACCAAGTGGAATGACGACGCTTTGGCGGCCCTTTTCCGGAAGGGTCTGTCGGATAATGTAAAGGATGTTATGGTGGGATTCCCTGTCCCCTCTGGTCTCAATGATTCTATGTCATTAGCGATTCAAATTGACAGACGTTTGCGTGAGCGGAGAAGTATGCGTGGAGTGGTGTTGCCTTGTGAGCCAGCTGCTGAGCCCATGCAGTGTGATGGAGTGGTGTCTGGGGCACAGCGTCATGAGTTTCGAAAGCGCAATGGGTTGTGTTTCTACTGTGGTGATGCCTCTCATGCTATTTCAGTCTGCCCTAAGCGGGGAAGACATTTTGCACGCTCAGTTGTCTTGGGTAGTGTTCAGACTAAGTTTTTATTAACTGTCACTCTGATATGCTCTCTGTCCTCATTTTCTGCTCAGGCTTTCGTTGATTCTGGAGCAGCTATTAACCTGATGGATTATGATTTTGCTAAACGTTGTGGGTTTCCCTTGATACCCCTACAGAAGTCTATTCCTTTACTGGGGATCGATTCTACCCCTTTGGCTGAGAATAAACCCCAGTTTTCTACTCAGGTGATAATGAGGGTTGAACCTGATCACCAGGAGTGCTGCAAATTTTTGGTTCTATATAATCTGCATGACATTATAGTGCTGGGTTTCCCTTGGTTACAGTCTCATAATCCTGTTTTGGATTGGAAATCTGTGTCTGTAACCAGTTGGGGCTGCCAATGTGTTAATACCAACACTCCTGTTGTTTCTGCCTCCCCCCAGGCTGAGGATGTTCCTGACTTTTTGTTTGATTTTTTCTGATGTGTTTAGCGAAAGTAAATCTGCATCCTTACCTCCCCATAGGAGCTATGACTGCGCTATTGAATTAGTGCCAGGTAGTAAATTCCCTAAAGGTCGCCTTTTTAACTTGTCTGTACCTGAACATGACGCTATGCGGTCTTATATCAAGGAATCATTGGAGAAGGGTCATATCAGACCATCCTCTTCACCCTTAGGTGCCGGTTTTTTCTTTGTGGCCAAAAAAGATGGTTCATTAAGGCCGTGTATTGATTATCGTCTCTTGAACAATATTACTGTGAAATATCAATACCCGTTACCCTTGATTTCTGACCTGTTTTCCAGGGTGAAAAACGCTACTTGGTTTACCAAGCTTGACCTCAGGGGGGCGTATAACCTTATTCGCATTAAGCACGGGGATGAATGGAAGACGGCATTTAACACCCCTGAAGGGCATTTTGAGTACCTTGTGATGCCCTTTGGGCTCACTAATGCTCCTTCCGTCTTCCAGTCCTTCATGAATGACATTTTCAGGGACTTTGTGGACAAGTTTCTGATTGTTTATTTGGATGATATCTTGATTTTTTCTAATGACTGGGACTCTCATGTGAAACATGTTCGAACTGTATTCCAGATTTTGAGAGAGAATGCTCTGTATGTGAAGGGATCAAAGTGTCTTTTTGGCGTACAGAAGATCTCATTTCTGGGATTCATTTTGTCCCCATCTGTTATTGAAATGGACCCGGTCAAGGTTCAGGCCATCTGTGATTGGGTCCAACCTACTTCATTAAAGGCTCTTCAGAGATTTTTGGGTTTTGCCAATTTTTATCGTAAATTTATTGGTAATTTCTCGGTTATTGTTAAACCATTAACTGATTTGACCAGAAAGGGTTCTGATGTGGTGAATTGGCCTCCTGAGGCAGTCTCTGCGTTTCAGGAACTTAAGCAGAGATTCACTTCTGCTCCTGTTCTACGGCAGCCTGATGTTTCTCTGCCATTTCAGGTGGAGGTTGATGCCTCTGAAATTGGGGCAGGTGCCGTTTTGTCCCAAAAAGATCCAGAGACCTCTAAAAGTAACCCTTGTGCCTTTTTCTCTCGAAAATTTTCTCCTACTGAACGTAATTATGACGTGGGTAATCGGGAGTTATTGGCCATGAAGTGGGCTTTTGAAGAGTGGAGACATTGGCTGGAGGGAGCCAAACATCAGGTGGTGGTCCTTACGGACCATAAGAATCTGGTCTATCTGGAATCTGCCAAGCGACTCAATCCTAGACAGGCCAGGTGGGCCTTGTTTTTCACACGTTTTAATTTTGTGGTTTCCTTTCTTCCTGGCACTAAGAATGTTAAGGCGGATGCCCTCTCGAGGAGTTTCCTTGCGGACTCTCCTGAGCTATCTGATCCCTCTGTTATTTTGAAGGAGGGTGTAGTTCTTTCCGCCATCTCGCCCAATTTGAGACTTGCTCTGGAGAGGTGTCAGGAGGATAGGCCCGAGCGCTGCCCTGTTGGAAAATTGTTTGTCCCGGACCAATGGAAAAAGAGTGTGATGTCTGAGATTCATTGTTCCGCATTGGCTGGGCATCCCGGAATTTTTGGTACCAGAGACTTGGTTAGTCGGTCCTTTTGGTGGCCTACCTTGTCTCGCGATGTCAGGGAATTTGTGCAGTCCTGCGGGACTTGCTCTCGCTCCAAGCCTTGCTCTCGCTCTGGTGGTTTGTTGATGCCATTGCCTGTGCCCAGGAGACCATGGACCCATATCTCTATGGATTTCATTTCCGATCTTCCTGTTTCTCAGAGAATGACCACCATCTGGGTAATTTGTGATAGGTTTTCCAAAATGATACATCTTGTGCCATTACCTAAGTTGCCTTCCTCCTCTGAATTGGTGCCGTTGTTCCTTCAGCACGTGGTTCGTTTACACGGCATTCCTGAGAACATTGTGTCTGACAGAGGAGTCCAGTTTGTTTCCAGATTTTGGAGGACTTTTTGTTCTAAACTGGGTGTTCAATTGTCTTTCTCCTCGGCATTTCATCCTCAGACCAATGGTCAAACTGAGAGAACAAACCAGACATTGGAGACTTATCTAAGATGCTTTGTGTCTGCTGATCAGGATGACTGGGTCTCTTTTTTGCCTTTGGCTGAGTTTGCTCTTAATAATAGGGCTAGCTCTGCCACTTTGATGTCTCCGTTTTTCTGTAATTCTGGGTTTCACCCTCGATTTTCTTCAGGACAGACGGAGGCTTCTGTCTGTCCAGGTGTTGACTCTGTTGTTGAGCGTATGCAGCAGATTTGGGACCAGGTAGTGGAGAGGTTGTCCCTCTCTCAGGAGAAGGCCCAGCGGTTTGCTAACCGGCATAGGACTGATGGTCCTCGGTTTAAAGTGGGGGACTTGGTCTGGTTGTCCTCAAAGAATATTCCTATGAGAGTAGCATCTCCTAAATGTAAGCCTAGGTTCATTGGACCTTATAAGATCATGGAGATTATTAATCCTGTTTCTTTTCGTTTGCTTCTTCCAGGGACATTTAAGATCCATAACGTGTTCCACAAGTCCTTGTTGAAGAGGTTTGTTGAGCCAGTGGTTCCTGCTGCTGTGCCTCCTGACCCTGTTTTGGTTGAGGGCAATCTGGAGTATGTGGTTGAGAAAATATTGGATTCTCGTTTTTCTAGACGAAGACTCCAGTATTTGGTTAAATGGAGAGGTTATGGTCAGGAAGACAATTCTTGGGTGTTTGCTTCGGACATCCATGCTAGGAGACTTATCCGTGCGTATCATAGAACTCATCCTGACCGACCTGGTTGCTCAAATGAGGGTTCGGTGACCCCTCCTCAAGGGGGGGGGTACTGTTGTGAATGGGTTTGAGATGAGTTCTGAGCAGAGGCTCCCTCTGGTGGTTACAAGCGGTACTAGTGAGGATTGTGAGGACTGGGAATCAGGTGTTACTGATTGGTCTTATATAAGGGAGTCATTTTCCCATCAGGGTTGCCGGTGATCAATTGTTCTGGTCTGAATCCTTCTTTCCAGTTTCCCTTGTAGCCTGCTGTGTCGTGTCTGCATCTCCTGCTATCAGATAAGACAATTTCTTATTTTGTGTTTTTGCTATATTTTTGCATTTTGTCCTGCACTTCTGTGGGGGCCTTCGGGGTCCCCTCCGGGGGCTTTTGCCCTCTCAGTTTAGTCCAGCCACTGTGTTTTGTACTTTTGCTTTTTCCAGTTTTTTTTCAGTGGCTGCTGTTTTGTTTTTGTTACACCAGAGAACTAATTTAGGTGGTAGAGGTCGTTTGATCTCAGGTGATTTTGAAATTAGTAGAGTTGGTGTTTTTTCAGGGTTTTCTGAGATTGCAGTAAGTACCCTTCCTATCCTTTTCTATTTAGATAGTTTGGGCCCCAGCGTTTGCTCATACTATTTTCTTTCTGTGTCAGTATTTCCTCTTGTCTAACCGCCATTACATGTTTGGGGGCTTTCTATTATCTTTGGGGTTCTGCTCCGGGGCAGATAGCTTTCCTATTTCTATCTTTAGGTGTAGTTAGTTTCTCAGGCTGTGACGAGGCGTCTAGGACCAACGTGGGAACGCTCCACGGCTGCCTCTGGTTGCGGTGGTTAGTCAGGGTACTGCAATCTCATAGATTCCAACTGCTCTGGTGTATTTCCTTTTTTATCTGCACTCCTCAGCTACCGTAACATAACAGGCGAGGCTGGGCTTAGTCTAAGCACAGAGAAAAGCAGAATTAACTCCCTCACTGCCAACAAACACCAAGTACCAACAGCTCAGGTGCGAGAAGTCAGAATGTGAAATCGCGATGATCTTCGTGGCGATACACCCGTGACACAGTGGTTTTGGCACTGTGAGCAGGTGCCAGGTCGTGCTGAAAAATGAAATCTTCATCTCCATAAAGCATTTCAGCCGATGGAAGCATGAAGTGCTCCAAAATCTCCTGATAGCTAGCTGCATTGACCCTGCCCTTGATGAAACACAGTGGACCAACACCAGCAGCTGACATGGCACCCCACACCATCACTGACTGTGGGTACTTGACACTGGACTTCAGGCATTTTGGCATTTCCTTCTCCCCAGTCTTCCTCCAGACTCTGGCACCTTGATTTCCGAATGACATGCAAAATTTGCTTTCATCAGAAAAAAGTACTTGGGACCACTTAGCAACAGTCCAGTGCTGCTTCTCTGTAGCCCAGGTCAGGCGCTTCTGCCGCTGTTTATGGTTCAAAAGTGGCTTTACCTGGGGAATGCGGCACCTGTAGCCCATTTCCTGCACACGCCTGTGCACGGTGGCTCTGGATGTTTCTACACCAGACTCAGTCCACTGCTTCCTCAGGTCCCCCAAGGTCTGGAATCGGTCCTTCTCCACAATCTTCCTCAGGGTCCGGTCACCTCTTCTC
Source organism: Oophaga sylvatica (assembly GCA_033576555.1). Lineage (NCBI taxonomy): Eukaryota > Metazoa > Chordata > Amphibia > Anura > Dendrobatidae > Oophaga > Oophaga sylvatica. The sequence goes on from JARQOD010000009.1 coordinate 149,189,156, forward strand.
GTTGTACAGCGTTTTCTGCCACATTGTTTCCTTCCAACAGACTTCCCATTGAGGTGCCTTGATACAGCACTCTGGGAACAGCCTATTTGTTGAGAAATTTCTTTCTGGGTCTTACCCTCTTGCTTGAGGGTGTCAATAATGGCCTTCTTGACATCAGTAAGGTCGCTAGTCTTACCCATGATGGGGGTTTTGAGTAATGAACCAGGCAGGGAGTTTTTAAAAGCCTCAGGAATCTTTTGCATGTGTTTAGAGTTAATTAGTTGATTCAGAAGATTAGGGTAATAGGTCGTTTAGAGAACCTTTTCTTGATATGCTAATTTTTTGAGACAGGTTTTTTGGGTTATCAGGAGTTGTATGCCAAAATCATCAGTATTAAAACAATAAAAGACCTGACAAATTTCAGTTGGTGTGTAATGATTCTAAAATATATGAAAGTTTAATTGTAATCATTACATTATGGAAAATAATGAAATTTTGCACTATATGCTAATTTTTTGAGAAGGACCTGTAGTACAAGCCCTTCATATACAATACACTCCCCATAGTCCTCCATATACTACAATACACTCCCATAGTCCTCCATATACTACAATACACTCCCCATAGTCCTCCATATACTACAATACACTCCCCATAGTCCTCCATATACTACAATACACTCCCCATAGTCCTCCATATACTACAATACACTCCCAATAGTCCACCATATACTACAATACACTCCTCATAGTACCCCATATAGTACAATATACTCCCCATAACCCAATACACTTCCCATAGTCCAATACACTCCCCATAGTCCTCCATATATAGTACAATACACTCCCCATAGTCCTCCATATATAGTACAATACACTCCCCATAGTCCTCCATATAGTACAATACACTCCCATAGTCCTCCATATAGTACAATACACTCCCCATAGTTCTCCATATAGTACAATACACTTCCCATAGTTCTCCATATAGTACAATACACTCCCCATAGTTCTCCATATAGTACAATACACTCCCCATAGTTCTCCATATAGTACAATACACTCCCCATAGTCCTCCATATAGTACAATACACTCCCCATAGTCCTCCATATAGTACAATACACTCCCCATAGTCCTCCATATAGTACAATACACTCCCCATAAGCCTCCATATAGTATAGAGCAGGGTTCCCCAACTCCAGTCCTCAAGGCCCACCAACAGGTCAAGTTTTCAGGATTTCCTTAGTATTGCCCAGGTGATAATTGCATCACCTGTGCAATACAAAGGAAATCCTGAAAACATGACCTGTTGGTGGGCCTTGAGGACTGGAGTTAGGGAACACTGGTATAGAGTATCAGAGTATAATTCAGCCCCCACCATAGAGTATAAAGCAGCTCCTACCATACAGTATAATGCAGCCCCATAGTCCTGCAGTATTATGGCCACCACATACTCACTGAAATACAATACTCAGCTCTGCTCATTCCTCTGTGGCTCTGGCTTCTGCAGTGCGTCTCAGCAGCTCCACTATCGGCACAGCATGTCATCGCGCCCGCTGCATCAGAGGCAGAGAGGGAATGATGGGAGAGAGAGGGTCATCTGACGTTCTGTCCTCCATCATTGCTTTCAACTGTATTGGCATCTATGATAGCCGTCCCCATAGCGGATGCATGGTGTTCCACTATTAGCGGCACGTCACTGGCTGGGGGCCCCTGGGCAAATGCCTAGTCTGTCTGCTCACTCACAGTATCAAAAAAATACAGTAAGAATAAATTTAGTAGGCTCACCATAGATTCTTACTATTGTTATATTAAAAGATTAGATCTTTATTACAAAATTAAAAAAATGTAATCCTAAAAATATAGACAACACCACCAACACCAGACAAAATGATTGATCACACCAAAGGGAGGTGCCTCACTCTGTCCTGACCCGAGTCTCCCTAACTGTCAGCAGAGGTTGGCACCCTAAAACCTGCGCAGTGGCGCCCCCACTCGGCAACGGCTTTCCCCGCTCACCCTATAGGGCCCCCTGCGCAGTGGCGCCCCCACTCGACGACGGCTTTCCCTGCTCACCCTATAGGGCCCTAATTATGGCATAATTAGGGCCCTATAGGGTGAGCAGGGAAAGCCGTCGTCGAGTGGGGGTGCCACTGCGCACGTTTTAGGGTGCCAACCTCCGCTGACAGGTAGGGAGACTCAGGTCAGGACAAGGTGAGGCACCTCCATTTGGTGTTATCAATCATTTTTGTCTGGTGTTGGTGGTGTTTTCTATATTTTTAGGATTAAAATTTTTTAATAATATTGTAATAAAGATCTAGTCTGTCTGCTCCCAACGCCGGCCCTGCTTGTTGTTTATATTCAGACTTTTAAAGCTGCACAAAAAAGGTAAAATTGTTTCATTACCTGTACAATGAAGCTGTAAATCTCTTTGATAGCAGATCACAAGAACCTTTTCTAAGTGGCAATGAACACACTTTCCTAAAAAGTAAAAAAATATATAAAATGATTATTAAAAACAAATACTTGGTCTCGCATGTTTTTTAAAAATCCTTTAATAAAGCCTATTGGAAAAAAAACCTTAACAACTACAGCAAAAAATACTACGTGCAACACCACGCTTAGGCTAAGTGCACACGTTCAGGAATATTTGCAGAAAATTCCTGAGCAAAAACTGACTTTTTCAGCGGTAAAAACGCATGCGTTTTCTCGCGTTTTTACCGCGGATTTTGCGCGTTTTTACTGCAAATTTTTCCTGAACATTCTAGCTCAATAATATAGCAGGAAAAACGCTAGTTTTCCGCGAAATTAATGAACATGCTGCTTTTTTTTCGCGGAAAAAAACGCACCATGTGCACAAAAATAGCAGAATTCATTCTAAATAATAGGATGCTGAATTCATGCGTTTTTTAAGCGTTTTTGCCGCAAAAAACCCGCGAATAATCCTGAACTTGAGCACTTAGCCTTAGGGCTCACTGAGACAAGCATATAATCATATAGTCAGACGCACCCTACACCTGGGAACTAAGAATAGATCTGAAAAAAGTAGCAATGCCATATTCCCAAGAACCACATCAAGCATTTTTGTAAAGCAGGTAGGTGAAAGAGGGAGTAACATGGCAGCCAATAAAGTATTACTTCTCTGCAGAGATGTGCTGGCTGTAAATGACGGCATTCATGTCACAACTCCAGAATCACACAGTGCAGTAGTAACAGGCAGGGGGCGCACTATTATATACTCCACCTCTGCTATGGAGGCAGCTTCTTTATACGTCACTATGTCAGATTGTTGATCTAAGCGGAAGTTCTATATGTGAATTTTACCCTCGGAGGTTAGAAAAGTCTTCCCGAACCTTCCCAGTGATCCAGGAGAGGATCCAATCCAGCTGTTGTTAGTAAGTGTAAGGTGCCTGCATGGAGCCAGGACACCGCGACGTGGAAGAGCAGTAATACTGGTTATACAGTGACCTAAGGAAGGCACAGATCACAGCGCTAAGCCTCGTTTATTGGTGCATCCCGTTTTTCTTGCTGGCATACCCGGATTTAAGATGTAATAATAAAAATATGGTTCATAAACAGCAATTAACTTTATTAGAAACCCAGCAGAGCAGCCCCGGCCGTCCTCAGCGCACTCTGTTTTACTCTAAGTGCATGGTCACATTTACAATACCTATCCATTTTTGGCTGTGCTTTATTGCATAGATTATTCTTTTGCATTTGGATGCAGATTTAAAGGCCAAGTTTTGCACAATTAAAGGGCTGGTTCAGATGAGCGCATTATAAGGACGTGTGCGGTCTGTGTGCCCCATGGAGCATACACATTACAGCCAATGTGCCAGTACACGTAGCCAATATTCCACATACACAAACAGTCTGCATGGGAAGAAAAAAAATAAGCCATCATGCAGTGCAATGGTCTGATCTACAGACCAGAGTAGGGGTATTGGCATCTTAGTAGGTGTGCCCGGCCTGAGGAACACATCAGTCCCATGATGAACCGCGGAGCCCTGTATTCATGCAGTTATTACCTGACACCATGCTCCGCAGCGCTTCTATTTCCCCTTATTACATACACGGTGATTCCTGCACCGGTACATCACCGGGGGGTAAGCTGCAGCCGATTCACACTTTATTAAAGCATGTAAACTGTCCCCAGTGCGTTGTCAGTGATGCAGTGTGCATCACTAACATTTTTTTTTCATTTAAAACGGCATTATAATCATGTGCAAAAAGGACTTTATATACTTATATGGTACCTGCTCATCGCCACCCACTCAATTTGCTTGATTTCCCTGCTTGCACCGATGTCACTGAAATCTCGCGCTTGCAGCCGTGCATGCGCAGTGTCGAGTGGACAGCTGGCTGCACTTGCGCAGTGTCGATTGGGAAGTCGAGCATGAGCCATGATGCGCGGCTGTCCACTCAAGACTGCACAAGCGCGGCTCCAGGCGACACACTGCGCAAACGCGGGATTCCGGTGACATCAAATTGAGTATGCGGCGACGTCCATGACTAAACGAGCAGGCACCATAATAACTATATAAAGCATTTTTGGACATTACTACAGCGCTATTTTTCATGAATAAAACATGTTAGTGATGCACATTGCACTAACAACAAACTGGGGACACTTTACATGCTTGAAATGACTCCAATTATCCAAAATGTCCTGAATATTACCTATCTGGCACTTCACATAAACTTAACAACACAATTGGACTTACATATCAATATAGCCAAACGAAGAGACCCAGAAAATAATGATTAAAAATTCAATATTTTATTAATGACAATTAAAATAATGACATAAAATTCCAAATAGGAGCATAGATCAAAGAAACGCCCAAAAACCTAGAGGAAAACATTTAGGCTACATGCTATACTGCGCGTGTACAACACCCATAATAACATATCGTCCCATCAATAAGAAAATATCACTGCCACAATCACAGCAAAATTAATCGTATATAGAGTATACTTTACCGGGAGATGTAAAATGGTAAGTGGTGACACACGAAGTGCTGCAGCCCAAACGTCTCCCCCTCACCCCGACGCACGTTTCGCTTCCCGCTTCTTCCGGGGGCGTACTAGAGGTGGGCAGTGAGGGGTTTATATACCAAACCCATGCAAACCTGTGCGCTCCAACAGACAGTACTTAAATCCAAAAGCGTTTTCACAATAAATATTTCATTATAACCGCTATATAGAGTCATTTCATTCTAGAGGAATTACATTTTTAAGGGATTGTATAAAAAAAATTCTGCTATTAAGCAAATTTTCTCGCCGTCATATCATATAACCACTTATAATATACATACTAATATACAAAAAAATATCTTAAAACACTTATTGGTGTAATATCAATGTGCAAAAAAATAGATTATAACATACCATATTATACAACATAATTCATCATCAATTATATCCATACATACATTTAAAGTGACAGTGCAATGTGAAATATACAAAACAGCCTCACATAAAAAAATTTTTTCAATAAATTACCAATTAATATACCATCAATATATAACTTCATTATATCAATTAATCATTTAAAGTGCTAGTGACCAAGTGAATTAGAATTTTTTACTATATTCCACAAAAATATATTATAAATAGTGTATTAACTCCGTGATTAATTCATCATAAAAAAACAATAAAAGAATAAAAAACACGGATTTTGGTAAGAACTTACCTGTAAAATCCTTTTCAGCGAAGAAGGAAGGGAGACACAGTCATTACTAGTGGGTAGGCGGAGCCCACATAGGATAAACACACCTCAGATTAAAAAAGTGTTGACCGGCCCCTCCAGCTATATAGGGCTCCTCCTACTCCAGCTCTCCAGTCGTACCCAAGCTTAAGGAAGAGCATCACCAGCGTAGAAACATAACCCCTTCTGAAGGACTTCAGAGAAAAAACAAGAAGACAGGTTATGCATATAGCCGAAACAACCACACAGTCCAGGTACTACTCACTGAACCTGACCACTGCGATGAGCTGGCAATGCTGGAACAGAGCCTTAGCGCGCCGACCTCAGCCCAGATAATCGCTATCAGAGAAGGGTCACGCCGCATCTGAAAACACAACAACACACTTCTGCCATGGGAGGGATGTGTGTCTCCCTTCCTTCTTCGCTGAAAAGGATTTTACAGGTAAGTTCTTACCAAAATCCGTGTTTCAGCTGCAGATGAAGGAAGGGAGACACAGTCATTACTAGTGGGACATCCCAAAGCAGTCCAAAAATAAGGGTGGGCAGAAAAGCAAAAAAGGCAGATACCCACAACCTAGATAAATGCGCAAATAGCGCTACCTACAAGTTCACAAGAACTTTTAAACTACAGCCGCCTGCAGGACCCTACGTCCTAAGGCCGCATCAGCGGAAGCACTGACGTCCACCTTATAAAATTTCGTAAATGTGTGGACGGAACGCCAGGTCGCCGCTCGGCAGAGCTGAGCTGCCGAGGCTCCTTGATGAAAAGCCCACGATGAACCCACAGCCCTTGTGGAGTGAGCTCGAATCTTAATCGGGCAGGGTTCGCCCTTAAGTCGGTAAGCCTCTAAAATGGCCGACCGAATCCAACGAGCTATAGAATCCTTGGAAGCTCGTTGCCCACGTCTACGACCTGCTGGAATCACAAACAGAGAATCAGACTTCCGAAAACTTTGAGTAATAGACAAATAGAACTTTAAAGCCCGCACCAAATCCAATGTGTGCAAGGCTCGTTCTTTCGCATTCCTTGGCTCCGGACAGAGCGAGGGCAACACAATATCCTGGTTAACATGAAACTGTGACACTACTTTAGGTAGAAAGTCGCCCCGTGTGCGAAGCACTAAGCGATCTGGGAGAAACTCCAGAAAAAGAGGCGAGCAAGAGAGAGCCGCCAACTCAGAAACCCTTCTCAAAGAAGTGACCACCATTAAGAAGGCAACCTTCCAAGAAAGCAAAGAAAGGCTAACAGAATCCATAGGCTCAAAAGGCCCATGTTGAAGAGCCTCCAAGACTAGATTAAGCCGCCAGGGAGACACAGGCGCCTTCCGCGGCGGAAACTGACGGGTTACTCTGCGAAAAAAGGAACGTATGTCCCTACGCAAAGCGATAGCCTTCCGAAATAGCAAGGACAGAGCAGAAACTTGCCCCTTCAGAGTGCTAACTGCCAAACCCCTGTCCAGACCGTACTGCAAAAAGGCCAACAAATTGGGAATGGAAAAACTCCTCGGGTTCCTAGGAACCCGAACACCACGAAAATAAGGCTTCCCAAGTCTTATGATAAATTCTAGTGGTAGCCGGACCTCTGGCAGCACACAGAGTGGCAATGACTTCGGCTGAAAAACCTTGACGGGTCAAGATTTCGGTCTCAAGAGCCACGCCGTCAAACGCAGAGACTTCAGGTCCGGGTGACGAACGGGCCCTTGGGTTAACAGGTCCGGGCGAAGAGGGAGTGGAAGTGGAGGCGCTGCCAGAAGTGACACCAGTGTCGAGAACCACGTCCTCCTTGGCCAATCTGGGGCTATCAACATAGCCGGGACTCTCTCCAGTCTGATCCGACACAAAACCAGAGGAAGTAAGGATATCGGCGGGAACACATAAATTAGCTCGAAATGGTCCCAAGGAGCCACCAGAGCATCCACCGCCACAGCCTTCGAGTCCTTGTACCTGGACATGAATGTCGGTAACTTGGCATTGAACCTGGATGCCATCACATCCACTTGGGGAGTTCCCCAACGGGAGCACAGCAGCGCAAAAATTTCCGGATGAAGACTCCATTCTCCGGGATCCATCTTTTCGCGACTCAGGAAGTCCGCTGTGATATTCTGAACTCCTGGAATGTGAATCGCAGAGATGGCTGACACCCCGGCCTCGGCCCATACCAGGATTCGAGACACTTCCATCATGAGCCTGAAGCTCCTCGTTCCACCTTGATGGTTGATATACGCGACCGCCGTCGCGTTGTCTGTCTGCACTCGGACTGGTAGACCGCTTAAAGGGACCGTCCAGTGTTGGAGGCAAAGAAAAATTGCCCTCAATTCCAGGATGTTGATCGGCAGGACAGACTCTTCCAACGACCATACTCCCTGAATCCAGAGACCGTTCCAGACGCCCCCCCAGCCCGTCAGGCTGGCATCGGTGGTTATGATCGACCACCTCGGAGGAAGGAAGGACTTCCCCAGGGATAACGCTTCCGGACGTAACCACCATTCTAGCGACTCTCTCACCCTGTGGGAGATGATGACACTGCAATCCAGTGAAAACCGTGATCGATCCCAACAGTTCAAGATGAGCATTTGGAGAGCCCTGGAATGAAATTGGGCAAACGGAATTGCTTCCATTGACGCCACCATCAAACCCAGAAGGCGCATACACCTTCGAAGGGACATTGCTGTTGCAGACTTCATACCCTGCACATGGTGAAGAAGACTCGCTTGCTTGTCTGAGGGCAGAGACACCACTGCTCGTACCGTGTCGAACTGCATTCCTAAAAACAGGATTGACTGCGACGGTTCCAGGGACGACTTCTCCCATTGATCAGCCACCCGAAGTCCTCCAGGAGCTGAAGGGATAAATCGCGAGCCGTCACCGCCTCCTCCTTTGAGGACGCCACAATCAAAAGGTCGTCCAGATAGGGAAGAATCGTAACCCTCTGTCTTCGCAGAATCGCCATGAGAGGAGCCAGAATTTTTGTAAAAACTCTGGGTGCTGAGGCCAGACCGAATGGCAGGGCCACAAACTGGTAATGGTCCTGACCTATGGCAAAACGCAGGAAGCGTTGGTGGGCACTTCCGATGGGGACATGCAAATAAGCGTCGCGAATGTCGATTGACACCAAAAAATCGTTCTGCGACAAGGCTGCCACAACTGAGCAAGTGACTCCATGCGGAATTTTCGGGTGCGGACATGTCGATTCAATCTTTTGAGATCCAGAATGGGACGAAATTTGTCCTCCTTTTTGGGGACATACAAAGAGGTTGGAATAAAAACCTCTTCCTTGGTCCTCCGGTGGAACTGGTACCACCACACCTTTCTGTAGAAGGGAATCGACCTCACCCGCGTCACCTAGATGTCCGACACGCGGGAAGCCCAAGTCGGCTTGAATTGGAGCAGGCGACCTCCCACTCGAGAGCCCTCGAGTGAGACCCTGGCGTCAGTCCGTCTTAGCGGGCTTTTTGTCAGCTTCCCGCTTGTCTTGGCGGAAGCTCTGTTTCCAGGGAGTGCGAGATTTCTGAGCGCTCTTTTTTCCCGAAAAAGAGGGACGACCCGATCCCCAAGAGGGCTGACCAAACCGTCCCCTGGACCGAAAGGACCGCCGACTACCACCGGCACTATGCCTGCCAGACGCAGAGGCCACAGCTCTTCGTTGCGGTAAAGCCGTTTCTTTTGCCTTTGCTTTGGCAATCAGCTCAGTGAGGTCAGATCCAAATAGCTGACCACCTTTGTAAGCTAAAGAAAGCAAACCTTGCTTGGAAACCGCGTCTCCGGTCCACTGTCTAAGCCACAGAGCTCTCCTGACTGTGATCGCCGAGGATTGTGCCCTGGACAGCATGGAGGCAGTATCCAAACCTGCATCACTGCCATATCGAGCTGCATCCTCCAATGACTTGAAAAGCCCCTCTACCTCGGATAGTGGGGATCCATCTTGCCACGCCATCCGTAGACGGTCTAACCAGCTCAAGGAGGCTTTACAAGCACAGATGGATCCTAGCACAGCTCTGAATCCATGACCCGCGGCCTCGTAGATGGATTTTGCCGCCATCTCCGTTTTTCTGTCCAGCGGATCCTGCAGACTCGCCTTCCCTTTAACAGGAAGTAATGAGGATTTGCTAAGCTGGGATAAAGGGACATCCACTTCAGGAGAAGGAATCCAATTAGCACTCAACTCCGTAGTACACGGATACAGTGTCTCAAAAAACCGTGTCCCCTGAAAACGTTTATCTGGACACAGGCGTTCCTTCTCCACTGCCTCATTAAGCTCATCCAGAGCTGGTAAGGCTGATCGCGACCTATGCGACCCCTGAAACATCCGGGCCGACTTACCAGGACGTCTAGTTACCTCCTCCGGTAACTGAAACGCCTCCCTCATGGCTCCAATAAAAGCCTCTGTTCGGCTCAAAAGAGAGGCAGATTGTCCCTGCCGATCCTCCTTATCCGAATCGGATATCTCACCATCCGAGCTTGGAGGGGAGCCCTCCATATCAGAAATCTCTGAGTCGCTACGTGAGAAAGATGGCACCGGCCTGTGTCGCTTCCTACCATGAGAGGATCTAGCTGACACCCAATAACCTAGAAGGTCAGACAGGCCATCAATAGAACGAGCGAGGGCATCCATTTTGGCGTCACTGTAACCTCCGACCGCTGCGCTTGACGCCGTCGAGGTCTGCGTGTCAGATACGCGAGACTGATCCTGTAGCGGATCTGGGAGACGGTCCGCTCCTGGACCCTGATCCGACATGCCCTCACACAGTATATGGCAGGTAAAAACCTGTCAGCAACTAGAACAGTGTGGTTTTCAAAGGCAAAATGAACGCTGAAAGGTTAAAGCTCTTAAATAGAGAGCTACCCCAGCTTTTGTCTCCCAATAAAGGGTTAACCGCCAAAGAAGGGGTTAATGTCGCAGACTCTCCACAACCCTTGTTTAATGAAAAGGGTGTGCGAGCCGCAGGTGCCTCTTATGAGGTAACAGCTGCAGGACAGTGTTCAAAGGTATGCCACATTAAACAAGAACGTCAACGAGATCGCTAACATATTGCGCTGATTTGTATATCGCAATACCAAAGTCGCTAAAGAGATCGCTAACCACTTATGCGTCGTCAATGAGATCGCCCACCGTGGAAGCTACTAGCGACATAAAAAAACGATACAAAAGAAAAACGATCGCAAAATTATGCGTCGCTAATGTGATCGTAGCGGGAGCGTTCCGTGTGACAATACCTTGTCCTGCGCTGAGGGGGTCAAGCTTCTGCCTGACAGGTAGAGGCGACTCACCCAGCTGGCGGTGGTGTAGTGTCTCCTTTCGGTCGGTCGGGGAGAGCAGAGAGTGAGGAGCCCGAGGAGGCCGTCAGTAATGGCCGCCGCGCTAGAGGAGAGAAGCCGGAAGGAAAAAGGCAGGATAAAGCGCGCGCTCAGAGCGCTTCCTGCCTATGAAAAAATGGGAGAGCGCGAAGCCACGCCCCCCGCCGGTTTCAAAAAAAGCACGCGATTCACTCCGCTCTCCGCTCCCATGTCCTGCAGGCATCCACCTGCGGACAAAAGTACACAATCACCACACTGAATACATGTAGCAGCGGCTGCCGCAGCGGCCGCTGAAGCACTCAAACACATTAAAATGTGGAGTACTCACCTAGCTGAGCGCCACAGGGATTCCTCAGAGATTTGTGGCGCTGTGCCCGTAGCTTCCCCCCAGGGCGGGGAACGCAGTGACCCCAGAAGCGCGGTTTGCGTCCCCGCCAGGGAAGCAATCCTCATCCTCCAGGGCCGGCAGGGTTCTGCAGGGACCACCTTACAGGGTAATACAGATCTGCCAAGGGAGAGGTGGGAGTCCAGCAGCGCTGAGACCCCTGAGACCTCTAGACCATTGGCGGTCCAAGTCTCTGTCCGACTAAAATAAAAAAATCTTCTGAGGAGCTGCTTCCAGCAGCGACTATCCTCTGTGAACCTCAAATTTTAGACTGGAGAGCTGGAGTAGGAGGAGCCCTATATAGCTGGAGGGGCCGGTCAACACTTTTTTAATCTGAGGTGTGTTTATCCTATGTGGGCTCCGCCTACCCACTAGTAATGACTGTCTCCCTTCCTTCATCTGCAGCTGAAAAAAAGAATAAAATAATAATAATAAACAATAAAAAATATAATAAAAAATAATAAATAATAATTAAAAATTAATATAAAATGATACAAAAATAATATTAATACAAAAAGTGAATAATGATCATCGACGACCAGCCAAAGTCCATCAGTATTATATTGCAATTAATCCCTCACTGGTGTTTCACAACTAATTTAGTTGTTAATTATTATTTGTATTTTAGATGGATTATTGGGAAAGTATGTCATATTCTGGATATTGGACCACCCAAGAAATCTGTAGCGCTTGATGAAACACCAGTGAGGGATTGATTGCAATATAATACTGCACAATTACAGAATACTGACCTTTCCCCCTATCACCACACAATTACAGAATACTGACCTTTCTCCCCATCACCGCACAATTACAGAATACTGACCTTTATCTCTATCACCGCACAATTAAGCCCCCGTGACATACATCTCCCGCCTCGACTACTGCAACATCCTTTTCTGTGGCCTCCCTGCTAACACCCTCGCACCTCTCCAGTCCATCCTTAACTCTGCTGCCCGACTAATTCATCGCTCTCCTCGCTACTCCTCCGCATCTCCCCTCTGCAGATCTCTTCACTGGCTCCCATTCCCTCAGCGAATCCAAATCAAATTACTAATACTGACCTACAAGGCCATCTATAACCTGTCTCCCCCATATATCTCTGAACTAATCTCCCGATATCTTCCCTCACGTAATCTCCGGTCCTCCCAAGAGCTCCTTCTCTCCTCCACACTTATTCGCTCCTCACCCAACCGCCTCCAAGACTTCTCCCGAATATCCCCCATCCTCTGGAATTCTTTGCCCCAACACGTCCGACTATCAACCACTCTCGGATCCTTCAGACGGAACCTGAAAACCCATCTGTTCAGGAAAGCCTACAGCCTGCAATAACCCTGCTACCTCCTCACCACTACCGGAGATATCGCCTCAACCAACACCGGAACTGCTGCATTCCCCCAACCTGCTGTCTCCTTGTCCCCACTCCCGTAGAATGTAAGCCCGAAAAGGCAGGGTCCTCTCCCCTCTGTATCAGTCTGTGATTGTTAGTTTGTTTACTGTAAGTGATATCTGTAATTTGTATGTAACCCCTTCTCATGTACAGCATCATGGAATCAATGGTGCTATATAAATAAATAATAATAATAATAATACAGCGATCTCGCTAGCGAGATTGCTGCTGAGTCACTAGTTTTGTGACGCAACAGCGATCTCCCCAGCGATATCGCTGTGTGTGACATTCAGCGACGATCAGCCCCCTGCTGGGTATCGCTGATCGTCGCTGAATGTTCTGGACATTTTTTTACTCATTGGTCTCCTGCTGGTCAGCACGCATCGCTGCGTGTGGCAGGCAGGAGACCAGTGATCAGCTGGTAACCAATGTACACATCGGGTTTCCAGGCGCCGGGCGGTGCCTAGAAACACGATGTGTACGTTAGATACCAGCGCGCTGCTGCAGGGGAGCTGGTAAGCAAGGTACACATCGGGTTTCCAGGTGCCGCGCAGCGCCTGGAAACCCGATGTGTACCTTGGTTACCAGCTCCCTGCACCAGCGAGCTGGTATCTAAGGTACACTGCGGGTAACTAAGCGACGTTACCCGCAGCGTCGCTGTCCTGATCGCTGCCTGTTTGGCAGCTCAGCAGCGATCATGTAGCGACACACCAGCGATCCTGACAAGTGCATATCGTTGTCGGGATCGATGGTGTGTCGCTATGTGTGACGGGGCCCTTACAGAATACGGACCTTTAACTCTATCACCGCACAATTAAGCCCCCGTCTAACACAGCGATCTCGCTAGCGAGATAGCTGCTGAGTCACTAGTTTTGTGACGTAGCAGCGATTCTCCCAGCGAGATCGCTGTGTGTGACCCTGCTGGGTATCGCTGATCGTCGCTGAATGTCCTGGACATTTTTTTGATCGCTGGTCTCCCGCTGACAGGCACGCATCGCTGCGTGTGACAGGCGGGAGGCCAGCGATCCGCTGGTAACCAAGGAACACAGCGGGTTTCCAGGCGCGGGGCTGTGCCTGGAAACCCGCTGTGTACCTTGGATACCAGCGCCCTGATGCAGGGAGCTGGTAACCAAGGTACACAGCGGGTTTCCAGGCACCGCATCAGGACGCTGGTATCCAAAGTACACTGCGGGTAACTAAGCGATGTTTGGCAGCTCAGCAGCGATCATATAGCGATACACCAGCGATCCTGATCGTTGTCGGGATCGCTGGTGTATCGCTATGTGAGACCCGGGCTTTACAGAATACTGACCATTCCCCCTATCACCGCACAATTACAGAATACTGACCTTTCCTCCTATCACCGCACAATTACAGAATACTGACCTTTCCTCCTATCACCGCACAATTACAGAATACTGACTATTCCCCCTATCACCGCACAATTACAGAATACTGACCTTTCCTACTATCACCGCACAATTACAGAATACTGACCTTTATCTCTATCACCGCACAATTACAGAATACTGACCTTTCCTACTATCACCGCACAATTACAGAATACTGACCTTTATCTCTATCACCGCACAATTACAGAATACTGACCTTTATCTCTATCACCGCACAATTACAGAATACTGACCTTTCCTCCTATCACCGCACAATTACAGAATACTGACCTTTCCTCCTATCACCGCACAATTACAGAATACTGACCTTTATCTCTATCACCGCACAATTACAGAATACTGACATTTCCTCCTATCAAGACACAATTACAGAATACTGACCTTTCCCCTATCACCGCACAATTACAGAATGCTGACCTTTCTCCCTATCACCACACCATTACAGAATACTGATCTTTATCTCTATCACCACACAATTACAGAATACTGACCTTTCCCCTATCACCACACAATTACAGAATACTGACCTTTCTCCCCATCACCGCACAATTACAGAATACTGACCTTTCCCCCTATCACCACAATTACAGAATACTAACCTTTCCCCCTATCACCGCACAATTACAGAATACTGAACTTTCCCCATATCACCGCACAATTACAGAATACTGACCTTTCCCCCTATCACCACACAATTACAGAATACTGACCTTTCCCCCTATCACCACACAATTACAGAATACTGACCTTTCCCAATATCACCGCACAATTACAGAATACTGACCTTTATCTCTATCACCGCACAATTACAGAATACTGACCTTTCCTCCTATCACCACACAATTACAGAATACTGACCTTTCCCACTATCACCGCACAATTACAGAATACTGACCTTTCCTCCTATCACCGCACAATTACAGAATACTTACCTTTCTCCCCATCACCGCACAATTACAGAATACTGACCTTTCCCCCTATCAGCACACAATTACAGAATACTGACCTTTCCCCCTATCACCGCACAATTACAGAATACTGACCTTTCCCCCTATCACCGCCCAATTACAGAATACTGACCTTTCCCCCTATCACCACACAATTACAGAATACTGACCTTTCCCTCTATCACCGCACAATTACAGAATACTGACCTTTCCCCCTATCACCGCACAATTACAGAATACTGACCTTTATCTCTATCACCACACAATTACAGAATACTGACCTTTCCCCCTATCACCACACAATTACAGAATACTGACCTTTCCCCCTATCACCGCACAATTACAGAATACTGACATTTCCCCCTATCACCGCACAATTACAGAATACTGACCTTTCTCCCCAGCACCGCACAATTACAGAACACTGACCTTTCCTCCTATCACCACAAAATTACAGAATACTGACCTTTCCTCCTATCACCGCACAATTACAGAATACTGACCTTTCCCCATCACCGCACAATTACAGAATACTGACCTTTATCTCTATCACCGCACAATTACAGAATACTGACCTTTATCTCTATCACCGCACAATTACAGAATACTGACCTTTCCCCCTATCACCGCACAATTACAGAATACTGACCTTTCCCCTATCACCGCACAATTACAGAATACTGACCTTTCCCCCATTACCGCACAATTACAGAATACTGACCTTTCCTCCTATCACCGCACAATTACAGAATACTGACCTTTATCTCTATCACCACACAATTACAGAACACTGACCTTTATCTACCTTTATCTCTATCACCGCACAATTTCAGAATACTGACCTTTATCTCTATCACTGCACAATTACAGAATACTGACCTTTCTCCCTATCACCGCCCAATTACAGAATACTGACCTTTCCCCTATCACCGCACAATTACAGAATACTGACCTTTCCCCTGTCACCGCACAATTACAGAATACTGACCTTTATCTCTATCACCGCACAATTACAGAATACTGACCTTTCCCCCTATCACCGCACAATTACAGAATACTGACCTTTCCCCCTATCACAGCACAATTACAGAATACTGACCTTTCCCCCTATCACCGCACAATTACAGAATACTGACCTTTCCCCCTATCACCGCACAATTACAGAATACTGACCTTTCCCCCATTACCGCACAATTACAGAATACTGACCTTTCCTCCTATCACCGCACAATTACAGAATACTGACCTTTATCTCTATCCCCTGTGAGACAGTGAAGGGGTGTGTGCTGGACGGCGTGTATATCTCGCCCAGGTTTCTTAGCTGGGGCGCATAAATAGGTTGTCAGTGCGGTGTTCATTCCATTCCTGTCTGGGACAGGTTTGCAGTGCAACCCGGAGTGAACACAGCTGCTTAATTAGGCAGCCATAAGTACCTGCTTGAGAAGTTCAGAGGGGGCTCTATCTCTCAGTCTGGATCTGACTTCAGACGCCATTGGAGCCTCATGTGAGCTGCACGCTGGTAACTACTGAACATATGTGTTGTTTTGGGCACAGGCTATTAGAGTCTGGACCCGGATAGAAAGGGTAATCTATCTAAGTGTAATTAGTGGCGGGACACGCCTAGGCTTTATGTTTATGATTTTGTTTTAATTTATGTTCTGTTTGCTGTGGACTTTAATAAAACTGGTTGCGGCCAGTTTTTAACAGAACCACTGTCTGTGAGTGGTCTCTTTATGCCACTCCGTCTCCCCAAGACGGCGATCCCAGAGCTATATCCCTGAAAAACTTACAATTGGTGCTTGAATGCTGGGGCAGCACAGTGGCTGAAGACTTTGAAAAAAAAAAAAAAAAAAAAAGGTGTCTGCACCGCAAAACTGAACCTATTGTGGAGAAGACTGTGGAGTGTATATGTCTTGGGTGAAGGTTGTCAGCCAGCCCAAGATGTCCGGCAGTATGGAGGAGCTCGTTAAGCAGCTGGCCCAGAACCAGCAGGCCATGCAGCAGCAACATCAGCAGGCCATGCAGCAACAACAGCAGGCCATGCAGCAACAACACCTAGAGGCCCAGCGGAGCCAGCAGCAACAGCAGGAAACCAACCGGTTGTTACTGGAGCAGGTTGCAGCACTAAAAAAAACTCCTAGCACCTCGTCCCCGAATGAAGACGCCGGGTTACTGGCATTATCCGCTGTAAAGAAGGCGGTAAAACAGACTCTGCAGAAGATGACGCCTCATGACGATGTGGAGGCATATCTGGCTATATTTGAGAGACTGGCAGAGAAGGAGAATCTGCCACAATCTGAATGGGCTATGGTGGTCGCGCCCTATCTGACTGGGGAACCCCAAAAAGCCTATTTTGACCTCAGCGAGCAGGACAGCAAAAACTATACTAAGTTGAAAGCGGAGATTCTTGCCCGCCTGGGTGTGACGAGGGCAGTCCGTGCCAGGAGAGTCCATAACTGGAGATACAGGCGAGACAAGCCTGCTCGCTCACAAATGTATGACTTGATTTCTTTGGTAAAAAAGTGGTTGGAACCTGACGTCAGCACCCCTGCCCAAATGGTTGAAAAGGTGGTGCTGGACCGGTACATCTGGGCCCTTCCCCCTGAGGTCCAGCTCTGGGTCGGACAGGGAGACCCCAAAGATGCCGATCAACTGGTCAGCCTAATAGAAAGGTATTTCGCCACCAAAGACTATCTACGTGACCAGCCGTCCGAGCGATCATCAGTTCGGAATACCCGGCCTCCGTCATCTCCCGGTAAGAGGGTTCCAGCTGTGGGGGCAAGGGGGGCTGTTGATAGTCCGGGTCAGCCCCGAGGGGACATGTATGAGCGGAAGGGTGATACTTACCTACCAGGAGAACCCAGACCTAGGAAGGTCTCCCCGTCTGAACACCCTGACCTGAGACAGTGTTGGAGATGCCGTGAACGGGGTCATATTTCAGCCAATTGTCCACTAGTGGGGGAACCTATGGACTGTGACGCTGGACAGTCTCTCTCGTTCCTCGCCGAGCCCGTGTGCGTGGCCACCCTAGTCGAGGAGACTGGCCCACAGCTGTGTCAGGTCGTGATAAATGGGTGCCCAGTACAGGCCCTACTCGACTCAGGAAGTCGAGTGACTCTGATACATGCTAGTCTGGCTGATGGGAACTTCGTCACAGATAGGTACCTAAGCGTGGTGTGCATACATGGAGACGTCAAAGTCTACCCAGTAACCTCCTCAGACTTCGTCACAAAACTCGGGGAGATCTCATATGAAGTGGGGGTAGTGAAGAACTTGATGCATCCCGCCATATTGGGTCGTGACTTTCCCCTGTTTTGGGGTCTTTGGGAAAAAAATGTTTCTGCTGGACAGTGTGATGAAGCTCCTACTGAGGGTGCGCAGTCCCGAGGAGCGGAACACAAGGCTAGTGGGCCGTTAAACTTATGTGATAATGATGACCATGATAATGATGATGATCATGATGATGATGATGACCATGATAATGATGCTGATGCTGATAGTAATCATGATAATGATATTGATAATGATGATGACTCTAAAAAAAAATGATGAATTTCCATTTCAGGTGATGTTGGGGGAGGGGGAGGATGTTTCTCTAGAACAGAATGTCCCTGACCTACCGGTGTCCCGTGGCAATTTTGGGAGTGAGCAATTGCAAGACCCCACTCTTAAACATGCCAGGGAGAATATAACTGTTCTGAATGAGATCCCACAAGAGCCCGGCTCTGATGAAAAATTTCCCCATTTTGCCATGAACAATGACCTGCTGTATAGGGTCACTAAAGTAAAGGGAGAGGCCGTGAGTCAGCTCCTGGTACCTAAGTCATATAGAAGTATGGTGTTAGGTTTGTCCCATAACCACGTGCTGGGTGGGCACCTGGGGATGGACAAAACCCAGGAAAGAATTCTTCAGAGGTTTTACTGGCCCGGGGTTTATCGAGATGTGGAGGATTATTGTAAAACCTGCCCCTCGTGTCAGATAAATGCTCCGGTGTCTCACTTCCGGAGTCCATTAATCCCGCTGCCGGTTATAGAAATACCCTTTGAAAGGGTAGCAATGGACTTGGTAGGTCCTATTGTAAAATCAGCCAGGGGACACCAATACATCTTAGTTGTCCTTGATTATGCAACCCGGTACCCCGAGGCGGTCCCTTTAAGAAATATGGCATCTAAAAATATTGCACGGGAACTTTTTCATATGTTTTCCAGGACAGGAATTCCTAAAGAGATCCTCACGGACCAAGGCACACCTTTTATGTCCAAAGTGATGAAGGAACTGTGTAAGTTGCTTAAAATCTCGCACATTCGGACATCTGTGTATCACCCCCAGACGGATGGGTTGGTTGAACGTTTTAATAAAACATTAAAACATATGTTAAAGAAAGCAGTAGAGAAAGATGGGAGGGACTGGGACTACCTGTTACCCTACTTATTGTTTTCGGTCAGAGAGGTTCCCCAGGCCTCTACGGGATTTTCTCCCTTTGAGTTGGTGTATGGTCGGCATCCGGGGCTTGCTGGACATAGCCAAGGAGGTTTGGGAAACCGAGACAACTCCATACAAGAGTGTTATAGAGCATATTGCCCAGATGCAAGAGAGGATGGCTAAAATTATGCCATTGGTGAAGAATCATCTGCAGAGAGCCCAAGAAGCTCAAAGCAGAGTCTATAATCGGTCAGCAAAAATTAGGTCTTTCAACCCCGGGATCGAGTCCTAATTCTAATTCCCACGGTGGAAAGTAAGTTTTTGGCCAAGTGGCATGGTCCATACGAGGTCGTACAAAAAGTGAGCGAGGTTACTTACAAAGTACACCAACCCGGGAGACGGAAGCCCTACCAGATATATCATATCAATCTGATCAAGCCCTGGAGGGACAGAGAGGCATTGTTGGCCTCGGGTGAAGTAGAGAAAGGGGTAAAACCATCTCTACCTCCTGTGACCATTGGTGAGACATTGTCCGTGCACCAAAAACAGGAAGTACGGGAGTTTCTGCAGAAAAATCGGCAGAGGTTTTCTGACTTGCCCGGCCGGACTTCTCTCGTAAAACACCATGTCGAGACTGAGCCCGGTACTAAGGTCAAAATAAAACCGTACAGAATTCCAGAAGCCCGCAGAAAGATAGTCTCTACTGAAATCAAACGTATGCTAGACCTCGGGGTCATTGAGGAGGCCCAAAGCGAGTGGTGTAGCCCGATTGTTCTGATCCCAAAACCTAATGGAACCTGGAGGTTCTGTAATGATTTCAGAAAGTTGAACGAAGTGTCAAAGTTTGACGCATACCCGATGCCACGGGTAGATGAGTTAATCGAGAGGTTAGGGGGTGCCCGTTATATTACAACCCTCGATCTGACAAAAGGGTACTGGCAGATACCCCTATCTGAGGAGGCAAAATAAAAAACGGCCTTTGCAACCCCGGAAGGTTTGTTTCAGTATCTGGTGATGCCATTCGGGTTGCATGGAGCCCCAGCTACCTTTCAGAGGCTTATGGACCAGATCCTACGCCCGCATCAAGCCTATGCAGCTGCCTACCTGGATGATGTGGTAATTTTCAGTTCTGATTGGGAGAGCCACCTCGCTAAGGTACAAGCGTCTTAGACTCGATAGGCGGAGCTGGGCTGAACATAAACCCAGAGAAATGTGCAATTGGCCTAGAAGAGGCCAAGTACTTGGGCTATGTGATTGGCAGAGGGCTGATCAAGCCACAAATCGATAAAGTAGAGGCAATTCGAAACTGGCCTGTACCCCTCACAAAACGACAGGTCAAAGCATTTTTGGGCATCACTGGGTACTATCGCAGATTCGTACCAAATTATGCCTCCATTGCTGCCCCATTGACTGACCTGACAAAAGGGGGGAAGTCCAAAATGATAAATTGGAATCCGGAGGCAGAAAAAGCATTTCTGTCGTTGAAAATGGCTTTGTGTCAAAGACCAGTTCTGGTCACCCCTAATTTCAGGGAAGAGTTTCTTGTTCAAACTGATGCCTCTAATGTGGGGTTAGGGGCGGTGTTATCACAGGTCGTGAAGGGTGAAGAACACCCAGTCCTGTATCTAAGTCGAAAAATGACACCGGCTGAACAAAATTATGCCATTGTGGAGCGAGAGTGCCTCGCAATCAAATGGGCGCTGGACTCCCTACGGTATTACCTCTTGGGTAGGAGATTTAAATTGCAATCAGACCATGCTCCTCTGACATGGATGAAGCAGAACAAGGAAAGGAATGCCAGGGTGACAAGGTGGTTCCTTTCACTTCAAGAGTTCAATTTCTCGGTTGAGCATAGACCTGGGAAATTACAGGGTAATGCTGATGCCTTGTCCAGAGTTCACTGTCTCTTCGGAATTTCTGACCAGTCCTCCGGTCTGGAGAAGAGGGGGGGGATATGTGAGACAGTGAAGGGGTGTGTGCTGGACGGCGTGTATATCTCGCCCAGGTTTCTTAGCTGGGGCGCATAAAATAGGTTGTCAGTGCGGTGTTCATTCCATTCCTATCTGGGACAGGTTTGCAGTGAAACCCCGGAGTGAACACAGCTGCTTAATTAGGCAGCCATAAGTACCTGCTTGAGAAGTTCAGAGGGGGCTCTATCTCTCAGTCTGGATCTGACTTCAGACGCCATTGGAGCCTCATGTGAGCTGCACGCTGGTAACTACTGAACATATGTGTTGTTTTGGGCACAGGCTATTAGAGTCTGGACCCGGATAGAAAGGGTAATCTATCTAAGTGTAATTAGTGGCGGGACACGCCTAGGCTTTATGTTTATGATTTTGTTTTAATTTATGTTCTGTTTGCTGTGGACTTTAATAAAACTGGTTGCGGCCAGTTTTTAACAGAACCACTGTCTGTGAATGGTCTCTTTATGCCACTCCGTCTCCCCAAGACGGCGATCCCAGAGCTATATCCCCTGAAAAACTTACACCCCACACAATTACAGAATACTGACCTTTCCCCCTATCACCACACAATTACAGAATACTGACCTTTCCCCCATCACAGCACAATTACAGAATACTGACCTTTCCCCCTATCACTGCACAATTACAGAATACTGACCTTTCTCCCCATCACCGCACAATTACAGAATACTGACCTTTCTCCCCATCACCGCACAATTACAGAACACTGACCTTTCCCCTATCCGCACAATTACAGAATACTGACCTTTCCCCATCACCGCACAATTACAGAATACTGACCTTTCCCCTATCACCGCACAATTACAGAATACTGACCTTTCCCCTATCACCGCACAATTACAGAATACTGACCTTTCCCTATCACCGCACAATTACAGATACTGACCTTTCCCTATTCACCCGCACAATTACAGAATACTGACTCTTTCCCTATCACCGCCAATTACAGAATACTGACCTTTCCCCCTATCACCGCACAATTACAGAATACTGACCTTTATCTCTATCACCGCACAATTACAGAATACTGACCTTTTCCCTATCACCGCACAATTAAGAATACTGACCTTTCCCCTATCACCGCACAATTACAGAATACTGACCTTTCCCCTATCAACGCACAATTACAGAATACTGACCTTTCCTCCTATCACCGCACAATTACAGAATACTGACCTTTCCTCTATCACCGCTACAATTACAGAATACTGACCTTTCCCTATCACCACAATTACAGAATACTGACCTTTCCCTATCACCGCACAATTACAGAATACTGACCTTTCCTCCTATCACCGCACAATTACAGAATACTGACCTTTCCTCCTATCACCGCACAATTACAGAATACTGACCTTTCCTCCTATCACCGCACAATTACAGAATACTGACCTTTCCCCTATCACCGCACAATTACAGAATACTGACATTTCCCCTATCACAGCACAATTACAGAATACTGACCTTTCCCCCTATCACCGACACAATTACAGAATACTGACCTTTCTCCCCATCACCGCACAATTACAGAATACTGACCTTTCCCCCTATCACACACAATTACAGAACTAGACCTTTCCCCTATCACCGCACAATTACAGAATACTGACCTTTCCCCCTATCACCGCACAATTACAGAATATGACCTTTCCTCCTATCACCACACAATTACAGAATACTGACCTTTCCCCCTATCACCACACAATTACAGAATACTGACCTTTCCCCTATCACCGCACAATTACAGAATACTGACCTTTACTCTATCACCGCACAATTACAGAATACTGACCTTTCCCTATCACCGCACAATTACAGAATACTGACCTTATCCATCACCGCACAATTACAGAATACTGACCTTTCCTCCTATCACCGCACAATTACAGAATACTGACCTTTCCCTCTATCACCGCACAATTACAGAATACTGACCTTTCCTCTATCACCGCACAATTACAGAATACTGACTTTCTCCCTATCACCGCACAATTACAGAATACTGACCTTTCCCCCTATCACCACACAATTACAGAATACTGACCTTTCCCTCTATCACCGCACAATTACAGAATACTGACCTTTCCCCCTATCACCGCACAATTACAGAATACTGACCTTTATCTCTATCACCACACAATTACAGAATACTGACCTTTCCCCTATCACCACACAATTACAGAATACTGACCTTTCCCCCTATCACCGCACAATTACAGAATACTGACATCTCCCCCTATCACCACACAATTACAGAATACTGACCTTTCTCCCAGCACAGCACAATTACAGAATACTGACCTTTCCTCCTATCACCACACAATTACAGAATACTGACCTTTCCTCCTATCACCGCACAATTACAGAATACTGACCTTTCCCCCATCACCGCACAATTACAGAATATTGACCTTTCCTCCTATCACCGCACAATTACAGAATACTGACCTTTCCCCCTATCACCGCACAATTACAGAATACTGACCTTTCCCCCATTACCGCACAATTACAGAATACTGACCTTTCCCCCATTACCGCACAATTACAGAATACTGACCTTTCCTCCTATCACCGCACAATTACAGAATACTGACCTTTATCTCTATCACCACACAATTACAGAACACTGACCTTTATCTCTATCCCCACACAATGACAGAATACTGACCTTTCCCCCTATCACCGCACAATTACAGAATACTGACCTTTATCTCTATCACCGCACAATTTCAGAATACTGACCTTTATCTCTATCACCGCACAATTACAGAATACTGACCTTTCCCCCTATCACCGCACAATTACAGAATACTGACCTTTCCCCCTATCACCGCACAATTACAGAATACTGACCTTTCCCCTATCACCGCACAATTACAGAATACTGACCTTTCCCCTATCACCGCACAATTACAGAATACTGACCTTTCCCCATTACCGCACAATTACAGAATACTGACCTTTCCTCCTATCACCGCACAATTACAGAATACTGACCTTTATCTCTATCCCCTGTGAGACAGTGAAGGGGTGTGTGCTGGACGGCGTGTATATCTCGCCCAGGTTTCTTAGCTGGGGCGCATAAAATAGGTTGTCAGTGCGGTGTTCATTCCATTCCTATCTGGGACAGGTTTGCAGTGCAACCCAGAGTGAACACAGCTGCTTAATTAGGCAGCCATAAGTACCTGCTTGAGAAGTTCAGAGGGGGCTCTATCTCTCAGTCTGGATCTGACTTCAGACGCCATTGGAGCCTCATGTGAGCTGCACGCTGGTAACTACTGAACATATGTGTTGTTTTGGGCACAGGCTATTAGAGTCTGGACCCGGATAGAAAGGGTAATCTATCTAAGTGTAATTAGTGGCGGGACACGCCTAGGCTTTATGTTTATGATTTTGTTTTAATTTATGTTCTGTTTGCTGTGGACTTTAATAAAACTGGTTGCGGCCAGTTTTTAACAGAACCACTGTCTGTGAGTGGTCTCTTTATGCCACTCCGTCTCCCCAAGACGGCGATCCCAGAGCTATATCCCCTGAAAAACTTACAATTGGTGCTTGAATGCTGGGGCAGCACAGTGGCTGAAGACTTTGAAAAAAAAAAAAAAAAAAAAAGGTGTCTGCACCGCAAAACTGAACCTATTGTGGAGAAGACTGTGGAGTGTATATGTCTTGGGTGAAGGTTGTCAGCCAGCCCAAGATGTCCGGCAGTATGGAGGAGCTCGTTAAGCAGCTGGCCCAGAACCAGCAGGCCATGCAGCAGCAACATCAGCAGGCCATGCAGCAACAACAGCAGGCCATGCAGCAACAACACCTAGAGGCCCAGCGGAGCCAGCAGCAACAGCAGGAAACCAACCGGTTGTTACTGGAGCAGGTTGCAGCACTAAAAAAAACTCCTAGCACCTCGTCCCCGAATGAAGACGCCGGGTTACTGGCATTATCCGCTGTAAAGAAGGCGGTAAAACAGACTCTGCAGAAGATGACGCCTCATGACGATGTGGAGGCATATCTGGCTATATTTGAGAGACTGGCAGAGAAGGAGAATCTGCCACAATCTGAATGGGCTATGGTGGTCGCGCCCTATCTGACTGGGGAACCCCAAAAAGCCTATTTTGACCTCAGCGAGCAGGACAGCAAAAACTATACTAAGTTGAAAGCGGAGATTCTTGCCCGCCTGGGTGTGACGAGGGCAGTCCGTGCCAGGAGAGTCCATAACTGGAGATACAGGCGAGACAAGCCTGCTCGCTCACAAATGTATGACTTGATTTCTTTGGTAAAAAAGTGGTTGGAACCTGACGTCAGCACCCCTGCCCAAATGGTTGAAAAGGTGGTGCTGGACGGTACATCTGGGCCCTTCCCCCTGAGGTCCAGCTCTGGGTCGGACAGGGAGACCCCAAAGATGCGATCAACTGGTCAGCCTAATAGAAAGGTATTTCGCCACCAAAGACTATCTACGTGACCAGCCGTCCGAGCGATCATCAGTTCGGAATACCCGGCCTCCGTCATCTCCCGGTAAGAGGGTTCCAGCTGTGGGGGCAAGGGGGGCTGTTGATAGTCCGGGTCAGCCCCGAGGGGACATGTATGAGCGGAAGGGTGATACTTACCTACCAGGAGAACCCAGACCTAGGAAGGTCTCCCCGTCTGAACACCCTGACCTGAGACAGTGTTGGAGATGCCGTGAACGGGGTCATATTTCAGCCAATTGTCCACTAGTGGGGGAACCTATGGACTGTGACGCTGGACAGTCTCTCTCGTTCCTCGCCGAGCCCGTGTGCGTGGCCACCCTAGTCGAGGAGACTGGCCCACAGCTGTGTCAGGTCGTGATAAATGGGTGCCCAGTACAGGCCCTACTCGACTCAGGAAGTCGAGTGACTCTGATACATGCTAGTCTGGCTGATGGGAACTTCGTCACAGATAGGTACCTAAGCGTGGTGTGCATACATGGAGACGTCAAAGTCTACCAGTAACCTCCTCAGACTTCGTCACAAAACTCGGGGAGATCTCATATGAAGTGGGGGTAGTGAAGAACTTGATGCATCCCGCCATATTGGGTCGTGACTTTCCCCTGTTTTGGGGTCTTTGGGAAAAAAATGTTTCTGCTGGACAGTGTGATGAAGCTCCTACTGAGGGTGCGCAGTCCCGAGGAGCGGAACACAAGGCTAGTGGGCCGTTAAACTTATGTGATAATGATGACCATGATAATGATGATGATCATGATGATGATGATGACCATGATAATGATGCTGATGCTGATAGTAATCATGATAATGATATTGATGATGACTCTAAAAAAAATGATGAATTTCCATTTCAGGTGATGTTGGGGGAGGGGGAGGATGTTTCTCTAGAACAGAATGTCCCTGACCTACCGGTGTCCCGTGGCAATTTTGGGAGTGAGCAATTGCAAGACCCCACTCTTAAACATGCCAGGGAGAATATAACTGTTCTGAATGAGATCCCACAAGAGCCCGGCTCTGATGAAAAATTTCCCCATTTTGCCATGAACAATGACCTGCTGTATAGGGTCACTAAAGTAAAGGGAGAGGCCGTGAGTCAGCTCCTGGAACCTAAGTCATATAGAAGTATGGTGTTAGGTTTGTCCCATAACCACGTGCTGGGTGGGCACCTGGGGATGGACAAAACCCAGGAAAGAATTCTTCAGAGGTTTTACTGGCCCGGGGTTTATCGAGATGTGGAGGATTATTGTAAAACCTGCCCCTCGTGTCAGATAAATGCTCCGGTGTCTCACTTCCGGAGTCCATTAATCCCGCTGCCGGTTATAGAAATACCCTTTGAAAGGGTAGCAATGGACTTGGTAGGTCCTATTGTAAAATCAGCCAGGGGACACCAATACATCTTAGTTGTCCTTGATTATGCAACCGGTACCCCGAGGCGGTCCCTTTAAGAAATATGGCATCTAAAAATATTGCACGGGAACTTTTTCATATGTTTTCCAGGACAGGAATTCCTAAAGAGATCCTCACGGACCAAGGCACACCTTTTATGTCCAAAGTGATGAAGGAACTGTCTAAGTTGCTTAAAATCTCGCACATTCGGACATCTGTGTATCACCCCCAGACGGATGGGTTGGTTGAACGTTTTAATAAAACATTAAAACATATGTTAAAGAAAGCAGTAGAGAAAGATGTGAGGGACTGGGACTACCTGTTACCCTACTTATTGTTTTCGGTCAGAGAGGTTCCCAGGCCTCTACGGGATTTTCTCCCTTTGAGTTGGTGTATGGTCGGCATCTGCGGGGCTTGCTGGACATAGCCAAGGAGGTTTGGGAAACCGAGACAACTCCATACAAGAGTGTTATAGAGCATATTGCCCAGATGCAAGAGAGGATGGCTAAAATTATGCCATTGGTGAAGAATCATCTGCAGAGAGCCCAAGAAGCTCAAAGCAGAGTCTATAATCGGTCAGCAAAAATTAGGTCTTTCAACCCGGGGATCGAGTCCTAATTCTAATTCCCACGGTGGAAAGTAAGTTTTTGGCCAAGTGGCATGGTCCATACGAGGTCGTACAAAAAGTGAGCGAGGTTACTTACAAAGTACACCAACCCGGGAGACGGAAGCCCTACCAGATATATCATATCAATCTGATCAAGCCCTGGAGGGACAGAGAGGCATTGTTGGCCTCGGGTGAAGTAGAGAAAGGGGTAAAACCATCTCTACCTCCTGTGACCATTGGTGAGACATTGTCCGTGCACCAAAAACAGGAAGTACGGGAGTTTCTGCAGAAAAATCGGCAGAGGTTTTCTGACTTGCCGGCCGGACTTCTCTCGTAAAACACCATGTCGAGACTGAGCCCGGTACTAAGGTCAAAATAAAACCGTACAGAATTCCAGAAGCCCGCAGAAAGATAGTCTCTACTGAAATCAAACGTATGCTAGACCTCGGGGTCATTGAGGAGGCCCAAAGCGAGTGGTGTAGCCCGATTGTTCTGATCCCAAAACCTAATGGAACCTGGAGGTTCTGTAATGATTTCAGAAAGTTGAACGAAGTGTCAAAGTTTGACGCATACCCGATGCCACGGGTAGATGAGCTAATCGAGAGGTTAGGGGTGCCCGTTATATTACAACCCTCGATCTGACAAAAGGGTACTGGCAGATACCCCTATCTGAGGAGGCAAAATAAAAAACGGCCTTTGCAACCCCGGAAGGTTTGTTTCAGTATCTGGTGATGCCATTCGGGTTGCATGGAGCCCCAGCTACCTTTCAGAGGCTTATGGACCAGATCCTACGCCCGCATCAAGCCTATGCAGCTGCCTACCTGGATGATGTGGTAATTTTCAGTTCTGATTGGGAGAGCCACCTCGCTAAGGTACAAGCCGTCTTAGACTCGATAGGCGGAGCTGGGCTGAACATAAACCCAGAGAAATGTGCAATTGGCCTAGAAGAGGCCAAGTACTTGGGCTATGTGATTGGCAGAGGGCTGATCAAGCCACAAATCGATAAAGTAGAGGCAATTCGAAACTGGCCTGTACCCCTCACAAAACGACAGGTCAAAGCATTTTTGGGCATCACTGGGTACTATCGCATATTCGTACCAAATTATGCCTCCATTGCTGCCCCATTGACTGACTGACAAAAGGGGGGGAAGTCCAAAATGATAAATTGGAATCGGAGGCAGAAAAAGCATTTCTGTCGTTGAAAATGGCTTTGTGTCAAAGACCAGTTCTGGTCACCCCTAATTTCAGGGAAGAGTTTCTTGTTCAAACTGATGCCTCTAATGTGGGGTTAGGGGCGGTGTTATCACAGGTCGTGAAGGGTGAAGAACACCCAGTCCTGTATCTAAGTCGAAAAATGACACCGGCTGAACAAAATTATGCCATTGTGGAGCGAGAGTGCCTCGCAATCAAATGGGCGCTGGACTCCCTACGGTATTACCTCTTGGGTAGGAGATTTAAATTGCAATCAGACCATGCTCCTCTGACATGGATGAAGCAGAACAAGGAAAGGAATGCCAGGGTGACAAGGTGGTTCCTTTCACTTCAAGAGTTCAATTTCTCGGTTGAGCATAGACCTGGGAAATTACAGGGTAATGCTGATGCCTTGTCCAGAGTTCACTGTCTCTTCGGAATTTCTGACCAGTCCTCCGGTCTGGAGAAGAGGGGGGGGATATGTGAGACAGTGAAGGGGTGTGTGCTGGACGGCGTGTATATCTCGCCCAGGTTTCTTAGCTGGGGCGCATAAAATAGGTTGTCAGTGCGGTGTTCATTCCATTCCTATCTGGGACAGGTTTGCAGTGCAACCCGGAGTGAACACAGCTGCTTAATTAGGCAGCCATAAGTACCTGCTTGAGAAGTTCAGAGGGGGCTCTATCTCTCAGTCTGGATCTGACTTCAGACGCCATTGGAGCCTCATGTGAGCTGCACGCTGGTAACTACTGAACATATGTGTTGTTTTGGGCACAGGCTATTAGAGTCTGGACCCGGATAGAAAGGGTAATCTATCTAAGTGTAATTAGTGGCGGGACACGCCTAGGCTTTATGTTTATGATTTTGTTTTAATTTATGTTCTGTTTGCTGTGGACTTTAATAAAACTGGTTGCGGCCAGTTTTTAACAGAACCACTGTCTGTGAATGGTCTCTTTATGCCACTCCATCTCCCCAAGACGGCGATCCCAGAGCTATATCCCCTGAAAAACTTACACCCCACACAATTACAGAATATGACCTTTCCCCCTATCACCACACAATTACAGAATACTGACCTTTCCCCCATCACAGCACAATTACAGAATACTGACCTTTCCCCCTATCACCGCACAATTACAGAATACTGACCTTTCTCCCCATCACCGCACAATTACAGAATACTGACCTTTCTCCCATCACCGCACAATTACAGAACACTGACCTTTCCCCCTATCACCGCACAATTACAGAATACTGACCTTTCTCCCCATCACCGCACAATTACAGAATACTGACCTTTCCACCTATCACCGCACAATTACAGAATACTGACCTTTCCCCCTATCACCGCACAATTACAGAATACTGACCTTTATCTCTATCACCGCACAATTACAGAATACTGACCTTTATCTCTATCACCGCACAATTACAGAATACTGACCTCTCTCCCTATCACCGCCCAATTACAGAATACTGACCTTTCCCCCTATCACCGCACAATTACAGAATACTGACCTTTCCCCTATCACCGCACAATTACAGAATACTAACCTTTCCCCTATCACCGCACAATTATAGAATACTGACCTTTCCCCCTATCACCGCACAATTACAGAATACTGACCTTTCCTCCTATCAACGCACAATTACAGAATACTGACCTTTCCTCCTATCACCGCACAATTACAGAATACTGACCTTTCCTACTATCACCTAACAATTACAGAATACTGACCTTTATCTCTATCACATCACAATTACAGAATACTGACCTTTATCTCTATCACCGCACAATTACAGAATACTGACCTTTCCTCCTATCACCGCATAATTACAGAATACTGACCTTTCCTCCTATCACCGCACAATTACAGAATACTGACCTTTCCTCCTATCACCGCACAATTACAGAATACTGACCTTTATCTCTATCACCGCACAATTACAGAATACTGACATTTCCTCCTATCACCACACAATTACAGAACACTGACCTTTCCCCTATCACCACACAATTACAGAATACTGACCTTTCTCCCCATCACCGCACAATTACAGAATACTGACCTTTCCCCCTATCACTACACAATTACAGAATACTAACCTTTCCATCTATCACCGCACAATTACAGAATACTGACCTTTCCCCTATCACCGCACAATTACAGAATACAGACCTTTCCTCCTAAACCACACAATTACAGAATACTGACCTTTCCCCCTATCACCACACAATTACAGAATACTGACCTTTCCCCTATCACCGCACAATTACAGAATTACTGACCTTTATCTCTATCACCGCACAATTACAGAATACTGACCTTTCTCCGTATCACCGCACAATTACAGAATACTGACCTTTATCTCTATCACCGCACAATTACAGAATACTGACCTTTCCTCCTATCACCACACAATTACAGAATACTGACCTTTCCCACTATCACCGCACAATTACAGAATACTGACCTTTCCTCCTATCACCGCACAATTACAGAATACTGACATTTCTCCCCATCACCGCACAATTACAGAATACTGACCTTTCCCCCTATCACCACACAATTACAGAATACTGACCTTTCCCCCTATCACCGCACAATTACAGAATACTGACCTTTCCCCCTATCACCGCCCAATTACAGAATACTTACCTTTCCCCCTATCACCACACAATTACAGAATACTGACCTTTCCCCTTTATCATCGCACAATTACAGAATACTGACCTTTCCCCCTATCACCGCACAATTACAGAATACTGACCTTTATCTCTATCACCACACAATTACAGAATACTGACCTTTATCTCTATCACCGTACAATTACAGAATACTGACTTTTTCTCCGTTATCACCACACAATTACAGAATTCTGACCTTTATCTCTATCACCGCACAATTACAGAATACTGACCTTTCCCCCTAAAACCGCACAATTACAGAATACTGACCTTTCCCCTATCACCGCACAATTACAGAATACTGACCTTTCTCCTATCACCGCACAATCACAGAATACTGACCTTTCCCCCTATCACCGCACAATTACAGAATACTGACCTTTATCTCTATTACCGCACAATCAGGGTGGATAAAAATCAATGATTTTTTTAAAAAAAAACAAAAAAATCGGATTTTTTTGATTTAAATCGGATTTTTTGATTTAAATCGGATTTTTTTGATTTAAATCGGATTTTTTTCAATAAACTGCTTTTTGAGGAAAATATTTTACCATCCAAAGGTTCTTCCATCATGAGATAAAGCTGAGTTGTTTAACTCAGTAGAATAAAGGCTGTATATGTGTAACATTCACAATGCCATGCTCTTCCAGAGGTTTCTGTAGGATTAGTGGGCAGTTTGTCTCCTATATTATCACAGACGCTCGCTTTACTTACGCAGTTCTCAAAACTGAATTTGACTCCGCAGAGGTCCCAGCCTCTTCTTCACGGCAAAAATGTTACAACATGAACAGAGTTGAGAAAAAGACCTTAATCCTATTGTTCTACAAAACCTATGAATACAGAATCAACCCCTTCAGTGCCAAGTCCAAGAAGTTAGACAATATGTTTCTGATTGTTTGGAGTGGAATTAGATCTGCACAACACAAGAAGAATGTGAATCTAAGTGTGAGGAGGAGGAAGGGCAAGCAGACAAGAAAATGAAAGTGAAACTTTGAGCACAATACTGCAGCATAGCCACAGACAAACAAGTCTGGATCTGTTTGTGTGTACGATCTGAGGTTTATTACATTCTTTCCTTATAATGGCAGCAGGCCGAGAAATAAAATCTGAAAAATAATTGTAAAATGTTTGGTATTTCCACTTTTAAACACTAGCCAGAGCAGCTGCTGAAATATAAACTGCTAGCTCGTATTGCGACAGTAGTAAATGCAGGCGGGGTCTGATCACGTGTGACTTCTCTCCTCCGTTACTAGGTGTTTGTAATAACAGAGGATGTAGTTTAGGCTCACAGAGCGGAGCCATTGCGGAGCCATTTTGTTGGGGACTGCCAGTGATACTGACAAGTAGGCTGTCACTGAGGACGACCGGCACCATCTATTCTGTTAGTTCATGCTGCTCGCTGTATTATAAACTGAGCACAGATACGTGGAGAGTATCACACACTGGGATTATTCACAGCACATGACACACTGCATGTATCTAGATACAGTGCTGAGTGTAGTGTATCGCATTATGGGATTAGATACACCGGTCTGGGGCATATCGCGCATGATGAAATTAGATACAACCGGTCTGGGGTGTATCGCACATGATGAAATTAGATATACCGGTCTGGTAGAAAACTTTGATTTAAATCACTGATTTAAATCAAGCCTTACTGACTAGTGATTTAAATCGTGATTTAAATCGTGATTTAAATCAGTTTGATTTAAATCAAATCCACCCTGCGCACAATTACAGAATACTGACCTTTATCTCTATCACAGCACAATTACAGAATCCTGACCTTTCCCCTATCACCGCACAATTACAGAATACTGACCTTTCCCCCTATCACCGCACAATTACAGAATACTGACCTTTCTCCCCATCACCGCACAATTACAGAATACTGACATTTCCTCCTATGACCACACAATTACAGAATTACTGACCTTTTCTATCACCGCACAATTACAGAATACTGACCTTTATCTCTATCACCACACAATTACAGAATACTGACCTTTCCCCCTATCACCAACAATTACAGAATACTGACCTTTCCCCCGATCACCACACAATTACAGAATACTGACCTTTATCTCTATCACCGCACAATTACAGAATACTGACCTTTATCTCTATCACCGCACAATTACAGAATACTGACCTTTATCTCTATCACCGTACAATTACAGAATACTGACCTTTCTCCGTATCACCACACAATTACAGAATACTGACCTTTATCTCTATCACCGCACAATTATAGAATACTGACCTTTCCCCCTATCACCGCACAATTACAGAATACTGACCTTTATCTCTATCACCGTACAATTACAGAATACTGACCTTTATCTCTATCACCGTACAATTACAGAATACTGACCTTTCTCTGTATCACCACACAATTACAGAATACTGACCTTTATCTCTATCACCGCACAATTATAGAATACTGACCTTTCCCCCTATCACCGCACAATTACAGAATACTGACCTTTCCCCCTATCACCGCACAATTACAGAATACTGACCTTTCCTCCTATCACCGCACAATTACAGAATACGGACCTTTCCTCCTATCACCGCACAATTACAGAATACTGAACTTTCCTCCTATCATCGCACAATTACAGAATACTGACCTTTCCCCCTATCACCGCAAAATTACAAAATACTGCCTTTATCTCTATCACCGCACAATTACAGAATACTGACTTTTCCGTATCACCACACAATTACAGAATTCTGACCTTTTCTCTATCACCGCACAATTACAGAATACTGACCTTTCCCCCTAAAACCGCACAATTACAGAATACTGACCTTTCCCCTATCACCGCACAATTACAGAATACTGACCTTTCCTCCTATCAACGCACAATCACAGAATATGACCTTTCCCCTATCACCGCACAATTACAGAATACTGACCTTTATCTTATTACCGCACAATTACAAAATACTGACCTTTATCTCTATCACAGCACAATTACAGAATCCTGACCTTTCCCCCTATCACCGCACAATTACAGAATAACTACCTTTCCCCCTACA
>JARQOD010000009.1:149224150-149311050 GCA_033576555.1 Oophaga sylvatica
TACTGATTTCAGGGGACATCTCCCCCAACCCTGGTCCACCATCCCCCAACCTCAATCCCTACCCTACCTCATACCGAAACCATAATAATCTTATTAATATTACTTGCACTCCCTCATCTCCTTCTTTCAATTGTGCCCTCTGGAATCCACGGTCTGCATGCAACAAGCTATCCTTCCTGCACAACTACTTTCTGAACCACTCTCTTAATCTGTTGGCCCTCACTGAAACCTGGATTCAGGATTCTGACACTGTCTCCCCTGCTGCCATTTCCTATGGTGGTTTACAGTTCTCCCATTCCCCGAGACCCACAAACAGACATGGTGGTGGAGTTGGCATACTCCTGTCCCCACAATGCACTTTCCAGGTCATCCCCCCAATTCCATCACTCTCATTCCCTTCTTTTGAGGTCCACACCATCAGGCTCTTCCATCCCCTCTCCCTCAGAGTAGCGGTCATATATCGGCCCCCAGGCTCACCCACCCAGTTCCTTGACCACTTCTCAGCCTGGCTGCCGCACTTCATGTCCTCAGAACTACCAACCCTTATCCTTGGAGACTTCAACATCCCATTAACAGCCCTACTTCCACATCTGCATCTCAGCTTCTATCACTAACCACTTCTCTAGGCCTCTCACAGCTTTCAACCTCTGAGACACACAAGGATGGCAACACCCTTGACCTGGTCTTTGTCCGCCTCTGTTCAATCTCCCACCTAAATAACTCACCGCTTCCACTCTCTGACCACAACATTCTCTCCTTCACGCTCACAAATCCTCCACCACCCCAGCGCACTCCTACCTACCACACATTCAGAAATCTACAAGCCATTAACCCTCAGACACTTTCAGACTCCCTACACTCATCGCTGTCCCCAATCTCCTCTTTTTCCTGTCCTGATCTGGCTGTTCATCACTACAATGACATTCTTAAAAGCACCCTTGACCAAGTAGCACCGCTCACCCTCAGAACCTCCAAACACACAGTAAAACAGCCCTGGCTCACATTGCAAACTCGACTTCTTCAGCGATGCTCTAGGAGTGCTGAACGCCTCTGGAGAAAAACCCGCACACCAGAAGACTTCATCCACTTTAAATTCATGTTAAGAACTTATAATGCTGCCCTTCACCTCGCCAAACAGACCTACTTCACCACACTGATCTCCTCACTAGCCAACAACCCCAAGAAACTTTTTGACACTTTTCACTCCCTCCTCAGGCCAAAAGCACAAGCCCCTATCACAGACATTTGTGCTGACGACCTGGCCTCCCACTTTATAGAAAAAATAGATACTATCCGTCAGGAAATCTGCTCTCAACCACCAAGTGCTGTGACTCCCATCCCACCCTGCATTTCCCCTGGCTCACTTTCCACATTTGATCCCATCACAGAAGAAGAAGTCTCCAGACTCCTCTCTTTCTGTCGTCCGACTACATGCACTACCGACCCCATCCCCTCACATCTCCTCCAGTCTCTCTCTCCAGTTGTCACAACTCACCTAACTACAATCTTTAATCTCTCACTCTCCTCTGGCATTTTCCCATCCTCCTTCAAACACTCCATCATTACTCCATTACTAAAGAAACCCGCTCTTGACCCTTCCTGCACAAACAACTACAGACCGGTCTCCAATCTCCCCTTCATCTCTAAACTTTTGGAGCGCCTAGTCTACTCCCGCCTGGACTACTGCAACGCTCTATTACTTGGCCTCCCCATTACTCGACTATCCCCTCTCCAGTCCATCCTTAATGCAGCAGCCAGGGTCATCCATCTAGCTAATCGGTACTCGGACGCGTCCGCTCTTCGCCAGTCCTTACACTGGCTGCCCATTCATTATAGGATCCAATTCAAAGTACTGGTTTTCACCCACAAAGCTCTCCACAGTGCAGCACCCCCCTACATCTCCTCCCTCATTTCTATCTATCGGCCTAACCGACTGCTGCGCTCTGCAAACGACTTTCGACTAACCTCTGCACTAATCCGTACCTCCCACTCCCGACTCCAAGACTTCTCCCGCGCTGCGCCAATCCTCTGGAATGCTCTACCCCAAGAAATTAGGACTATCCACAATTTGCATGGTTTCAGGAGCTCCCTCAAAACACATTTGTTCAGAGTGGCCTATCACATTCACTAACCAAAGTTGTTCTATGTTTAAGTGTGTATGTGTAGCCCATTCACTATCTCCATCCATGCCTCACTCCCTCAAGATGGCTGGACCATCATTGTAAATGCACCATTGTATATACACACCTGTACTTTGTATCTCCCCCACCTCATTGTAGATTGTAAGCTCTCACGAGCAGGGTCGGCTTATTTTGCTTTAATTATTGTATTGTTAACGTTGTTACCTATGACTTGTGTTTTGAAACTGTTAAACTGTAAAGCGCTGCGGAATATGTTGGCGCTATATAAATAAAGATTATTATTATTATTATTATTATAACATTTGGCTCCAGTACTTCAGAGACCTCTATAAAGACATCCCAAAGGAAGAACTAAACCAAGAACAGGAAAACATAATGGCAAAACTAAAAGCAATGGAGGAAAAAGTAAAAAATTTCCAAAACCCAGTAGATACACCTATTACATTACAGGAAGTAGCAGAGAGAATCTCTTCCATAAGATGTAGAAAAGCCGGTGGCCTGGATGGAATCCTACCAGAAATGCTGAAGTACAGCCCACCAGAAATACAGGCTGCAATGGTTAAACTCTTCAATATTGTGCCGGCTACTTCCCTCGTACCTGGAACCAAGGCCTCATCACACCCATCCACAAGAATGGGGACAGGTATGACCCAGCCAACTACAAAGGCATATGTGTCAGCAGCAACCTGGGGAAACTGTTCAACAGCATCCTGAACAAGAGGATCCTCAGTTTCCTCACCGAACATAACGTCCTCAGCAAGAGCCAAGCAGGGTTCATGCCAAACCACCGCACCACTGACCACATCTATACCCTGCACAGCCTCATTCAGAGACACGTCCACAATACAAAGAACGGGAAGATATTCGCCTGTTTCGTGGAATTTAAAAAGGCCTTTGATTCGGTGTGGCACCCGGGCTTATTCCTGAAACTGCTGGAGAGCGGAATAGGAGGAAAGACCTACGATGTTATCAAAAGCTCCTACACCGAGAACCTCTGCAGTGTG
This sequence comes from Oophaga sylvatica, assembly GCA_033576555.1. NCBI lineage: Eukaryota > Metazoa > Chordata > Amphibia > Anura > Dendrobatidae > Oophaga > Oophaga sylvatica. The sequence continues at coordinate 149,227,296 of JARQOD010000009.1, forward strand.
AGTGTGAACGGTAAAAGAACGGCTTATTTCCAGCAGAGCCGTGGAGTCAGACAAGGCTGCAGCCTAAGTCCAACGCTCTTCAACATTTACATCAACGAGCTGGCTACCGCTCTGGAATCTTCCACAGCACCAGGTCCCACCTTCCACGACACCCAGGTGAAATTCCTGCTGTATGCAGACGACCTGCTGCTTCTGTCACCAACCGAGAAAGGCCTCCAAGACAACCTGAAAATCTTAGAGAAATTCAGCTCCACCTGGGCACTACCGGTCAACCTAAAGAAAACCAACATCATGGTGTTCCAGAGGAGAAAGAGAAAATTAGACCAGTACCCTTCATTTGTCCTCAACAACTGCGCCCTTACAGGAACAGACAAATATACCTACCTGGGCCTAGAGATTCACCGGTCAGGAAGCTTCAAACAAGCCATAGAGACCCTGAAAGACAAGGCATGTAAAACCTTCTATGGCATCCGAAGGAAACTTTACCATCTGAAGCCACCAGTGAGGGTCTGGTTAAAAATCTTCGACTCGGTCATCGCCCCAATCCTCCTGTATGGCAGTGAAGTCTGGGGTCCTCACACCTACCCAGACTGGTCAAGATGGGATTCCAGCCCAACAGAAATATTCCACCTGGAATTCTGCAAGCACCTTCTCCAAGTCCATCGGAGCACCTCCAACAGTGCCTGCCGGGCCGAGCTGGGCAGATTCCCTCTACACCTAACGGTTCTAAAGAGGGCACTGTCATTCCGGGCTCACCTACGTAGGAGCAATCCAAGCTCCCATCACCATAAAGCCCTTACACACGTAGGTGAAACAGAAAAACTAGGACCCTCGGAACAGCTCACCCAAACCCAACCTGACCAGAACACCAATCACAACAACCTGACAAAAGCCGAAATCAGGAAGATGGTAGACGAAGGCCAGGAGAGGTATGTCAGTGACTGGAAGAACGACATCATCAGCTCCCAGAAACTGACCATGTACCGGAGTCTACAGAGAGACTACAGTCTGGCCCCATACCTGGAGAAACTCCCGGACCCCAGAGACCGCCAGATCCTGAGCCGGTATAGACTCAGCGCTCACAGTCTGGCCATCGAATCCGGTCGACACAGGCAGAGCTACAAGCCCAGGGAGGAAAGACTATGCCAACACTGTGACCAGGAGGCCATAGAGGACGAAACCCACTTCCTGCTACACTGCTCCAAATACTCAGCGGTGAGGGACACTCACTTCAGGAGACTCTCACATCTCTTCCCGGATTTCATCACCATGAAGGAGGAAGAGAAAACATATATCTTGCTGGGGGAAGAAGAGAGAGCAGCGGAGATAGCAGCGCGGTACGTGAGCGAATGTCATAGACTGCGAGATAGAGAACTATGATATGCCATGGACTTCTATAGCCCCCACCCCGGATCTGCCCCCATCACCCCACCCTATGCCATGGACTTTTATAGCCCCCACCCTGGACCTGCGCCCCCATCACCCCTCCCTATGCCATGGACTTCCATAGCCCCCACCCTGGATCTGCCCCTACTCAACATCCCTATCCCCCTTTTGTACACTTGCTTTGGCAAAACTAATGTGTATTTAGCCAATAAAGCTTCTTTGAATTTGACTGGATACACTGCCCTATACACTGCCCCCTAGTGACCGCATATACTGACCCCAGTGACTGCATACACTGCCACCTAGTGACCGCATACACCCACCCCCCAAGTGATCGCATATACTGCCCCCTAGTGACCGTATATACTGCCCCCAGTGACCGTATACACTGCCCCCTAGTCCGTATACACTGCCCCCTAGTGACCGCATACACCTCCCCAGGGACAGTATACACCCCCCCTAGTGACCGCATACACTGCCTCCTAGTGACTGTATACACTGCCCCAGTGACCATACACTGCCCCCTAGTGACCGCATACACTACCCCTGGTGACCACGTACACTGCCCCCAGTGACTGTATACACTGCCCCCCAGGGACTGAATTCACCCACCCAGTGACCCCATACACTGCCCCTATACACTGACCCCAGTGACCGTATACACTGCCCCCAGTGACCGTATACACTGCCCCCCTAGTGACCGCATACACCCCCAATGACTGCATACACTGCCTCCTAGTGACTGTATACACTGCCCCCAGTGACTGTATACACTGCCCCCAGTGACCGTATACACTGCCCTCTAGTGACAGCATACACCTCCCCAGTGACAGTATACACCCCTCTAGTGACCGCATACACCCCCAATGACCGCATACACTGCCTCCTAGTGACTGTATACACTGCCCCAGTGACCATACACTGCCCCCTAGTGACCGCATACACTACCCCTGGTGACCACGTACACTGCCCCCAGTGACTGTATACACTGCCCCCCAGGGACTGAATTCACCCACCCAGTGACCCCATACACTGCCCCTATACACTGACCCCAGTGACCGTATACACTGCCCCCAGTGACCGTATACACTGCCCCCCTAGTGACCGCATACACCCCCAATGACTGCATACACTGCCTCCTAGTGACTGTATACACTGCCCCCAGTGACCGTATACACTGCCCTCTAGTGACAGCATACACCTCCCCAGTGACAGTATACACCCCCCCTAGTGACCGCATACACCCCCAATGACTGCATACACTGCCTCCTAGTGACTGTATACACTGCCCCAGTGACCATACACTGCCCCCTAGTGACCGCATACACTGCCCCCTAGTGACTGCATACACTGCCCCCCAGTGACCGTATACACTGCCCCCAGTGACCGCATACACTGCCCCTATACACTGCCCCCTAGTGACAGCATACACCTCCCCAGGGACAGTATACACCCCCAATGACTGCATACACTGCCTCCTAGTGACCGTATACACTGCCCCCTAGTGACCGCATACACTGCCCCCTAGTGACCGCTTTCTACACCTCTCCTGTCAGAACCTCACGCTGACAGGACACGCCCACTAGTGACGTTCTTCCGTCACTCTCAGTAAGCGCTTCCTGCCTGTAGTCGGGCGGTCCTGTTGTCTCCTCCGGCCGCGCTGCCTTCTCCACACGCCGCACAGGTGCGTGCATCCCCGGGGCATCTTGTGCTCGGTATTATTTGCTCTTCTACATGTATCTGCCCTTCTTCCTGCCTCCTCTGCCCCCGCGCATGTCTGCCGCACATCCTCTGTCATCTCCCGGAGCCTCCCATGTCTCAGACGCTCCTCAGTGTCTCTGTCTGTGTTCACACTGCTCCCTACACGTCCCTATTCCTCGGTGACGCCGTGGATCGCGCTACACTAAGCCGCTATGTGCGAGACTCGGCCTAAGGCTCAGCAATTCTACTACTCCCGCTGAGGGTCTGCAGCCCTGGACCTGAGGGTCTGCGGCCCGGGGTCCTGGGAGCCGAGGGTCTGCGGCCCGGGAGCTGAGGGTCTGCGGCCCGGGGTCCTGGACGAGGCGCGCCGGGAGTGAGGGTCTGCGGCCGGGGTCGGAGCCGGGGTTGCCGGGAGCTGGTCTGTTTGAGATGTCACTGTAGCAGATGGGTGACTGATGACGCTGTTCAGCATCTGTTTATTGGATCCATCACCCATAGTCTGTATCCGTTAAACAGTTGCATGTGAACGCTGCCATGCAGAGGCATCTGTCACCCATAACTGTATATTAAAGGGCTGTGGCGTCACCACATATTGCTGATCTATCCATGGAATAGGTAATCAGATCTGTGGGGGTTTGATTAGCAGCACCCCCACCTGTCAGGTGCCAGTTACTCTGTCGGCCACAAGATAAAAACCATTTTGAACACTGCATAGTGGGTCACTTTAACCAAATGACGCTGATGATGGAGATTTTGATGATACTCCATGGATTTTTTGTTCACATGACTGAAATCATCACTTTCCTGCGCTCTGATAGGTCGGATTGTGTATAAAATGTACGTGTATACTGGGCAATGTGAATATTCCATCAATGTCTCCTGGCGTGAGCTGGGCCAGTCGTGGGTGCCCTGCGTGGCGCCATCACTGGTTTGCTGAGTGGCGCAGTTGCAGTGGGCACTGTTGTCTCTGTTTATGGCTCGGCCCTCCATGGCCCATGTGCTGTAGGGATGAGGCCAGTATCATGGCTTACGGTGCAGGACTGCCCTCAGGGGCCAATCCTTGAAGTAAGGGCATGTCTGCTCCAGGGTTTCTGGGCCAGAGGATCTGTTACCAGCATGACTGCATAGAAATAGATCTGATGAGGCCGGTGTACTTTGCGAATCCTATAATCATGATTGCTGTGTAATTGTTTTTAATGTCCCTCATTCTGCTTCCAACCATTAAGATGCAACATTTGTTATTGACTGCAGTATCTAAAGGGTTATACAGCTTGGTCTGGTCCCTTATTGCATCAGTGCAGCTATAGCAGTGTGTCATCTGTAAAACACAGCCGGCACCTGCCAGGTACTGAGCGGGCTCAGCTTACACCCCACATATCCATAAGGGGTTCATAATGTCTGCAGATTGTTGTACTACTTTGTGGGGGATACTGTAATCCTAATGTGTATGATCAGGCTCTACTCATTATGGGGTAGCTAATGAAGCCCCCAATCTTACAAGTGTACCCGACTCTGCAGAGAGGTAATCGATGCTATAGGATTCTTTCCATAGACCACAAGATGTCAGTAGGATGTGTCTCTATTTAGGAATCCCTACAGATGTCAAGAACTGGTTTCCTCTGGCAGAGCCACTCCTAACCAGTTATTCTGGAAAATACCCATTAAAGTGTTAGAGAAGAATCCACTTCACATTTGTCATATGACTGATCTTAGGCTTCTGTTGCAGGTTTTGGTGTTACTTATTTAAGGCACCTAAGTGTTATCATTGTCCCCAACGTTTTAGAAATGTGACTTAGCTGGGAACCCAGGGTGCTTGTCACGGCCATACATATGATCACATAATGCCCATCTCAATAAATGGATCTCTGAGGTGGCAGCAGATCTCTTCAGCTCTGGTTTATAGAGATGAGGTCCCGATCGGGTAACCTCCTCTATGACATCCATGTACCACTATAGGCAGAGAGGGATGCTGCGAGAAGTGGTAGGTAGATAAATATATACATATATATATATATCTTCTCTCCCCCTGAGAAGTGGGTAGTCTTTTTTATGTCCTTTCTCATTCTCTGGTTCTCTACCAGAGGCCTGGGAGTTTGAGGGATCTGCGCAGGATCTTAGTTGTTCCCAGCATTGTGCTTTTCTGGACAGAGAGTTGAGATGTTGCTCCTGGGATCTGTTGTAGCCATTTTCCCAACTTAGGGATATATATCTCACTAGGTTTATGTGTTTGTATATATTGTTAAATGATGTAGACTAGAGATGAGCGAATTTGTCCAGGTTCCCTCTTATTCGGCAAGCTATAGCACTTACCGAATAAGCTGCAGAGGGAACCCGGCATCCTGGATGGCGCTGCATGTGTCGCTGCTGTGTCACAGCACGTGCATGGATAGCCTGTGTGCTGTGACTGTGACACAGCCGGGACACATGCAGCGCCATCCTGGAAGCCGGGTTCCCTCTGCAGCTTATTCGGTAAGCGCTATAGCTTGGCGAATAAGAGGGAACCTGGACAAATTCTCTTAACTCTAATGTAGACCAAATTAGAATAAGTACACATGGGCCATGTACTTTGGCTGTGCTCCAGACTCATGGCAGAAGACTCCCAGTCTGCATTGGGGTCGGCGGCTCCTGCACGACGGTGAACACCGGATCAGTTTGGCTTCACTCAGCTGTCCTGAAAGCTGAAAACAGATGTGTGTAACCTGTTTTTGACTTTTCAAGTTCACGTGTTTAAAGTTTCTGTCCCAGCAGCAAAAGTGCTGTCTAATCAATAGATAATGGAAAGCTAAGCCTCTTCACAACTGGATGTTTTGTGCAGAGATGAACTTAAAAAAGGTTGGCCGCCCTGCTGTATCCTGTGTAAGGCCGGTGTCACACTTGCGAGTGTGATGCGAAAAACTCGCATCAATACCTGGCACTGCCACCGGCACTTGGAACCGGAGTGTGCGCATAGAAATACATGTAGCCGCACGCTTCGGTCCGAGTGCCAGCCGCAGTGCCGGATATTGATGTGAGTTTCTCGTATCACACTCACAAGTGTGACCCTAACCTAAGGCCTCTGCCCAACCACGTGGCAGAGCTTTAGCTGCACGTGCTGTTTGTACTGACCCCACAAAAAGATAAGTGAATATTCTCTACTGGTGGCATGGACAGGGACTACGCCATGCTTATGACCTTACTCCTCCATGAAGGGTTCTTTCATGTAAGTAGTCATGGTTTGTGCTATAGCAGAGAACCTTTGAGCTCCCCTCAATATATCACACCAGGGCAGTACAAAAAGCTCAGTGGCCAGACATTCATATGGCTTTCTTCAGTTAACGTTTGGCCACGGGGCTCCTTGTACCACACAGGTGTGATTTACCGAGGTGGGCTCAAACGTCCTTTGCTACAGCACTGCTGCTTAGGCGCATTACCAGTTTATCTCTGCACAGCAAAATTATTCAATTGTGAAAATGCTTAATTTTCCATTATCTATTGATTAGACAGCACTTTTTGTTTGTGGGACAACCCCTTTTAGTGCTCCGCACTGTGCTACAGTCAATTAAAGAGGATTCCCAGGGTTAAGATATTGATGACCTGGCAGTATCTTATTGGTGGTGGTCCGACACCCCCACCGTTCAGCTTCAGTAGAGGCTGAATGGAGCCACACCACACAGCTTTGATCACTGTGGAATAGCCATTGCCATGTACTACAGCTCAGCTCCTATTCATTTTAATAGGAGACAAGCTGCAATACCTCTAGACAGCCACTGAATGGAGCTGTGCTATTCAGCACCATTAACTGTATCTGGCCTCTGCTGGTGATGGGTCATCAGTATCAGATATAGGATACATTGTCATCATAGTAAACCTGGGAAACCCCCTTTGAATAGTTTTTTTTTTTTCCCCATATCGTCTTTTCATGGCTGAGACAGGAATAACCCCTTTAGCTCCCACCACATGAGTGTCCTCTATGAAATCAACAGAGCTATGCTCATTTTGAAAGTCCCCTACAAATGAATGAGAGTTATGGAGACCTTAATCTCTTGGAGTTACAGAACCAGCGTAGCTCGGCTGATTAGTAGATCAATGGATCTGGATGCCGTGTGGTCTCCTCCTGGGAAGAACACATTAATTCTAATAATATATGGGTGTTTTACGCAGTGTAAGGGCTCGTTCACACAGCCATAGTTTCAGTCCGAGTGCTGACTGTGAAAAAATGGACTGCGCTTGGACCAATTTTTTTCAGTGGGGCTGCACAGATGAGTGTATATATAGGTGTGTGTAAAAAAAAAAAAAATATATATATATATATATATATATATTTTTGACTAAATCTGTTTACAAAAAAAATCACAGCATACATTGGTTTCCTCTGTACATCTGGTGACACTGTCAAGTGTAACCACTGGATGCTGCACGAGGCCACAGTATAGTATCCGATATTACAGACACATTTTAGTTCTGTAACATGGGGAACAGTAAATGCTCCTGTAAATGATTAATAGCTGCTGAGTAATAAAACGGATTGTATATGGATGAGAAGTGAGAATGAAATCATGGCACTTTTCTGGATGAATCTGATTGTTTTTCTGCACCCATGTGACCCTGCCCTGCTTGACTCCAGATCTGAGCCGACAAAGCACCTAATGACTGGTCATTCACCCGCCATGACAGGTTCTGGTATAATGGCTCTGTGTGGAATGGGGTCGTCACCTTGGAGACATGAATGAGAACGGCCGCAGGGTTTCCCGTCTGCTGGAGGAGCAGCATGTGTTGTAGCTCACGTCTGCCATTAGCCTTCGGCGCTATGTCCTTTGCGGAGGCTCAAGGTCACAGGCTGTTAATTCTTACCTGTGACGGCCGGAGATCTGATCTAGCTGTGACTACAGACCCGGGCCCTCAGATACAATCTCATCTGGTGGCAGCTAGTTTATTGTCAGATCCATCAGTGGAGCTCGGCCGGAGCCAGGTGAGACCGGAGCGAGCCGCACTCCCTGCTCTAGTCTGGAGATTTCCACTCATTAATAGAAACCACAAATATTCTGTCACAGACGCAGTGACACGTGGCGCTCAGCCGCCTGATGTCGGCCTCTTCTGCTTTTCAGCCTGTGGTTAGTTTCTGTGAAGTGGAATTTTACTGGTACATTGTGCTGCTCACTAAAGAGCTGTCTGCTCTGCACAGACCCGGATTACACCAATGTGCCTTCCATTTTTTCCCCCACACGGTCGTTGACCTGTTTGATCCACAACTTTTTCTTTTGCTTTTATTTTTGAATAGAGTTTTGTGAAGAGAAGCCTCATTCATCTATCCACAAAATAATGGCTTCCAAAAGTACAGGAAATATTTGTGAAAAAGCCCTGACGGGGATTGTGCTGTGTACTGAATCTGTGCAGATTGCGATGCGCATGGTGGTAGTCACATGACCGCACGTATACGATGTGCATACTTCCAGTCACATTCCTACTAGACGTGTCGGCCTGGCTTCTCTTGAGACAAGAGAAAATAGAGAAACCGATCACATCTAGTCAGCGCACGGCCTCATGTACGCAGAGCACACGCTTCAGGTCACGTCACCATCTGCGCTTGCTGGCAATACCGCTCAATCCTGACAGCGTGCACCACATACTGTCAAGGTTGAAAGTCTGGAGACTTTTATCAGAGGATGGAACAACCCCTTTATCTGTGCAGAAACCTGGCAGCAAAAGTTTGACACCATAGGGAAAATGAAGCACAACATGCCTGTTATGCTGGGGCGTGCCAAGTCCTTGAGACCTCTCCCTGCTCCTACTGATTATGGAGAATCTCTCACCAGGTTTTTTTTCCACTTAATCTGAGTGTAGAGACAGAGATCCTGATTCCAGTTATGCCACTTTCTTGGTTGCTTGCTGTAGTTCTGATATTCTGCTGATAAAACACTCATTTTTTTCAGCAAGAGCTGCAGAAATGTGACTCCCATGTGCTCAGAGCCTTAGCAGTAATCCTCTTGGGGTGCCCACAGCTTTCCAGAGTCCTTTATTCTATCGCGTCGCCCATGAATGTGTGCATGTTACTCCCCCATGACCTAATGTCTGCCGTACTGTCCCTTGTGGAGGGAGCTGGCTCACAGCGGGCACTGCTGCCGCCTGCAGAATCCCGGACTAACATGCTTCCAGCACATAACATCTTTACTGATGGAATTTTTTTTTCTTTTTAGGTTCCACCTCTTTTACCTTTTGAGACATTACGATTTGATAACCTCACCGGAATGGATTTATGATTAATGTGTCCCAGAATTTAACTTCTGCTTAGTTATTTTCATCTGTTCTCTAAAGGTAGGTGCTTGAACGATTTTTTTTCTCTGTAACACATGTACTGTTTTGTGCCAGTTTATAATAAACCAGGAGAAGCAGAGTAACATGGAGGATACATTACCAGGTCATTCATGGTCTCAGACCTGATGGTGGTCACCAGCAGTTTCTCAGCTGGAGCTTTCACTAGCCATGTAGTGAATGCCAAGGGTGGATTTTTTTTTTAATTATTTTTTTTTGGTTTGGAGACCACATGGACAGGTTACTACTCCCAAAGGCCATAGTAATTTCTTTCAGTGACACGGATAAATGTTGATCACCACCTCCTAACAAAAGGTAGATGGGTGCAGGTGCAAATCTGCTTGACTGCCGTGCAGAAGCAAACACATGCCTTGGAGGTGTTTTTTTCTGGGATGACAGATGCACTGCCCATGGATTCATCAAGTACCAGATATGTAATCCTAAGGTACTGCCACACTAAGCTATCCCGCTAGCGATCTCGTTAGCGTTGCATACTAATGAGATCGCTAGCGGGATTGTTTCTATATCGCTAAATGCTGCTGCATTTAGCGATATAGTTAACGACTCTATCGCTGTTAGCGATCTTCTTAACGACTTTAGCGGTACAAAAGTACCGCTAAATCGCTAAGAAAAGGTGCCACACAGCGATTAGATACTTACCCAGCGGGAGCGCCGACGAGAAAATAGGGTCCGGAACGATTCCAGCGACGAGCGAGATCACAGCAGGAAGCTCGTCGCTGGAAGCTGCCGCACTGAACAATATCGCTAACGGGATCGCTAAATAGTGACGTTTTTTAGCGATCCCGTTAGCGATATTGTTTAGTGTGGCATACCCTCTAGTCATGTAGTGCCCCCTCATCCTGCAACTTGTTTTCTATTGTCTGGACCCCAGCTGTATAAGCATAGATAATGCATGGGCTTGTGGCCCTTGGGATCCTCATTATATCTGGACTGGCTATTGTGGTCCAGAAACCCCTAAGTTGCTAGGCAGTTCCCAGCCATTCACTCTTTCAGTGACTGTTGCTTATTCTGAACAGTCTGCCTGCCCTATATATGTATGTGTGTGTGTGTGTATATATATATATATATATATATATATATATATATATATATATATATATATATACTCCAAATAAAGAAAAAAAGGTTTTCCAATCATAAAAAAATACAATTTTATTCGGTAATCATATAAAATTAATATTAAAATACAAAATATAAATACATATAGGCTGCAGCCTATATCGAGGTATGATAACATATCACCAGCAATGGATTTTTTGATTGTGAGCTTTGTTTAGCATAGACTTATGCATCTTATATCTGCTTTATGGGCCTGGACATATGGGTACACATTTAATAAGGCACTTTTGCAGAGCACCATGCTTTTTCTTTAGCCACATGATATTAATGAGCCACTTGGCTTTATGAACATAAGCTGGATATATGTTGATGATAATTTGGGGTTTTTTTCTCTATGGAAGATAGTATTATGCTGCATTTTATAGCAGATATGTGCATCGCTCTTTAGCAGCAACATTTTTTCCTATTTGTATTACCTTACCTAGCCCCATTTAAATTCCTTTATACCCCAATTAGGTCTGATTTGTACATTCTGTTGCATTTTGTAGTCCCCACTTTTGCATATGTATTTATATTTTGTATTTTAATATTAATTTTATATGAATATCGAATAAAATTGTATTTTTTATGATTGGAAAACCTCTTTTTTTCTTTATTTGGAGTATATTTGTGGAGGTATCATCTTTGTAGGCATTTTTCACTGCATATGAATATATATATATATATATATATATGTGTGTGTGTATATGTATATGTATATTATAATATATATATAAATGTACAGTACAGACCAAAAGTTTGGACACACCTTCTATTCAAAGATTTTTCTGTATTTTCATGACTATGAAAATTGTACATTCACACTGAAGGCATCAAAACTATGAATTAACACATGTGGAATTATATACTTAACAAAAAAGTGTGAAACAACTGAAATTATGTCTTATATCCTAGGTTCTTCAAAGTAGCCACCTTTTGCTTTGATGACTGCTTTGCACACTCTTGGCATTCTCTTGATGAGCTTCAAGAGGTAGTCCACATGTGTTAATTCATAGTTTTGATGCCTTCAGTGTAAATGTACAATTTTCATAGTCATGAAAATACAGAAAAATCTTTGAATGAGAAGGTGTGTCCAAACTTTTGGTCTGTACTGTATATATGTATATATGTATGTTTATATATGTGTATATAAATGATGTTACAAGGAAAGCTTTCCAGACTGTATAAGTCTCCATCAGGCATGGTATAACAAATTACAGTGCCTTGCGAAAGTATTCGGCTTCCTGGAACTTTTCAGCCTTTTCCCACATATCATGCTTCAAACATAAAGGTACCAAATGTAAATTTTTGGTGAAGAATCTACAAGAGGGACACAATTGTGAAGTTGAGCGAAATTTATTGGTTATTTTAAATTTTTGTGGAAATACAAAAACTGAAAAGTGGGGCGTGCAATATTATTCGGCCCCTTTACTTTCAGTGCAGCAAACTCACTCCAGAAGTTCATTGTGGATCTCTGAATGATCCAATGTTGTCCTAAATGACTAATGATTATAAATATAATCCACCTGTGTATAATCAAGTCTCTGTATAAATGCACCTGCTCTGTGATAGTCTCAGGGTTCTGTTTGAAGCACAGAGAGCATCATGAAGACCAAGTAACACAACAAGCAGGTCCGTGATACTGTTGTGGAGAAGTTTAAAGCCGGATTTGGATACAAAATGATTTCCAAAACTTTAAACATCCCAAGGAGCACTGTGCAACTGATCATATTGAAAGGAGTATCATACCACTGCAAATCTACCAAGACCCGGCCGTCCCTCTAAACTTTCATCTCAAACACAGAGAAGACTGATCAGAGATGCTGCCAAGAGGCTCATGATCACTCTGGATGAACTGCAGAGATCTACAGCTGAGGTGGGACAGTCTGTCCATAGGACAACAATCAGTCGTACACTGCACAAATCTAGCGTTTATGGAAGAATGGCAAGAAGAAAGCCATTTCTCAAAGATATCCATAAAAAGTGTCGTTTAAAGTTTGCAACAAGCCACCAGGGAGACACACCAAACATGTGGAAGAAGGTGCTCTGGTCAGATGAAACAAAAATCGAACTTTTTGGCAACAATGCCAAACGATATGTTTGGCGTAAAGGCAACACAGCTCATCACCCTGAACACACCATCCCCACTGTCAAACATGGTGGTGGCAGCATCATGGTTTGGGCATGCTTTTCTTCAGCAGGAACAGGGAAGATGGTTAAAATTGATGGGAAGATGGATGGAGCCAAATACAGGACCATTCTTGAAGAAAACCTGTTGGAGTCTGCGAAAGACCTGAGACTGGGACCACTGGTGGACAAAGTCAGAAGAGGGCCCTGTGCAAGAACAATACATGGGCCCTTTGCAGCCCAAGATCTCCTAAAAATGCAAAATTGCAGCTGCTTTGGAGGTATAAATGGCCACCCTCACCTCTTGGGCCCTGTGCGGCTGCACAGGTTGCACCAATGATATGTCCGCCCCTGACTGGGACGGAGATTTGTCTTCCAACAAGACAATGATCCCAGACATAAAGTAAAATCTACAATGGAATGGTTCACAAATAAACGTATCCAGGTGTTAGAATGGCCAAGTCCAGACCTGAATCCAATCGAGAATCTGTGGAAAGAGCTGAAAACTGCTGTTCACAAACGAACTCCATCCAACCTCATTGAGCTCGAGCTGTTTGCCAAGGAAGAATGGGCAAGAATTTCAGTCTCTCGATGTACAAAACTGATAGAGACATACCCCAAGCGACTTGCAGCTGTAATCGCAGCAAAAGGTGGCGCAACAAAGTATTAAGTTAAAGGGGCCGAATAATATTGCACGCCCCACTTTTCAGTTTTTGTATTTCCACAAAAATTTAAAATAACCAATAAATTTTGTTCAACTTCACATTTGTGTCCCACTTGTTGATTCTTCACCAAAAATTTACATTTGGTATCTTTGTTTCAAGCATGATATGTGGGAAAAGGTTGAAAAGTTCAAGGGGGCTGAATACTTTTGTATCTGAAGAAACACAGCTATATGCACAAGTAGAGCAGTGACTAGGCATTATAAATGGACATTTAAAAAATAAACATCTGAGAGAGCAAATCGATCATTAGCTTAGATTAGCGGTGTGAAAGTTTAATTGTCCCAATATCCATGTAAGATCAGAGGCCTGGTGCCCTCACTGTCTCTGGAGCAGATTCCTCATATTTTGTAGTAAGTCATAAATAGTGTTGAGCGATACGATACTGCAAATATCGGCTATCGGCCGATATTAGCTGTATCGGCCTTTCGATAATTCGTTTCGATATTTTCGTCTTATCGAATACCGGAATCGGATTTGTCACTGTCACTGTCTGTGTCCGTCTGTCGGGTCTGTCACTGTCAGTGTCCGTCGGTCGGGTCTGTCAGGAGTCAGCGGCACTTACCTGGCAGAAGATCTCCGGTGGTCACGTCCTGGACTGCTTCATGGCCGCCATCCTCTTCTCCCCGGCGGTCACATGCAGTTTCTCGCGATAACTGCAGTGACTGCTGGGTAATCCCGGCCGTAAAGCAGTCAGTCCGATGACGTCACCGCCGGGGAAGCAGGTAATCAGCTGTGCTGCGTTGCGATGACAGGCTCTGCCTGTCATTGCGATGTAGCAGAGCTGGATCGTCGTGGGACTGTCGTTACTATGGACTGCGTCGGACAGGTGGTATACTGTTGGTTTGTTTTTTTTCTTTTTTTACAGGAGATCGATGGCGTCGCAGGAATGAGAGTACAATAAAAGAAATGAAAACTGTGTTGTCTCTTTTATTTCATTAAAATACTTTTTTCTTGCTTTGTCTTTTTTTTATGCATTTAATAACTTTGGGATTAATAATGGATCGGTGTCTTATTGACACCTCTCCATTATTAACCGGGCTTATTGTCACCGTGCAATCAACGATGACATTAACCCCTTATTACCCCGCTTGCCACCGCTACAGGGCAAGTGGGAAGAGCCGGGTAAAGTGCCACAATTGGCACATCTTTTGATGCGCCAAATGTGGGGCTGCTGTAGCCTGGTATTATCAGGCTGTTGAGGGCCAAAATCCATGGGCCTTGACAGTCTTTTAATACCAGGCCGCAGCAGTCTGCATTTTACTTGGCTGGTTAACAAAAATAGGGGAACCCCTACGCCGTTTTTTTTTTCGAGGGGATCCCCTATTTTTGTTAACCAGCCAAGCTAAGCAGACTGCTGTGGCCTGGTATTATCAGGCTTGCAAGGTCCATGGATATTGGATCCTTACCAGCCTGAAAAACCAGGCCTCAGCGGTCTGCTTCATCTGGCTGGTTAACAAAAATAGGGGGGACCCCACGCCAATTTTTTTCGAGGGGATCCCCTATTTTTGTTAATCAGCCAAGATATGCAGACTGCTGTGGCCTGGTATTATCAGGCTGGCAAGGTCCATGGATCTTGGCTCCTTAACAGCCTGAAAATCCAGGCCTCAGCGGTCTGCTTCATCTGGCTGGTTAACAAAAATAGGGGGGACCCCACGCCAATTTTTTTCGAGGGGATCCCCTATTTTTGTTAACCAGTTCCCTCTGACGTCACTGATTGTGTCCCTGGCTGACCTGAAGTGAAAGTGGAAAGCAATCAATTAAGCTTTCCACTTCCTCTCCTGTCAGCCAGGAGAGGAACTCATTCATTTGGGGGTTTACTGTGAGGCTGCAGCATTAGCTGCGGTCCCTGCAGTAAACATTAACCCTTTCTGAAGGATTACACCGTGGGACCTGACTGTACATCGGATTGGTAAGAATAATTTTGCTTTATTATTTTATTTTTATTATAGGAAATGGTTTTAGCAGGAAAATAAAATATGGTCAAAAACTGTGTGATTATTTCATTAAACTTCTTTTTTATTAAAGTGTGTGTGTTTGATTTTTCTTTCATACAATAGGATTAATAATTGATAGTTGTCTAATTGACAGCTCTCAATTATTAACCTGGCTTAAAGTGACCTTTCAATTGCAAGGTCATTTTAACCCCTTATTAACCCATTCGCCACCGCTACAGGGCAATGGGAATAGACGGGCAAAGTGCCAGAAAGGGCAAATCTAATTAGAGATTTGCCCTTTCTGGGGTGTCTGGGGGCAGATGTTAGTAGCCGGGGGGGGGCAAAAATAATGGTCCCTCTCTGGGCTATTATTATCTGCCCCCACTCACTGGCTTTGTCTGTCTGGTTGCGAAAATAGGGCGGGAGCCCACGCCTTTTTTTTCAGCAATTTTACACCTCATATATATATATATATATATATATATATATATATATATATACATGTCATTAAATTTGTGACACATATATATATTATATATATAATATATATATATACATGTCATTAAATTTGTGACACATATATATATATATATATATTTATTTATATTTATAGTTCATACACTTCTACATAGTATAATAGCCGCTAATTCAATTGCCGGCTTTTGTGAAAATGCAGAACCCGACATGAAATGACACTTGGTTTACATAGAGTTAACCATGTCTTTTCATGTAGTTTGATATCTGATTTGCACAAACAATTACATGAGTGTAAGTGTGCAAAATTTCACACCTGTAGGGGTTAATTAAAGGTGTAAATTCGTAGCAAAAAAGTCCGTTTTTTTTACAACGAATTTACACCTTTAATTAACCCCTACAGATGTGAAATTTTGCACACATAGACTGATGTAATTGTTTGTGCAAATCAGATTGCAAACGACATGAAAAGACATGGTTAACCCTATGTACACCAAGTGTCATTTCATGTCGGGTGCTTCTGTCTTTTCACAGAAGCCGGCTTTACCCGGCAATTGAATCAGAGGATATTTTACTATGTAGAAGTGTATAAACTATACATATATGTATATATATATATGTCACAATGACATGTGTATTTAAAATATATATATATATATATATATATATGTATTGTATGTGTGTATATTTAGTGTTTACAAGGAAATAAAGGTTTTTTTTAGTTGCGATATTTTGTTCCCATAGACTTACATGGGACTTCCGGTATCGTAATCGGATATCGACGATATTTAGTGATATCGGCGATACCATTCCGACCCGATATTTTTAGATATCGAGCAGTATCGCTCAACACTAGTCATAAATCCTTGTGACACATTTAGTTCTGTGTGGGGAGGGTGTCATCAAGTTATGTTCCCAGACCCTTGGTGTGTTTGTGATATGAAGTTGACTTTCATATTGTTTATGATGTGTCATGGACCACAGAAATGTTTGTCCAGTTAGATGTTTTTTTTTTCCTGTAATCGTGTGGCGATGAGACCTCATCCTTGTTGTTTCTGTCCTGTTTCTACAACATGGAGACCCTCCCGTAGGACAGAAAAAAACAATCTCTGTAGTCTTGTATGACATGTAACAGAGCGAAGAGATGGAGGGGACAGTAAGAGCCAAAGAGGAGAGATCCAGGTGACAGCAGTATAATGAGAGCCAGAGAACAAAGGGCCAGATGACTGCAGTATATTGAATTCAGTTGTATAAGAGCTAAGCTGCTTTTCTCAGCGAGGGGCTTTCCGAAGTAAACCGAGCTGTGCTGTCCTGGCTTTGTTCACTGCTTACACCTGGCCAGAGCAGAAAACCAGTGATCAGTAGGATGACTGGTGTTAGACTCCCACTGATTTTATAATGATGACGTAACCCAAAGAAATGTCATGAATATCATCAGCCCGACAGCTCATTTAAGGCCCAACGTGAGTCCAAAGTGGCCTTTTGTTCTGCATTACTCTGTCCAGAATTCTGCAGGCAGGATGAGGCACCGCAGGCCAGGCTGCAGCACCTCTGAAATCGGGCATTTTTCCCTTCCTCTGTGCTCCTTTCCCAATGGTTGTACTATGGATTTTATTGTGTGCGCAGTGAATCATCATTTCAGATTTTTGTTCCAAACTAACAATAAGGCACATCTGTTTTACAGCCCCAGACTGAAAAAATGTTTCCAAACGGCTACCTCAATTTTGAGGATGAGCAATTCATAGAATCATCAGTAGCCAAATTGAATGCCTTACGGAAAAGTGGACAATTCTGCGATGTGAAGCTCCAGGTATTTTTCTATATACAATATTACAAGACGTCTAGCTTCCGGTTTATATAACTACTAGTGATGAGCGAACATGATCAGATAACGTGTTCTCCGAGTGTCTTGGACGTGCTCGGATATTATGTTCCAGTCCTCTGCACTTTCTGCAGCTGCTAAAGAGCCGCAGCACATGCAGGGATTCCCTAACAAACAGGCAATCCCCACATGTAATTAAAAAAGAGAAATGTACAAGTATAAAATAATACATAGAAAATAGCTGACCAGGTATATAATCAAATTAAAAGTAAATAATACGTATTACCAGAAGTACGCAATCACAAAAATTGCCCAAACATATACTATATTCCCATTTCGGGATAATATACCACAGTCCTATTATTACAAACACATGGCAACCAAACAGTAATGAAGAATGGTACCACACAATGGTATATAAGTTAAAAAGTATCCTTTTTGTTAACAATAATTTAAAATCAATCACAAAAAGATGCAAGAATCCTTAAAAGGGACGAATATCCACCATAGGAAAAGCTTCACTACAGCCCAAGTTCAAACCACATAATTCATGAATAAATTGGTCCTATACATGTGCATATATCCTATATCTTAATAGGGGAATGACAGCCACAAAAACCCAAATAAGTAAAAAAACTGCCTAACAGGGCATGTATTAAACTGTTGTATGGTTAATAAAGCCGCCCAAATAACTAGCAACCCCTTAAATACAAATAGCAGACCATGAAAATCTCAATATATTTGAACTATTAGTCATGCATACCGTTATCAGCTGGTGGCTTTCCTCGGACGTCCCTCTGCCCCGACGCGTGTTTCGCTCTGCTTCCTCAGGAGGCCTCCTTTTTCTTTTTTAATGAAATTTTGATCAATAAAGCAAGTGAATTTTATCTATTATCTGGATCTCTTCATTCGGCAATATGTATGTAAATCCGAATATGGTGACTGATTTTTGAAGTGCTAGCCATCAAATTTTTGGAATCCTTTTGGATTTAATCCCCACATGTGTTGCGGCTATTGAGCAGCCACAAACATGCAGCTGCAGGGACTGGAACATAATATAAGAGCACGCCCAAGATACTCTGATAACACCCGAGCATGCTCTATACTAACACATTATCCAATCACATTCGCCCATCACTAATAACCACATCTCTATACTGCTCCCTTTTTGCTTTCATGTGATATCCGTGCAGATTTATGTGCCCTTTGTAGCACCCTGCCAGTTAGTGTAATGCTGAGGCCTCAGTTTTCAGCACTTCAAACTTTATTCCGTGGTCTCATTTAATGTGCCCGTCTTCTGATCTCGCTTTGCTTACTTTTTCCATTTCCAGGTCTGTGGGCATGAGATGCTGGCACACCGAGCGGTTCTTGCTTGCTGCAGTCCCTTTTTGTTTGAAATCTTCAATAATGACAGCGAGACGCATGGAATGTCTCACGTAAGACTTGATGATCTGAACCCAGAGGCGGTGGAGGTGTTGTTAAATTATGCATACACTTCACAGTAAGTATGGCTGTAAAACGGCTTTTTAAAGAAATAACATTCTTCCAATTTGTTGATGTTTAGTTTTATTCTTGAAATATTGCCATATTGAGCCCCGAGTCATCCCTACCGACTCAGTGGCCTAATATTGGATATATCTGTGGAATCTGCATCTTGGTGAAACATGGCAAATTCATTACTTTTACTCTGTGTAATAAATGTTGGATCTGCTGGTGAATGTCTTATTAGATACTGAGCCCTTGTTTAGTCCTTGAAGCTCAGAATCTCGCCGGTTTATTGGTTCATCAGCTGAGCTACACTGATCTTGGTTAGTCAGAACTAAAGCTGAACGATCCCGAGCTGTAAAGTTAGCAGTTCGAACCGTACACTAAAACGGACTTCTGGAAGAAGTCCGTGTTAGAAGTTCTGGGTGAATTCCGCGAGGACAGAGATTGATTCTGTGGGGGTAATCTGCTTCCTTTGGCAGCTCCCTAGCACTTACTATGATCATTTTATAAAACCAAAGTTCGGGTCCCCATTGGCTTTTATGGGGTTCAGGTACCGCTCTGGTACCTGAACCGAACTTTAGACTAAAGTTCTGTAGAACCCAAACTTCCACTGGTCCGCTCATCCCTAGTCAGAACCATCCATGCAGCTCCAACCTTTGGACTTATTCAGACAAAAGCATCGGTCACTTGTATAACCTTTTCTTGTCCATTGGCCACATTTTCAGCTTGAGCCATTACAATAAAACTCAAAAGCGGTATTACCACCTGAGACATTCATGACTTGTATATGCCATAAATGTCTCGTGGGTGCCTGTTCCATTTCCAGGTGTCCCACCTATCAGAAGTATGGTGGTCTCCTCCCCTGCTTGCATGCCACATAGCAATATATCATGCATGAAGCTCTCTCCGTTGTAATTACTAAAAACAGAGAAATGTTTCACTACTATAAACTACAATTGAACATGCATGAGAGCAGCTAACTCTTCTACTAGTTTCAAGAGTGCCACATGAGCCAGGTGTCCCTTATATGGCCACTATATGGGGGCTCCTGAGATGGCCACACAGTGCACCATCAGTACCCACTCACCCATGCGCCACTCCTCTTGTCCTCTGACATTGGAAATACATATCTGTGGCCACTTGGAAGTTAAAGGCTACTGACAATTGTCAGGAAAGGCTCACTAGAAAGATGCGTTTTACCTGGACGTCTACATGGCAGTATATTATAAACTATAATAAAACTTCAAATACTGCTGACAGATTAACACTAAGAACTATTTTTTTATTTTTTGTGTGACCACTACTACTGAAAGTCCTAGTGATAATAGAGTTGTGTGTATTCTAACTAAATGGCTAATATGGTTACCACTAATGGAATCGTCATTAACTTCTGCATGTTTTTTCAGACTTAAAGCTGAAACAGATCTGGTAAAAGATGTTTATTCAGCTGCCAAAAAACTTAAGGTTGACCGTGTGAAACAGGTAATGCTATTATCAGTGCTTTACAACTTTGGTGCGTGTCCAGTTCTTTACCCCAAATTTCACTTCCCACTTATTGATTCTAGACTTTTGCATCTCACTGTAGTAATGTGCTAAAGAGAATGAGTGCCTCCAATGGTGGCTCAGTGGTTAGCACTGTTATTCTGCAGCGCTGGGGTCCAGGGTTCAAATACCACCAAGGACAACATCTGCAAGGAGTTTTCATCTTCTCCCCATGTATGTGTGGGTTTCCTCTAGGTTCTTCAGTTTCCTGCCACCCTCTAAAGACATACTGATAGGGAATTTAGATTGTGAGCCCCAATGGGGTCAGGGATGATGTCTGTAAACGCTGTGGAATTAATAGCTCTATAAAAGTTAATAAATAAATGCTAACGTCATACTTGGTTGTGCTTAAAGTGCCTTGAAACAGTATTCATGCCCTATTAACTTTCCACATTTTTTTCCACATTACACCCACAAACTTAAATGTATTTTATTGGGATTTTCTGACTTGACAACAAGTATTTGTGCAGTGTAAATTAAATGATACATTAATTTCTATTCAGTTTGAAAATATAAATTTGAAAATTGGGACATGCATTTGTATTCAGCCCCCTTGAATCAGTACTTTATAGGACCATCTTTCACTGCAATTACTGCTGCAATTCTTTTCGGGTATGCCTCTACCAGCTTTGTATATCCAGAGGCTGAGATTTTTTCCCAATCTTCTATGAAAACTAGCTCAGTGAGATTGGATGGAGGTGTCTGTGAACAGCAATTTTCAAGTCTTTCCAAAGATTCTCAATGGGATTTAGGTCTGGACTTTAAGCCATTCAAACACATGACTATGCTTTGACCTAAACTTTCCATTGTACTTCTGGCAGTATGTTCAGGGTCCTTGTCCTGCTGGAGGATGAGCCTACACTCATGTCTTAAGTCTATTGAAGCCTTTAACAGATTTTCCTCCTAGGATTGCCCTGTATTTAACTCCATCCTTCCCATCAACTCTGACCAGCTTTCCTGTACCTGCTGAAGAAAAGCATCCCCACAGCATGATGCTGCCACCACCATGTTTGGCAGTGGGGATGGTGTTTTCAGAGTGATGTGCAGTGCTAGTTTTTTGCCACACATAGTATTTTGCATTTAGACCAAAAAGTTCTACTTTGGTCTCGTCTGACTAGAGCACCTTCTTCCACATGCTAGCTGTGTCACATTCATGGCTTTTTAGAAACGAACAGGGAATTCTTATTGCTTGCTTTCAAAAATTCCTTTCTTCTTACCACTCTTTCATAAAGAATTATGGCATGTATGACCACACTTCACACTTCCAGTATTTGGTCAGTATTTTACCTCAGTATTTGTAAGCCAAAACCAGGAGTGGGAAAAATGGAGAATTGTTGCATGTGTTTCTATTATACTTTTCCCTGATTCTTAGTCCTGGTTTTGGCTTGCAAATACTGAGGTACAAAACTCAATGTGTGCGCAAGGCCTCATAATTGTCCTGTGCACAGATTCTGATACCTGAGCTGTGGATCTCTGCAGCTCCTCCAGAGAGACCATGGGTCTCTTGGCTGCTTCTCCAATTAGTGCTCTCCTTGCTTGGGATGTCAGTTTAGGTGGACGGCCATATCTTCGTAGGATTTCAGTTGTGCCATACTTCCATTTTTGGTTGATTGAATAGTGCTCTGTGAGATGTTCACAGCTTGGGCTATTCTTTTTATAACCTAACCTTGCTTTATTCTACACCACGTCTTTATCTCTGACCTATCGGATTGTCTGGTGTGTTTCTTGAATTTCTTGATGCTGTTTGATCCTTAAAGGGATATTAAGAACTTAAAAATGTGTCTTAGCACTAACAGGCATGGAGTTGCTAACAGAGGCAACTACCTGCTTCTTGTACCCACCACTGGTCATTACCAGCTTCCTGCTGGAGATTCAGCTACTCCCTGTCAATAGAGCAGCAGTTTCTCTTCCTGTTGACAGGGTGAGACTACTGTTGTCATACTGATTGAGAGGTGGCTTCCAGTTAGGCAGCAGGGAGCCAGCTGTCAATCAGCATGACACCAGTAGTCCCGCCCTATCAACAGGAAAAGAAACTGCTGATGTGATGTCAGTGGAAATCTGACCGCTCTGTGTCGCCGGCGAACTGCGTCGGGCACAACTGGCAGGTAGGTAGCAATCTTGCGCCTGTTAGTGCTTAGCCACTTTTTTTCCCCCCAAGTCCTGGACATCCCATTTAATGCTCTTAAACAAACCTCTGAGGCGTTCACAGAGCAACTGTAGTTATACTGAGAATAAATTACACACAGGTGGACTCGATTGACTAATTGCGTGACTTCTGGAGGCAATTGGTCACTCAGAATTTTATTTGGCATCAGACTACAGGGGGCTGAATACAAATGCACGTCACAATTTCAGTTATATTTTTAAAATAGGAAACCCAGGTATCATTTCCTTACACTTCACAAATACTTAATACTTTGTGTCGGTATTTCACATGAAATCCCAATATAATCCATTTAAGTTTGTGGGTGTAACGTGATGCAACATATGGAAAAGTTCAGGATATGAATACTTTTTCAGCTGCAGATGAAGGAAGGGAGACACAGTCATTACTAGTGGGTAGGTGGAGCCCACATAAGATAAACACACCTCAGATTAAAAAAGTGTTGACCGGCCCCTCCAGCTTATAGGGCTCCTCCTACTCCAGCTCTCCAGTCTAAAATTTGAGGTCACAGAGGATAGTCGCTGCTGGAAGCAGGTCCTTAGAAATTTTTTTTATTTTAGTCGGACAGAGACTTGGACCCCCGTGGTCTAGAGGTCTCAGGGGTCTCAGCGCTGCTGGACCCCCACCTCTCCCTTGGCGGATCTGTATTACCCTGTAAGGTGGTCCCTGCAGAACCCTGCCGGCCCTGGGGGATGAGGATTGCTTCCCTGGCGGGGACGCAAACCGCGCTTCTGGGGTCACTGCGTTCCCCGCCCTGGGGGGAAGCTACGGGCACAGCGCCACAAATCTCTGAGGGGTCCCTGTGGCGCTCAGCGGGGTGAGTACTCCACATTTTTAATGTGTTTGAGTGCTTAATCGACTGCTGCGGCAGCCGCTGTTACATGTGACATGTTGGTGACTAGTGTCTTTTGTCCGCAGGTGGATGCCTGCAGGACATGGAGAGCGGAGGAGTCGCGCGCCCTTTTTGTGAATTTTTCGCGGCGCTCTGAGCGCGCGCTTTACTACTGTCTTCAGAGGCACAGCGCGGCGGCCATTACTGGAAATGGAAGGCTTCCTTCCTCACTCTCCTCTCCTCCACACAGGACAATCGAAGACGCTACACCGCGGCCAGCTGGGTGAGTCGCTTCTGGGGCAGAAGCTTAACCCCCTCACCCCCACAGCGCAGGACACTGAACGCTACCGCTAACGATCATTATAACGACGCATACTAATGCGATCGTTTTTTTGTGATCTTTTTAATGTCGCTAGTAGCTGCCACAGTGAGCGATCTCATTGACGACGCATAAGTGGTTAGCGATCCCCTTAGCGACTTTGGCGGTCATTGCGATGTACAAATCAGCGCAATTTTTTAGCGTTCTTGTTTAGTGTACAAAGGCAAAATAAGCATACCTTTGAGAGCACTGTCCTGCAGCTGTTACCTCATAAGAGGCACCTGGGGCTCGCACACCCTTTTCATTAAACAAGGGTTGTGGGGAGTCTGCGTCATTAACCCCTTCTTTGGCGGTTAACCCTTTATTGGGGGACAGCTGGGGTAGCTCTCTCTTTAAGAGCTTTAACCCTTCAGCGTTCGTTTCTTCTTTAAGAAACCACACTGTCCTAGTTACTGACAGGTTTAACCTGCCATATACTGTGTGAGGACATGTCAGATCAGGGTCCAGGAGGTGCGGACCGTCTCCCAGATCCGCTACAGGATCAGTGTCGCGTTTCTGACACGCAGACCTCGACGGCGTCAGGCGCAGCGGTCAGAGGTTTTCAGTGATGTCAAAATGGAGGCCCTCGCTCGTTCGATTGATGGCCTGTCTGACCTTCTAGGTTATTGGGTGTCAGCTAGATCCTCTCAGAGGAAGCGACACAGGCCGGTGCCTTCATTCCCGCGCAGCGACTCGGAGATCTCGGGCATGGAGGGTTTTCCTTTCAAGCTCAGATGGGGAGGTGTCCGATTCGGATAAGGAGGATCGGCAGGAACTCTCTGCTTCTCTTTTGGGTCGTACAGAGGCTTTTATTGGAAGCCATGAGGGAGGCGTTACAGTTACCGGAGGAGGTAACTAGACGTCCTAGTAATTCGGCACGGATGTTTACAGGAGTTGCATAGGTCGCGATCACCATTACCACCCTAAACACGCCCGATCTCATCTGATCTTGGAAGCTAAGCAGGGTTGGGCCTGGTTAATACTTGGATGGGAGACCGCCTGGGAATTCCAGGTGCTGTAGGCTTAAAGGAACGCCTGTTCCAGATAAGTGTTTTCAGCTGTATCCGTGTACGACGGAATTGATTGATAATTGGATTCCTTCTCCTGAAGTGGATGTCCCTTTATCCCAGATTAGCAAGTCCTCATTACTTCCTGTTAAAAGGGAAGGCGAGTTTGCAGAATCCGCTGGACAGAAAAACGGCGAAGTCCATCTACGAGTCCGTGGGTCATGGATTCAGAGCATGGTGAAAATATATCGTAGCACTACCGTGATGGTGCCAAGATGAGGTTTCCCAACCAAATAGTGAATAGAGAATACTTGCACTCAACTTTGTGACAGTGGATCTTTTATTGCCAGTCACAGTACAAATGAACGTTCGGTCCAAGTGGACCTTCTCAATCGACTGTTTGAAGGAATGCATAGGTATGAAAAAAACAGGCAGTATAGCCTTCAGATGGTAAGTATCCTTCTATAGTACTGTGCGTAGTACCTTAGGATAGTCCCTGGTTAGGATTGCTTATTATGTTTTCCCAATATGGAGGAATGAGGCAAAGGGCTCTGAGTGTGCTTGGTAGTAGGGAGAAGGATCGCTGGATTCTCTGCTGCTCTGGGCGGAATCCACTTCACAAAGTTGAGTGCCAAGTATTCTCTATTTTCATGGATTCAGAGCATGTGTGCTTGTAAAGCTTCTCTAAGCTGGTTAGACCGTCTACCGACGGCGTGGCAAGATAGATCCCCTCTATCCGAGGTAGATGGGCTTTTTAAGTTGGAGGATGCAGCCCGATATGACAGTGATGCAGGTTTGGATACTGCGTCACTGCTGTCCAGGGCGCAATCCTAGGCAATCACAGTCAGGAGAGCACTGTGGCTTAGACTGGACCAGAGACGCGGTTTCAAAGCAAGGGATTGCCAAGGCAAAGGCAAAAGAAACGGCTTTACCACAGCAAAGAGCTGTGACTTCTGCGTCTGGCAGGCATAGTGCCGGTAGTAGTCGGGTCCAGGGGACGGTTCGGTCAGCCCTCTTGGGGATCGGGTCGTCCCTCTTTTTCGGGAAAAAAGAACGCTCAGAAATCCCGCACTCCCTGGAAACAGAGCTTCCGCCAAGACAAGTGGGAAGCTGACAAAAAGCTCGCTAAGACGGACTGACGCCAGGGTCTCACTCGAGGGCTCTCGAGTGGGAGGTCACCTGCTCCAATTCAATCCGACTTGGGCTTCCCGCGTGTCGGACGCCTGGGTGACGCGGGTTGTGTCGGCAGGCTACTTCGTAGAGTTTCTTTCTCGACTCCCAGACAGTTTTTTTTTTTTTTTTGCCACTCTCGCATTCCGTCAGAGCCCGAGCTATTTGCCGCTCTACTGCGGGAGGTCGATTCCCTTCTGCAGAAGGGTGTGGTAGTACCGGTTCCGCGGAGGGCCGGGGAAGAGGGTTTTACTCCAACCTTTTTGTGGTCCCCAAAAAGGAGGACAAATTTCGCCCCATTCTGGATCTCAAAAGATTGAATTGGCATGTCCGTACCCGGAAATTCCGCATGGAGTCACTTCGCTCCGTTGTGGCGGCCCTGTCGCATAACGAATCGACATCCGGGACGCTTTTTTGCATGTTCCCGTCGGAAGGGCCCACCAACGCTTCCTTCGTTTTGCCATAGGCCAGGACCATTACCAGTCTGTGGCCCTGCCATTCGGGTTGGCCTCAGCACCCAGAGTTTTTAACGAAAATTCTGGCACCTCTCATGGCGATTCTGCGAAGACAGGGGGTACGATTCTTCCCTATCTGGACTACCTTTTGATTGTGGCGTCCTCAAAGGAGGAGGCGGTGACGGCTCGCAATCTATCCCTTCAGCTCCTGGAGGACTTCGGGTGGCTGGTCAATTAGGAGAAGTCGTCTCTGGAACCGTCACAGTCAATCCTGTTTTTGGGAATGCATTCGACACGGTACGAGCAGTGGTGTCTCTGCCTCCAGACAAGCAAGCGAGTCTTCTTTGACATGTAATGAAGTCTTCGACAGCAATGTCCCTTCGAAGGTGTATGCGCCTTCTGGGTTTGATGGTGGCGTCGATGGAGACAATTTCCCTTTGCCCAATTTCATTCCAGGGCTCTCCAAATGCTCATTTTGAACCGTTGGGATCGATCGCAGTCTTCATTGGATTGCAGTGTCATCATCTCCCACAGGGTGCGAGAGTCTCTAGGATGGTGGTTACATCCGGAAGTGTTATCCCTGGGGAAGTCCTTCCTCCCTCCAAGGTGGTCGGTCGTAACCACCGATGCCAGCCTGACGGGCTGGGGGGGGTGTCTGGAACGATCTCTGGATTCAGGGAGTATGGTCGTTGGAAGAGTCTGTCCTGTCGATCAACATCCTGGAATTGAGGGCAATTTTCCTTTGCCTCCAACACTGGACGGTCCCTTTAAGTGGTCTACCAGTCCGAGTGCAGACAGACAACGCGACGGCGGTCGCGTATATCAATCATCAAGGTGGGACGAGGAGCTTCAGGCTCATGATGGAAGTGTCTCGAATTCTGGTATGGGCCGAGGCCAGAGTGCCAGCCATCTCTGCGATTCACATTCCAGGAGTTCAGAATATCACAGCGAACTCCCTCAGTCGCGAAAAGATGGATTCCGGAGAATGGAGTCTTCATCCAAAAATTTTTTTGCACTGCTGTGCTCCCGTTGGGGAACTTCCCAAGTGGATTTGATGGCATCCAGGTTCAATGCCAAGTTACCGACGTTCATGTCCAGATACAAGGACCCGAAGGCTGTGGCAGTGGATGCTCTGGTGGCTCCTTGGGACCAATTCGAGCTAATTTATGTGTTCCCGCCGATATCCTTACTTCCTCTGGTGTTGCGTCGGATCAGACTGGAGAGAGTCCCGGCTATATTGATAGCCCCAGATTGGCCAAGGAGGACGTGGTTCTCGACACTGGTGTCGCTTTTGGCAGCGCCTCCACTTCCACTCCCTCTTCGCCCGGACCTGTTAACCCAAGGGCTCGTTCGTCACCCGGACCTGAAGTCTCTGCGTTTGACGGCGTGGCGCTTGAGACCGAAATCTTGACCCGTCAAGGTTTTTTAGCCGAAGTCATTACCACTCTGCGAGCTGCCAGAGTTCCGGCTACTACTAGGATTTATCACAAGACTTGGGAAGCCTTCTTTTCGTGGTGTTCGGTTTCCTCTAGGAACCCGATGATTTTTTCCATTCCCAATTTGTTGGCCTTTTTGCAGTACAGGCTGGACAAGGGTTTGGCAGTTAGCACTCTGAAAGGACAGGTTTCTGCTCTGTCCTTGCTGTTTTGGAAGGCTATCGCATCGCGCAGGGACGTACGTTCCTTTTTTCGCGGGGTAACCCGTCAATTTCCGCCGCAGAAGGCGCTTGTGTCTCCTTGGCGGCTCAATCTTGTCTTGGAGGCTCTTCAACATGGGCCTTTTGAGTCTGTGGACTCTGCTAATCTTTCCTTTCTCTCTTGGAAAGTTGCCTTCCTAGTGGCGGTCACTTTTTTGAGAAGGGTTTCTGAGTTGACGGCTTTTTTCTTGCTCGCCTCCTTTTCTGGAGTTTCACCCAGATCGTGTAGTGCTTCGCACACGAGGCGACTTTCTACCTAAAGTGGTGTCACAGTTTCATGTTAACCAGGATATTGTGTTGCCCTCCCTTTGTCCGGAGCCGAGGAATGCGAAGGAACGGGCCTGGCACACATTGGATTTGGTGCGGGCTTTGAAGTTCTATTTGTCTATTACTCAAAGTTTTCGGAAGTTGGTTTCTCTGTTTGTGATTCCAGCAGGACGTTGACGTGGGCAACAAGCTTTCAAGGATTCTATAGCTCGTTGGATTCGGTCGGCCATTTTAGAGGCTTACCGACATAAGGGCTAACCTTGCCCGATTAAGATTCGAGCTCACTCCACGAGGCATGTGGGTTCATCGTGGGCTTTTCATCAAGGAACCTCAGCAGCTCAGCTCTGCCGGGCGGCGACCTGGCGCTCCGTCCACACATTTACAAAATTTTATAAGGTGGACGTCAGTGCTTCCGCTGATGCGGCCGTAGGACGTAGGGTCCTGCAGGCGACTGTAGTTTAACACTAGGACTACTGGACTCGTGACCCCGCCTAGAACTACTGAAAGGAGTCATTTTGACTCCTTGCTTGTTTTCGTTTATTTTTAGAGTTTCATTTGTGGTTATTTATTAATAATTATATTTTTTGTTATGTATTATTATTGTGAGATCCAACAGTAATGCTTTTGATTGTTTTTTTTCTGCTTTTCTTATTTTTCTACAGAAAATAATAATAATTATAATAGACGTTTTTCAAACATTTTTTTTTATTCAAGTGCACACATATAAACAACAACTGAAGAACAAAAAGCAGAGAAAATGTAGGTGGAGGAGCATAAAAATGAAAATATGGCGCAGAATTCACCTTCTAAACATTTGGTGTTTCGCATTTTAGGCATTGCCTTTGATTTATGGCAGTACATTGCCCACACAAAGACTTACCACAAGTCTTACAATTGCCGACAGATCTATTTTTCTTGCACTTTTCTTTGATCTGGCAAAATTTTGTTTGAACCATCACTTCTGAGCATGTAGAAACTTGGGACGTGGAACCCTTTTCCCTATCTGTGACATAAGGACCACTCAACTCTCTCACAAGCGTTTGCAAAAATGCCTTGCGTGACATTTTTTGGTGGGTTATCTCATTGAATATTATCCATGCATTTATACCCGCAAAGTCTAAGGCATTTTCAAATGCATGAACAGGCCATCTCCTTGTGCATGTTCGTGTGGTATATTTTCATGCCATCTGATCCACTACATCTACTCCATATTTTGTTTCATTGTAAAACTTTACCGTTTCTGGAGTTTTTTTAGCGGAATCAGACGCAACAACAACATCTGGATGGACGGAACTCAAAATGACAACATTTTTGTTGGGCTTTCCTTGATATACTGTAAGTGTAAAATTGTCTTCATTTCTAAACACTTTAGTGTTGTACAATTCCTCTTTCATGGATTTTATTTCTTTAGGCACTTCTCGCCTTATCTTGTTCAGTGTTCCCACGATGGTTGTTCCTTTGCTTTTTAGCTGTTTAGCTAATTTTACTGAAGTAAAATAATTATCGGTTGTAACATTGCGACCTTTTTTCAAAAACGGGTCCAATAACTTCATTACCACATGGTCAGCTAAACGGTCCTCAGCACGGCGTGTGTCATCTTTGCCTAGATAAGGGAAGCCATTTGCCAGATATTTGCTCTCCTTATCAACAGCTAGCCAATATTTGTGGCCATATTTATCTGGTTTGGAAGGCATGTACTGCGTGAATGGACACCTAGTTTTGCTTGGGAAAAGTTGCTCATCCACCGTTATGTATGGGCCAGGTTTGTAACACGCAATACAATTTTCAATAAACCTGTCCCACACAGTAGAAAATAGAGCAAACTTGTCCGTTTGCAGTCTCTCCGATCGAGTAGATTTCTCATCAAATCTGAGAAACCTCATAATTTCAACAAAGCGGTCCCTAGACATTGTCGCTTTGCAAAACGGTATTCCCCAGTCATTACACCAAATACTGCTAATCGAGTGACGGTTCGTGCCAGATATTCCACGAGCATAGAATATCGCAATGAATGCATCTAGCTCCTCATCAGATAGAGTAAACTGTAAATTATTGTTCCTGCATGCTTCTGCAAGCGTACAGTTCTTTATATGTGTCAATATATATGAATCAAAAATTAGCATAAGATAAGAGCCTAGAGTAAACAAGCTATTTTGTTCAGCATTACACAGTAATACAAGCAGGTAAAACACAAGGAAAATGTGAAAAGTTGACATGTAAATTGAACTACATCTATATGAACATCAGGGTAAATAAGACAGAGTGAAAAAATTATGCACAAAACTTTATAGCAACATTTAGTGACAAAAGGACCTCAAAATATAGTAGGGAGTCAAAATGACTCCCTTCAGTAGTTCTTGGTAAATTTTGAAAAAAACGCGCAAATTTTTCACCAAAATTATTTATTCTCACAAAATCTTTTTTCACATCATATTTGAGGAAAAGTCACCGAGTTTCAAGCCAGAATTCTGAAAAATGTAGTCACAGAAGAGAAATAAAAAACGAAAGGAGTCAAAATGACTCCATCAGTAGTTCTAGTGTTAAAGTTCTTGTGAACTTGTAGTTAGCGCTAGTTGCGCATTTATTTAGGTTGTTGGGTATCTGCCTCTTTTGTTTTTTTTGCCCACCCTTATTTTTGGACTGCTTTGGGACGTCCCACTAGTAATGACTGTGTCTCCCTTCCTTCATCTGCAGCTGAAACACGGATTTTGGTAAGAACTTACCTGTAAAATCCTTTTCAGCGAAGAAGGAAGGGAGACACACATCCCTCCCATGGCAGAAGTGTGTTGTTGTGTTTTCAGATGCGGCGTGACCCTTCTCTGATAGCGATTATCTGGGCTGAGGTCGGCGCGCTAAGGCTCTGTTCCAGCATTGCCAGCTCATCGCAGTGGTCAGGTTCAGTGAGTAGTACCTGGACTGTGTGGTTGTTTCGGCTATATGCATAACCTGTCTTCTTGTTTTTTCTCTGAAGTCCTTCAGAAGGGGTTATGTTGCTACGCTGGTGATATTTGCTCTTCCTTAAGCTTGGGTACGACTGGAGAGCTGGAGTAGGAGGAGCCCTATAAGCTGGAGGGGCCGGTCAACACTTTTTTAATCTGAGGTGTGTTTATCCTATGTGGGCTCTGCCTACCCACTAGTAATGACTGTGTCTCCCTTCCTTCTTCGCTGAAAAGGATTTTACAGGTAAGTTCTTACCAAAAATCCGTGTTTCAAAAGACTGTAGCGTTGCTGTGCAGGGAGGTAATGTTGCAGATTGTGCAGACATTATTTCTTCAGCAGTGACATCTACATCAGACGCTCTGTCTCACCATTGTCTGATGTAGATGTCTGACTAAAGATGGGAAATGACCGCATTATTGGAACTCCTTTAATGCATGGACTGTGAACTGGAAATAAGATTGGAAACATATCATGAAATTTTCTACTCCTCTAGGGACACTTCATTTTGGCAACCACAAGTGAAAATAT
The DNA here is from genome assembly GCA_033576555.1 of Oophaga sylvatica. NCBI lineage: Eukaryota > Metazoa > Chordata > Amphibia > Anura > Dendrobatidae > Oophaga > Oophaga sylvatica. Next base: position 149,259,319 of record JARQOD010000009.1, read on the forward strand.
CTACTAAAAAGTTAAATATAATATTCTCTTTCTTTCCTAATAGGTTTGTGGAGATTATCTAATATCCAAAATGGATATGCCGAGCTGTATATCTTACCGTAACTTTGTGAACTCCATGGGAGACTGGCGCCTCTTGAGTAAAATTGACTCTTATATTCAGGAGCATCTTCTTGAAATATCTGAACAAGACGATTTTCTTAAACTTCCACGTCTTAAGGTGAGTTCAGAGTGAATATTACATTTAGTCTTGAAGAGGATCTTGTTGAACTTCTTGGCTTACTTTTTAGCTTTTCTGATTACTTTAAAGCACTGGAACCACTATAGCTAATAACGTAGCTGCAGCATGGTTAACTGGGGAACGATTAAAGGGAATCTGTCACCCCAAAATTGCCATATCAGATAAAGATATGGCTGAATACAGCGTCCCATAACAAAGCTATCTGTCTTTTCCTTATATTCTGATACCCCCGTTTTCATATATAAATACCTGTTTAAACTTAGTTTTTTGTTGTGTCAATCATGGCGGTCAGGTCAGGAAGGCGGCGGTTATTCGCTTCCCCCAACCCTCCTCCATTCTTGGCGTACGCATTTTTTCTTTTCCTTGTGCGTTGTGTTTCAGCGCTTGCGCTGTGAAAAAGACCCTCGCGCGTGCGCAATGTTGTTTTGCCAACAGTGGGGCAGCATATTTTAATTACTGCGCAAGTGCCAGTCATTTTAGCCAATTCAATTGACCCGGAAGTTGCGGCCTGCCGCTGATTACTTCCGGGCCAAGGAAAGTCAGGAAGTCTGACGCATGCGCTGTATTGTTTGACTACTTTGCCCACTGCTGGGCAAATAAGACTGCGCAAGCGCTGAAAACTTACGCTGTCTGTGACATTCACAGACAGCGTTACGTGACAGAAGTAGAGGAGCGAGGGTTTGGGGGAAGCGAATAACCGCCGCCTTCCTGACCTGACCGCCATGATTGACACCACAAAAACAAAGTTTGCAAAGGTATTTATATATGAAAACGGGGGTATCAGAATATAAGGAAAAGAAAGATAGCTTTGTTATGGGACGCTGTATTCAGCCATATCTTTATCTGATATGGCAATTTTGGGTTGACAGATTCCCTTTAAGCTTGAGGGAGGCGATCAATGTCATTTATTATTACATGCACTTTATAGCTAGAAAAGAAAACCTTCCTAATAAGTGGATGCATGTTCTAGTCAGTGCTGTCACATCACAAGGACTTTCTCTCTTACTGCCTGTGGAGACACGAGGGTCAGTGGGTGCTTTCGTCTGCTGGCCCGAGACTGCCTGGACCAGGGCACATCCCACTGAACGCCCACTCTCCCGTGTGCATAATACTACTCATACAACACAGGGTGAGGGTAAAAACAGAGTGGCAATACTTTATTGATCCACCAAGAGACAATAACATCTAGAACAGTCTCAGTAAAATACCCAAGATGCTGAAAAATTAGAGTCTCCCCTTTCCAATGACTTGACCGGTTTAGAGCAGCTGTGACTTTGGGGCTTGCAGGGCTGACTATCCCACCAGTGACACCCTGCTTTTGGCGTGCACCCACAGAGGATTTAATGACAAACTTAAGAAACTGACATTCCATTGAGGCATATGGCCAGGTGACCGGATGGTCCTAACTTGAATTCTTCAAACGTCTCCGTGGAGCTAGGTGACCTGATTGTTCCAACCAGTCTTCTCCAAACATATCCATGGGGGTCAGGTGACCGGAGAATCCCAACCTGGTTTCCCCAAACATCCATGGGTTCAGTGATGGTTAATGGAGCAGATCTGGATTCCTCCAGCTATGGCCGTGGCACATCCCCCCCCTCCTTAAGGCTAAGTGCACACGTTCAGGATTATTTGCGTTTTTTTTGCGGGAAAAAACGCATCAAAAACGCATGTATTAAGCATCCTATCATTTAGAATGAATTCCGCAATTTTTGTGCACATGGTGCGTTTTTTTTCCGCGAAAAAAAACGCATCGCGGAAAATCTAGCAACATGTCCATTAATTTTGCGGATTTCTAGCGTTTTTCCCGCTATATTATTGACCTAGAAAGTTCTGGAAAAAATCGCGGTAAAAACGCGTCAAATCCACGCAAAAACAGCGCGTTTTTGCCGCGAAAAAAGTCCGGTTTTGCTCAGGAATATTCTGCAAACATTCCTGAACGTGTGCACTTAGCCTTATAGTTCGTAGGTCTTATTCAGGCATTTTTCCACAGGATTAAAGGAAGGTGGCAGAGGCTTATTTCTCATTATTTCAGTATTTAATCAATCTGCATAGTTTGTCCTCTGTTTGCAAGTCCACAAGCTACATGGACTCAATACAATCAACCTATTAGCAAACATCGATTTTATTTATTTTTTTTTATTTATTTTTTCAATGGCTCTGCGTCCCTGTCTTTGCAAAGATAGCAGACAATAACCTGTAGGAGCTGATATAAGAGCCGAACAGCATATATTCACCAATTCAAAATATTCAAACAATAGTTTGTTTTTTGATCCACCAGAAGAAAAACTAGTCAACATTCAGACTCCTGACTAATAGTCTGTCTCTTGGCCTACTGAAAATAGGACTCTTTAACTTGATATATATGGAAAAAGTTGCCTGTGAGATCATATTGCTGTTATGGGCAAATATGATCAATTTAACAAAAAAATTCTGCCTATTTAGTTGCTATAAAATCATCTAACACATGTTTTTTTTTATCCATTTTGACAAGATCAGAATAGTAGCATAACAAATCCAGGCTATTCTGTTCTGTCCACCAGAACATCTGAGGAAAGGGGAATCCTTTCTGATGACAAACTGTTACTTAGGCCTCTCCTCTTATAATAATTTATCCATTTTTTTTCATATAGCTGGAAATAATGATTGAGGAAAATGTTTCCCTTCCGAGCAATGGCAAATTGTACACAAAGGTAATCAACTGGGTCCAGCGCAGCATATGGGAACATGGAGAAAGTTTGGAATCCCTGATGGATGAGGTTAGTCCTACATAAATGGTGTTAGGCGTGTAGCATGGTAGCAGAAACTTTTTAAAACTAATTGAAATTGTCCTTTTATGATAATCAGAGCCCAAAATAAAGAGACTTTCTGTTTTCAGTAGAGATCTGGTAGGCTTAAAGGTGAGAAGAATTCTTATTTTTTTTTTTTTTTTTTTTACAATGCTTTAATTTATCTTCTTTTTCAGTTTGTGTAAGTGCTGAGGGTTTTGTTTGTCTTAAATCACTGTAGTCTTCTAATGTTTTCTTACAGGTTTGCTTGAACTTGACTCCATTATGATGAAACTTTCTAACAGATTTTCCTCCCCATTGATTATCTTTCCGTAGGTTATTTAACAAAAGTAGGATACCCAAGACTGAAGAACAACGAAGATACATCAAGGTTAATAGAACGTAATGAAGCACCTGTCTGCCCTAGCCCTTCTAAGAAAATCCGCTGTGGGCAGAGAACCATGATGATGATTTAACCGTGTTTACTCCTTTTACAGGATCAGTGTGCATTGTACCACAGTCCATTGTTAGATTACAAATGTCTGAACGTTAGAATCAGAGGCAGCTTCTAATCTTACTAAAGCATTGAAAGGCATATCCTAGATACGTAGCACTCCTATGTGTAGGAAGGTTATGCGAGAGCGCGGTTTAGGAAGGGTAATGCACAATTATTCCTGATGCTGTCTCCGTATGCCTGTTCTTTCAATTTAACATATCAATAGAATATTGAAAGAGTGATCATCTGTGTCCGTGAGCTTGGCACCCCGATTTTTCAGAATTGTAGAGCGTCTGCACCTTCCATTATCTGGTTCATATAATTTATCTTCTCTATAGCCAACAGAAAAGTCAGCCTAGTTCACCAGAAAATCCTCCTTCCTGCACCAGTTCCTGAGCCAAATACTCGCCTCCCTAATCTCCTGCTACCTCTTTGGCATGACATGTGGTACAAGCAGTACTTAAAAAAAAAAATACCTTTGAGGTCCTTGCTTTAACCTTGGGGCCCAATTCCCTGAAATCATCTTTAAGGACATTCCACCTACCTCTAACTTTGTCATTGGTGTTGATGTGCTCCATGACTGCTGGGTCCTCACCAGCCGCTCCCAGTAATCTGTCAACCTGATCAGCGATGTGCCGAACTCGAGTACCAGGAAGACGATCCACTGTTCTGTGATCCGTGTCGCACGACAGTATGCGCCTGTAAATGGCTGGTTAAAGATATCCTACATGAGACGATGTACACTGGACTGCATTGTCAGTGATGGGGCACATTTTCCTAATAGGGTAACACGATAACACCAACCATCACATATATATGTATACCTAGAATATACTTAATAAATCACAGAAAAAATAGTACTGTGTGTGTATATATATATATATATATATATATATATATATATATATATATATATATATATATATATATATAACACATAGATGTAAGGACAAACCCTGCTAAAGGGAATACTGTGATTGCAAAGCAAAAAAAGAGAAAAAAACTAGCAGTACAAAAAATCCCATAAGATCAACTTTATTAGATGTGATATATAAAATATAAAACATCGAACACATAGAGGTGCATGGTACATGTGAGGGCTGATAAACACAATGGTGTCAGCACAAAAAAGCCACTAAGGGCCAGGGATCCATCAACCCACCCAGATGTATTACAACAAAATCAAGGCCATATCTTACTATAATAAGCACAAATCCTAAGTCAAGACTTAGGGATTGCACAAGACACAAATATTAAGTAAACAAGTAAATACAGTGATTCAATACAAATTACTCTTCTAAACTCCCTGAACCCAAAGTCACTGAATCACAAGTCACGCAATTAAGTGAAATCACACTTAAAAACAAATCACTCACAAGCTCTTTCACACTCTGTATATAAGATTTAAATATGGTTGCTTTTCTCCTATCTGCAATCCAACCTGCGATTCGCTGTAACGTCTGCAAGTTATGTGGTAAAAGTCTACGGTAGAGAACCTTTCCTCTAAAGCAATTCTGGAAGCTGCAAACAGTCGTGTATAGCATGGAGAAAAAACAATTAATGGGTGACCACATCTCACAATTTTTAAGGGCTCTATTTACCGGCTGCTGAAATAAGAGGTCCCCGGTATAGATGTGTAATAAAGCCGCTAGGGTAGATGCCCTCATCTGTGCGGATTGTTCTTCTTGCATGTGAATAGAGTTTTGAGCTCCATTCACTAATTGTCTAATAACTTGTTGGAGATTTGTTTTGGGTGTTTGGAGTGGGTGTGAGGCTTATTTCTTGGTTGCGTGGAGCCCACCAGATTAATGGAAAGTCTTTGCATACAGAGGATTTTATAATATTTTTTTTCTCAGCTGCATGAAATAATTGTGTGCGCCCCTTCTGCCGCCATGTTCCTGCATGCCACTGTCACAAAGTAGAAATTCCATTCTGTTACTGTTGTAAAATTATCATAACCTGTAAAAAAGAACAAAAAAAATTGCCTGTATCCATTCCTGATCACTCGATGTACATCATGCATCAATGCTTTCAGTACTATCATATACATTTATATTTTCAGTAAGATTTCCTTTTTTTTACATTTTTTACAACTTTGTTTAGATGTAACTTTTCCTTTATCTGTAGACTTTTACTGTTCTGAACCGAGATGCATTATTTTAAGCTCTTTGTGTATTGCTATTTTTGATGTTTCTTCTTGTTCCTCTGTGCCCCATCATATTATCCTGCACTAGAATATCCTTTTTCTTGCATTTTTCCCTTCATACCCTTTTATTGAGTTTTGGACAATGAAGATATAGACGTGAAGCTGACCTGAGGCTTTGGGAGAACTTGTGCCGCCAAAGTGTTTTTTTTTTCCTCCAAATTGGAAAGTAAAGAAAGTGAAGATGGCAGGAAGTGGAAATTCTGCAGTAAAAAAAAAAGCACCTTTGTTAAAGGAACGGTATCCATATGGGTATATCTTTTATTGTTTTCCAGGTGCAAACTTTGTATTATTCAGCTGATCACAAGCTGCTTGACGGGAATGTCCTTGGTGGCAACAATGACATATTTTCTGCTGATGAAGATGGTATACAGTTGGTTCAGGTACAGTTCCCTCACCTGGAGTAGTAGCATCACTGTAAGTTATAGAGCAGCTCACTAGAATGGATTTTTTTGTCATGGTGCAGTATATAATAAACCCAGATAGTGCAGAGTATAGAAGTCCCATTTGACTACTGTACGTAGTAAAGTACTTTCCTCCTTACGCGGACTGGTCGATCATGTAACCTCACCTGCACCCCTGAGAAATCAAAAGGTTGTGCTGCTTTAGCTTCTCTGAGCATTAAGGGTACACCAGACCAATCAGTTAGTCTGGTCCTGAGGAGAGCGCCCTTCTTCCCACTATTCCCTCTACCACTGCAGCTTTCCTTACCACAGTTGGGCAACTACATTCCTGAGGAATGGATCCAACAGGAGTACTGCCTTATTGAATTCTACACTCCTGAGGAGTAGATCCAACAGGAGTACTGCCTTCTTATTGAATTCTACACTCCTGAGGAGTAGATCCAACAGAGTACTGCCTTCTTATTGAATTCTACACACCTGAGGAGTAGATCCAACAGGAGTACTGCCTTCTTATTGAATTCTACATTCCTGAGGAATAGATCCAACAGGAGTACTGCCTTATTGAATTCTACACTCCTGAGGAGTGGATCCAACAGGAGTACTGCCTTCTTATTGAATTCTACACTCCTGAGGAGTAGATCCAACAGGAGTACTGCCTTCTTATTGAATTCTACACTCCTGAGGAGTAGATCCAACAGGAATACTGCCTTCTTATTGAATTCTACACTCCTGAGGAGTAGATCCAACAGGAGTACTGCCTTCTTATTGAATTCTACACTCCTGAGGAGTAGATCCAACAGGAGTACTGCCTTCTTATTGAATTCTACACTCCTGAGGAGTAGATCCAACAGGAGTACTGCCTTCTTATTGAATTCTACATTCCTGAGGAATAGATCCAACAGGAGTACTGCCTTATTGAATTCTACACTCCTGAGGAATGGATCCAACAGGAGTACTGCCTTCTTATTGAATTCTACACTCCTGAGGAGTGGATCCAACAGGAGTACTGCCTTCTTATTGAATTCTACACTCCTGAGGAGTAGAGCCAACAGGAGTACTGCCTTCTTACTGAATTCTACACTCCTGAGGAGTGGATCCAACATGAGTACTGCCTTCTTATTGAAGACTACACTCCTGATGAGTGGATCCAACAGGAGTACTGCCTTCTTATTGAATTCTACACTCCTGGGGAATGGATCCAACAGGAGTACTGCCTTCTTATTGAAGACTACACTCCCGAGGAGTGGATCCAACAGGAGTACTGCCCTCTTATTGAATTCTACACTCCTGGGGAATGGATCCAACAGGAGTACTGCCTTCTTATTGAATTCTACACTCCTGGGAATGGATCCAACAGGAATACTGCCTTCTTATTGAAAGATTTTTCTTCTATTAGGCCACAGATACAGCCTGTGCTGGCCATGATAGCACTGAGGTGAACATCTTGGCAGAACACATGTGAAATACTTCTTCTCAAACTTGCTTACATACAGGCATAACCCTTAGGCACGGTGTAAACTATCAATAATATGTAATCACTTTCATAGGCTGCACTGAAATTTAAGGTGTAATGTCTTTCGAGATATTTCTGTCATATGCCATAGCTATGTAAGTTACTGGCTACTCTTCCTGGACTATCTGAAGAATGAGTCGCCTTCTGCTGTCATTGGCGCTCCAGACATGAGACCATGCATACATTCATACAGTCAGCTCTCTCTACTGAAGATCATAGGTGTTGTGGCAGCAGGTATTTCAGAGCTCCCATAAAAATACCCCTAGAAGTCATATTTCTTTGTGAAAAACAAAGCTGCAGATTTAATTTAGTTGATGACTACCATGAGGCAGTATAGATACATTCATTGTAACTGGAAACGGAGACCTATGTTTAATACAACAAGATAATGGGCGATAAAGCCTTATACAGTATATGAAAATATCACGACTCAACCCCTCGAACTTGCTGAGATAGATATTGGTGTTTTTCTGCATATGAACAGACACCTAAACTACTTCCCCCCACAAAAGCCTGTATCTCCCTCTCTTCAGGTGTCTGTGTCGTTCACCCCTACATATCATCTGCAGTAGATGGCATAGTATCTTGGCTGTCATGTGGACACATTCTCTTCAGTATTTGTCGGCTCGCTCACAACCTTGTAATTGAGCAGATAGAAAGGAGGACTTATGCAGGTCTGGTGCTAGTTTAAGACTGGCTTTAAAGGGGGCTGTCCAATTCTATCTGCTGGATTGTACCTTGTTGATCAGTGAGGGTCCAACCACTGGGACCTGGACTGATTGTCAGATCTGTGGGGCTCATAGGATCAAAGTCCCCTGTTTTGCTGATTAGTACAAGTCCCAGCAGTCAGACCCCACCAATCAATAAGTTATCGCCTATACCATGGATAGACGAGAGCTTGTTTTCACTGGACAATCCCTTTAGTATGGATGTCCTGCTGAGTCTGATGTCCTGGTTTATCCTTGAGGATTGGATACATTGCAGTGAGCTCTTATCTGGCACAAGTATTGTGTACTGGTTTATTAACCTATGAATGTAATGAAGAATCTTACAACCATGGGCAGCATGTATCAGCCATGGGCTGTACTCTCCCAGCCAGGTATGTTTGCCTCTGACATTCTGCAGCGTAACAGATAATGAATAGGGATGAGCGGATAGCTTAGGATAACTCCTTATTCAAATAGCTATAGCACTTACCGAATAGCTGCATCAGGAACCCGGATAACTGGAGCGCTCCCAATGATCAGCTGTTCGGTGCCGCAGCTGCATGTGTTGTGGTTGTGTGACAGTCACAACACGTGCATGGATAAGCCTGTTTGTTGGGCTCTCCATGCATGTGTTGTGACTGTCACACAGCCGTGTCACATCCAGCTGCGGAGCCGAACAGCTGATTATCGGGAGCGCTCCAGGTATCTGGGTTCTCGATGAAGCTGTTCGGTAAGCGCTATAGCTATTCGGATGAGTTATCTGAAGGTATTTGCTCATCCCTAATGATAACATACTTTAATAGCCGCCGGGCACTTAGACCCTGCTATGAACGAGTCGGAGTGAGGGATCCCTGACCGCTTGTTCCCACCCGCTGCCCTGGATTGACAGATTTCTGCCTATGTCCTCTTATAGGCAGAGACCTGTCAGTCACTGTCAGTGGGCAGGGAGAAGCCGCAGGGGTCCCGCCCATCCGACTAGTGGCCACAGCGTTTCAGAGTCAAACATGCCTGGCTGTTGTATTAGTCAGCGGCTGACACATGGTCTGGGCTGCAGGTGTCGGCTGTCGGGTTTCCTTTAACAAGTAAAGATTAGAAGCACAGAGCATATTGAACACCTATCACAGCACAAGATGTAGTCTTCCTCTGCATTTCATGTATTAATTTGACTTTTGTAGAAGAAATCGCCACGTGAAAGTAACAGGCACCCGAGCAGCAGTAGTTCTGGGACCCTTTCACCATCTGGTTTTCCAGCACAAAACCCTAAACATGAGTGGAAAATAATTGCTTCAGAAAAGAAATCAAGTAAGTGCCCAGTCTGCCCATCCCATCTATTTCATTTTTCTTTTTTTATTCCATTATTACACATTTTTTAAGATGACAAAGTATTTGTCAAGGCCATCCCTTACCTAGTGCCCAGTAAGGACCTAGAGAGGGGTTCTCAGGACACGGCTCATCAGCCTGAGCTGTGAGTGGTTACTACACCCTGGCAGACCCAGCTGTCACATAGATACAGGACTCCGCTCATCTGAAGTGCAGGAAACTGAGGAACATTGAAATCTGCCATTGAGGCTTGTCTCCATCCTGCTCGGACTGATTACCCATTCCCGACATCCAGTGTATATGGAGGTTGCAGAGGAGATATGGCAGGGACTCGGGAGCTGACCGTGCTCTGACAGTGGGACATACATACATACAGCTTCCACCTGGTCTCCTTAGCTCAACCACTTGGATATCGAGAGCATTTGGGATTGTTATCTTGGGGTCTCCCATTATTGAACACTGGGCATAGATGGATGATCACGGCAGCTGGGGGTGTAATGAAATTCTTTTTAGTTTAACTTTGAGACCTTTAATAGAAGAAATCTGACAGCTGCAGTACAGTTTTGTGTAATCATTAAGCCATTTGTACACCATAATGGTACTAATAAACTGCAGCTTCCACTTGGGCAGAAGAATAAGAGCTGGGAATATGGCAATGAAAACCATTTTTAATACCTTGCGTTAACTGAAAGTGGAAACTAAGAAATATTTTAACTCTTTCAGAAAAGACCTACTTATGTCTGGCTGTCCTGAACAGCACACTCTGCGTCATCTTCCTGCATGGCCGTCATACTCCCCTGAATTCACCTTCAAGTACTCCTCGGTTAATGAAGAGCTTAAGCATTGAAATCCAGCCAGAGGACTCCAACGACAAAGTCATCTCACCTATGCATTATGCCCGCTCAGGCCTGGGAACAGCTGAACTGAATGGCAAGCTTATAGCAGCAGGTAGCTGATGTCATTGATTTCCATGTAGATTGTTTTCTATCAGTTTGCGTTGTGTATAGATACAATTGTGTCCCCTCTAGGTGGTTACAATAGAGAAGAATGCCTGCGGACCGTGGAGTGCTATGACCCTGACACTGACGCTTGGACATTTTTGTCTCCCATGATGACGCCTAGAGCCCGCTTCCAAATGGCCGTTTTGATGGTTTGTGCAAATGATATCTTTATAGCCAAATTATATTTTATTAACTTATATTTAATCCAAGGCAAAAAAAAATCTACAGGTAGTTACCCGCATAGACATGTTCTAAAGTACTAGCCATTTCAATAGAGCCATCTGTTTTTGGTGCAAAAAAACATGAATTGATGTCGCTACTGTCAACTCTGCAGGGCGAGTTATATGTTGTTGGAGGATCGAATGGTCATTCCGATGATCTAAGCTGTGGTGAAAAGTTCGACCCTAAAGCCAACACATGGACCCCCGTTCCTGAGCTCAGAACAAATCGTTGCAATGCAGGTAGTTTCATAGTTTGTGTTTAAATGGAATCTGCTACCAGGCTTTTGCTATGTATTCTGAGAACAGCATGATGTAGGGGCAGAGAGCCTTATTTCAGTGCTGGATCGCTTACTTGGCTGCTTACTGTAATCTTGCTGGAATCCTTATTTTCTCTGCTGTAGCAGTGTGTCAGCAAGCCTCCAATCTGTGGTGGGGGCAGTGTTACACCGATTAGCTGGACTGGTTGCACATGAGACCTAGTCTTTCAGTGATCTCCTGATTTTATTGAGCCCACAGCCTAATAAGTGACACATCGCTGGAATCAGTCTCTACACCTCCACTATGCTGCTCTCAGAATCAAATCATGTAAAGCATAAAGAGAGGGGATAGGAAAAAGAAAACATTAGCTTCACGTCCCAATTCCATGTAGAGAAAGTTCAGGGTATTATGTAGGGACCGCTGTAGATTGCCCTTGTTACGTCGTAAGTCTTAGGCCCTGGTTACTCCTGTGTAGTTATCACAGGACCCATTAGTGTCAAGACCGGACTACGGTTTACTGGGAATAAGAGCCATTGAGGTATGGATTGAAACACAATGACACTTCTGGACCTATGAATTGTTTCAGTATCTATCTCCTAATATCAATGAGTGGGTATGAATACATGGATCTATTGTTAGACAGTGTGACAGCACTGTTTGTGTATTGTCGTCCTAATCATTTGGGTGGGTTTTTTGTTTATGGACCACTTATTTAAAGCTGATCACTGCCAGTTACCTGTGATCCATGTAAACCAATAGATACTTTTTATACAGTAGGCATTGATTTTCGTTGGTTTCCTACTTGCTAGGCGATTTTACTTAAAGGGAACCTGTCACCACTTTTCTGTCCTACCAGCTAAAAAATAACATTTTATTCAGTGTCTGCTATACATTCCCTAAATACTTGTGACCACCTGACTCCCCATGTATCACCCATAAAAACCTTTATTTCTCCAGCAATGTATACCAATAGGGTCCATCCGGTCCTATGGGCGTGGCTTTGGTTCGCTCACTCCACCTCTCTCCTTGGCTGCTGCACGCAGTCCTTGACATGGATGACGCAGATTGCTGTGAGATATCGCGCCTGTGGAGTCAAATGGTTTCTCGAGCGTGTGCAGTATGCTTTGCCCAAATGAGGGCAAAGCCGAAAAGCAGAAGTGCGTACGCGCGAGAAACCATTTGACTGCGCAGGCGCGATATCTCAGCAATCTGCGTCAACCACGTCAAGGACTGCGAGCAGCAGCTGAGAGGGGTGGAGTGAGTGAACCAAAGCCACGCCCATAGGACCGGACGAACACTATTAACATACATCACGGGAGAAATATCAAAGGTTTTTATGGGTGATACATGGGGAGTCGGGGTTACATAAGTATTTAGGGAATGCATAGCTGTCACTGAATAAAATGATATTTTTAGCTGGTTGGACAGAAAAGTGGTGACCGGTTCCCTTTAATTACTTGTGGCATAAATGCGCCTGCAACGATTTTAATATATATCATTAGGTTATGTGCTATTTACCACTCACATTTGACAGATTTATATGCTCAGAATAAATAGCAAAAACAAGCCGAGTTTCCCTTTAGACCTGTTCGCTGCCTCGCGGTAAAGATCAAGCAGAACTGAAGATTTATATTTACATGTTTTATTTTTTAAGGAGTTTGTGCCCTTAATGGAAAACTGTACGTTGTTGGTGGCTCTGATCCTTATGGCCAAAAGGGACTCAAAAACTTTGATATGTTTGAGCCGTTAACCAAATCATGGAAAAGTTGTGCGCCCCTAAATATTCGTGAGTATCTTGGTCATATGTACGTGTGTTTGTTTGAAATAGATGACGTTCACATCCAGACGTTGCTGAACTGCTTGTGGTCTTCACTAGTGTATACATTCAATGGTGGCTCTCAGTCATGTAAGCAAAGCACAAGTCCTAATATTGTTTCTATGGAGTCTATGTAATCTGTTGGGTTGGTAGTGCTCAGACATTAGACTCCAATTGCCTACTATATATAAAAATAGTGGGAAAAAATGTCAGCGCTTTGTCTACCTGCACTCGGACATTTCTGACGATGATCTCCTAAAAGGAATTGCTTAATACATTGGTGTAGACGTCATGTCTGTTGATCATATATGGCGGGAAAGCTCCAAGTTTGCACCCATACCTCTGCACCCTCTGTTTGGCGGTATGAATCAGACCTTCCATGGTTTGGCTGTATGGTGTAGTAAAAAAACGTATAGGGTACAATGTATGTTTTTACAATGTATAGGTGACCGGTAACCACAGGATGGGAGTCGTCATAGTTGTATTCGTGAGCAGATTTCCTGGCATATGTTTTTTACAGAAGGAAAAGCTGTATTGTGAATAGTCTGTTTTCTTGCAGGAAGACACCAGTCTGCAGTCTGTGAGTTGGACAATCACATGTACATCATTGGAGGAGCAGAATCCTGGAACTGTCTGAATTCGGTGGAGCGCTATAATCCTGAAAATGACACCTGGACTGTGGTGGCGCCTATGAATGTAGCTCGGCGTGGGGCTGGTGTCGCAGTGTTTAATGGTGAGATGGCTACTTTGATTATGCAAAGATTAAAGCCCCTGATTTGACACGCTGTATAATGCAGACTTCTGGCATAAATCAAATATTGCAAGATGTTGCGGAAACATTCTCCAACTGCTGGCATCTGTACACCTGTCCTGGCCGGCTTTGCCAACTTTTTCAAGTGGGTACAACCTCTTAATACATTTGGCACATCTTACTCCAGTGCACTGTTCATCAAGACTGGTGTGCAAAACGTCAGTCTTGATGAATCAGGGCCAAAATGTCAGTCTCTTTTGATAATCACCTTCCCTTGTAAGTACTTAACTACAGTCTAAATTGTGCATGAATATTGTAATAACTCGGCAAAATGCCAGTATGAATTGTCAGTGCCAATACTACTTGGCTGAGTAGGTCTGTCTGGTAAAGCTAACTTCTAGGTCTTTCCTCGTTCCTTCCTCAAAATCATACTTGTATTTCATTCTTGTCAGAAAAATACCCTAGTGTCCAAGCTCTCGGATCTTCAGGGGACCTGTTTTGTTCCAAGGGTATATCTAAACCTGACAACGTGTGTATGAGCGAAGGAGAAAAAAATCTTTGGAACAGATGGCCTTCTAGTTAGAGACTGCACTGAACAACCTTCTTAACTCTCTACGTTTCTTCCCTTCACAGGTAAAATCTATGTAGGAGGGGCTTTGATGGCTCTCGTGCATTAAGCTGTGTGGAATCCTATGACCCTGCCAAAAATGAGTGGAAAATGGTGGCAAGCATGATGACTCCAAGAAGCAATGCTGGTGTGGTAGCTGTTGGAAATCATATATTTGTTGCTGGGGATTCGATGGCAATGAATTTCTGAACACTATTGAAATTTATAGCTCCAGTTTAGATGAATGGAGCCCATATACCAAAATGTGCAGATCCTAGAAGGCCCGGATCTGGCATCTCGCCTCCGATTTTGCGTTCTTACACCAGCAGTTTGGTAGTGTACATTGGACTGTAAATACTTTCTTTCGCTTGGAGATCTTGGTTCTCCTCGAGGTAGATTCTTTTTCTTCCTGTGTATATTTCATCCTTCTCTTGCACTGAAATGTAGAGTGGATTTTATGAAAAAAATTTCTAAACTTTGTTGTTTTTTTTAACTTTATGCAATTTTTTTTCCATTGATACAGAATGTGCTTTAAGAGCCTTACAAAATCTCATGCAAAACTGCTACTGTTAAAGTGTGGGAATGCCAACCATTATCTTCAGATTGCCTTTTTATTACTTTTTGTAAACTTGAAACAAAGGCAGAACTAATCTTGTGCCGCAGGAGCTTTTCCTTTTGAATCTGTTCCAATCTGTCCTTTAGATACTGTATATTTAATATGATGTGTAACTTTGTTCTGTAGACTTGTGGGGTGTTTCATCAAGAATATTTCCACTGTTTTAGAAAATAGGCTATTTATTCTTTGGCAGCTTTTTCATGATTAAATATTTTCTGGAACACGGCAAGTGTCTCGTGTAAAATCCAGCAGGTTTATCTGCCAATATTCATTTTTAGAGTGTCTTAAAAGCCAAAAGTTTTCTGTATGTTCTGTAATATGTAACTGTTCTATCGCTGCTAATGTATATTGTTCTTTAAATAAAATGAACATTTCACAATTTTTCTTAACCTAACTTCATTCTTTATGTAGTAAAAAATGACCTGGGAACAATTTTTAAACATGAGATATACAGTTGTGCTCAAAAGTTTACATATCCCGGCAGAATTTTTGCTTTCTTTGCCTTTTTCAAAGACTATGAATGATAACACCAAACCTTTTTCTCCACTCGTAGTTGGTTGAAGCCATTTATTGTCAAACTACTGTGTTTTCTCTTTTTAAATCATAATGACAACCCAAAACATCCAAATGACCCTGATCAAATACCCGATTTCTTAATACCATGTATTGCCCCCTCTAACATCAATGACAGCTTGAAGTCTTTTGTGGTAGTTGTGGATGAAGGTCTTTATTTTCTCAGATGGTAAAGCTTCCCACTTTATTCGAACGTCCATGACAGCACTACAGAGAGGGGATCCGCCCCTTAGGAACAGGAAACCTACAGATATAAAAGGGCGGCACCTCTCCCACACATCAGTTGGTTTCCTGTTCCTAAAGGACGGGTTTCCTACAGATGAAGATCTTCAGGAGGACCCAGGCCGGCCGGTCGACCCAGGTAGCGGGGGGGAATCTCCTACCTCGGCCGGTGCGGAGCCCCTGGAAGCGCCACGGTGGGTCCGGGTAGGATTCCACGGCAGTGTGCGGAGCAGGTGGAGCAGTATCCAGAGGATCTCTGTCTCCCAGCCAGCGCCGGTAGGTATGTATTTCCCCCCCTCCCCTGGTCCCGATGCCTTCTCCCTGTCCTCTCCTGTGGTCCTGTCATGGTGGGGGCCTCTTGAGGGTGCAGCCGTGATTTTTAAAAAAAAAAGAATTTTTTTTTTTAAAAAAATTTTGAATTTCCCGCCGCGTCACTGCGGCGGGGGGGTTTTTTGAATTTCCCGCCGCGCGTCACTATTATGGACGGCGCGGCGGGCGGTTTTGAATTTCCCGCCGCGCGTCACGGCTAGGGACGGCGCGGCGGACGGTTTTGAATTTCCCGCCGCGCGTCACTGCTATGGACGGCGCGGCGGGGTTTTTGAAATTTCAGTCGTGCGCCGCTGTTGCAGCGGCGCGGCTGAGGTCGGGGAGATCTCCGCTTGGGGGGGCGATGCAGCGGGGGATTGTGCTTACCTCCGTCGGTCCGTGCGAGCGGGGGAAAAAAGGGGGCGGAGTCTCCACCACCGGAACCGGAAGTGAGACGCCGGCCGGCGTTTTTGAAAATTTTGGCGGCTGCATCATCGGACGGC
Organism: Oophaga sylvatica; assembly: GCA_033576555.1. Taxonomy (NCBI): domain Eukaryota; kingdom Metazoa; phylum Chordata; class Amphibia; order Anura; family Dendrobatidae; genus Oophaga; species Oophaga sylvatica. The sequence goes on from JARQOD010000009.1 coordinate 149,275,839, forward strand.
GCCTGCTGTGGGGACGGCGGGGAGGTGCAGGGGGGGCCGTGGGGCGGGGAGTAGGAGGGGTGGACCCCTGGCCAGACCTGCTGATCCGGATATCCGGGGAGGATATAAGGAGCCTAGGAAAGAGGTAAAGCGCTTCTGCCCCATTTTTTTACGATGGACACTGCAGAGGCTCCCTCGGTGCAACAGGAGAGCCAGCAGCAGCAGCAGACAGAGCGCTCCTCTTCAATGGCCAGGAGCACCAGCCGCAGAAGTTCCGCAGCTGGGAAAAAGCCCCCTCCCCGTGATCCAGTACCTACTGCTGTACAATCTGGGTAAGAGATCATCAGATTTAGAATACCCAGTAATACAGTTTTTTCCCCATTTTGTCTGTTACTAGGGAAGAAGTGTTCGGTGAAAAGCAAGCACAGGGAATGTGCCTTTTGCGCTTGCCCTCTGCCTGACGCTTGCCCTAAGAGGTTGTGCCAGCCGTGCATGCAACAGACGGTAGGGCATTGTTAAGGGGAAGGACAGGGGCATGGGATAACATAGTAAACCCCCCCTATGCTCCTTCCCTTTTTAGATAGCGGAGGAGACTCCAAATTTCACCGAAAGCCTGAAGGAGATAATAAGAGCAGAGTTGAAAGCGTCCTCAAGACACGGAGAATTTTCCAGGCGTAGAAATGTACCAGTGTTGTCTGATTCAGAGTCGCCTGCCGCCCATGATAGGGGTGAAGTTGTGTCAGGACCCTCCTCGCCTTCCTCTTCGGCTTCCTCCTCGTCTTCTACGGAAGACGCTACCCGTTTTTGTTTTCCCTTGGACCAGATGGACAAATTTGTCAAATCCGTTAGGTCCACCATGGGGGTAGAAGAGGCGAAACCAGAGCCCTCAGTACAGGATCTGATGTTTGGTGGTCTAGATCCAAAAAAAACGGAGATCCTTTCCACTAAACAGTAGCATCCAAGGCCTTATAGACAGAGAGTGGAAGAAGCCTGAAAAAAGAGGCTCCTTACCCCAAGCGTTTAAACGGAGATATCCCTTTGAAGATCCCCTGACGGGTAAATGGATAAGGCCCCGAAGCTGGATGCAGCAGTGGCGAAGGCTTCTAAAAAATCCTCCATCCCTTTCGATGATATGGGGTCTTTGAAAGATCCACTAGACAGGAAGGCAGATTCCTTCTTGAAAGGCACATGGGAGATGTCGGCAGGTGCCCTGAGGCCGGCAGTTGCAGCCACTTGCGCAGCCAGGTCATTGATGGTCTGGCTAGACCAGTTAGCTTCCCAGTTAACAGATGGAACCTCCAGGGGACAATTCGAAAGACCTTGCCAATAATTCAGAATGCGGCGGCTTTCCTGGCTGATTCCTCAGCGGACTCAGTAAGAATGGCTGCCAGAGCGGCAGGGCTGTCTAATTCAGCACGAAGGGCATTATGGCTGAAATGTTGGCCGGGCGATATTCAAGCCAGATCTCGCCTCTGCTCCATTCCGTGTGACTGCGAATATCTTTTTGGCCCGGTCCTGGACGAACTTTTAGAAAAGGCAGGGGACGACAAGAAAAAGTTTCCCAGTCTATCAACTCCTTCCTATAAAAGACCTTTCAGCAGAAGGAGGTTCAGCTACCGAAGGTCGTCCAGGGAACGAGCCAAATGGGATGAAAAGAGGCGAAGAGGTACAGGGTTTATGTTTAGAGGTCCACCTAGGGAAACAAAAAAACCCTCGCAATGACTAGCGATGCCGGTAGGAGGCAGATTGAAAGCCTTCTACCCGGCCTGGTCGGAAATCTCAAACAGTAGCTGGATCCTTAACATCATAGCTACAGGGCTGCGGTTAGAATTCTCCTCGGTACCTTGGGATAACTTTAAAATTACCCCACTCAGATCATCCCCATCGGAGCAGGCCGCTCTAGAGTTGGAGGTTCAGGAGCTTTGCGCTAAGAATGTCTTAGTGGAGGTGCCAGAAGCAGAGCGGGGTAAGGGGTTTTACTCCCCTCTGTTTTTGATCCATAAACTGGATGGGTCTTTTAGAACAATTATTAATTTGAAAGCCCTCAATAAATTCCTGATTATTCACCCATTTAAAATGGAAACGGTCAGCTCAGCAATAAAGCTTCTGTTTGAAAATTGCTTTATGGTGGTGTTAGATCTGAAAGACGCTTATTACCACATACCGATCCATATGGAGCATCAGCGTTTCCTCAGAGTAGCAATCCAGATGGGGGAATCACTGCGACATTTTCAATTTAGCGCCCTTCCCTTTGGCTTGGCGGGGGCCCCACGAGTATTCACTAAGGTTATGTCGGAGGTCATGGCCCACTTACGTGAATCAAATATGCTTATAGTCCCCTACCTTGACGACTTTCTTATTATAGGAAAGACGGCAGAGCATTGCCTAGAGCAACTGAAAAGAGCGATTTCTACCTTAGAGCGGCTGGGATGGCTAATAAATACCAAAAAGTCTCGTTTGAATCCGATGAGGGTTCAGCAATTTCTAGGGCTAATCCTGGATTCACAAAATCAGAACTGTAGTTTACCGTCAGACAAGTTAATTCGTTTACGGTACCAGGTCCTAAACGCTTCCAGTAATCCCTCCATGTCGCTTAGGAAGGCTATGTCTCTTTTGGGCTCCCTTTCGTCCTGCATTCCCGCGGTTCGGTGGGCTCAATTTCACACAAGGGCACTGCAAGCTGAGGTCTTGCTGTATCAAAATTTGCTAGGTGGTTACCTGGAAGGCCAGCTATCCTTGTCCCAGGCTGCTATAAGATCCCTGGATTGGTGGAAGAATGAGACAAACCTGTCTAAGGGGGTTCCCTGGGAATATGAGATATCCCGAATAGTCACAACAGATGCTAGCCCCTCTGGGTGGGGGGCTCATATGGGGGACGTTATGGTTCAGGGCTTATGGAGCAGGATCAAATTCATATGTCTTCTAATATGAAGGAATTAACAGCGGTAGAGCTAGCAATTAAAAAGCTCCTTGTCTATCTACAGGGTCACCACGTTCGAGTGCTCTCCGACAATCGGGTCACAGTCGCATACATCAACCACCAGGGTGGTACTCGTTCCGGTCCTCTCATGGAAGTGGCAAAGCGCCTACTTCAGATAGCAGAACGACACTTTCTTTCTCTAACGGCTCTACATATAAGGGGAGAAGAAAATACCAAGGCGGACTTCTTAAGCCGCAATCTCCTGAGCCAAGGAGAGTGGTCATTAAAGACTTCCATCTTCGACCTAATTGTGCGGAAATGGGTCTACTGGAAGTAGATCTCTTTGCTACCAAAAGCAACAGAAAAGTGAGACAGTTCTGCTCTCTGAATCCCAAAGAACGCCCTCTGGCAGTGGACGCTCTTCTATTACAGTGGGATTTCAATCTAGCCTACGCCTTCCCTCCCCTGTCCTTACTCCCCCTAGTATTGAGGAAGGTCAGGAAGGACAGGGCAAGGATAATATTAATCGCTCCTTTTTGGCCCAGGAGGGCATGGTTTTCATGTCTCAGAAACATGTCGATAGCCGACCCGTGGTCCTGCCGGACATTCCCGATCTGCTCTCCCAGGGTCCAGTCTACCATCCTCGAGTAGCGGGCCTCCACCTGACGGCGTGGATTTTGAACGGTCGCTGCTGACAGATAAGGGGTTTTCTGCTAATGTAATTAATACTCTCCTTAAAAGCAGAAAAGAGGTTACAACTAGGATCTACGCTAGGATTTGGAAGAAATTTCTTCAGAGCTCGGCGGTTGTAGCAGGGACACAACACCGATAACCCAGATTCTAGAATTCCTACAAAAGGGTCTGGACTTAGGTCTCTCTACAAGCACCCTTAAGGTGCAAGTTTCAGCTTTAGGGGCACTCTTTAGTTGCAACATCGCAAATAATTACTGGGTCAGTAGATTCATTAAAGCTGCGGGTAGGTCGAGACCCATAGTGAAGGTGAGAATCATGCCATGGGACTTAAATCTTGTTCTCACTGCTTTAACAGAGCCCCCTTTTGAACCTATATCAGCAGCATCAATAAAAACTCTTTCCCTTAAGACCGCTTTCCTGGTAGCATTAACCTCGGCTAGGAGGGTAAGTGACATCCAGGCACTATCTAGACTGTCTCCTTACACTCAGGTCCTGAATGACAGGATAATACTTAGACCGGATCCAGCATACCTACCTAAGGTGTCTTCCGCTTTCCACAGAACACAGGAAATTATTCTCCCTTCGTTCATCCCTAATCCATCTAATCAAAAAGAGATGAAACTTCATACTTTAGATGTTAGAAGATGTCTGCTGCAATATTGGGCAGTCACTGATCCCTGGAAAAGGGACAGTGCATTGTTTGTCTCTTTTCAAGGAATTAACAAAGGCCGTAGATTAACAAAGAGCTCATTGGCCAGATGGATTAGGGAAGCAATTTCTCTGGCATACACCTCGGGGGGCAAGCAGCCACCTGAGAGGCTAAGGGCGCATTCCACTCGAGCTGTGGCGACTTCATGGGCAGAAAAGGCAGAAGTCTCGATTGACCAGATATGTAAGGCAGCTACGTGGTCTTCTCCACACACGTTTTACACTCATTATAGATTAGATTTGGGTGCTTCCTCAGACCTTTCTTTCGGACTAAGGGTGCTGCAGGCAGTAGTCCCTCCCTAAGTAGTTATTACTCTCTGTAATTCTCTCTGTAGTGCTGTCATGGACGTTCGAATAAAGTCTAAGTTACTTACCGTTAACGGTATTTTTCGAAGTCCATGACAGCACCCTTACATTCCCACCCAGGTTTTATGTGCACTTCTTCCGCTTATGTAGTCCACATGTAATAAACAATTGATTAATGTTACTGTGTGATGCATAAAATTTTTTTGCTGTATACCATTTAACCTTGATGTCCTCTTATGCTCTGTAATCCAACTGATGTGTGGGAGAGGTGCCGCCCTTTTATATCTGTAGGTTTCCTGTTCCTAAGGGGCGGATCCCCTCTCTGTAGTGCTGTCATGGACTTCGAAAAATACCGTTAACGGTAAGTAACTTAGACTTTTCTTTGCAAAAGGCCTCCAGTTCCTGTAAATTCCTGGGCTGTCTAGCATGAAACTGCACGCTTGAAATCTCCCCAGAGTGGCTCAATGATATTGAGGTCAGGAGACTGAAATGGCCACTCCAGAACCTTCACTTTGTTCTGCTGTAGTCAGACAGGTCAACTTGGCCTTGTGTTTTGGATCGTCGTCATGTTGGAACATCCAAGTACGTCCCATGCGCAGCTTCTGGGCTGATGATTGCAAATTTACCTCCAGTATTTGCTGATAATGTGCAGCATCCATCTTTTCTTCAACTTTGACCAAGTTTCCTGTGCTTTTGTAGCTCACACATCCCCAGAATATCAGCGATCCACCTCAATGCTTTACATTAGGAATGGTGTTCCTTTCATCATATGCCTTTTTGAGTTCTCTCCAAATGTAACGTTTATGGTTGTGACCAAAAAGTAAAATTTTGGTCTCATCACTCCAGATTACCTTGTTCCAGAAGTTTTGAGGCTTGTTTCTGTGCTGTTTTGCGTATTGTAGGCGAGATACTTTGTGGCATTTGTGCAGTAATGGCTTTCTTCTGGTGACTCGACCATAAAGCCCATGTAGGCTACTCTACACAATCCTGCTGACAGGTTCTCTATAAATGTTTAGACTTGTCCGGGGAAAACAGGATTTTTATAAAAAAAAAAGACGAGGATGTGAAGAAAATAAATAAGTGAAGGAAATAAATAAAATTATATGAATTTCTGAACTAACTGGTTGGAGAAGGAACCAAGGCACTCCAAATACTGATGAACATACATGAATAGAGTGGGTGTCTCATCAGGACCTTGATTATGTCTACATAGAGCCGTGATCAAGGTCCAGCGAGGACTGAAACAGTGGCCCAGTCACACTTGTAAAATTCATATGCTGATGAATACACTGAAATGAATTCTACTCACCTACCCTCATCAACATTTGGAGTGCTTTGGTTCCTTCTAGCATTTTTGTTTTTCTCCACCATAGAGCACCCAATTGACAAAGCTGTGAGTGACAATCATCTTATCACCTGAACTAATTGGTTAATGGATTTGGGGTCAGGTGTTTGTTAATTTTTTTAGACATACAGGTTCATAAGTGCAGGTCAGAGTAACCTCAACATAGGACTAGTGGAAAAAGGCATGCGTCTAGCCTGAGGTTACGCTGAGCTTTGGGAATTATCTGGATTGTCTTATGACATCGTAGCAACGATCATTCGTCTCCGTACAGTTTGTTCATTCACTTTGCCACATGTAATCTGTTGATTGGTGCATGTTTGCACAATTTGAGCATGAGTATCCCTATTCACTGATACAGCAAGTCAGTTGGCTTACTATTATTATGTTACAATCTGCTTAAAGGGATTTTCTCATGATTAGTCTTCAGCAGTACACTGATCCCCCGGATTCTTGTTTTGCCACTGCGCTCCTGAAGATTGATCATGAGAAAATAATACCAATCGAAACTATTCTTTCCCACATAACTTTGCCTCCACGATTGAAGAAGTTCAGGGGCACGGAGTCTGGTCAGATCCATTAAGGCTGTGAGCCACTGTAGGCCGTGACTGGGCTCCCGAGTACAGAGCCTGCAGGTAGCACGTATGCCTTACCGAGGTGCTCGCCACTCTGAGACTGCAGTGTGAAAAAACCTCTACACAACCAGCAGTGCACTAAAATTGCAGCTCCCTTCCTTCTTGACAACAGAGAGGATTTTAATTATTATTATTATAGATTTTTATAGCGCCATTTATTCCATGGCGCTTTACATGTGAAGAGGGGCAAATATAGACAAGTACAGTAAACATGAGCAATACAAGGCACACACAAGTACAGAAGGAGAGAGGACCCTGCCCTCGAGGGCTCACAATCTACAGGGATGGGTGAGGATACACTAGGAGAGGGAAGAGCTGATTGTGCGGTGGTTCAGTAGACTGATGATCACTGCAGGTTGTAGGCTTGTCGGAAGAGGTGGGTCTTCAGGTTCTTTTTGAAGGTTTCCATGGTAGGCGTGAGTCTGATGTGTTGGGGTAGAGAGTTCCAGAGTATGGTAGAGGCACGGGAGAAGCTTTGTATGTGGTTGTGGGAAGAAGAGATAAGAGGGGAGTAGAGGAGGAGATCTTGAGAGGATCGAAGGTTGCGTGTGGGTATGTACCGGGAGACCATGTCACAGATGTATGGAGGAGACAGATTGTGGATGGCTTTGTAGGTCATGGTTAGGGTTTTGAACTGGAGCCTCTGAACGATAGGAAGCCAATGAAGGGCTTGGCAGAGAGGAGAGGCTGGGGAATAGCGGGAGACAAGTGTATTAGTCGTGCAGCAGAGTGCAGGATGGATTGGAGTGGTGCCAGAGTGCTAGAGGGAAGGCCAGAGAGTAGGAGGTTGCAGTAGTCGAGGCGGGAGATGATGAGGGCATGCACTAGTGTTTTTGTTCTTTCATGGTCAAGGAATGCACAGATTTGGGAAATATTTAATAAGAAGTAAATTGCAGAGTTCCTTGAATTTTGCAGTATTGCCAATTTAAGAATGAGACATCCTCAATAAGTATCTTCCATCTCCCATACTGCCGACACAAATTGTAAATGAGGAGATCAATTACAAATTATGGCCTGTGGTTGGGTGAGTGGACAATGCTGGGCAAGGTTTGCCCCAACCAACATTACAATGCCCTCCATCTGTGTCACTACAGGCATATTTACATTTATTGTAAATTTTCTGGTATAGTTGGATAGTAGTAGGGTGTTATTTGGGGATATATAGATTATAATGTGCTGTTCCATACACACACAAAAAGAACATAGACCCCAAATCTTGCAATCACCCTATGACTCGCTGAGATTAGATATATGTATTGAATGACACCTAGATATATACACACTGCTCAAACAAATAAAGGAGCACTTAAACTACACAATGTAACTACAAGGCAATCGCACGTTTGTGAAATCAATATTTCCAGTTATGAAGCAACACCGATTGCGAATCAATTTCTCCTGCTATTCTGCAAATGGAACAGACAGCAGGTAGAAATACTAAGCAATTAGCAAGACAACACCTTGTGACAAAGTAACTGGTAAAGTGCTGGAGGGGAGATATGTTTCACTACGTTTAATGGCGTCACTGATATAAAACCCAGTGTTTATCCACTAGCACACTGTGGTGTGAGGGGTTAACTAATTTGTATAATGGGCTGGCTTTTATGTGGACATCCATAGAGCGGGTGGGAGAATGTCCACCTTATCTCCACCCCAGGGTGTGGTCTGGGGCTTAAGTACCTGTACTCCAGAGGCAGTCTTGGTTCAGCAGGGCTGGAGAGAAGATCTCCAGTGTTTTGTGTCCTGAGGAGGAAAGACTGAACCTGTGTTGCTCCATAGCGGGTCACATGCCACAATCGTATGGTCTGTGTTGCAGCATTTTGTTTTCCTGTTTTGCCCCAAAAGGCTGTATTTATTTTCCCTTCATGTCGGTTTATGCCTTCTGTCTAATAAAGCAACAGAAGATTTAAAGATAGAGTTCCTGATTTCAACCTCCATGTACCCCTGAGTGAGCTGAACTACCACAGGTTGTGTTTTGAATGCGGGCAACGTTTCGGGAGAACAAGTAGGAGCTATAGACAAACCATATGTCCTGTGTAAAGGCGGCTATAAGTCCGGAAATGACAGATAAGATAGGGTACCTGATTAAGCATCTGGTGAACGTGCAGCAGCAGCAACATCTGGCACATCAGGAGACGAGAAAGCTGCTTATCCAGCAGATGCAACAGCATCACTAGCAACTCCAACAGAAGCACCAACAGGACCAGCTCTGACAACAGCAGCAGCAGATTGAGTTGCTTGCCGAGGCAGTTCGTGGGAGACCAGAAGGCCACTACACAAGTCCAGGTGCAGGTGACGACACATATGTCCGGAAGGCGGTAAGATGAGCAATGCAGAAAATGACACTGAGTGATGATGGGGAGGCATTTTTGATTGTATTCAAGTGGGTTGCAGGGCGGGAGAAGCTGCCCCCTGAACAGTAGGCGGAAATGCTGGCCCCCTATTTGACTGGTGGAGCCCCAGAAAGCTTATTATGACTTGGCCTTACAAGATGCCGGAGAATATGCCAAATTAAAAAACAAGATGTTGGCATGCTCCGGGGTCACGATGTCTGTCAGAGCCCAAAGGATTCCTCACTGGTCATGTCATATGGCTACAAACCCCCTCGCTCTCAGATGTTTGACCTACTGCATTTGGTACAGAAATGGTTGCAGCCAGTGTCCTGCACTCCAGCCCAGATGGTCAAGCGGGTTGTCATGGACCGATTTATTCACACTCTCCCTATGCCGGTGCAGACCTGGGTTGCCCAGGGAGACCCCCGATTTGCAGACAAGCTGGTGGACCTCGTAGAAAGGTACCAGGTGGTCGAGAGGGGGTGACGCATCTCCACGCTTGGGTACTCAGCGGGAGTTCGAGTATCAAAAGAGGAGTAATAGAACCACCACTGGAGATAGTCCTAGATCACAAAGGGTTGCAATGGCCGTTTGTAAAGACTTGCTCTGCTGTAGATATCACGGTCCGGGACATAAAGCTACCCATTGTTCTTTATCCTCTGAGGAGATGGACTGCAGCCTACGCAGGCGCTTCTCATATTATGCTTATCCTGCTTTTGAAAATGTGAGTGTAATAAATGGGGTTGCCCAAGAGCTGGGGCCAAAACCAGATTCCCTTACTTTGCAGTGAATAAGGAATTGCTTTATCGAATCACGAAACAGCGAGGGAAGTATTAGAGCAGCTGTTAGTCCCGGGACACCATAGACATAGGGTACTAGACCTGGCCCATTCACATGTCTTAGGGAGTCATCTGGGCATAGATAAAACCAAAGAACGGGTCCTTCAAAGATTCTACTGGCCAGGGTGTCACCGGGAGATTAATTGTCGGTCCTGTCCTACATGTCAGTTAACTGCTCCTGTATCCAACTTCCGCAGTCCCCTGGTTCCGTTACCCATTATAGAGGTCCTATTTGATCGGATTGCCATAGACCTTGTAGGACCTTTACTTAAGTCCGCCAGAGGTCTATTATGTCTACTATGCAACACGGTACTCAAAGGCGGTACCACTGAAGAACTCTTCAACTAGGAGTATACAGTGGGTACGGAAAGTATTCAGATCCCTTTAAATTTTTCACTCTGTTTCATTGCAGCCATTTGAAAATTCAAAAAAGGTCATTTTTTTCCTCATTAATGTATACTCTGCACCCCATCTTGACTGAAAAAAGAGATGCTCAATTGGGTTTCGGTCAGGGCTCTGGCTGGGCCAGTCAAGAATGGTCGCAGAGTTGTTCTGAAGCCACTCCTTTGTTTGTTATTTTAGCTGTGTGCTTAGGGTCATTGTTTTGTTGGAAGGTGAACCTTCAGCCAAGTCTGAGGTCCAGAGCACTCTGGAAGAGGTTTCCATCCAGGATATCTCTGTACTTGGCCGCATTCATGTTTCCTTCAATTACAACCAGTCGTCCTGTCCCTGCAGCTGAAAAACAACCCCCATAGCATGATGCTGCCACCACAATGTTTCACTGTTGGGATTGTATTGGGCAGGTGATGAGCAGTGCCTGGTTTTCTCCACACATACCACTTAGAATTATCACCAAAAAGTTCAATCTTCATCTCATCAGACCAGAGAATCTTATTTCTCATAGTCTGGGAGTCCTTCATGTGTTTTTTTTTTAGCAAACTCTATGCGGGCTTTCATATGTCTGGCACTGAGAGGCTTCCGTCGGGCCACTCTGCCATAAAGGCCCGACTGGTGGAGGGCTGCAATGATAGGCCTCTTTCACACATCCGTTGTGCGCCTGACGGCGCCCTCCGGCATTTTTTTGTCCAACCGCATCCGGTGAAATGTAATGCCGGATGCGGTTTTTTTTGCATTGACTTTCATTAGCGCCGGATGGCGCCTGATGTCAGTGCGTTGTATCCGTTTTTGTCCGGATCCGGCGGAAATGTACATTCCGGTGGCCGGACACAACGCAGCATGTAATGTTTTTTTTTTTTTTGCCGGAGCTGCCTGATGTGCCTGAAGCGGCGCATCAGGCGGGCGGAAACAATAGAATTCAATGGAACTGGATCAGACTTTTGTGCAATCCGGCAAAAGTCTGATCCGGATTCTGGAAGCATCAGAAACCCTCTTTTTATGGGTTCAAAAATTCAGGTCGGATCTAGCAAAAAACCGGATCCGTTGCATCAGTTTTTTGTTTCAGCGCCGGATCCGTCCCTTCAGGCATAGGACGGATCATGCCTGATACAAAAAGACGGATGTGTGAAAGAGGCCATAGTTGACTTTGTGGAACTTTCTCCCATCTCCCTACTGCATCTGTGGAGCTCAGCCACAGTGATTTTGGGGTTCTTCTTTACCTCTCTCACCAAGGCTCTTCTCCCACGACTGCTCAGTTTGGCTGGACGGCCAGGTCTAGGAAGACTTCTGGTGGTCCCAAACTTCTTCCATTTAAGGATTATGGAGGCCACTGTGCTGTTAGGGACCTTGAGTACTGCAGAAATTCTTTTGTAACCTTGGCCAGATCTGTGCTTTGCCACAATTCTGTCTCTGAGCTCCTTGGCCAATTCCTTTGACCTCATGATTCTAATTTGGTCTATCATGCACTGTGAGCTGTGAGGTCTTATATAGACAGGTGTGTGCCTTTACAAATCAAGTCCTATCACTTTAATTAAACACAGCTAGACTCCAATGAAGGAGTAGAACCATCTCCAGGAGGATCACAAGGAAATGGACAGCATGTGACTTAAATATGAGTGTCTGAGCAAAGGGTCTGAATACTTATGACCATGTGATATTTCAGTTTTTATTTTTAATAAATTTGGAAAATTTTCTACATTTCTGTTTTTTTCAGTCAAGATGGGGTGCAGAGTGTACATTAATGAGAAAAAAATAAACTTTTTTGAAGTTACCAAATGGCTGCAATGAAACAAAGAGTGAATAATTTAAAGGGGTCTGAATACTTTCCATACCCACTGCAGCCCGAGAGCTAGTCCATATTTTCTTCTGGGCATGCCCGGAGAGATTTTGACGGACCAAGGAACACTGTTTAAATCCAAGGTAATGAGCGAGTTATGTAAGGCTCTCCAGATTACCCAACTCAAGATATCTGTGTACCATCCACAGATCGACAGACTTGTGGAAAGGTTCAACGAGACCTTAAAGTCTATGCTGAATAAGGTCATGGTGTAAGGTTCTTTGTCTCTGTTGACATGTTCCTTGAAACTCAGTTTTTCGTCGGCCATTTTGCTTTCTGTCTTTCTGCAGCTCTTGCCCTCAGTTAATATGGAGTTTCCAGTTTTCATGTTCCCGCCCTGATTCTTCCCTCTTGCTTCTTAAGCAGCCTCAGCTGAACAATCAGTGCTCCTGAATCAAGCCTCAGTCAGTCTGTGACCTGACTCCTGGAAGCCTTGGACTTGTACTCCAGCTATTCCCTACTGAGGAACCTTGGAACACTTTTGGACTCTGGAAACCTGCTGTTTGGTGAATCCATGTTTGCAGAGGAATTACGGTACAGAGAAGAGATCCTGAACCTGCTTTGGAGATTTATTGTAGTGCTTGAAGTTACTCTGGCCTGCTGTGTCTCCTGTCGCTGTTCCTGCAAACTGTGTGAACTTTTCAGCATGCTTGTATGAAGTAATACAAGTCATTTCATTTCAACCTATGTCTCCTGTGTTTTCCTCGCACCCAAGCACAAGACGCTATAGGAACTGTACACTATACATGACAAGATTCAGGAGCCAATGTTTAGTGTCTGCTGGGTCTGGGAAAGCCGTGTCTGCTGTGACTGTGGATATCAGATGTCCGTTTAATACCTTATGTGATGACAGTGGTTGTGACTTCTCACAACCATTCCAGGTGAGCGCATTCCCTTAAAATTTTACTCTGGAGTGTTACCACAGGTAAACACTATTGTTTTTTTTTTTTTTTTTTCCTTTCCTCTTCCAGCACTTCTGCCTTAAAAGATCTGGAAGATGGAGGCCCGCATAAAGGAACTTTGCGGAGTGACTGATACAATCCTTTCAGATGTACAGACTTTAAAAACCCGTTTTGCAAGCCTACAGGACCTCACTAATCATAATTTGCAAGTGTTTGGACAGACTACCCAGGAATTGCGAGCCAGGATTGAGGCTCTAGAGGAACGAGCCCAGGCTCCTGCCATAACCCCGAGTTCTGGGATCCCCATATTACCTCCTTTTCGTTTTGGCGGTGAACGTGAGAAATTCAGGGGATTTATTAATCAATGCAATTTATTTTTCTCTGCACATGCTTCACAATTTCCCACTGAACGATCCAAAGTGCTTACTATAATCATGTTGCTTACCAATAAGGCTTTGATGTGGGCAAACCCTCTGATTGAGACTGAGGATGATTGTTTGAATCAATGGGGCAGGTGTTTGATGACCCCAATCGAGGTGCAACAGCTGAAGCAGCCATGTTAACTTTGCGCCAAGGTAAGCGTTCAGTAGCCGAATATGCCCTGGATTTCAGGAGATGGGCTCTTGATACCACTTGGGACACTTCCGCTAAAAAATCTATTTTTCGGAAAGGGTTGTCTCCACTGATTAAGGATGAACTTGCTCGTGCCGACCCTCCCACTGCGTTAGGTGACTTTATTAACTATTGTATCCGTATTGATGCTCGTCTGACTGAACGCAGACAAGAGAGATGGTTCGAAAATAATCGCACTAACCTTTTACTACCTCCCTCCTCAGCTAAGGAACCTTTGAGTAGGATCACAAGGGAACCAGAACCTGAACCCATGCAGGTGGACTCTTTACAAAGACGGGTTAGTGATGCACGCAAAGAACATCGTATAAAGGAAAATCTATGTTTCTACTGTGGTAAGTCAGGGCACTTCATTATAAACTGCCCCAGCCGTTCTCGTAAGACTACTGCAGCAGTCATTCACTGTGAGTGTTGCGAGAGGAGCTCTGTCATGTCCGAGCCTCAGGCTCCAGAGAGATCTGCTGCAAGAGATCTTGATTTCTCGGACTTAAACTCTGTTAGTTCTGGGGACGATGACGGTATAAATGCTGCAATTTTTCAAGTTTCCTCAGCGGTGTCCCAGCTGAGTTGTAAAAGAAACAATTCTCATTGCTTCCTTTCCATCAAACTCTGGGTTGACTCAGTCTGGGTGTCTAGCTCTGCTATGATCGACTCAGGAGCAAGTGAAAATTTCATGGATATCTCCTTTGCTCTGAAACAGGGGATACGTTCAGTGAAGAAGGCTACTCCAGTACAGATGGAGACTGTGGATGGCTCTCTACTGACTTCTGGACCAGTGGATCAAGAAACAGAGCCTTTGAGGGTCCTTATGGGTAAAGAGCATCAGGAGAAAATGTCTTTTTTGCTTATCTCTTCTCCCCACTTTCCCATTATTCTAGGGCTACCATGGCTGCAGGCGCAGAATCCTACGATTAACTGGGAGACCAAGGAATTACACTTTCCGGAGAAACAGATGAGTCAAGGAGTTTCAGCTTGCTCTGTTCCTAAAGGAACCATGTCAGTCCCTGAACTACCAGCTGTATACCAGGACTATGTGGATTTATGTGACAAGAAGAACGCTGATCAGCTTCCTCCTCACCGTCCATATGATTGTCCAATTGAATTATTGCCTGGAGCCGAGATACCTTTTGGTAAGATCTACCCCCTAGCGGGGCCCGAGCTAAAAGCTTTGAAGGATTATATAGACGAAAATTTAGCCAAGGGCTTCATACGCCCCTCTTCATCTCCCGCAGGTGCACCCATCTTCTTTGTGAAGAAGAAAGATGGATCTCTGAGACCCTGCATAGACTATAGGGAACTCAATAAGGTTACTATTAGAAACCGTTATCCATTGCCTTTAATCCCTGAGTTGTTGGAGAGAGTGCGGCATGCCAAAATTTTCTCTAAATTGGATCTCCGTGGGGCCTATAACTTGGTCCGTATTAGACCTGGGGATGAATGGAAGACTGCTTTCAGGTCACGCTATGGACACTTTGAATATCTAGTTATGCCTTTTGGTCTGAGTACCGCCCCAGCCACTTTCCAACACTTCGTGAATGATATCTTCAGGGATCTCCTAGATACATTTGTGGTGATATATCTGGATGATATTCTAATTTTTTCTAACTCCACAGAGGAACATCATGGACATGTGAGAATGGTCTTAGAACGCCTAAGACAAAACCATCTCTACATCAAACTTGAAAAATGTGAATTCCATAGGACCGAAATTCAATTTCTGGGGTATGTACTATCTACGCAAGGGATTAGTATGGATGGAAGCAAGACCCAAGCCATCAAGGATTGGCCAATTCCTAGAAATGTGAAGGAGGTGCAGCGTTTCATCGGGTTTGCCAACTTCTATAGACGTTTCATTAAGAATTTTTCTGAGGTAGTGTCACCTATCACCCAACTTACCCGGAAACAGTCTAGGTTCTCCTGGACCCCGCAAGCTCAGGAAGCATTTTCCTGTTTAAAGGATAAATTTACCACCGCACCTATCTTAGTACATCCCAACCCTGAGTTTGCCTTCATAATAGAGGTGGATGCTTCAGACTGTGCCGTTGGAGCTATACTCTCTCAGAGAACAGGTGAGAAGAATGTCTTGCATCCCTGTGCCTTCTTTTCCCAGCAGTTGTCTTCGGCTGAGAGGAACTACGATGTGGGCAATAGAGAATTGTTGGCCATTATTGCCGCCTTCAAGGAATGGAGACACCTTCTTCAGGGAGCTGCACAGCAAATAGTCGTCCTGACAGACCATCGTAACCTTGAATTTATCAGGTCGGCTAAGTGCCTGACTCCTCGCCAGGCTCGCTGGAATCTTTTCCTAAACCAATTTAATTTTGTCATTTCTTATAGACCAGGATCGCGCAATGGAAAGGCTGATGCACTCTCTAGGATTCATTCAGCAGAGACACGTCCACTTACTCCTCCTAAGACTATTCTTCCTGACTCTAGATTCCTGGGAGTGATTCATAATCAAGACCTACTTAAGGACACCAAGGAAGCATACCATGCGGATTCTTTGTTGGCTCAACCCCCAAGGGACGTAAGTCTTGTCTTTAAGAATGGTGTGTGGATTCAGGGACAACGTCTATATATACCTGAAACAGTCAGATTGAGAGTATTGCAACTCATCCACGATTCCAAGATAGCCGGGCATAGGGGAATTCTAAAGACACAAGAATTTCTTTCTCATTTCTTTTGGTGGCCCACTTACAGGAAAGATGTCTTAAACTATGTCACTTCATGTGAAGTCTGTGCAAGATGCAAAACACCTCGCTCCTCACCAACTGGTCTGTTGCAACCTCTTCCCACCCCGTCCCGCCGGTGGGGATCCATTTCTATGGACTTCATTGTGGAGTTACCAACCTCTCAAGGGAAGAACACCATTCTAGTGGTGGTTGACCGTCTAACAAAGGCAGCTCATTTTATCCCTTGTGTCGGCTTACCCACTGCAAAACAGACATCAGACTTGATGATTAAGAATGTGTTTCGCTTACATGGAGTACCGGATGAGGTCATTTCGGATCGAGGGGTGCAATTCACTTCAAGGTTTTGGAAAAATTTCTGTGCAGCATTGGACATTAAAGTAAACCTTTCTTCTGCTTTTCATCCCCAGACTAATGGACAGACAGAACGAACCAATCAGACCCTGGAGCAGTATCTCCGCTGTTTTATCTGCCACCTACAGGATGATTGGGTGGATCTACTTCCACTGGCTGAGTTCTCTTATAACAACTCTCAGAGCGCCTCCACTAAGCAGTCTCCTTTTTACTCCAATCTAGGTTATCATCCTAACATTCTTCCTCGATTTCCCATAGATACGCCCTTGCCGGCAGTGGCTGAAAGAATCACTTCTTTACAAAAGAATATGGATCTTCTAAAGGAAAATCTAGAATTGGCTCAGGAAAGGTACAAGAAAGCAGCAGATAAATTTCGTAAACCTGCACCAGCTTTCAAGGTAGGAGATTTGGTCTGGCTGTCAACCAGAAATCTTAAATTAAAGATTCCATAGTCTAAATTGGGACATAAGTACATTGGACCTTATAAGATCAATAAGATTATAAGTGCTGTTGCTTGTCGTCTTCAACTGCCCAGAACTATGAGAATCCACCCTGTCTTTCATGTATCCCTACTAAAGGCTGCAACACCCAATACGTTTCCTGGACGTTCTTCTCCTTGCCCTGACCCAGTGCTGGTCGATGGTCAGGAAGAATTTATGGTGGAAAGGATTCTAGATTCCAGGTTGTACAGAAATCAGTTGCAATATTTGATTAAATGGCAGGGCTACCCAGTGGAGGACAACTCATGGGAACCAGTCAATAATGTAAATGCTCCTCGCCTGCTCCGCCAGTTTCATCAGAGGTACCCTGACAAGCCTGGTCTGAGGTCATCCGGAGGTTGTCCCTAAGGGGGGAGTAATGTAAGGTTCTTTGTCTCTGTTGACATGTTCCTTGAAACTCAGTTTTTCGTCGGCCATTTTGCTTTCCGTCTTTCTGCAGCTCTTGCCCTCAGTTAATATGGAGTTTCCAGTTTTCATGTTCCCGCCCTGATACTTCCCTCTTGCTTCTTAAGCAGCCTCAGCTGAACAATCGGTGCTCCTGAATCAAGCCTCAGTCAGTCTGTGACCTGACTCCTGGAAGCCTTGGACTTGTACTCCAGCTATTCCCTACTGAGGAACCTTGGAACACTTTTGGACTCTGGAAACCTGCTGTTTGGTGAATCCATGTTTGCAGAGGAATTACGGTACAGAGAAGAGATCCTGAACCTGCTTTGGAGATTTATTGTAGTGCTTGAAGTTACTCTGGCCTGCTGTGTCTCCTGTCGCTGTTCCTGCAAACTGTGTGAACTTTTCAGCATGCTTGTATGAAGTAATACAAGTCATTTCATTTCAACCTATGTCTCCTGTGTTTTCCTCGCACCCAAGCACAAGACGCTATAGGAACTGCACACTATACATGACACATGGAGAAGGATGGCCAGGACTGGAATTGCCTGTTAACGTACCTTCTATTCTCCATTAGAGAAGTCCCACAGGCCTCTACGGGGTTCTCTCCGTTTGAGCTGCTATATGAACGGCACCTTCGGGGACTTCTGGACATTGCAAAAGAGACCTTGGAAGCGGAGGTAACTTCCCACTGAAGTGTTATTAAACGTGGCTCAAATGCAAGACAGGATCATGAGCGTGATGCTGATTGTGAGGAAGAGCCTTCTTCAACCACAAGAGGCCCAGGCGAGGGTCTACAATCGGTCGGCAAGACTAACAGTTTAGCCCTGGAGAATGGTGTTGGCATTGATCCCCACGGTGGAAAATAAATTCCTGGCCAAGTGGCAAGGGCCTTATGAGGTGCTCTAAAATTTGAGTGACGTCAACTACAAATTCCATTAACCAGGGAGAAGAAACTGTGGCAAGACAGGAATCTGATGGAATCAACATGCCTAGAGGCCAATCCTGATGCCAGGGTTAAGAAAGTCACAGTGCCGTGAGATGCTTCAGCAGAATCGGGACCTGTTTATGGAGTTACCAGGATATTCGCAGGTTGTGGAACACAAAATCCTGACCGAACCGCATGTGAGGGTGAACCAAAAGCCGTATCGGATTCCCGAAGATCACCGTGAGGTGATCTCCAAGGAGGTGAGGAGGATGTTTGAGCCTGGGCGTTATTGTAGAGTCAAAGAGAAGCTTGTCCAGCCCTATTGTCCTTGTGCTGAAGCCAGACGGACAGTGCTGCTTCTGTAATGACTACAGCAGGGGTCTCAAACTCACGGCCCGCGGGCCAACTGCGGCCCTCACCTCATGGGCCCTCGGGACAATAGTTTGCGGCCCTCATCTCGGCCGAGATCACACATGCGAGAAACACCGCCGAGTCTCGCATGTGAAATCCCAGTCACACGTAGTACCGCTCATTAAGGTCATGAATATGGACTCCACTCATAGGCGTGGCGCCCATATTCATGAGCTTAATGAGCGGTACCACAGAAAGATGTCAGCGCTCCGTGCACTGGACCATCGGAGCTGCAGCAGGAGGAGGTAAGGTGAGTATGATGATGGTGCGGTGGGCAGGGAGCGATCCCAGCAGCTCCGCTGCCTGCAAGACAAAATAAGCAGGAGCGGAGCTGCAAGGATCCTTCCTGCCCGGTGCCCGCGCTTCCTGTCTCTGACACAGAAAGCAGCGCCGCTGGATGACATCATCATTCAGCAGCCTGCTCTGTCAGAGCGAGGAAGCGCGGGCACCAGTAATGCTGCGTACAGGTAAGAGGTGTAGTGTGTGTGTGTGTGTGTGTGTAGGTGGAGGAGAATGATGGGGAAAAGCAATTGGGAAAAGTAATGATGGGGAGAAGGCAATGATGGGAGTGATGGGGAAAAAGTAATGATGGGAGTTATGGGGAAAAGCAGTGATGGGGAAAAACATTGATGGGAGTGATGGGGAAAAGCAATGATGGGAGTGATGGGGGAAAAGCAATGATGGTGAAAAGGCAATGATGGGAGTGATGAGGGAAAAGCAATGGTGCGGAAAAAGCAATGATGGGAGTGATGGGGGGGAATGCAATGATGGGAGTAATGGGGAAAACCAACGATGGGGTGATGGGGAAAAAGCAATGGGGGAGGATGAGCGCTGGGGAAGAATGAGCGCTGGGGGGAATGACTTCTTGTTGTTAACCAGTTAATGTTTTCTTGTCTACCACACTGCAGTGTCAAAAGAGGAAGACAGCGAGACAGGCAGCAACATCGCATCAGAGAGCTCTTGACCTCTAAACAGAAAATCCTCAGATCCTGGTATTGTAACATAATATTAAGAATAATATTTATTCATTAATATTGCGCTATTAACTCCACAACACTTTACAAACATCATCAACACTGTCCCCATTGGGGCTCACAATCTAAACATCCTATTTGTATGTCTTTTGAGTGTGGTAGGAAACCGCTGTCTTTGAAAGAGCTACATGGGTACACACATAGATTTGGTGTCATTCATTCCCTATGGGACTTGCAAACATGTACGGCACTTGCGGTGAGACAAAAAAACACTGCTAGTAGTGTTTTTCTTGTGGAAAACCTGATGCGAAAAAGCCTCACCCAGATTCTACCTCCAGCGGCGCCCGGGTAAATTGAGTTTGAGACCCCAGGACTACAGGAAGCTAAATGAGATGTCCAAGTTCCACGCCTATCTGATGCCACAGTTTGATGAGCTCATTGAGAGGCTAGGGCCAGCCAGATATATTACCTCCCTGGACCTAACAAAAAGGTACTGGCAAAATCCTCTGTCCCCAAGTGCCAAGGAGAAGACTGCCTTCTTTATACCTGACGGGTGCTTCCAGTATACCTGGATGCCATTCGGACTACAAGGAGCCCCAGCTACTTTCCAGAGGGCCATGGACAGGATCCTAGCCTCTCACAAAAATACACTTATACACTTATTTGGACGACATCGTGATTTTCAACCCAGATTGGGGAAGTCACCTGCAGAAGGTGGATGCACTGAGGAAGGTAGGATTTGCCATAAACACAAAGAAGTGCGCTCCTTGCAAAAGAAGAAGCAAAATACTTGGGCTACGTCATTGGAAGGGGCGAGATAAAGCCACAAATAGACAACATGGAGGCAATTCAAAAGTGGCCACAGCCTGTCTCTAAAAACCAGGTTAGGGTGTTTCTGGGAATTGTGGGATACTATCAGCGATTTATCCCGAATTTCGCTATGATAAGATGGATATTCTCAAGGACACAAAAGCGTCAATGGTCCTCAGAAGCTGAGATGGCATTCCAGGAGTTGAAGCTTATCCTATACAAACAGCTGGTCTTGGTCGCACCTGACTTCATCAAGGAGTTCGTGCTCCAGACAGACGCCTTCGAGGTCGGCTTGGGAGCTGTGTTGTCCCAGGAAATAGATGGGGACGAACATCCAGTCCTATACCTGTGTAGAAAACTTTCCTCCTATAAAACAACTATGCCATTGTAGAGAAAGAGTGCTTGGCCATCAAGTGGGCAACAAACACCCTGAGATACTACCTGTTAGGCAGGAAGTTCAGGCTAGTATCAGATTATGCTCCCCTGAGATGGATGAGGGAAAAGAAGGGGAAGAATGCCCAGGGGACTACATGGTTTCTAGCGCTCCAGGACTTTAGTTTTCATGTGGAGCACTGGACCGGGAACGCAGAGGTCCTGTCCAGACTCCCATGTTTAGCAAATAAAGGTGCCAAAACCCTCGGCTTCGGCAGAGGGGGTATATTGTTCCTGTTTTCTACCTCCATCTACCACACCCTATAAAAGAGTGATTCTGCAAGGTGACCACAGACCATTTCTCTGTTCTCATCCTTTTTTGCTGTTTTGGTCACTTTTGCATTTTGTCATTGCTCTCACCTAGACCTCTAGTATGTGGCGGTGTCTACAACCCACAGAAGTAGCTCAGGTAGTGCAACTCATCATGGATGGCACATCAATGCGAGATGTGGCAAGAAGGGTAGTTGTGTCTGTCAGTACGGTGTACAGAACATGGAGCAGAGACCAGGAGAAAGGCCCATACATCAGGACATTTGGAGGGAGCACGTAGGAGGGCAACAACCCAGCAGCAGGACATCTACCTCCTCCTTTGTGCAAGGGGGAACGGTGCCAGAACACTGCAAAATGACTTCCAGCAGGCCACTAACATCCATATGTCTGCTCAAACTGTCAGAAACAGACTCCATGAGGGTGGTATTGTAGTGTGTGTTGTACTTATAGCCCATTACCGTGCAAGGCGATTGGCATTTGCCAGATAACACAAAGATTGGCAGATTCAACAATGGCACCCTGTGCTCTTCATGGATGAGCGCAGGTAGGCACTGAGGACATGTGACAATCTGGAGACACCATGGAGAACGTTCTGCTGCCTGAAACATTCTCCAGCATAACCGGTTGGTCAGTGGGTCAGTAATGGTGTGGGAGGCATTTCTTTGGAGGGCCGCACAGCCTGCCATGTGCTAGTCAGAGGTTTTTTCTTCGTTGATTATTCTGTGTAAAGTGGAAAATCAAATTACAGACTGATCCACCTTCCGTGGAAATGAATGCCTTCAGACAAGGAAGTGATGCTCAGTAGTGTGTGTGATCTCCCTACAACGCCGGGGCATGCTCTTGATGAGGCGGGGATGTTCTGAGGATCTCTTCCCAGACCTGGATTAAAGCATCAGTAAACTCCTGTGCCTTTATTTACCATATAACTATAGGATTACTAATGGATAGGTGTCATAGATTCCTCTCCATTACTAAGCCGTGGACTTGATGGCACCCGACAATACAAAGGTAACATCAACCCCACAAATATGAACCTCACTTGCCACCGCTACAGTGCAAGTGGGAAGAGCCAGGTAGAGTGCCCGAATTGGCACATCTAATAGATGTGCTGTGGGCCGCTATTTTTAGACTGGGGTGGGAGGAGGCAATAATCCTGACCCCTTACTTGCCTGAGAATACCATCCCCCAGCTGTCTGCTTAAGCAAGGCTGGTTGTCAAAAATTAGAGTGTACCCCACACCGTTTTTTTAATTATTTAAATACTTTAAAAAATCTGAGTGGGAACCCCTCTATTCTTGATAACCAGACTTGCTGACAGCTGAGGGTTGCAGCCCCAGCTGTGAGTTTTGCCTGGCTGGTTATCAAAAATACAGGGGAATCCATGTTGTTTTTTTTTTAAATTATTTACAGTGCAGGAGCCAGCTGATGAATACTCCCATCAGCCGCTCCTGCTATCACTGTTATTAGCGGCAGCAGGCGTCGGCTGATGGGAGCGGTATTCCCATCAGCTGACACCAGTAACCGGAGGCAAACTTTATACCACCAATCACAGCTGAAGGCTCATGCTGTGATTTGACAGTGTGGGAACTTCGGCTCTCTGACCAGTGGCAAGGCCAGCGTCAGCACCTGGCGCACCCAGGCAAATGCCAGGGCCCTGAGCAGGCGGGGGACCCACTCGCCGTTGGGGACACTGGCACGCTATGGGGGCCCAATGTCTGCCAGTGCCCGCGAATGAACCCCCCCGCCTGCTCAGGGCCCTGGCACTTGCGATACTTACCTCTCCCCGCTCCACCACTGCAACGTCTTCCGACTATGACGTTTAGGTCAGAGGGTGCGATGACCATGTCTGTGCACCCTCTGCCTAAACCGTCACAGTGCAGAGAGCCAGAAGACGGCGACACTGAAGAGTCCGTGGCAGAACAGCGGCCAGCGAAGAGAGGTATTTCATTTTTTTAATGTTTGGAGCATTAGGCTGGAGTCGCACACACCGTCTAAAAAATCGGACCGTTTTTGACGGCCGATAATCGCACAAATGTTTCCTGAACATTGATCCGTCTGTCATCCGATTGGAATGCGAGGATACGATTTTGTCGCATCTGAGCGTACGTTTCACATCTGTCAGGCGAGATTTTGTCGGTGGCTAGCAAAACCGACATAATGGATCCAAATGATAGTTTTTAAATCACAAAAGAATAGATATCTACACATAGAATACACACATATATATATATATATATATATATATATATATATATATACATATATATATATACATGTCATTGTGACACACATATATATATATTTATAGTTCATACACTTCTACATAGTATAATAGCCGCTAATTCAATTGCCGGTTTCTGTAAAATTACAGAACCCGACATGAAATGACACATGGTTTACATACAGTTACCCATGTCATTTCATGTAGTTTGATATATGGTTTTCACTAACAATTACATGAGTGTATGTGTGCAAAATTTCATACATGTAGGGGTTAATTGTGTAAATTCGTTGAAAAAAAATGCTTGGGCTCCTGCGTTATTTTCTCCACCAGACAGGGAAAGCCAGCGAGTGGGGGTAGATAATAATAGCCTAGAGAGGGTGCATTTTTTTTTGTGCCCCCCGCTACTAACATCTGCCCCCAGCCACCCAAGAAAAGGCACATCTTTGATTAGATGCGCCTTTTCTGGCACTTAGCCCGTCTATTCCCATTGCCCTGTAGCGGTGGCTAATGGGTTAATAATGGGTTAAGGCCACCTTGCTATTGGAAGGTGACTTTAAGCAGCTGTCAATTAGACAACTCTCAATTATTAATCCTATTGTATGAAATTGTTAAAAAAAACACACATTAATTAAAAATAATTTTAATGAAATAAATACACAGTTTTTTATCATCTTTTATTGTACTGGTATTCCTTCGAATCCCTTGTTCTCCTGTAATAAAAAAATAATAAAACAACATTATTCTTACCTCTCCGGCGCTCAGTCAGGTCCCCCGCTGTAATCCATCGGAAAGGGTTAACAGATTTACAGCGAGGACCGCTGATAATGCTGCAGCCTCGATGTAAACCCCCGAATGAATGAGGGCATCTCCTGGCTGACAGGAGAGGAAGGGATTAGCTGGGAAGCTTAATTGATTGTTTCCCACGGTAATCAATTCAATTCAGATCAGCCGGGGACTCCGCACAGCATCAGTGACGTCAGAGGGAGTCCCCAGCTGACCTGAAGTGAACTGATTAAAGTGGGAAACAATCAATTAAGCTTCCCAGCTAATCAGCTCATCTCCTGTCAGCCAGGAGATGCGCTCATTCATTCGGGGGCTTACAGCGAGGCTGCAGGCATTACCAGCGGTCCTCGCTGTAAATCTGTTAACCCTTTCCGATGGATTACAGCGGGGGACCTGACTGAGCGCCGGAGAGGTAAGAATAATGTTGTTTTAGTATTTTTTTGTTATTACAGGAGAACAAGGGAATCGAAGGATTACCAGTACAATAAAATATGGTCAAAAACTGTGTATTTATTTCATTAAAATGATTTTTAATTAATGTGTGTGTGTTTTTTTTTCATTTCATACAATAGGATTAATAATTGATAGTTATCTAATTGACAACTCTCAATTATTAACCTGGCTTAAAGTCACCTTTCAATAGCAAGGTGGCCTTAACCCATTATTAACCCATTAGCCACTGCTACAGGGCAATGGGAATAGACGGGCTAAGTGCCAGAAAAGGCGCATCTAATCATAGATGTGCCTTTTCTGGGGTGGCTTGGGGCAGATGTTAGTAGCCAGGTGGGGCACAAAAAAATGGTCCCTCTCAGGGCTACTAATATCTGTCTTCAGTCGCTGGCTTTCCCTGTCTGGTGGAGAAAATACCGCGGGAGCCCACGCATTTTTTTCAACGAATTTACACATTTAATTAACCCCTACATGTATGAAATTTTGCACACATACACTCATGTAATTGTTAGTGAAAAGCATATATCAAACTACATGAAATTACATGGTTAACTGTATGTAAACCATGTGTGATTTCATGTCGGGTTCTGTAATTTTACAGAAACCGGCAATTGGATTAGCGGCTATTATACTATGTAGAAGTGTATGAACTATAAATATATATATATGTCACAATATATATATATGTTTCTGCTGACATCCCCACCATCATCATGGGCGATTTCAACATCCCCATGGACACTTCCACCCCGGCTACCTCTAAACTTCTTTCGCTCACGGCTTCCCTCGGCCTCCCTCAATGGTCCTCTGCGGCCACTCACAAAGGCGGTCACACGCTGGACCTTATCTTCACCCGTCTCTGTTCCCTCACCAATCTCACTAACTCCCCACTCCCCCTGTCTGACCACAACTTACTGACATTCTCTTCCCTCTCCTCTGTTAGTACGCATCCCCCACTCCACAAACTCACCCACCCTCGCAGAAATCTCAAACACCTCAATTTACAATCGCTCTCTGAGTGCCTCCTCCCTCTCACAGACATAACCTCACTTAATGACACAGATGCTGCTGCCACATTTTATAACACCACAATAAAAACCACACTTGACTCGGCCGCCCCCCTCACGCAGAGCAAAACTCGTACAATCAACAGGCAGCCCTGGCTGACCGGCCTGACCAAAGAACTGAGACGGGCTTCCAGGGTTACCGAGCAGAGATGGAAGAGAACCCATTCTACCTCAACGCATACAAGCAGTCCATCGCCAGCTTCAAGTCCACGCTCTCTGCCGCAAAACAAACTTACTTTGCATCTCTCATATCCTCCCTGTCTCACAACCCTAAACAGCTCTTCAACACTTTCAATTCTCTACTCCATCCCACAGCACCTCCTCCCTCTCCTCTCATTTCTGCCGAAGACTTTGCCTCCTTCTTTAAGCAAAAGATTGATACTATCAGAGAAGGCTTTGGCCTGCAGCCCCCAATGCCCCTCTTAGCCACTCAGCCCTGTTCTTCCAAAACCAGCTTCACCACCATGACAGAAGATCAGCTCTCCACTCTCCTGTCAAGATCACACCTCACCACTTGCGCACTTGACCCACTCCCGTCCCACCTCATCCCTAACTTTGCCACAGTCTTCATCCCTACTCTCACACACCTCTTCAACCTTTCACTTACAAATGGTGTCTTTCCTTCATCCTTCAAACATGCTTCAATCACACCCATCCTCAAAAAGCCCTCCCTCGACCCATCCTCTGCGTCTAGCTATCGCCCGATATCTCTTCTCCCCTACTCCTCAAAACTACTGGAACAGCATGTCCATCTTGAACTGTCCTCCCACCTTTCCTCCTGTTCCCTCTTTGACCGGTTACAATCCGGCTTTCGACCGCATCACTCAACTGGAACTGCCCTAACTAAAGTCACTAACGACCTGCTAACCGCCAAGACCAAGCGACACTACTCTGTCCTCCTTCTCCTGGACCTGTCTTCTGCCTTCGACACTGTGGACCATTCCCTCCTGCTACAGATTCTCTCATCTCTTGGCATCACAGACCTGGCCCTATCCTGGATCTCATCATACCTAACAGACCGAACATTTAGTGTCTCCCTCTCACACACCACCTCCTCACCTCGCCCCCTGTCTGTCGGTGTTCCTCAAGGCTCAGTCCTAGGACCCCTACTCTTCTCCATCTACACCTTCGGCCTGGGACAGCTCATAGAATCCCACGGCTTGCAGTATCACCTCTACGCCGATGACACGCAGATCTACCTATCTGGACCTGACCTCACCTCCCTACTGACCAAAATCCCACAGTGTCTGTCTGCTATCTCAGCCTTCTTTTCTGCTCGCTTTCTCAAACTGAACATGGACAAAACAGAATTCATCATCTTTCCCCCACCTCACTCTACCCCTCCACCAGACCTATCCATCAATGTCAATGGCTGCTCGCTTTCCCCAGTCCCACATGCTGCCTTGGGGTGATCATCGACTCTGCCCTCTCTTTCAAACCACATATCCAAGCCCTCGCCACCTCCTGCCGCCTCAAACTCAAAAATATTTCCCGGATCCGCTCATTCCTCAACCATGAAACCACAAAAACACTAGTGCACGCCCTTATCATCTCCCGCCTCGACTACTGCAACCTCCTACTGTCTGGCCTCCCCTCTAGCACTCTGGCACCACTCCAGTCCATCCTACACTCTGCTGCACGACTAATCCACCTGTCTCCCCGCTATTCCCCAGCCTCCCCCCTATGCTAGGCCAGGCCCTTCACTGGCTCCCTATTGCCCAGAGGCTCCAGTTCAAAACCTTAACCATGACATACAAAGCCATCCACAACCTTTCTCCTCCATACATCTGTGACATGGTCTCCCGCTACCTACCTACACGCAACCTTCGATCCTCTCAAGATCTCCTTCTCGACTCCCCCCTCATCTCTTCTTCCCACAACCGCATACAAGACTTCTCCCGGGCTTCCCCCATACTCTGGAACTCCCTGCCGCAAAACATCAGACTTTCACCAACAACGGAGACCTTCAAGAAAAACCTGAAGACCCACCTGTTCCGACACGCCTACAACCTGCAATGATCCTCAGTGTACTGAACCATCGTACCATCGTACGACCAGCTCTACCCTTTCCTAGTGTATTCTCACCCATCCCTGCAGACTGTGAGCCCTCGCGGGCAGGGTCCTCTCTCCTTCTGTACTTGTGTGTCCCTTGTCCAGCACATGTTTATTGTACCTGTCTATATTTTTCCCTTTTCATATGTAAAGCGCCATGGAATAAATGGCGCTATATAAATGTATAATAATAATATATATATATATGCTATGTGTGTATATGTATTCTTTCTTAAAGCTGTCAGTGTGATTTTACAGTATAGCCGGTGATGAATTGCCGGCTTTTCTAAAGAACACCGGTGCGATTTTCTCGCAGGTCACACGTGTGGTCCGTTTGTAATGCGATTTTTCATCGCACCCATAGACTTGCATTGGCGATTCTCGACCGATATCGGTAACAATTGCAGCATGCTGCGATTGTCTCGGTCCGAGGAAAACGGCTAAGAAAAAATCGGATGCTGGAAGCTGCTCCATAGATTAACATTGGTCTGAGTGCCATGCGATATTTCATCGCATTGCACTCGTCCGTTTTTGTCGCCAGTGTGACCCCGGCCTTACACTGGAGCATCATATTTGGGACCTATCATAAACTGGGGCATCATATATGGGGCCAATTATACACTGGAGCATCATATATGGGGCCCATTATACACTGGAGCATCATCATATATGGGGCCATTATATATGGAGCATTATATGGGCCCATCATAAACTGGAACATCATATAAGGGGCCCATTATATATGGAGAATTATATGGGCCTATCATACACTTGAGCATCATTTATGGGGCCAATTATATATGGAACATTATATGGGCCCATCATACACTGAAGTATCATATATGGAGCATTATGTGACGCTCATCATGGAGTATCATATGGGGACTATTCTGTATGGAGCACTATATGGGGCCCTTTCTATGTGGAGCAATAAATGGGGCCCATAATATACTGTATGGAGCATTATTTGGGACTCATACTGTATGGAGCATTATATTGGGCCCATTATATATGGAGCAATATATGGTGCCCATCATATACTGTATGGAACATTATACGGAACCCATTATGTATGGAGCAATATTTGGGGCTCATTATTCTTTATGGAGCATTTTATGGGGCCCATTATACATTATGGAGCAATATATGTGCCCATAATACTGTATGGAGCAATATATGTAGCTCATTATACTGTATGGAGCACTATAAAGCTCTGGCGAAAATTAAGAGACAACTGCAAAATGTTCAGTTTGTCTGTTTTTTCTCTTTATAGGTATATTTTTGAGTAAAATGTAAATTGTTCTTTTATTCTATAAGCTACTGACAACATGTCTCCAAATTTCCAAGTAATACATTTTGTATTTTTTTCTAAAAATGAGAAATGGTCAAAATAACAAAAAAATGCAGTGCTTGCAGACCTCAAATAATGCTAAGAAAACAAGTTCATAATCATTTAAAAACAACAATACTAATGTTTTAACTCAGGAAGAGTTCAGAAATCAATATTTTGTGGAATAACCATGATTTTTAATCACAGCTTTCATGCGTCTTGGCATGCTTTCCACCAGTCTTTCACACTGCTCCTGGTGCAAAAATTTAAGCAGTTCTTTGTTTGATGGCTTCTGACTATCCATCTTCCTCTTGATTACATTCCAGAGGTTTTCAATGGGGTTCAGGTCTGGAGATTGAGCTGCCCATGACAGGATTTTGATGTGGTGGCCTCTTAATTTTTGCCAGAGCTGTATATGGCTCATTATACTGTATGGAGCATTAAATGGGGGTCATTATTCTGTATGGAGCAATATATGGGGGTCATTATTCTGTATGGAGCAATATATGGGGCTCATTATTCTGTATGGAGCATAATATGGGGCCCATTACTCTGTACGGAGCAATATATGTGGCTCATTATTCTTTATGGAGCATTATATGGGCTCATTATACTGTAGAGAGCATTACATGTGGCTCAATATACTGTATGGAGCATTAGTTTGTATGTTCTCCCTGTGTTTGCGTGGGTTTCCTCCGGGTACTCCAGTTTCCTCCCACATTCCAAAGACATACTGATAGGGAACTTAGATTGTAAGCTCCATCGGGGACAGCGATGATGTGTGCAAACTGTAAAGCACTGTGGAATATGTTGACGCTATATAAAGATTATTATTATATGGGGTCCATTATTCTGTATGGAGCAATATATGTTGCTCGTTATTCTGCATGGAGTACTATGGGGTGCCCATAATACTGTATGGAGCAATATATGGGGCTCATTATTCTGTATGGAGCAATATATGTTGCTTGTTATTCTGTACGGAGCACTATTTGGTGACCATAATACTGTATGGAGGACTATTCTGTCCAGTTTTGGACCTATTTTAGAATTTACAATAGATATCACTCATGTAATGTAAGAAGTGAAATCTTTGACATTGTACTATACCTATATTTCTCTGCTGTATCTGTCCATCATGAATTGTGGTATGTGTTAAAGGGGCCCACTGAGACTCTTTCGCCCGGGCCCACGAAAACCTGAAGCCAGCCCTGACCGGTGGTGATGATTTTACCACTGATCAGAAGCGGTGTTTGCCGCGTTGTCATGCACATGACAGTGCAACAAACACCCAGTGTTCGGGGGGCCGAACCCAAACAGTAACACGGACTTCCTAGTGAAGTCTGTGTTCAGTGTCTGTGCCCGAACAGTAGGTGTTCGGTACGGACGCTGAATTTACTGTTTGGGTTTGCACATCTCTAATCAGAAGGAACCAAGGGCCCACTGCACCTGCATATGGTCTCACAATGGGTCTGAGGTTCTCATCCCGGTGCCTAATGGCAGTGAGGGTACCTCTGACTAGCCAAGAAAAAGGGAAGAAAAATCCAGCTCCAAGGTAAAAAAAAAAAATTTCCAAAAGAGTTTATTGATATTCAGTAAAAAATAGGGCTGCAAGATAAAATTCAATACAAAGCAGGGAGAGCACCTGAGAAGCTCTGAACGCGTTTCCAACATGCAGTGTTCTTAGAAGATCTGAGAAAAAGGATGGATAAAATGCAATCAAAAGATTTTTTGATTGCATTTTATCCATTTTTTTCGGCGGTATATACATATATCAATTTTAATTATTATGTTTCATAACACATCTTAACTATTTATTATTTTACCGTTTTTTGCTACATCATCTTGCAATTCAAGTGGTCCCTTGCGTTGTGCCCTTATTTTCTGGTAATTGTTCCCAGTCTATCCCACTATCTAGAATAAAATGTACTATATTAAATCATTGGACATTTTCTTCGTTTTTTTTCTTTGTTAATTTCCTGATTTGTCCTTTTGCATTGTCCAGTGGTGCACGTACGGTGTTGTTGGGATCTCCTTTATATGACATTCGTATGATCACATAAATTTCCATGTGCACTTTGCCTTGAGTTTTTCATTTGTTTAATCACTTTACACCAGGCCTATTGCATACAAGGCTGAAGTTGGTTTCTTATTTGGCAATTTTTTTTATAGGTTTAACAACAAAAAATAATCATCACAATAATCACATACAATGCAGCGAGGAGCCCTGATGTGAATACACTTAAAAACAGCTCGAAAAATTGTAAAACTGGCACAAAAATGGGCATCAAAGTGGGCACCGAAGGGCGTTATTCAAAGGGTTAAATGACTATGGGCCACTGATATCACACTGCAGCCTATAGAACAGCTCCCTCCAGCCTGGCCCAAATGTGTTCTGGGCATCACAACTGGCATCAAAGTGGGCACACAGCTGATTTTCACAGATTGGAATAGTAGCTGATGTTTATGAGGAGTATATGACTGTGGGCAGCCTCGTGTATCGCGTGCAGTGACATCTAGGACGTGGTGGCCGTGGTCCCTGTAGTTTTGGAGCAGTGTGTGTACATACATCTACACTTCGGACCCCAGTCATCGCTGCTGGCTCCGCCCTGCGCACCGAGCATTGCTGACGTGTCCGCCATCTTGTGGCAGGCTCCTCCCATCCGTCTGCTCTGAGAGGAGGAGATATGGCCGCCGTTCTGCCCGGACACTAGTTTTCCGGCAGTTTTCCTCTTGTGTTGGGAGCGGCGCACAGTGAGGTGACTGTACGATAAGCGGTGACCGAGATGCGGCGGCTGACAGCGCTGTGGTATGTGTGCGCGCTGCCGCCGTGCACTAGCGGGACAGTGCAGAGCTGTGGCTCACGTGACTCGGGCACACGTGACCGCCCGTGCTGTGGGGCGTTGCTCCCTGTAGTATGGCTGCCCGTGCTGTGGGCCGGCCCCACTGTGAGAAGGAGCACAGAGCGCAGTGCGGCCTGAGATGCCGCGGCATCACTGTGTGTGTATTAGTGCTGACAGTGCAGCTGGCTGATTTCTTGGCTTGGGAAGGGGTAGTGCTGGTACGTGACGTTTTTATCATTTTTCTATGGCAGAGGCGGTTTATGAATAAAGTTCCTCCCCCCGGTGTGTGCTGTAGCTTTGGGGAGTGGTCTGCGGCCATTACCGCGGTCATATGGCTTTGGAAAATTAATGTGAGCCTTGTCCTGCTGTCCTCTACTGCCCCCATTCGGCCGTAGCCGTGTTATTGCACCAGTCACTCTTGTTCTGCCCTTTTCTTCCAACAGTCAGAACGTTATTTTCCGTCCACGCAGCCGCAAGTCAGGTTATTTTTGTGGTCAAGGTGTAGTTTTTAATGTCACCGTTTATTTTACCATATACTGAAAAATACTACAAAAGAAATTTCAGTGAAACTGAGAAGGGTCAGTATTCTGTAATTGTGCGGTGATAGAGATAAAGGTCAGTATTCTGTAATTGTGCGGTGATAGAGATAAAGGTCAGTATTCTGTAATTGTGCGGTGATAGAGATACAGGTCAGTATTCTGTAATTGTGCAGTGATAGAGATAAAGGTCAGTATTCTGTAATTGTGTGTGATACGGAGAAAAGTCAGTATTCTGTAATTGTGTGGTGATAGGAGGAAAGGTCAGTATTCTGTAATTCTGTGGTGATAGGAGGAAAGGTCAGTATTCTGTAATTGTGCCGGTGATAGGGGGAAAGGTCAGTATTCTGTAATTGTGCGGTGATAGAGATAAAGGTCAGTATTCTGTAATTGTGCGGTGATAGAGATAAAGGTCAGTATTCTGTAATTGTGCGGTGATAGGGGAAAGGTCAGTATTCTGTAATTGTGCGGTGATAGGGGGAAAGGTCAGTATTCTGTAATTGTGCGGTGATAGGGAGAAAGGTCAGTATTCTGTAATTGTGTGTTGTGATACGGAGAAAAGTCAGTATTCTGTAATTGTGCGGTGATAGGAGGAAAGGTCAGTATTCTGTAATTCTGTGGTGATAGGAGGAAAGGTCAGTATTCTGTAATTGTGCCGGTGATAGGGGGAAAGGTCAGTATTCTGTAATTGTGCGGTGATAGAGATAAAGGTCAGTATTCTGTAATTGTGCGGTGATAGAGATAAAGGTCAGTATTCTGTAATTGTGCGGTGATAGGGGGAAAGGTCAGTATTCTGTAATTGTGCGGTGGTAGGGGAAAGGTCAGTATTCTGTAATTGTGCGGTGATAGAGATAAAGGTCAGTATTCTGTAATTGTGTGGTGATACGGAGAAAAGTCAGTATTCTGTAATTGTGCGGTGATAGAGATAAAGGTCAGTATTCTGTAATTGTGTGGTGATAGGGGGAAAGGTCAGTATTCTGTAATTGTGCGGTGATAGGAGGAAAGGTCAGTGTTCTGTAATTGTGCGGTGATAGGGAGAAAGGTCAGTATTCTGTAATTGTGCGGTGATAGAGATAAAGGTCAGTATTCTGTAATTGTGTGGTGATAGGGGGAAAGGTCAGTATTCTGTAATTGTGCGGTGATAGGGGGAAAGGTCAGTATTCTGTAATTGTGCGGTGATAGGGGGAAAGGTCAGTATTCTGTAATTGTGTAGTGATAGGGGGAAAGGTCAGTATTCTGTAATTGTGCCGGTGATAGGAGGAAAGATCAGTATTCTGTAATTGTGCGGTGATAGAGATAAAGGTCAGTATTCTGTAATTGTGCGGTGATAGGAGGAAAGGTCAGTATTTTGTAATTGTGCGGTGATAGGAGGAAAGGTCAGTGTTCTGTAATTGTGCGGTGATGGGGAGAAAGGTCAGTATTCTGTAATTGTGCCGGTGATAGGGGAAAGGTCAGTATTCTGTAATTGTGCGGTGATGGGGAGAAAGGTCAGTATTCTGTAATTGTGCCGGTGATAGGAGGAAAGGTCAGTATTCTGTAATTGTGCGGTGATAGGAGGAAAGGTCAGGATTCTGTAATTGTGCTGTGATAGAGATAAAGGTCAGTATTCTGTAATTGTGCGGTGATAAAGATAAAGGTCAGTATTCTGTAATTGTGCCGGTGATAGGGGGAAAGGTCAGTATTCTGTAATTGTGCGGTGATAGAGATAAAGGTCAGTATTCTGTAATTGTGCGGTGATAGAGATAAAGGTCAGTATTCTGTAATTGTGCCGGTGATAGGGGGAAAGGTCAGTATTCTGTAATTGTGCGGTGATAGGAGGAAAGGTCAAGATTCTGTAATTGTGCTGTGATAGAGATAAAGGTCAGTATTCTGTAATTGTGCGGTGATAGAGATAAAGGTCAGTATTCTGTAATTGTGCGGTGATAGGGGGAAAGGTCAGTATTCTGTAATTGTGCGGTGATAGGAGGAAAGGTCAGTATTCTGTAATTGTGCGGTGATAGAGATAAAGGTCAGTATTCTGTAATTGTGCGATGATAGGGGGAAAGGTCAGTATTCTGTAATTGTGCGGTGATAGGGGGAAAGGTCAGTATTCTGTAATTGTGCGGTGATAGGGGGAAAGGTCAGTATTCTGTAATTGTGCGGTGATAGGAGGAAAGGTCAGTATTCTGTAATTGTGCGGTGATAGGAGGAAAGGTCAGGATTCTGTAATTGTGCTGTGATAGAGATAAAGGTCAGTATTCTGTAATTGTGCGGTGATAAAGATAAAGGTCAGTATTCTGTAATTGTGCGGTGATAGGGGGAAAGGTCAGTATTCTGTAATTGTGCGGTGATAGGGAGAAAGGTCAGTATTCTGTAATTGTGCGGTGATAGAGATAAAGGTCAGTATTCTGTAATTGTGCGGTGATAGGGGGAAAGGTCAGTATTCTGTAATTGTGCGGTGATAGAGATAAAGGTCAGTATTCTGTAATTGTGCGGTGATAGGGGGAAAGGTCAGTATTCTGTAATTGTGCGGTGATAGGAGGAAAGGTCAGTATTCTGTAATTGTGCGGTGATAGAGATAAAGGTCAGTATTCTGTAATTGTGCGGTGATAGGGGGAAAGGTCAGTATTCTGTAATTGTGTGGTGATAGAGATAAAGGTCAGTATTCTGTAATTG
>JARQOD010000009.1:149311150-149382697 GCA_033576555.1 Oophaga sylvatica
AATGATTTGGTTACCATTGCTATATATTTCCACATGCAAGACAGAAGGGGCTTGTGTCATTCAGCTGCTTGCTGATAATGAATGGAGTGCATACATGCAGAGAGGATCAATTCAGAGGATGAATGATTTGGTTACCATTGCTATATATTTCCACATGCAAGACAGAAGGGGCTTGTGTCATTCAGCTGCTTGCTGATAATGAATGGAGTGCATACATGCAGAGAGGATCAATTCAGAGGATGAATGATTTGGTTACCATTGCTATATATTTCCACATGCAAGACAGAAGGGGCTTGTGTCATTCAGCTGCTTGCTGATAATGAATGGAGTGCATACATG
Source organism: Oophaga sylvatica (assembly GCA_033576555.1). NCBI lineage: Eukaryota > Metazoa > Chordata > Amphibia > Anura > Dendrobatidae > Oophaga > Oophaga sylvatica. The sequence goes on from JARQOD010000009.1 coordinate 149,311,490, forward strand.
CAGAGAGGATCAATTCAGAGGATGAATGATTTGGTTACCTGTGTGAAGAGAGAAGATGAATGTTAATTCCTTCCCATGAATAACTGCCGTTTTCAAGATGCTTTTCTTCTGTGATGCTTAACTTCTGGGATGCATGCGCCCCCACATGTTGCCATTTTGGATATGGATGTTGTTTTTCTTGTCTTTTGTGCCCATGTGGTTCCATAGTTCCCAGAAGGAATTGTCTTGAAGAGCATCTTGGAGTTGGTTAAGCTTGGTAGAGATGTAACTCTGCTTCTTCCTCCTGAGGATGGTTTTGTACTGTATTTGTATGGTTTCATAGGCTTCCCCAGACCAGGGTGGTTGGGGTCTCTATGTTTCTTGTTTGAGGCTGTTCTCAGGGTCTTCCGTACGGCTTTACATTCTCTGTCAAACCAACCGTTGGTCTGTTTTTCTTTTGGTCTCTTGTAGTCAACTTTTTTAAGGTCGGACAGTCTGGCCATTGCATAGAATATATTGTTGAGGTCTTTTGTAGCTTGACTCACTCCCTTTGGGTTAGGCTGGTACTCGTGGTTGTAGAAGTGGTGGAGCATCCGCTGTATTTCGGGTCTGCTGAGAGCCTCTTTGTACTTTAGTGCCGACGTTTTGGACCATTTATATGATGGAGGCCGGTTGAAGAGGCTGCTATGCTGTGGCTTTTGAGTGGGTGGTTTCTCTGTAGATTTCAAGTACAGAAGAAGTTGGCTGTGGTCTGACAGGTGCGTTTGTGGGGTGACTATGAAGGCGCTGATATTTGCCCGGCTCATGTCTGTAATGGCATAATCTACTACACTCCTCCCTACATGGGAGTTTAGTGTATACCTCCCTAAAGAGTCTCCTTTGGTACGTCCATTAAGAATATGAAGTCCTAAACTTCTACATACGTTCAGGAGCTTTTTACCACTTTTGTTGACTGTACTGTCATAGCTGTTTCTCTCTGTGTGTACTGAGTCTTGGCCGTCATTCTCTGCTCCAAATATGTAGATGTTCCCATCCGTGGTCAGGAAGTCGTTTTCTCTCCCTGTTCTTGCGTTGAGGTCTCCAAAGATGAGAACTTTGCCCAGGGCCTGATAGTGGGCGGCTTCTCTTTGTAAGATCTCGAAGCTCTCTGGATTGAAGTAGGGGGACTCTGGCGGTGGTATATAGGTGGCGCAGAGGTGGACATCAGGCTGAGAGGTGAGGATGGAGCTACTGATCCTAATCCATATGTGGCTGCTTCCTCTCTTCACCGGTTTGATGTATTGGTGGAGCTCGTCTTTATACCAGATCAGTATTCCTCCTGAGCTCCGGCCCTGTTTGATGTTTTTATTTTCAGGGCAGGGGCAGAGATTTCCCTGTATCCGATGGGCGCCAGGGATTCGTTTTCAGCTCTGGTCCATGTTTCCAGGAGGATCTGGATGTCTATATTTTTCAGTCTTTGTATAAAGTCCGGGTCATTTGTTTTACATCCAAAGGTCGAGGTGTTGAGACCCTGAATATTCCAGCTGCTGATTGTAAGTGAAGTCATTTTTCTATTTATCTTGTGTGTATATACCTTGTAATGAGTATGGCTGTGTAGGACAAACTGGATTTCTGACTGTTTTGTAGGTGTGCTTGGTTCCATCCAGTCACTTTAGTTTCCTGCATAGTGCTCTGAGCAGGGTCTTTACCTCATCCGTATCTCTGCTCTGCGTGTATCTGTGTGGGGTCGGTGGACCCCTCCATGGAGGTCTCCTCCTCTGATGGTCTGATTTTGGGTGAAGAGCTTTGTTTCCAGCTTCTGGAGATAGGATTGGGGTTTTCTGTCTTTTTATTGTTAGGGGTCTTTCGGTGTGATGTTGGTTACTGTTGAATCCGGGCCTGGGTCCTCTGTTTAGTACGATGTCTTTCAGCTCTTTGGCCAGGAGGCTGACCCCTTGTTTGTTGAGGTGCTTATTATCATATAGGTGATGGTGGTTTATGGAAAAGTGTTGTGCTAGGGTCACGTTTGGGACAGTCTTGACCTTTTCTGTCAGTTCCATATTGATGCTTTGGGTGGTTTGCCTGGATATGTCCTTTGTTGGGAGCAGAGATGACAGAATGATTTTGCTGTCTGGGAATTTTAGTTTTGCCTTCTTTGCTAGTTGGGCCAGTTGTGCTGCGATCTGCTTGTGCTGGTCTGGCAGACTGTTTGTACCTGTGTGTATAATAATATGGTTTGGGTTGGTAAAACGTGGATTATTGATGACCTCTGTCGCCTGTTCAATAGTTGCACAGTGGATTTTTCTGACCCGTTTTCCTAGGAATAGCCGTTGTGCATTTAGGTACTTCCCATTTGAGTCCATTATTAGGACGATATCAGGGCTTTGTGGTGTCTGGGATGGGTTAAGTGGCTGATGGTGGGGTCTGTGATGCTGGCTTTGCTGGTGGTTGGTTCGCTTCTCGCTGGCTCACTTTTCTTGGTTTCAGTATTATTCATATTATAGGTTATTGCTGTGTTGTTATTTGGGGTCTCCACATTCTGGTCAGTGGGGGCCATATTGTCTGCACTCTGGTTTGTTTCCATTGCCCCCTGCTGGGTCAGACATTGAGGACTCTGTATTTTGAGATCTGCTATCTCCTTTCTGAGCCTTTCATTGTCATTTTGTAATTTGCACATTTCCTCTCTTATTTTCTGGAGAGCTGAGTTGAACTCGCATTTCAGCTTATTGATCTCATTTGTTGCTTGGTCATTTGCATTTCTATGTGGGTTTCTTTGAAGTTCTTCCTTAATTTGAGCCAAGTCTCCTTCTAATTGAGATAGAGAGTCTCTGATGTTCTCAGGGGAGAGGTGTGAAGTGTTGGGGGTAGGGGCCCTGGAGGTCTTCTCTGTAGATATGTGAGCATTAGAAATGGCCTCTGCAAGTGTCTTTCTAAGGATTTTTGCCTGTTCACTGATTTCAATAAAAAAGGTCATCGAACTGCTGCAGATTGTCCTCATTCCCTTGCACCATGACGGTGCCAGTATTGTACAAAGTTATAGTGAGTGAGTGTGTGTCATCTTCTGCGTTGTTTTTAATTTTAATCTGCCGGCCAGTATTGGTGTTGCACTGAGATATATGTTTATAATGCTTGCACAGGGCGGTGTGCCAGGCTGAGAGATGGTCTGTGCGGAATACCACGTTGGTTCTCCTTTTTTCTTCATCTTTAGTGTAATCAGAATATAGGGTTTCTGGATTCTCCCTCATTGCTTTTCCTTTGCTGACTTTACTGCTCTTCTGCCCCTGTGGTGTCTCCATATCTGACCCCCTGGTGTGCTGTGTCTCCAGCCATGTGCTTTGCCCATTTACTTCTAAATTTGTGCTTTCCATTTTTGTGGTTATATAGTAATTATAATCCTTATTTCTAAGAAGATAGATTTGTAGGAAGTCTATGGATTGTTTGGGGTTGCAGAATGGTCCTACCTTTGGATGCTCAGGTCTCTGGATATCAGATGAATGCTGCCTGTGTGCAGTCTGTCCTCCAAGAGATTCTTGCTTTGTCCTTTAAATCCTCTATTTCTTCCTCTTTCATAAAAATCCAAAGTCCAGCTCAGTCCAGGTCCCTTTTCTGTCCCACGGAGTTGATTTTTTTCCAGGTTTTGTCTTACAGTTGGCTCATTACAAGGTATAAAGTGATGGAAATTCAGGAGCTCATCTTCATTGCTTCTTACTCCTAGGAATGGTGGGCGGGTCTACAGTGTATACGGTCACTGGGGTCAGAATATGCGGTCACTATGGGGCAGTGTATAGGGGCAGTGTATGGGGTCACTGGGTGGGTGAATGCGGTCCCTGGGGGGCAGTGTATACAGTCACTGGGGGGCAGTGTATACGGTCACTAGGGGGCAGTGTATGGTCACTGGGGCAGTGTATACAGTCACTAGGAGGCAGTGTATGCAGTCATTGGGGGTGTATGCGGTCACTAGGGGGGTGTATACTGTCCCTGGGGAGGTGTATGCTGTCACTAGGGGGCAGTGTATACGGTCACTGGGGTCAGAATATGCGGTCACTATGGGGCAGTGTATAGGGGCAGTGTATGGGGTCACTGGGTGGGTGAATGCGGTCCCTGGGGGGCAGTGTATACAGTCACTGGGGGGCAGTGTATACGGTCACTAGGGGGCAGTGTATGGTCACTGGGGCAGTGTATACAGTCACTAGGAGGCAGTGTATGCAGTCATTGGGGGTGTATGCAGTCACTAGGGGGGTGTATACTGTCCCTGTGGAGGTGTATGCTGTCACTAGGGGGCAGTGTATACGGTCACTGGGGGGCAGTGTATGCAGTCACTAGGGGGCAGTGTATACAGTCACTAGGAGGCAGTGTATGCGGTCATTGGGGGTGTACGCAGTCACTAGGGGGTGTATACTGTCCCTGTGGAGGTGTATGCGGTCACTAGGGGGCAGTGTATACGGTCACTGGGGGCAGTGTATGCGGTCACTAGGAGGCAGTGTATACGGTCACTAGGAGGCAGTGTATGCGGTCACTAGGAGGCAGTGTATGCAGTCACTGGGGAGGTGTATGCGGTCACTAGGAGGCAGGGTATGCAGTCACTGGGCTGGTGATTGCGGTCCCTGGCGAGGTGTATGCTGTCACTAGGGGGCAGTGTATAGGGGCAGTGTATGGGGTCACTGGGTGGGTGAATGCGGTCCCTGGGGGGCAGTGTATACAGTCACTGGGGGCAGTGTACGTGGTCACCAGGGGTAGTGTATGCGGTCACTAGGGGGCAGTGTATGGTCACTGGGGCAGTGTATACAGTCACTAGGAGGCAGTGTATGCGGTCATTGGGGCAGTGTATGCAGTCACTAGGGGGGCAGTGTATACAGTCATTGGGGCAGTGTATACGAACTAGAGGGCAGTGTATACGATCACTGGGGGCAGTATATGCGGTCACTAAGGGCAGTATATGCGATCACTTGGGGGCAGTGTATGCGGTCACAAGGGGGCAGTGTATGCGATCACTAGTGGGGTGGGTGTATGCGGTCACTGGGGGATGAATGTGATCACTGGGGGGGGTGTATGCAGTCACTAAGGTTCAGTGTATGCGGTCACTGGAGAAGTGTGTGTAGTCACTGGGGAAATGTATGCGGTCACTGGGGGCAGTGTATGCGGTCACTGGGGGCAGTGTATACGGTCACTAGGAGGCAGTGTATGCAGTCATTGGGGGTGTATGCTGTCACTAGGGGGGTGTATACTGTCCCTGGGGAGGTGTATGCTGTCACTAGGGGGCAGTGTATGCGGTCACTAGGGGCAGTGTATAGGGGCAGTGTATGCGGTCACTGGGGGCAGTGTATACGGTCACTAGGGGGCAGTGTATGCAGTCATTGGGGGTGTATGCTGTCACTAGGGTGGCAGTGTATACGGTCACTGGGGGGCAGTGTATGCAGTCACTAGGGGGCAGTGTATGCGGTCACTAGGGGGCAGTGTATGGTCACTGGGGCAGTGTATACAGTCACTAGGAGGCAGTGTATGCAGTCATTGGGGGTGTATGCGGTCACTAGGGGGGTGTATACTGTTACTGGGGAGGTGTATGCTGTCACTAGGGGGCAGTGTATACGGTCACTGGGGCAGTGTATACAGTCACTAGGAGGCAGTGTATGCAGTCATTGGGGGTGTATGCGGTCACTAGGGGGGCAGTGTATACGGTCACTGGGGGCAGTGTATACGGTCACTGGGGTCAGTGTATAGGGGCAGTGTATGGGGTCACTGGGTGGGTGAATTCAGTCCCTGGGGGGCAGTGTATATAGTCACTGGGGGCAGTGTACGTGGTCACCAGGGGTAGTGTATGCGGTCACTAGGGGGCAGTGTATGGTCACTGGGGCAGTGTATACAGTCACTAGGAGGCAGTGTATGCGGTCATTGGGGGTGTATGCGGTCACTAGGGGGGCAGTGTATACGGTCACTGGGGGCAGTGTATACGGTCACTGGGGTCAGTGTATAGGGGCAGTGTATGGGGTCACTGGGTGGGTGAATTCAGTCCCTGGGGGGCAGTGTATACAGTCACTGGGGGCAGTGTACGTGGTCACCAGGGGTAGTGTATGCGGTCACTAGGGGCAGTGTATGGTCACTGGGGCAGTGTATACAGTCACTAGGAGGCAGTGTATGCGGTCACTAGAGGGGGTGTATACTGTCCCTGGGGAGGTGTATGCGGTCACTAGGGGCAGTGTATACGGACTAGGGGCAGTGTATACGGTCACTGGGGGCAGTATATCGGTCACTAGGGGGCAGTATATGCGATCACTTGGGGGGTGGGTGTATGCGGTCACTAGGGGCAGTGTATGCAGTCACTGGGGTCAGTATATGCGGTCACTAGGGGGCAGTGTATCCAGTCACTGGGGGCAGTGTATACGGTCACTGGGTCAGAATATGCGGTCACTATGGGGCAGTGTATAGGGGCAGTGTATGGGGTCACTGGGTGGGTGAATGCAGTCACTGGGGGCAGTGTATACGGTCACTAGGGGGCAGTGTATGGTCACTGGGGCAGTGTATACAGTCACTAGGAGGTAGTGTATGCAGTCATTGGGGGTGTATGCGGTCACTAGGGGGGTGTATACTGTCCCTGGGGAGGTGTATGCTGTCACTAGGGGGGCAGTGTATACGGTCACTGGGGGCAGTGTATGCAGTCACTAGGGGGCAGTGTATACAGTCACTAGGAGGCAGTGTATGCGGTCATTGGGGTGTATGCGGTCACTAGGGGGGTGTATACTGTCCCTGGGAGGTGTATGCGGTCACTAGGGGGCAGTGTATACGGACTAGGGGGCAGTGTATACGGTCACTGGGGCAGTGTATGCGGTCACTAGGAGGCAGTGTATACGGTCACTAGGAGGCAGTGTATGCGGTCACTAGGAGGCAGTGTATGCAGTCACTGGGGAGGTGTATGCGGTCACTAGGAGGCAGGGTATGCAGTCACTGGCTGGTGATTGCGGTCCCTGGCGAGGTGTATGCGGTCACTAGGGGCAGTGTATGGGTCACTGGGTGGGTGAATGCGGTCCCTGGGGGGCAGTGTATACAGTCACTGGGGGCAGTGTACGTGGTCACCAGGGGTAGTGTATGCGGTCACTAGGGGGCAGTGTATGGTCACTGGGGCAGTGTATACAGTCACTAGGAGGCAGTGTATGCGGTCATTGGGGGCAGTGTATGCAGTCATTAGGGGGCAGTGTATACAGTCATTAGGGGCAGTGTATACGAACTAGAGGGCAGTGTATACGGTCACTGGGGCAGTATATGCGGTCACTAAGGGCAGTATATGCGATCACTTGTGGGCAGTGTATGCGATCACTAGTGGGGTAGGTGTATGCGGTCACTGGGGGATGAATGTGATCACTGGGGGGGTGTATGCAGTCACTAAGTTCAGTGTATGCGGTCACTGGAGAAGTGTGTGTAGTCATGGGGAAATGTATGCGGTCACTGGGGGCAGTGTATGCGGTCACTGGGGCAGTGTATACGGTCACTAGGAGGCAGTGTATGCAGTCTTTGGGGGTGTATGCTGTCACTTGGGGGGTGTATACTGTCCCTGGGGAGGTGTATGCTGTCACTAGGGGGCAGTGTATACGGTCACTGGGGGGCAGTGTATGCGGTCACTAGGGGGCAGTGTATAGGGCAGTGTATGCGGTCACTGGGGCAGTGTATACGGTCACTAGGAGGCAGTGTATGCAGTCATTGGGGTGTATGCTGTCACTAGGGGGCAGTGTATACGGTCACTAGGGGGCAGTGTATGCAGTCATTGGGGGTGTATGCGTCACTAGGGCAGTGGCAGTGTATACGGGGTACTACCTGGGGGCAGTGTATCAGTCACTAGGTGGGCCAGGTGTATGCGGTCACTAGGGGGCAGTGTATGGATCACTGGGGCAGTGTATACAGTCACTAGGAGGCAGTGTATGCGTCATTGGGGGTGTATCGGTCACTAGGGGGGTGTATACTGTTACTGGGGAGGTGTATGCTGTCACTAGGGGCAGTGTATACGGTCACTGGGGCAGTGTATACAGTCACTAGGAGGCAGTGTATGCAGTCATTGGGGGGTTGTATATGTCGCGTCCACTAGGGGGGCAGTGTATACAGTGTACGTCACTGGGGGCAGTGTACGCGTCACTGGGGTCAGTGTATAGGGGCAGTGTATGGGGTCACTGGGTGGGTGAATTCGTCCCTGGGGGGCAGTGTATACAGTCACTGGGGCAGTGTACGTGGTCACCAGGGGTAGTGTATGCGGTCACTAGGGGGCAGTGTATGGTCACTGGGGCAGTGTATACAGTCACTAGGAGGCAGTGTATGCGGTCATTGGGGGTGTATGCGGTCACTAGGGGGGAGTGTATACTGTCCCTGGGGGCAGTGTATCGGTCACTAGGGGCAGTGTATATATGGGGCAGTATAATGGGTCACTGGGGGAGTGAATGCGTCCCTGGGGGGAGTGTATACAGTCACTGGGGGCAGTGTACTGCGTCACCGGGGTAGTATATGCGGTCACTAGGGGCAGTGTAGGGATGTTCCAACTGGGGCAGTGTATACAGTCACTGGAGCAGTATATGCGGTCACTAGGATGTGGGGGTGTATACTGGATCGCCTGGGGCAGTGTATGTATGCAGTGTACTAGGGTCAGGGTATGACGGTCTAGGGGGCAGTGTATGGTCACTGGGGCAGTTATACGGTCACTAGGGGCAGTTATGCGATCATTGGGTGGTGTATTTGGTCACTAGGGGGGTGTATGCAGTCACTGGGGAGTGTATGCTGTCACTAGGGGGCAGTGTATCCAGTCACTGGGGCAGTGTATACGGTCACTGGGTCAGAATATGCGGTCACTATGGGGCAGTGTATAGGGGCAGTGTATGGGGTCACTGGGTGGGTGAATGCGGGCACTGGGGGCAGTGTATACGTCACTAGGGGGCAGTGTATGGTCACGGGGCAGTGTATGCAGTCACTAGGGAGTGTGTATGCATGTCATTGGGGGTGTATGCGGTCACTATGGGGGTGTATTCTGTCCTAGGGGAGGTGTATGCTGTCACTAGGGGGCAGTGTATACGTCACTGGGGGCAGTGTAAGCAGTCACTGGAGGCAGTGTATACAGTCACTAGGAGGCAGTGTATGCGTCATTGGGGTGTATGCGGTCACTAGGGGGGTGTATACTGTCCCTGGGAGTGTATGCTGGTCACTAGGGGGCAGTGTATACGGACTGGGGCAGTGTATACGGTCACTGGGGGCAGTGTATGCGGTCACTAGGGGCAGTGTATACGGTCATAGGGGCATGTGTAATTCGGTCCACTAGGGGCAGTGTATACAGTCACTGGGGCAGTGTACTGGTCCCAGGAGGAGTGTATGCAGTCACTGGGGCTGTGATGGTCCTGGGAGGGGTATGCAGTCACTAGGAGGCAGTGTATGGGTCACTTGGGGGTGAATGCGGTCCCTAGGGGGGTGTATACAGTCCTGGGAGGTGTACGGGTCACTAGGGGTAGTGTATGCGGCACTAGGGGGCAGTGTATACGGTCACTGGGGCAGTTATACGTCACTAGGGGCAGTGTATGCGTCACATTGGGGGCGTGTATCGTCATAGGGGGCAGTGTATGCAGTCATTAGGGGCATGTATACGTAACTAGAGGGCAGTGTATACGGTCCCCTGGGGGCAGTAGTATCGGTCACTGGGGCATGTATATGCGTCACTTGGGGCAGTGTATGGTCACTATGGGTAGTGATGCGGTCACTGGGGGATGAATGTGATCCTGGGGGGTGTATCAGTCACTAGGTCAGTGTATGCGGTCACTGGGCAGGTGTAGTCACTGGGGAATGTATACGTCACTGGGCAGTGTATGCGGTCATGGGAGGTGTATACGGTCACTAGGAGGCAGTGTATACTTCCTGGGGGTGTATGCTGTCACTAGGGGGAGTGTATACTGTCCTGGGGAGGTGTATGCTGTCACTAGGGGGCAGTATATCGTCACTTGGGGGCAGTGTATGCGGTCACTAGGGGCAGTGTATATAGGGGCAGTTATGGGTCACTAGGGGCAGTGATACGTCATAGGGGCAGTGTATGCAGTCACTGGGGTGTATGCTGTCACTAGGGGGCAGTGTATACGGTCACTGGGGGCAGTGTATGCAGTCACTAGGGGCAGTGTATGCGGTCACTAGGGGGCAGTGTATAGGGGCAGTGTATGGGGTCACTGGGTGGGTGAATGCTGGTACCTGGGGGCAGTGTATACAGTCACTGGGGGCAGTGTACTGTCACCAGGGGTAGTGTATGCGGTCACTAGGGGCAGTGTATGATCACTGGGGCAGTGTATACAGTCACTAGGAGGCAGTGTATGCGGTCATTGGGGGTGTATTCGGTCACTAGGGGGGTGTATACTGTCACTGGGAGGTGTATGCTGTCACTAGGGGCAGTGTATACGGTCACTGGGGGCAGTGTATACAGTCACTAGGAGGCAGTGTATGCAGTCATTGTGGGTGTATGCGGTCACTAGGGGGTGTATACTGTCCCTGGGCAGATGTATGCTGTCACTAGGGGGCAGTGTATACGGTCACTGGGGGCAGTGTATACGGTCACTGGGGGCAGTGTATGCAGTCACTGGGGTCAGTGTATAGGGGCAGTGTATGGGGTCACTGGGTGGGTGAATTCGGTCCCTGGGGGCAGTGTATACAGTCACTGGGGGCAGTGTACGTGGTCACCCGGGTAGTGTATGCGGTCACTAGGGGGCAGTGTATGGTCACTGGGGCAGTGTATACAGTCACTAGGAGGCAGTGTATGCGGTCATTGGGGGTGTATGCGGTCACTAGGGGGGTGTATACTGTCCCTGGGAGGTGTATGCGGTCACTAGGGGCAGTGTATACGGTCACTGGGGGCAGTATATACGGTCACTAGGGGGCAGTATATGCGATCACTTGGGGGTGGGTGTATACGGTCACTAGGGGGCAGTGTATGCAGTCACTGGGGTCAGTATATGCGGTCACTAGGGGGCAGTGTATAGGGCAGTGTATCCAGTCACTGGGGGCAGTGTATACGGTCACTGGATCAGTATATGCGGTCACTATGGGGCAGTGTATAGGGGCAGTGTATGGAGTCACTGGGTGGGTGAATGCGTACCTGGGGGCAGTGTATACAGTCACTGGGGGCAGTGTACGTGGTCACCAGGGGTAGTGTATGCGGTCACTAGGGGGCAGTGTATGATCACTGGGCAGTGTATACAGTCACTAGGAGGCAGTGTAATGCGGTCATTGGGGGTATTTGGTCACTAGGGGGGTGTATACTGTCACTGGGAGGTGTATGCTGTCACTAGGGGCAGTGTATCCAGTCACTGGGGCAGTGTATACGGTCACTGGGATCAGTATATGCGGTCACTAGGGGCAGTGTATAGGGGGAGTGTATGGGGTCACTGGGTGGGTGAATGCGGTACCTGGGGGCAGTGTATACAGTCACTGGGGGCAGTGTACGTGGTCACCAGGGGTAGTGTATGCGGTCACTAGGGGCAGTGTATGATCACTGGGGCAGTGTATACAGTCACTAGGAGGCAGTGTATGCGGTCATTGGGGTGTATTCGGTCACTAGGGGGGTGTATACTGTCACTGGGGAGGTGTATGCTGTCACTAGGGGGCAGTGTATACGGTCACTGGAGGCAGTGTATACAGTCACTAGGAGGCAGTGTATGCAGTCATTGTGGTGTATGCGGTCACTAGGGGGGTGTATACTGTCCCTGGGCAGATGTATGCTGTCACTAGGGGGCAGTGTATACGGTCACTGGGGGCAGTGTATACGGTCACTGGGGGGCAGTGTATGCAGTCACTGGGGTCAGTGTATAGGGGCAGTGTATGGGGTCACTGGGTGGGTGAATTCGGTCCCTGGGGGCAGTGTATACAGTCACTGGGGGCAGTGTACGTGGTCACCAGGGGTAGTGTATGCGGTCACTAGGGGGCAGTGTATGGTCACTGGGGAAGTGTATACAGTCACTAGGAGGCAGTGTATGCGGTCACTAGGGGGGTGTATACTGTCACTGGGGAGGTGTATGCTGTCACTAGGGGGCAGTGTATACGGTCACTGGGGGCAGTGTATACAGTCACTAGGAGGCAGTGTATGCAGTCATTGTGGGTGTATGCGGTCACTAGGGGGGTGTATACTGTCCCTGGGCAGATGTATGCTGTCACTAGGGGGGCAGTGTATACGGTCACTGGGGGGCAGTGTATGCAGTCACTGGGTCAGTGTATAGGGGCAGTGTATGGGGTCACTGGGTGGGTGAATTCGGTCCCTGGGGGGCAGTGTATACAGTCACTGGGGGCAGTGTACATGGTCACCAGGGGTAGTGTATGCGGTCACTAGGGGTCAGTGTATGCGATCACTTGGGGGGTGGGTGTATACGGTCACTAGGGGGCAGTGTATGCAGTCACTGGGGTCAGTATATACGGTCACTAGGGGGCAGTATATGCGATCACTTGGGGGGTGGGTGTATACGGTCACTAGGGGGCAGTGTATGCAGTCACTGGGGTCAGTTTATGCGGTCACTAGGGGGCAGTGTATAGGGGCAGTGTATCCAGTCACTGGGGGCAGTGTATACGGTCACTGGGGTCAGTATATGCGGTCACTATGGGGCAGTGTATGGGGTCACTGGGTGGGTGAATGCGGTCCCTGGGGGGCAGTGTATACAGTCACTGGGGGCAGTGTACGCGGTCACTAGGGGGCAGTGTATGGTCACTGGGGCAGTGTATACAGTTACTAGGAGGCAGTGTATGCAGTCATTGGGGGTGTATGCGGTCACTAGGGGGGTGTATACTGTCCCTGGGGAGGTGTATGCTGTCACTAGGGGGGCAGTGTATACGGTCACTGGGGGGCAGTGTATACGGTCACTGGGGGCAATATATACGGTCACTAGGGGGCAGTATATGCGATCACTTGGGGGGTGGGTGTATGCGGTCACTAGGGGGCAGTGTATGCAGTCACTGGGGTCAGTATATGCGTCACTAGGGGGCAGTGTATAGGGGCAGTGTATCCAGTCACTGGGGGCAGTGTATGCGGTCACTGGGGTCAGTATATGCGGTCACTATGGGGCAGTGTATAGGGGCAGTGTATGGGGTCACTTGGTGGGTGAATGCGGTCCCTGGGGGGCAGTGTATACAGTCACTGGGGCAGTGTACGCGGTCACTAGGGGGCAGTGTATGGTCACTGGGGCAGTGTATACAGTCACTAGGAGGCAGTGTATGCAGTCATTGGGGGTGTATGCGGTCACTAGGGGGGTGTATACTGTCCCTGGGAGGTGTATGCTGTCACTAGGGGGGCAGTGTATACGGTCACTGGGGGGCAGTGTATGCAGTCACTAGGGGGCAGTGTATGGTCACTGGGGCAGTGTATACAGTCACTAGGAGGCAGTGTATGCGGTCATTGGGGGTGTATGCGGTCACTAGGGGGGTGTATACTGTCCCTGGGGAGGTGTATGCGGTCACTAGGGGGCAGTGTATACGGACTAGGGGGCAGTGTATACGGTCACTGGGGGCAGTTTATGCGGTCACTAGGGGGCAGTGTATGCAGTTACAGAGGGCAGTATATGCGGTCACTGGGGGTGGGTGTATGCGTTCACTGGGGGATGAATGCGTTCACTGGGGGGGTGTATGCAGTCACTAAGGTTCAGTGTATGCGGTCACTGGTGGGGTGGGTGTATGCGTTCAATAGGAGGCAGTGTATGCAGTCACTAGGGGGCAGTGTATGAGGCCACTGGAGAAGTGTGTGCGGTCACTGGGGGCAGTGTATGCGGTCACTGGGGGCAGTGTATGGTCACTGGAGGCAGTGTATGTAGTCACTGGGGTAGTGTATGCGGTCACTAGGGGGCAGTGTATGCGGTCACTTGGGCAGTGTATACAGTCACTAGGAGGCAGTGTATGCAGTCATTGGGGGTGTATGCGGTCACTAGGGGGGTGTATACTGTCCCTGGGGAGGTGTATGCGGTCACTATGGGGCAGTGTATACGGTCACTGGGGGCAGTATATACGGTCACTAGGGGGCAGTGTATGCAGTCACTGGGGGCAGTATATGCGGTCACTAGGGGGGCAGTGTATACGGTCACTGGGGGCAGTATATGCGGTCACTAGGAGGCAGTGTATGTAGTCACTGGGGGGAAGTGTATGCGTTCTCTGGTAGATGAATGCAATCACTGGGGGGTTGTATGCAGTCACTAAGGTTGGCTGGTGATGGCCGTGCTGCGCACACGCTGGCTGGTGATACCTGTACTGCACACACACTGGCTGGTGATAGCGGTATTGCACACACGCTAGCTGGTGATAGCTGTCCTGCACACACACTGGCTGGTGATAGCTGTGCTGTACACACACTGGCTGGTGATAGCTGTACTGTACACACTAGCTGGTGATAGCTGTGCTGCACACACACTGGCTGGTGATAGCTGTACTGTACACACACTGGCTGGTGATAGCTGTGCTGCACACACACTGGCTGGTGATAGCTGTACTGTACACACTAGCTGGTGATAGCTGTGCTGCACACACACTGGCTGGTGATAGCTGTACTGTACACATACTGGCTGGTGATAGCTGTACTGTACACACTTGCTGGTGATAGCTGTGCTGCACACACACTGGCTGGTGATAGCTGTGCTGCACACACACTGGCTTGTGATAGCTGTACTGTACACACACTGGCTGGTGATAGCTGTGCTGCACACACACATGGCTGGTGATAGCTGTACTGTACACACTAGCTGGTGATAGCTGTGCTGCACACACACTGGCTGGTGATAGCTGTACTGTACACACACTGGCTGGTGATAGCTGCACTGTACACACTAGCTGGTGATAGCTGTGCTGCACACACACTGGCTGGTGATAGCTGTGCTGCACACACACTGGCTGGTGATAGCTGTACTGTACACACTAGCTGGTGATAACTGTGCTGCACACACACTGGCTGGTGATAGCTGTACTGTACACACTAGCTGGTTATAGCTGTGCTGCACACACACTGGCTGGTGATAGCTGTACTGTACACACTAGCTGGTGATAGCTGTGCTGCACACACACTGGCTGGTGATAGCTGTACTGTACACACTAGCTGGTGATAGCTGTGCTGCACACACACTGGCTGGTGATAGCTGT
Source organism: Oophaga sylvatica (assembly GCA_033576555.1). Classification (NCBI taxonomy): domain Eukaryota; kingdom Metazoa; phylum Chordata; class Amphibia; order Anura; family Dendrobatidae; genus Oophaga; species Oophaga sylvatica. Next base: position 149,326,550 of record JARQOD010000009.1, read on the forward strand.
ACTGTACACACTAGCTGGTGATAGCTGTGCTGCACACACACTGGCTGGTGATACTGTACTGTACACACTAGCTGGTGATAGCTGAACTGTACACACGCTGGCTGGTGATAGCTGTACTGTACAAACGCTGGCTGGTGATAGCTGTGCTGCACACACACTGGCTGGTGATAGCTGTACTGTACACACACTGGCTGGTGATAGCTGTAACTGTACACACTAGCTGGTGATAGCTGTGCTGCACACACACTGGCTGGTGATAGCTGTACTGTACACACTGGCTGGTGATAGCTGTGCTGCACACACACTGGCTGGTGATAGCTGTACTGTACACACTAGCTGTTGATAGCTATACTGTACACACGCTGGCTGGTGATAGCTGTACTGTACACACGCTGGCTGGTGATAGCTGTGCTGCACACACACTGGCTGGTGATAGCTGTACTGTACACACACTGGCTGGTGATAGCTGTACTGTACACACTAGCTGGTGATAGCTGTGCTGCACACACACTGGCTGGTGATAGCTGTACTGTACACACTGGCTGGTGATAGCTGTGCTGAACACACACTGGCTGGTGATAGCTGTACTGTACACACTAGCTGGTGATAGCTGTACTGTACACACTAGCTGGTGATAGCTGTACTGTACACACCCTGGCTGGTGATAGCTGTGCTGTACACACACTGGCTGGTGATAGCTGTACTGTACACAGTTTGTCTGGTGATAGCCATATTGTACACACACTGGCTGGTTATTATTATTTATATAGCACCATTAATTCCATGGTGCTGTACATGAGACGACGTGACATCAAAATACTGTACAAACATCAGCTACAGTAAACAAACTAGCAATGACAGACTGGTACAGAGGGAAGAGGACCTGCCCTTGTGGGATTACATTCTACAGGATGGTGGGGAAGGAGACAGTAGGTCGGGGGTTGCTGTATCTCCGATGATGTTGAGGTGGTCGCGTGGTCATTACAGGTTGTAAGCTTTCCTGAAGAGGTGGGTTTTCAGGTTCTGTCTGAAAGATGGATCACAGTTATCAATTATAAATTAGTAAGACACAAATCAAAATGAGTTCACAGTTTTCTATTTAGATAAAAACATCAAGCTTTATTACAAAAATTCATCTAACCAAATCAAACAATTTATAAGAAAAACATCATCATATCCAGAAAGTGATGAAAAACACCATGGGAAGGTGCCTATCCCTACACTGGTCTGTCTGAAATCTAACTATCAGCTGAGGTTGGAGCCCTATAACCTGCATAATGGCCCCCCACTCCTGGACGGCTCTCCCTGCTCACCCTGTAGAATCCTATGGTGGCAGGGGGTGTAATATTTGTTAAATAGGTAGGTGAGAGAGGATAGATGTTTAAGATAACTTCTTGATGTAATAAGAGGACTTCGTCTAAGGGCCCCGTCACACATAGCGACACACCAGTGATTCCGACAATGATATGCACTTGTCAGGATAGCTGGTGTGTCGCTACATGATCGCTGGTGAGCTGCCAAACAGGCAGCGATCAGGACAGCGACACTGCGGGTAACGTCGCTTAGTTACCCGCAGTGTACGTTGGATACCAGCCCGCTGGTGCAGGGAGCTGGTAACCAAGGTACACATCGGGTTTCCAGGTGCTGCGCGGTGCCTGGAAATCCGCTGTGTACCTTGGTTACCAGTTGATCACTGGTCTCCTGCCTGCCACACGCAGCGATGTATGCTGGCCAGCAGGAGACCAACGATCAAAAAAATGTCCAGGACATTCAGCGACGATCAGCGATACCCAGCAGGGGGGCTGATCGTCGCTGAATGTCACACACAGCGATATCGCTGGGGAGATCGCTGTTGCGTCACAAAACTAGTGACTCAGCAGCGATCTCGCTAGCGAGATCACTGTGTGAGACGGGGGCTTAAGTGTGCTCCTACCTAAATGATAGTTCTTCCTCTTGATGACACTGTCAGTACTAAACTACCTATTGAATAATCTATTGTAACTACTATACTAATCTACATCGGATATAAATACATAGTCCCCCTGGGACCGACCGAAGTCGGGGACACAAAATAGATTATATATATTGTGTGCTTCATTATACTATATATCCAATTTAATTACAACCGCCCCTCTCAAAGGTAGATAAATATAGCACAACTCAATGGCCAAAATATATGGTATAATAAAGCACACAGTATAAATATAACCACCCCTCTCAGGGATAGATAGCTGTAGCACTACTTAGGGTACCGTCACACTCAGCGACGCTGCAGCGATCCCCACAACGATACGACCTGGCAGGGATCGTTGCTGCGCAGCTATGTGGTCGCCGGTGAGATGCCAAACAGTCAGATCTTCCCAAGGATGCAGCAACGATCGGCGACCCGTAGAGACCTGTGTAACGATGTGTCTCCTATGTGTCTCAGTGCTGAGTCGCTAGCGAGATTGTTGGTAAAAGGTGTCAAACACACCGATGCATGCTACCCAGCAGGACCTCAACGACCAAAGAAATGTCCAGGCATTTCTGACACGACCAGCGATCTCACAGCAGGGGCCTGATCGCTGTTACGTGTCAAACAAAGCGATATCGCTGTTGAGATCGCTGTTGCGTCACAAAACTTGTGACTCAGCAGCGATCTTGCTAGCGATCTTGCTTAAGCCCCTGTCACACTAGTCCAGAGCCTCTCATCCAGCCAAATCAGATCTCTCCTAATTGCACTGACGAGGACCAATAGTCCGAAACACCGTGTCTGCAAATGGAGATACTGATTTGGCTTTTATCCTAAGTCATATTGCAAGACTCATTAAAGGGTTGATTGTGACTTGTAGGATCCCTACTTCCAATAGGTGGCGCTATAGAGTACAAGTCCTCTTTTTTTTTTGAAGAGGCAATTTGCATATTAACCCCTTACTGCCATCGGACGTACTATCCCGTCCATGGTACCTGGGCCCGTATGACCGGGGACGGGATAGTACGTCCAGCCCTTTAATGCGACATTGCGACTTAAGTCGCAATGATCGCATTAAAATTCCGACGCCATCTTACCTCAGGAGAGATGGCGCCGGCATCCCGGGGTCTGTCACCGCCCACCCTCACTCCCGATCGCTGTGATTGGCTGTTCAATTCTGAACAGCCAATCGCAGCCTTTCTCACTGTTTCAGCCAATCCGATGGGCTGAAACAGTGAGATCCCAGGCTAGAATCGAGTACCGATGTACTCGATCCTAGGCCTGGGCATAGAAAGGAGCAGACCCCCCCTGGATTGGCGCGATCGCCGATCACATCGATCGCGCCAATCGCAGGGCACAGCCGCGGTGTATCCGCACTGTGCCCTGCCTGTACCTGCCTGGATCGGTGCAGTAATAGCACCGATCCTAGGCCGGAGCCTAGGACAGGCCCAGTAGGGCCTGCAGCTGCTGATTGGCGCGATCGATGTCATCGACGATCGCGCCAATCACAGGGCACAGCAGCGGTGTGACCGCTCTGTGCCCTGCTTCCTGACCTGCCGGTGACCTGCCTAGGAATCGGAGCAGTGAGCTCCGATTACTAGGCCGGTGCCTAGCAACCGGCAAAACAAGGGTCTCCTCTGATTGGTGGGATCGATGTGATCATCGATCCCACCAATGACAGGTCACAGCAGCGATGTGACCGCTCTGTGACCTGTCTGCAAACTGGATCTGACCTGTCTGACCGCACTGCAGGGGTCCTCACACTTGCTGAGGATTCCTGCAGTGCGGTCACACGCCAGATCTCCTCCTGTGCTGTGCCTTGTGGTGCCACAGTAGCCTGTGACACCACAACTCCTGCTGAAGAAAGAAGAGAGAAGAAAGAAGAGAGAAGAAAAGAAGAGAGAAGAAGAGAAGAGAGACTACAAACGTGAGTTTTTGAGCCCCGATCCCTGCCCGATCCACCCCAATCCCCCCATTCCCCCTCCCCCCTTCCCTTTCCCCCTCTTTTTACCCCCCCTTTGCACACATTTAGCAGCCGCCGAGCGTTGATTGGTGACGCAGTTCACCGATCAACACTCGTGCTCGTTTTTCTTTTGCACCCCCCTCCGTGCGCACTTCCAGCAGCCGCGGAACTTTGATAAGTGACACCAGTCACTTATCAGAGCTCGTTCCTGCAGTTTTTTTGTTTTTTTTCACTCCCCTTTCCGCCACTCCTGTGCGCACTTCCAGCAGCCGCGGAACTTTGATAAGTGACACCAGTCACTTATCAGAGCTCGTTCCTGCAGTTTTTTTTTTTTCACACCACTTTCCGCCACTCCCGTGCGCACATCTAGCAGCCGCGGAACTTTGATAAGTGACACCGGTCACTTATCAGAGCTCGTTCCTGCCGTCTTTGTTTTTTTTTTTCACTCCCCTTTCCGCCACTCCTGTGCGCACTTCCAGCAGCCGCGGAACTTTGATAAGTGACACCAGTCACTTATCAGAGCTCGTTCCTGCAGTTTTTTTTTTTTCACTCCCCTTTCTGCCACTCCTGTGCGCACATCCAGCAGCCGCGGAACTTTGATAAGTGACACCAGTCACTTATCAGAGCTCGTTCCTGCATTTTTTTTTTTCACCCCACTTTCCGCCACTCCCGTGCGCACATCTAGCAGCCGCGGAACTTTGATAAGTGACACCGGTCACTTATGAGAGCTCGTTCCTGCCGTTTTTTTTTTTTTTTTCACTCCCCTTTCCGCCACTCCTGTGCGCACATCTAGCAGCCGCGGAACTTTGATAAGTGACACCGGTCACTTATCAGAGCTCGCTCCTGCCGTCTTTTTTTTTTTCACTCCCCTTTCCGCCACTCCTGTGCGCACATCCAGCAGCCGCGGAACTTTGATAAGTGACACCAGTCACTTATCAGAGCTCGTTCCTGCATTTTTTTTTTTCACTCCCCTTTCCGCCACTCCTGTGCGCACATCCAGCAGCCGCGGAACTTTGATAAGTGACACCAGTCACTTATCAGAGTTCGTTCCTGCAGTTTTTTTTTTTTTCACTCCACTTTCCGCCACTCCCGTGCGCACATCTAGCAGCCGCGAAACTTTGATAAGTGACACCGGTCACTTATCATAGCTCGTTCCTGCCGTTTTTTTTTTTTTTTTCACTTCCCTTTCCGCCACTCCTGTGCGCACATCCGGCAGCCGCGGAACTTTGATAAGTGACACCGGTCACTTATCAGAGCTCGTTCCTGCCGTTTTTTTTTTTTTTTTTTTCACTTCCCTTTCCGCCACTCCTGTGCGCACATCCGGCAGCCGCGGAACTTTGATAAGTGACACCGGTCACTTATCAGAGCTCGTTCCTGCCGTTTTTTTTTTTTTTTCACTTCCCTTTCCGCCACTCCTGTGCGCACATCCGGCAGCCGCGGAACTTTGATAAGTGACACCGGTCACTTATCAGAGCTCGTGCCTGCTGGTTTAGACTTTTTTTCACAGGCATTTTTTTCCCTATTCTCTTTCTTTTCTTTTAGCTTTTTCCTTTCAGCATAGTTTGCACCAACCACTATCCCCCCCCCACACACACACACACAGTTATAAATAAAGTTCACACAAAGCACCACATTCACAAAAAAAATGTCCCGCTCGTCACGTTCTTCCCAACAGCGCTATTCAGTGGAAGAGGCATACGCTTTACTTGCCTCCGACACTGATAGCGAGGGAGAGGATCCCACATTTCTTTACTTTTCAGATTCTTCATCCTCTTCTTCTTCTTCCTCCTCTTCCTCATCTTCCTCCTCGGGTCCTGCGGAACCGCCACGCAGACGCCCCAGGACAGAAGATGAGGCAGCGCCCACCCCTGAAAATGAACCAGCGCACCCCTCTTCGGACCCCATATGGACCCCGCCCCCCAAAAATTACAAGCCACTGATTCCTGATTTTGTGGCAGAATCAGGAATCAAGTTTGACACCACGGGCCTCAGAGAAATAGACTTTTTCAAAGTCTTTTTCTCTGAGGATTTTATTAACCTCGTGGTGGAGCAAACTAATTTGTACAATTTTTGGCGCAAAACCCAGTGTCATCATTTTCCAACTGGTCTCCTGTAGACGCAGGTGAAATGATGCAGTTTTGGGGCCTGGTCCTCCATATGGGGATCCTGAAGAAGCCAGAACTTCGGCAATATTGGAGTGTTGATATTTTATACAACACTCCACTGTTCCGAATGGTCATGGCTCGGACGCGTTTTGAGGCCATCCACAAATTCCTGCATTATAATGATAATGCACAGTGTCCCCCACAAAATGACCCCAACTTTGACCGTCTGTTCAAAGTTCGGCCGGTCATCGAACACTTCAGCAAAAAGTTTGCTGAAGTGTACGTGCCCCAAAGGGACATCTGCGTGGATGAGTCCTTGGTTCATTTTAAGGGACGGCTCAGATTCCGCCAGTACCTGCCCAGCAAGAGGGCAAGGTACGGAATTAAACTCTACAAGCTGTGCGAGAGTACCTCAGGGTACACGCACAGCTTTAGAGTTTACGAAGGAAAGGACACCAGGATTGAACCCCCTGCGTGTCCCCCCATCCTGGGAGTGAGTGGGAAAATTGTGTGGGATTTGGTGCACCCACTGCTGGATAAAGGTTATCACCTTTACACCGATAACTTTTATTCCAGCGTCCCACTCTACAAATCCCTCTCTGCGCGAGGTACCGCAGCTTGCGGTACCGTCCGCAAAAATCAGAGAGGCCTCCCGAAGACGCTACTTGGGCAGATGCTCAGAAAGGGTGAGAGCAGAGCCCAATGTAGCGACCACCTGTTGGTGGTCAAGTACAAGGACAAGAGGGATGTCCTTCTCTTGACCACCATACATGGTGATGGCAGCGCCCTCAGCACTGTACGGGGTACCTCTACACAGGTCCGCAAACCGGACTGTGTACTGGGGTACAATAAATACATGGGGGGTGTTGATCTCTCTGATCAACTCCTCCAACCGTACAGTGCTTTGAGAAAGGCCAAGGTGTGGTACAAGAAGCTGTCCGTGCACATCGTCCAAATGGCAATGCTCAACGCTTTCCTGCTGTCACGATGTGCACGCAACAGCGATACGACGTACCTTCAGTTCCAGGAGGTAGTGGTTAAGGCCCTGATGTTTGGCGCTCAGGAAACAGCGGGCCCCAGTACTTCTGGAACTGAAGGTGCTCGTATCATACCAGGTCAGCATTTCCCGGGGGTGGTCCCGCCAACTGGAAGCAAAGGTAAGCCGCAAAAAGGTGCCGAGTGTGTTACAAAAGGGGAATACGCAAGGACACCACTTACCAATGCGACACCTGCCCCGAAAAACCTGGCCTGTGTATGAAGGATTGTTTCAAATTGTACAGATATCTGTTTGGCGATCTGTTCGGCGATCTGTGCAGTCTATTTGGACTCTGATCATGTAGAATGAACGTCACGCTCGATATGCGTTCCACTAAGTGGAACGCATCGTTATGATGGGCGGGACGGATATGACATCAGTACCCCTATATATGATCTATTGAAAGACCAGCACAAATCAATGTCGATGGTCTAAATTACAGCTGTCTACCACTTGCTCCTTTCATATTTTGGTTACAACCCATAATAAGGGCAAGTAGGGGTATATCTCTTTATCCCACTGATTTGAATATCATTATATTCCTAATATATCATGTATCTAGGGGTACAAGTGTCTTCTTTTTAATGTTACGCAGGCCTAGATTAAAGACTCTCTTCACTCCTGCCTATTTATATATTGTTTTCCTACCTATAGTGTAGGGTACAATAAGGCAGTGAGGGTCAGCCTACGCTGAGTGGGGGCGCCAAGTCGAATCTCTAGTGGTGCCAACCTCCACGGTCAGGTAGGATCATATAGGACTATATTTAGGCCACGTAAGTAGTATAGTTTTTTATCTTTGGTAATTGTACCTCACTTTTTCACTGGGTTGGTGTTATTTTTATGATCATCAATAAAATTTAGTTTTAAGAGGGAATTTATGTTCTACACACTTGATTTCATCCCTATTTATATTTAATATATGTGCCGCAACAGAAATAGTCCCTATAGGAAACAACCAAATTGCATTTGCTCATTCAAACCTGTCGGGACACAGTCTCCAATCTGTATATCCATTTCTATTCTTTTTGCAGAATTTTTTTTATTCCAGTCACCACGACGTACCAATGGTGATATAACCTCAATGACACAGAATGAAAAGGAGTCAAGGTTTCCCTGGTGTACATCTCTGATAGGTTTAGAGACTGGGTATCTCTGGCGTGACGGATGTCACCCAGATGATCACCAATGCGTCTCCTCAGCTCTCTTTCTGTTTTTCTGACATAATTTAATGGGCAGGAGCATCTAAAGAGATAGATCACTCCACTTGTTTTGCAATTAGCGAAATGCCTATTCTGATAAGATCTGCCTTCGAGACACTGGAGAAATTTTTCCCAACTTCAATAAACTTACAAAAGGAGCAACTCCCACATCTCGATAGCGTGGGGAAAAAAATCAATTAAGCTTCCCACGCTCCTGAGTTAATCTCCGGTCAGCCGGGGAGGCTGCGCAGAGATGTACTCCTTCATTCTGCTGGGGTTTACAGCCGGCCTGGCAGCATTAGCACCTGTCCCTGCTGTAAACCTGTTAACCCTTTGTGATGGATTGCAACGTGTACCTGACTGAACGGCGAGAGGTATGGATCTTGTTGCTTTTTTATTTTATTTTACTGGAGAACAATGGATTCAGAAGGATTACCAGTGCAATAAAATGTGGTCAAAAACTATGTGTCATTATTTCATTAAAATAATTTTTAATTAATGTGTGTGTGCTTTTTTTAACCATTTACTACAATAGGATTAATAATAGAAAGTTGTCTAATTGACAACTCTCCATTATTAACCAGGATTAATGTCACCTGTCAATAGCAAGGTGGCATTAACCCATTATTATCCCATTAGCCACCGCTAAAGGCAATGGGAATAGACTGGCCAAGTGCCAGAAAAGGCGCATCTAATAGTAGATGTGCCTTTCCTGGGGTGGCTGGGAGCAGATTTTAGTAGCCAGGAGGGGCACAAAAACAATGGTCCCTCCCTAGGCTATTAATATCTGTTCTTAGTCACTGGCTTTCCCTCTCTGGCAGAGAAAATACCGCGGGAGCCCACTCATTTTTTTACAACGAATTTACAGTACATATTAAATTAACACACATCTGAAATTTTGCACACATACACTCACATAATTGTTAGTGAAAACCATATATCAAACTAAATGAAATGGTTTACTATATGTAAACCATGTGTCATTTCACGTCAGGTTCTGTAATGATTTTACAGAAGCCGGCAATTGAATTAGCGGCTATTATGCTATGTAGAAGTGTATGAACTATAAATATATATATATATGTATATATATATATATATATATATGTGTGTCACAGTGACCTTTATATATCTATATACAGTATATAAAATTGAATGTGTGTGTGTATCACCAACCAATCACAAAGCATCTTTCATTTCACCAGAGCTGTTTAAAAGAAGCTGAGCTGTGATTGGTTGCTATGAGCAACAGTTTTCTCACTCCTCGAAAACACCTCAGCAGACAATCTTGCATCCCCAGGAACATAAGCTCCCAGCCATTGTCTGCCCCCAGAAAGGGACAGAGAGTACATGACAAATGAATCCCCCCTCCCGTGCCTATATCCCCATCACACATCCTCCATCCCATAGTCACATCTTCCCTCTTAAAGGGATCATTGGTATGGAAGTCAGGGCAAATCCATCCTGCGCTTTGGTTTGACCCCAGGCCTCTTAAAGGGATTCCCGGTATGGAAGTTAGGACCGTTCCACTCAGCTCTGTGGTTGACCCCAGTGTCTCTTAAAGGGAATCTGTCACCCCATTTTTCGACCATCAGCTGTAGCCACCGCCATCAGGGGCAGGTGACATCGGGGGCTTATCTACAGCATTACAGAATTCTGTAGATAAGCCCCTGATGGCGGTGGCTACAGCTGATTATCGAAAAATGGGGTGACAGATTCCCTTTAAAGGGATCATTTATATGGAAGTTAGGGCAATTCCACTCAGCGCCCTGGTTCTGACCCCAGGCCTTTTTTAAAGGGATCTCTGGAATGGAAGTTAGGGCAAATCCACTCTGCGCTCTGATTCTGACCCCAGGCCTCTCTTAAACGGATTATTGGTATGGAAGTCAGGGCAAATCCATCCAGCGCTTTGGTACTGACCCCAGGCCTCTCTTAAAGGGATCCCCGATATGAAAGTTAGGGCAATTCCACTCAGTGTTCTGGTTCTGACCCCAGGCTCTCTTAAAGGGATCCCCGGTATGGAAGTCAGGGCAATTGCCTTCAAATGCTCTGGTACTGACCCCAGGCCTCTATTAAAGGGATCATTGGTATGGAAGTCAGGGCAAATCCATCCAGCGCTTTGGTTTTGACCCCAGGCCTCTCTTAAAGGGATCCCCAGTATGGAAGTTAGGACCGTTCCACTCAGCGCTGTGGTTCTGACCCCAGGGCCTCTTAAAGGGATCATTGGTATGAAAGTTAGGGCAATTCCACTCAGCGTTCTGGTTCTGACCCCAGGCTCTCTTAAAGGGATCCCCAGTATGGAAGTCAGGGAAATTGCCTTCAAATGCTCTGGTACTGACCCCAGGCCTCTATTAAAGGGATCATTGGTATGGAAGTCAGGCAAATCCATCCAGCGCTTTGGTTTTGACCCTAGGCCTCTCTTAAAGGGATCCCCAGTATGGAAGTTAGGACCGTTCCACTCAGCGCTGTGGTTCTGACCCCAGGGCCTCTTAAAGGGATCATTGGTATGAAAGTTAGGGCAATTCCACTCAGCATTCTGGTTCTGACCCCAGGCTCTCTTAAAGGGATCCCCGGTATGGAAGTCAGGGAAATTGCCTTCAAATACTCTGGTACTGACCTCAGGCCTCTATTAAAGGGCTCATTGGTATAGAAGTCAGGGCAAATCCATCCAGCCCTTTGGTTTTGACCCCAGGCCTCTCTTAAAGGGATCCCCAGTATGGAAGTTAGGACCGTTCCACTCAGCGCTGTGGTTCTGACCCCAGGGCCTCTTAAAGGGATCATTGGTATGAAAGTTAGGGCAATTCCACTCAGCGTTCTGGTTCTGACCCCAGGCTCTCTTAAAGGGATCCCCGGTATGGAAGTCAGGGAAATTGCCTTCAAATACTCTGGTACTGACCCCAGGCCTCTATTAAGGGGCTCATTGGTATGGAAGTCAGGGCAAATCCATCCAGCCCTTTGGTTTTGACCCCAGGCCTCTCTTAAAGGGATCACTGGTATGGAAGTTAGGGCAATTCCACTCAGCGCTCTGGTTCTGACGCCAGGCCTCTCTTAAAGGGATCATTGGTATGGAAGTTAGGGCCATTCCACTCAGCGCTCTGCTTCTGACCCCAGGCTGACGGGATGATGTGGGATGTTAGGGGTAGTAGTCCGGTGGCTATGGCTGACGGGATGATGTGGGATATTAGGGGTAGTAGTCCGGTGGCTTTGACGGGATGATGTGGGATATTAGTGGTAGTAGTCCGATAGTTCTTACTGATGGGATTGTGTGGGATGTTATAGTGAATTAGATGGTGGCCCGATTCTAACGCATCAGGTATTCTAGAATATGTATGTAGTTTATTTATGAAGATTTAAGAATAATGCAATGAATACACAGGATTTTCCGGGTAAAATATATACATTATCATTAAATGTTATTGCTCATAGAACTTAATACAACTGAACAAATTTATTAAACAGATCATCAAAATATATAAACTATTACATGAATATCTAACTGTATTTAAATAAATCATCAGACAAAAGAAGTACATCGACACTATAATATATTTGTTAACAATATCAACCCAAAATATTTTTGTACACTACATTTTTTGAGAATAGTTTTTGACTATCTCTAAGCAACTTTCCTTGTAAATGAGTATCCAAAACTTGAACCTTGACGTTGGATCTCATTTTATCTCTTGAAAATGCAACATAGAGTTGTCCATGACCAAAAACGGGCTTTGGTAGATATATGCCAACACGCTGTAGAGTTTGACCTTGTGACTTGTTTATTGTCATGGCAAATGCTGGTTTTATTGGAAACTGTCGACGCCGAAGCCTAAATGGAAGACCGGTGTCCGAAGGACATAAATCAATGCGTGGAATGAACACTTTGTCTCCTTTTGCTGATCCAGTGATCACTCTTGCTTGAATTATGTGGGAATGGAGTCCAGTAACAATAAGTTCCATTACATAGACTATTTCTTGTATTTAGATTCCGCAGCAACATTACGATTGTTCCAACTTTGAGTTGTAGTCTGTGGGATGGCATTCCTGATGGCGTAAGACTATTTAAAAATTCAACTGGATAATGCTCTCGTTCATCTTCATTGTCTACATCCACAGAATCATCACTTTTGTACAATTTATACTCTCCAGGCATTCTATCCATCACATGGGAATTTAGCAGAGCTATGTCATCGTTCTTAGGACAGAGAATTGCATAGGAAGAGGCCCTCTCAACACGCCTTTGGTCATTCACATCAATTTAAACACGTTGTCCAAAAACATCACTTACGATGCAGTCAGTGCACAACATGTCTTCTGGTATTTCAATAATGTCTTCTCCAAGGTGGTATTCATTGCTAAGTTCACCGTTACCAAGTTTAAGAAGCCAGTTGCTGTACTCTGGGTCAGAAGATCGCATGTTGTTAATTAATTGGAGTTTTTTAAACTCTTTCCAAAAGGTCAGACATTTTTAAGCTGGACTCAATAATATTTGTTCTTGTTCCATTTGGTATAACTGGAAGGCATTGCCTAAAATCTCCGCCAATGACAAAAACTTTACCTCCAAAAGGAATTTCATTTTTTTAGCAACATTTGCAGTCATAACTTCACACAGAAGTCTGTCAATTAAGCTCAAATCATATTTGGGTGCCATGGTGCACTCATCAAGTATCAATAGATTTGCTCTATTTAACTGTCTTCCTGCAAATGTGTCTTGTTTGATTCTGGAAACGGAGCTTTCATTGACTGGAACTGGTATCCCAAACAGTGAATGCATAGTGCGACCTCCTCGTAAAAGGTTTGCTGCAATACCTGTTGTAGCTGATGGCAATACGACTATTCCCAACCCTCTAACGTGATGCATTGAAACTTCATAGAGGTATGCAGGACCGTCAATAAAGAAACATTTTGGCGTTGGATCTGCTTGGTTTTCTACAGCACTCACAGTAGTGTCATATGCAATACGTTGTTGTTCATTTAAGGAGTTTTTCTTCTGTGTTGCCAACAATAATTCATAAGCTTTGTCATACTCTTGAATTTGTGGAACTTGATTTACAGGCTGTGGCAAATTAAAGTCTGAAAAAGTTTTTCCATGCAGTAGTAGGACATTTTGGACATCTTGCATGGCATAAGCTTGGCAATTTTGACAATTTCCACTTCTGTTGTGAAGACGTAAGCAGTAATCCTCAATTATACGTTCTTTGAAATTTGTCCAAAGTTGACCTGGATTTGTAGGCAATCCAAATACACAAATGTAGGCAAACAATTCGTGAAGTTTCTTAGGCATATGTAGGGTAACTGCATCTTCTAAAGTAAGTGTCCACACAGTATCATCCAATAGAAGTCCTAAAGCCAAAGCTGCAGCTTTAAATGTATCCTGCAATACTCTGTTAACTGTTTTCAAATCGTCGTAACTTCTAGCTCCTTTGACATGTAGTAGTAACAGCCGAAGGCAATATCTTTCTTGATCCTTTACACTAACAGTATACATGTGTCCAATTATTCTGCTAAGTCCTCGTTGTCTTGGATTCCAAGTTTTCTTCCAAACGTAATGCTCTGGAATCTCTCGATACAGATACTGCCTTGCGTTTTCGTCTCGTTGGTTCAGCAAAAACCATTCTAGTAATGTTAACGTCGTGCTTAAAATTTTTGAGACATCTTTGACTTGAGCATTTTCAAAGAAATAAAGCTGCTGTTGATTTGGTAAATGAATAGCTAAACGTATAAAGGCATGGGACTGTGAATGCATTGGAAATGCAAATATCCTCCAAGCAGCTTCTGGAGCACTCACATATCTTGAGTCAACAAAAATTGATGATTCATCGTGATTGACTGTTTTCTGTTGTATTTCGACGTTAGCTTTGTCATGCCCCTTGTAGATGTACTTGAAAAGATATTTTACACTTTTTATTGAAGCGCATATTTCAACGTTGATGTGAGATTTGTAGTGTTTCAATAAGTACGGGTTGTATGGAACTATCCATGAGTTATTTATAATTTTTTTGCTGTGTACAATGTTATCAATGAGTTGTCGCCGGGAGGATGGGTAGCCATCCAAATCTTTAACAGTGTGCTGTTTCAACTGCTTTGGAAACCCTTTTGTACACTTTCCGTTTTGCATGCATGGACTTTTTGGATTTTCTACATCGCATGGGCCATGAACCATATTACAGATTACAATATTATACAATTCAGGATACTTTTCTTGGTTTGGAATTTCAGCCCACACTATGTTTTCAATTTCTTCCTCCATGCGAAACTTGGAATCCGTGTCCAAGATAATTAGTATATGCACATGTGGAAGACCTCGTTTCTGAAACTCAGTGATGTGAACCATTGCTACGACTGTTCCAAAAAGCCCATTTTTGATGTCTTTAAAAAGGTTGCTGAGTTTTAGTCGAAATACGCGTGCAACTAAGTCCGGCCTGTGTTCAACTTGCTGCCAGGGTTCTAGATTTTCGGTAATTTCCGACCATTTAGGATTACAGGTCATTGTAACAAAAATGTCAGGTCTTCCATACTTTGTTACTATTGCCATTGCATCTTGATAACGCTGTTGCATGTTGTGGGGGCTACCTTCAAATAACGACGGTAGAATTACTGTTTTTCCAATTGGAATTCCCTTTTGAATGGATTGTTTTTGCAAATGTTCTTGAAGAACGCAGTAGTCTTCAACTTTAAGTTGTTTTTGGTTCATTCGTATGAAATTGAGACGATTAGCTTCAATTTTAACGTATGCGTCGACTAAGTACTGTTGTGTCAGTTTCCCACCATTTAAAATAGGATTGAAGTAATTTCGGACAGACAGAAGAAGTACTGTAGTTGTGTAATTCTTTTGAAGTTCCTTGCTGGTGTAGGTTTTCATGCCACCCTTGATCACCGCTTGGAAAGAATAGCGGATACAGAAGAGCATCAAGGTTGCTGTGCAAAATGCTAATTCGTTGTGTTTTTGGAACGAAAGGGTTGTTTGGTCTGCTTTAGGATGGACTAATATATCCCTTTGAAAAGGAGGCTCGCGGTCATCGTTTTGAAAAATAACTTCAACCTCACACATAGTTTGTTGTAACATCGGGGATCTTGTTTACAGTCTTGTTTAATGGCCATCATAATAGAAGGCATTTCCGTCCCATTTTGTGTAGCCCACTGTTCCTCCTCAGCTTTGACGTCTTTTAGCATGCAATATGCGGCAGCAAATGGGCTGATTGTTTGTAAATATACGGCAATTAGGTTCATCAGTTCAGCATTACACTTTTCATTTTCTTTGAGGTTCATCCTTTGTTCTGTAGCCTCATTTGTATCAAAGATATATAATTGTGCAAATTTTGGTGGTTGTCCTATTTCTGGGTGAAGTGTTCCAGTGCGGTGGTAGATCTGGCCATGAATTTTAAAACAATACGGTCCGAATCCAAGGGGCGGTGCAATGTTGGCACCAAATGAAGCAAACGCATGAGAACTGTTGATACTTCTGATATTTTCCATAATTTTTTTTACTGTGTTCATGCTTTCCTTTCATCAACTGCTCAAACAGATCTGAGTAGTGTTGTCTCGGTAGCATAACTTTTCCTTTTTGGCAGCATTGAGTAAACTGATTGTCAGATGGTTTTTCCTCAATGAAATTCAGAGAGTCACATTTAGAACAAACTACATTCATATTCCCACAGTAGTGTTGAATAATTATAGTTTCATTGTCTGTTACGTAACGTTCAAGTTGTTGAATATTCTGCTGGGTTTGCCTTAGTTGTTAGATAATTCGTTTTTGATAAATTTGGCGATTGTGTTGTTCACTGTTTGCCCTGGATTCTGGAGATTCATTCACCCGACATTGTCTAAGGGATTCCGCATCGTGTTCCTGCCTAGCGGCAGTGTGTTGTGGTGTCTCCCTTTCCCGACGTTGTCTGTGAGATTCCGTATCCTGGGCTTGTCTGGCGGCAGTGTGTTGCGGTGTCTCCCTTTCCCGATGTTGTCTGCGAGATTCGGCATCCTGGGCTTGTCTGGCAGCAGTGTGTTGTGGTGTCTCCTGTTCCCGACGTTTTTTGTGAGATTTGGCATCCTGGGCTTGTCTGGCGGCAGTGTGTTGCGGTGTCTCCCTTTCCCGACGTTGTCTGTGAGATTCGGCATCCTGCGCTTGTCTGGCAGCAGTGTGTTGTGGTGTCTCCTGTTCCTGACGTTTTCTGTGAGATTCGGCATCCTGGGCTTGTCTGGCGGCAGTGTGTTGTGGTGTCTCCTGTTCCCGACGTTTTCTGTGAGATTCCGCATCCTGGGCTTGTCTGGCGGCAGGGTGTTGTGGTGTCTCCTGTTCCCAACGTTTTCTGTGAGATTCCGCATCTTGGGCTTGTCTGGCTGCAGTGTGTTGTGGTGTCTCCTGTTCCCAACGTTTTCTGTGAGATTCCGCATCCTGGGCTTGTCTGGCAGCAGTGTGTTGTGGTGTCTCCTGTTCCTGACGTTTTCTGTGAGATTCGGCATCCTGGGCTTGTCTGGCGGCAGGGTGTTGTGGTGTCTCCTGTTCCCAACGTTTTCTGTGAGATTCCGCATCTTGGGCTTGTCTGGCTGCAGTGTGTTGTGGTGTCTCCTGTTCCCAACGTTTTCTGTGAGATTCCGCATCCTGGGCTTGTCTGGCAGCAGTGTGTTGTGGTGTCTCCTGTTCCTGACGTTTTCTGTGAGATTCGGCATCCTGGGCTTGTCTGGCGGCAGTGTGTTGTGGTGTCTCCTGTTCCCGACATTTTCTGTGAGATTCCGCATCCTGGGCTTGTCTGGCGGCAGGGTGTTGTGGTGTCTCCTGTTCCCAACGTTTTCTGTGAGATTCCGCATCCTGGGCTTGTCTGGCTGCAGTGTGTTGTGGTGTCTACTGTTCCCAACGTTTTCTGTGAGATTCCGCATCCTGGGCTTGTCTAGCGGCAGTGTGTTGTGGTGTCTGTTGCTCTCGACGTTGTCTTTTTCTTGCTGCTTCTGCTGCTTTTCTGTCATTGTCAGTGGCGTATTTTCGCTTACGACCCATTGGAAGACAGGAAGCGTAAAGAAGTATCTGTTCAGCGCGCTGTGACTGGCAGAACGTGTTCAGTAAACGTGACAGAAGTACATCAGACACTGAATCACAAACATGTTCAGTACATCATGGGCAGTTGGTGAGTCACATGACCACATGGGCGGAGTTAGCCCTGCTATCTCTCGACGGTGGCGTACTTATTTTAAATCCGGCGCCAATTTGCCAGAGAGCATGTTTAAATTTGGTGCCAAAATCGTTGATTGGTCGCGCGCAGCTGTCGCGACCAATCAGCACAGCTGTGTTTAAATTTGGCGCCAATATCGCTGATTGGTCGCGGTCGGCAGCTGCGACCAATCAGCGATTTTGGCGCCAAATTTAAACACGCTCTCCGGGAGATGATACACTCGGTCCGGGAGACGACCGGATGCTCGCACCAGAAGTATCCCGACCGGTGGCACCGCCCCCGGTCCTCAGTTCACACTTACCATCGGGAGATCAGCGGCCCTAGCCGCTGATCTGCCGACGGTAGCTGCATGGAGATCAGCTGCGCCGCCGGTCAGGGTACTTCTGCTGCGAGCAGCTGGGAGATGACCGGCTAGCACCGGTCATCTCCCGGCTGCATCACCGCTGACCTCCGTGCAGCAGATAAGCCGCTAACGGCCGCCATCTTTTTTCTGAAATCCCGCATCGCTGATTGGCCGCGGCCGGACCAATCAGCGACGCGGGATTTCCTGGACAGAAAGACAGACAGACAGACAGACGGGATAAGACGATTATATATATTAGATAGATGTTACTGTGTATTACCTCATGTCACTGTGTATTACCTCATATTACTGTGTATTACCTCATGTTACTGTATATTACCTCATTTTACTGTGTATTACCTCATGTTACTGTATATTACCTCATGTTACCTGTGTATTACCTCATGTCACTGTGTATTACCTCATGTTACTGTGTATTACCTCATATCACTGTGTATTACCTCATGTTACTGTATATTACCTCATATTACTGTGCATTACCTCATGTTACTGTATATTACCTCATTTTACTGTGTATTACCTTATGTTACTTATGTATTACCTAATGTCACCTGTGTATTACCTCATGTCACTGTGTATTACCCGTGTTCAGTAAACATGACAGAAGTACATCAGACACTGTGACTGACAAAACATGTTCAGTACATCATGGGCAGTTGGTGAGTCACATGACCACATGGGCGGAGTTAGCCCTGCATCACTGATGTTACTGTGTATTACCTCATGTCACTGTGTATTACCTCATAACTGGTATTACCTCATGTTACCGTATATTACCTCATGTTACCTGTGTATTACCTCATATTACTGTGTATTACCTCATGTTACTGTATATTACCTCATTTTACTGTGTATTACCTTATATTACTTAAGTATTACCTCATGTCACCTGTGTATTACCTCATGTCACTGTGTATTACCCGTGTTCAGTAAACGTGACAGAAGTACATCAGACACTGTAACTGACAAAACATGTTCAGTACATCATGGGCAGCTGGTGAGTCACATGACCACATGGGCAGAGTTAGCCCTGCGTCGCTGATTGGCCACGGCCGGACCAATCAGCCACGTGGGATTTCCTGAACAGACAGACAGACAGGATGAGACGATTATATAAATAGATGTGGCTATGCGGAGTGGGCGGGGCTATACAGTCAGCTTTATGTATATATATAGATATAATCATTATAATTTGCTATAACTAACCGTAGTTACTATGCCCGGGCAGCGCCGGGCTCTTCAGCTAGTATATATATATATATATATATATATATATATATACAGTACAGACCAAAGGTTTGGACACACCTTCTCATTCAAAGATTTTTCTGTATTTTCATGGCTATGAAAATTGTAGAATCACACTGAAGGCATCAAAACTATGAATTAACACATGTGGAATTATACATTACACTTTACAAAAAAGTGTGAAACAACTGAAAATATGTCTTATATTCTAGGTTCTTCAAAGTAGCCACCTTTTGCTTTGATTACTGCTTTGCACGCAGAAAAAGTGAACGGATGGACACTACATGCCTGGTTCCCACCGTGAAGCATGGAGGAGGTGGTGTGATATGTGGGGGTGCTTTGCTGGTGACACTGTTGGGGATTTATTCAAAATTGAAGGCATACTGAACCAGCATGGCTACGACAGCATCTTGCAGCAGCATGCTATTCCATCCGGTTTGCGTTTAGTTTGACCATCATTTATTTTTCAACAGGACAATGATCCCAAACACACCTCCAGGCTGTGTAAGGGCTATTTGACCAAGAAGGAGAGTGTTGGGGTGCTACGTCAGATGACCTGGCCTCCACAGTCACCAGACCTGAACCCAATCGAGATGGTTTGGGGTGAGCTGGACCGCTCACTGCTTCAATTTTGAATAAATCCCCAACAGTGTCACCAGCAACGCACCCCCACACCATCACCCCACCTCCTCCATGCTTCACGGTGGGAACCAGGCATGTAGAGTCCATCCGTTCACCTTTTCTGCGTGCAAAGCAGTAATCAAAGCAAAAGGTGGCTACTTTAAAGAATCTAGACTATAAGACATATTTTCAGTTGTTTCACACTTTTTTGTAAAGTGTAATGTATAATTCCACATGTGTTAATTCATAGTTTTGATGCCTTCAGTGTGATTCTACAATTTTCATAGTCATGAAAATACAGAAAAATCTTTGAATGAGAAGGTGTGTCCAAACTTTTGGTCTGCACTGTATATATAGATACTGTATGTATTCTGTGTATATATCTAATCTTTCCATTCTTTATTAAACCTGTCAGTGTGATTTTACAGTATAGCGCACTGAATTGCCGGCTTTTCTAAAGAACAGTGGTGCGTATTTCTTGCAAGTCACACGTGTGGTCCGTGTGTAATCTGTATTTTTTTCACCCCATAGACTTGCATTGGCGTATTACGGGCGTATAATACGCCCAAGAAAAAAATCGGCTGCTGGGAGCTGCTCCATAGATTAATATTGGTCTGAGTGCTATGCGAGTTTTTCTCGCATAGCAGTCGTCCGTATTCCTCTCTAGTGTGACGCCGGCCTTAGTGTTAAAAACTTGGCAAATAAAATAGCCAAATTATCCATTAAATAATTCTGCAAAGAGGGAACCATTATACCATTAAAAAATACGAAAAGTTGATGGTCCTTCAATGTAGTGCATCCTGCTCTCAACATATTGTCGGGATTCCATTACCATTTGAAAACCAAGAAAGGGTTTGACAGCTTGAGGTTTCATGGTACACTCCTTTTTTTTTTAACTAGCAGTCTCCTGTATCCAATCACGTCATTCAGACTGCATTGTTGGTTATTCTCAAAATCTTAACTGAAAACATACTCGATTTTGTGTCACATTAGTAAACTTTAGGCCCCGTGCACACTTTGCGGATTTTGCTGCGGTTCCGCAGCAGTTTTGGACGCTGCGGAACACTGCAGAATTGGCTGCAAAGTACAGTACAATGTTAGTGAAGGGGGCAAAAAAAAAAAGTTGTGCTCACATTGCGGAAATTTCCGCGCGGAATGGGTGTGGATTCAAATCCGCAGCATGTCAATTCTTTGTGCGGATTCTGCTGTGGTTTCACACCTATTCCATTATAGGTGTCAAACCACAGGGCAATTCCGCACTCCAAACCGCACAAATTCCACAGGAATTCCGCACGAAATCCGCAGTGCGGTTTACCTGCGGAATTTGCCCAAAACCGCGTGGAAAAAAATGCAAGTGAATCCGCAAAGTGTGCACTGGGCCTTATAGTCTTGCAAGGATTTAAAGTAATCTGTTTCACTCGCTGATTCTTTCCTTTTTTTTCCTTGCAGTCAGTTCTTAAGTCTGTGTGATTTTCTATGTGATTTTTTATTTGAACATCGTGAAATGTAATTGGTAGGGGAAGAACGCACTTTTCTGACATTTGAAAATAATCTTTTGGAACCATGCCTTGTGTAACGTCCACCATCTTTCAATGTACGATCTTTGCCTACAGTTTCACAGTTCACTGATTGCTTTTCTTTACCATCAGATGATGATTTCAGTGAAGCCACATTATTTTCTTTATCTGATACACTAACATTCGAAAAAAAAAAATAGATCTTCAAGTGTTTCTGTTCAGAAAATGAACACTTTGCATGGAGGTGTAATTACCGCATATACTCATGTATAAGCTGACCCGTGTATAAGCCGACCCCCCTAATTTTGCCACAAAAAACTTGGAAAACGTATTGACTCGCGTATAAGCCAGGTGTATAAGTTGCCGTCCTGCTCTGTGCTCCCCCATCCAGCTCTGTGCGCCCCCATTCTCCTCTGTGCTCCCCTCCTCCTGCTCCATTATCCTGTCCTGCTCCGTGCTTTCCATCCTCCCCCGTCCTGCTCCGTGCTCTCCCATCCAGCTCTGCACTCCCCCATTCTCTTCTGTGCCCACCCCCGTCCTGCTCGGTGCTCTCCGTCCTCCCCCCGTTCTGCTCCGTGCTCTCCGTTCTCCCCCATTCTGCTCTGTGCTCTCCGTCCTCCCCCCTTTCTGCTCCGTGCTCTCCGTCCTCTCCCCCGTCCTGCTACGTGCTCTCCGTCCTCCCCGTTCTGCTCCGTGCTCTCCGTCCTCCCCCCGTTCTGCTCCGTGCTCTCCGTCCTCCCCCCCGTCCTGCTCCGTGCTCCTTGTCCTCCTCCATGCTCCCCCATCCTCCTCCATCATACTCACCCTCCCCGTGCCATCGCTGAACGTCCCGCCGGCAATCCTGCGTTCTCCCCGGCTTCCTGCAGCTCCCCAGCGCTGAGCGGTGACGTAATACCGCTCATTAAGGCCATGAATATGGAGGCCACGCCCATGGGAGTGGCGTCGCGTCCATATTACATGACCTTAATGAGCGGGTATTACGTCACCGCTCAGCACAGGAGAGCTGCAGGAAGCCGGGGAGAACGCAGGATTGCAGGGACGTTCAGCGATGGCACGGGGAGGGTGAGTATGATGTCCCAGCCACCGGCTCCTGACGCCGCATCCCCTCCCCCGCTGCTTTCTGCCCTATGACTCGTGTATAAGCCGAGGGGGCATTTTCAGCACAAAAAAAGGTGCTGAAAATCTCGGCTTATACACGAGTATATACGGTAATTTTTTTGACGTGCCAATGCCATTTACTTTGATTTGTTGAAAATCGTGCACCGAAGCCCCATTATTCATCACTTGGGTAGATTAACTTAGACCTTTTATGTATATCATTGGCGATTTCTGGATGTACAAAATAAATATTGTGAAGTGGATTTTCATGGGCCCATCCAGTATGTAGGTTCCAAGGTGTATTGGGGTGCATATGACTAGGCAGCAGAGCAGACATTGCTGTCACTGTGTAATACAAAGAGTACAGGAGTACCAAAAGGAATATGGTGACGTGGATTTTACAGGGCCCATCCAGTATGTGGACTCCAAGGCGTAATGGGGTGCATATGACTAGGCAGCAGGGAAGGCATTGCTGTCACTATGTATACAAAAGAGTACGGGAGCACAAAATGAATATGGTGACGTGGATTTTACGGGGCTCATCCAGTATGTGGGTTCAAAGGCTTATTGGGGTGCATATGAATTGGTAGCAGGGCAGGCCTTGCATTCAATGCAACATTTTTTATGGAGGCCATCCTGGACATCTTATGAAAGGGGTATTGGGGTGCGTCATAATTCTTGGCAGCCCATCCACTCACAGCATAGGCTACAACAGTTTAGGAGACCCACTGTTTAATAATGGCCCATTAAGAAGATTAATGCCACCTGAAGCACCAGTAAGAGTCCCTCCTTCATAAATGAAATAAGATGGGTCTGCTTATGTGTCACACACCACATGGCCAGCTAGGGTTGATAAATGTTACAATGACATTTCCCAGTGAATGCATTTGTTTTGGTTGAAATCAATATTAAAGTAGCAAAAACGCTTCTAAAACGCTGCGTCGGAACATATCCCAAGTGGTGGAGGAACATTTTGGTCTGGGGTTAATGATTTTGCCTTAAATACAAGTTATTAACATGGAAAGGAAGTGTCTTCACATATTTCGCAGCAAAATCAGTTTCGGTTTCATTTTGGTATGTTTTTCTGTGCCTCAGAAAAAATGGTATGAAACTCTGACAACATTGTTTACAGCTGTGAACTTGGAGTCAGAAATGCTTCCAGGGGCGATCCCCATAATGTCCCCATGTCATTTGAGCAGTGTTTACATCATTTTCAGACGTTTTTAGACCTTTAACCCCTTAACACCCAAGGGTCGTTTGCACGTTAATGACTGGGCCAATTTTTACAATTCTGACCACTGTCTCTATGTGCTTATAACTCTGGAACGCTTCAACGGATCTTCGCGATTCTGAGATTGTTTTCTCGTGACATATTGTACTTCACGTTAGTGGTAAAATTTCTTCTATATAACTTGCGGTTATATTTGAAAAAAACGCAAATATGGCGAAAATTTTGAAAATTTTGCCATTTTCAAACTTTGAATTTTTATTCCCTTAAAACAGAGAAATATGTCACACAAAATAGTTAAGAAATAACATTTCCCACATGTCTACTTTACATCAGCACAAGTTTGGAACCAACATTTTTTTTCTTAGGAAATTATAAGGGTTAAAAGTTGACCAGCGATTTATCATTTTTACAACAAAATTTACAAAGCCATTTTTTCTAGCGACCACCTCATATTTGAAGTCAC
This sequence comes from Oophaga sylvatica, assembly GCA_033576555.1. Taxonomy (NCBI): domain Eukaryota; kingdom Metazoa; phylum Chordata; class Amphibia; order Anura; family Dendrobatidae; genus Oophaga; species Oophaga sylvatica. The sequence goes on from JARQOD010000009.1 coordinate 149,350,504, forward strand.
TTTGAGGGGTCTATATGGCAGAAAATACCCAAAAGTGACACCATTCTAAAAACTGCACCCCTCAAGGTTCTCAAAACCACATTCAAGAAGTTTATTAACCCTTCAGGTACTTCACAGGAGCTGAAGCAACGTGGAAGGAAAAATGAATATTTAATTTTTAGTCACAAAAATGATCTTTTACAAACTTTTTTTTAATTTTCACAAGGGTAAAAGGAGAAAATGGACAGATAAAGTTGTTGTGTAATTTCTCCTGAGTACGCCAATACCCCATATGTGGGGAAAACCACTGTTTGGGCACATGGCAGAGCTCGTAAGGGAAGGAGCGCAGTTTGACTTTTTCAAACCAAAATTGGCTGGAATTGAGATTGGACGCCATGTCGCGTTTGGAGAGCCTCTGATGCGCCTAAACAGTGGAAACCCCCCACAAATGACACCATTTTGGAAACTAGACCCCCTATGGAGCTCAGCTAGATCTGTTGTGAGCACTTTGAACCCCCAAGTGTTTCTCAAAAGTTTATAATGCCTGGGTGTGAAAAAAAAAAAAAAATTCCACAAAAATGATTTTTTAGTCCCAAATTTTTGATTTTCCCAAGGAAATTGGACCCCAAAAGTTGTTGTCCAATTTGTCCTGAGTATGCTGATACTCTATATGTGAGGGGGGGGGGAAACTGGACGCAAGGCAGGGCTTGGAAAGGAAGTAATAACGTTTTGGAATGCAGACATTGATGGGGGTCATGTTCCGTTTGCAGTGCCCCAGATGAGCCTAAACAGTGGAAACCCCCCACAAGTGACCACATTTTGGAAACTAGATCCCTAAGGAACTTATCTAGGTCTGTGGTGAGCACTTTGAACCCCCAAGTGCTTCACACAAGTTTATAATGCCCAGGCATGAAAATAAATCTTATTTTTTTCCCACAAAAATTATCTTTTAGTCACCATTAACAGGAGGTAACAGGAGAAATTGGACCACAAAAGTTGTTGTCCAATTTGTCCTGAGTATGCTGATACCCCATATGTGGGGGGGGGAACCACTGTTTGGGCGCACGGCAGAGCTCGAAATGGAAGGAGCACCATTTGACTTTTTCCAACCAAATTGGCTGGAATTGAGATTGGATGCCATGTTGCATTTGGAGAGCCCCTGATGTGCCTAAATAGTGGAAACCCCCCACAAGTGATCCCATTTTGTAAACTAGACCCCCTAAGGAACTTATCTAGATCTGTGGTGAGCAATTTGAACCCCCAAGTGCTTCACACAAGTTTATAACGTAGAGCCGTAAAATTATAAATCATAGTTTTTCCACAAAAATGATCTTTTCACCCCAATTTTTATTTTCCCAAGGGTAACAAGACTCCAAAAGTTATTGTGCAATTTTTCCTGAGTACGCTGATACCCCATATGTGGGGGTAAACCACTGTTTGGGTGCATGGCAGATCTTGGAAGGGAAGGAGCGCTGTTTGACTTTTTCATCGCAGAATTGGCTGGATGCCATATTGTGTTTGGAGAGCTCCTGATCTGCCTAAACAGTGGAAACAAATGACACCATTTTGGAAACTAGACCCCTCAAGGAACTTTTCTAGATGTGTGGTGAGAACTTTGAACCACCAGGTGTTTCACTAAAGTTTATAACGCCTGAGCATGAAAATAAAAAAATCATATTTTTTCCACAAACATGATCTTTAAGTCCCCAACTTTTTATTTTCCCAAGGGTAACAGGAAAAATTGGAACCCAAAAGTTGTCCAATTTGTCCTGAGTACGCTAATACCCAATATGTGGGAGAAAACTACTGTATGGGCACACGTCGGGGCTCGGAAGAGAAGTAGTGACGTTTTGGATTGCAGACTTTGATGGAATGGTCTGTGGGCGTCATGTCGCATTTGGAGAGCCCCTGATGTGCTTAAACAATGGAAACCCCCCACAAGTGACCCCATTTTGGAAAATAGACCCAACAAAGAACTTATCTAGATGTGTGGTGAGCACTATGAACCCCGAAGTGCTTCACAGAAGTTTATAACGTACAGCCGTAAAAATAAAAAATCCTTTTTTTTTACAAAAATGATTTTTTCGCCCCTAATATTTTATTTTCACAAGGGTAACAGGAGAAATTGGACCCCAAAAATTGTTGTCCAATTTGTCCTGAGTACACTGATACCCAACATGTGGGAGAAAACTACTGTATGGGCACACGTCAGGGCTCGGCAGGGAAGTAGTGACGTTTTGGATTGCAGACTTTGATGGAATGGTCAGCGGTCGTCATGTCGCATTTGGAGAGCCCCTGATGTGCCTAAACAGTGGAAACCCCCCACAAGTGACACAATTTTGGAAAATAGACCCCACAAGGAACTTATCTAGATGTGTGGTGAGCGCTATGAAGCCCCAAGTGCTTCACATTTTTTTTTTACAAAAATGATATTTTCGCCCCCAATTTTTTATTTTCCCAAGGGTAACTAACAGAAGAAATTGGACCGCAAGAGTTATTGTGCAATTTGTCCTGAGTATGCTGATACCCCATATGTGGGGGTAAACTACTGTTTGGGCGCATAGCAGAGCTCAGAAGTGAAGGAGCACCATTTGACTTTTTCAACACAGAATTGGCTGGAATTGAGATCAGACGCCATGTCACATTTGGAGAGCCCCTGATGTGCCTAAACAGCGGAAACCCCCCAATTCTAACTCCAACCCTAACCCCATCACACCCCTAACCCTAGTCCCAACCCTAACCATAAGCCTAACCACAAACCTAACCCTAACACACCCCTAACCCTAATCCCAACCCTAACCCTAATCCTAACTTTAGCCTCAACCCTAACCCTAACTTTAGCCGCATCCCTAACCCTAACAGGAAAATGGAAATAAATACATTTTTTTAATTATATTATTTTTCTCTAACTAAGGGGGTGATAAAGGGGGTTTGATTAACTATTTATACCGGGTTTTTATGATTGGCAGCTGTCACGCTAGAAGACGCTTTTTATTGCAAAAAATAGTTTTTTGCATCACCACATTTTGAGAGCTATAATTTTTGCCTATTTTGGCCCACAGAGTCATGTCAGGTCTTATTTTTTGCGGTACGAGTTGACGTTTTTATTGGTACCATTTTTGAACACGTGACATTTTTTGATCGCTTTTTATTTCGATTTTTGGGAGGTTAGAATGAACAAAAATCAGCAATTCATGAATTTCTTTTGGGGGGGCGTTTATACCGTTCCATGTGTGGTAAAATTAATAAAGCAGTTTTATTCTTCGGGTCAGTACGATTACGGCGATACCTCATTTATATAATTTATTTATGTTTTGGCACTTTTATACAATAAAAACAATTTTATATAAAAAATAATTATTTTTGCATTGCTTTATTCTGCGAGCTATAACTTTTTAATTTTTTCACTGATGATGCTGTATGGCAGCTCGTTTTTTGCGGGACAAGATGACGTTTTCAGCGGTACCATGGTTATTTATATCGGTCTTTTTGATCGCATGTTATTCCACTTTTTGTTCGGCGGTATGATGATAAAGCATTGATTTTTTGCTTTTTTTTTTTGAAGGGGTTCACTAAAGGGGTTAACTAGTGGCACAATTTTATAGGGGGGGTTGTTATGGACGCGGCGATACCAAATATGTGTACTTTTATTGTTTTTTTTTTTTTTTATTTACAGGAAGAAATGAATTTATAGGGAATATTTTTTTTCCTTTACTTTGGAATTTTTTTTTACACTTGTGATTTTCATTTTTTTAACTTTTTTACTTTGCCCCAGGGTGGGACATCACTGTATTTTATCAGATTGCTGGTCTCACAGTGTGCACAGCACTCTGTGAGACCAGCGATTTTACAGGCACTGCTGCAGGCTTCCTCAGCGCCTGCTCTCAGCAGGCGCTGAGGAAGCCGCCTCCCTGCAGGTCCTGGCGGCCATCTTGGATTCGGGGTCCTGCAGGGAGGAAGGCCTCAGAACAGCGCGATCACATCGCGCTGTTCTGAGGGCCTCAGGGAGCGTGCAGGGAGCCCCCTCCCTGCGCGATGCTCCCCTGTGCCAGGGGTTAATGTGTCAGGAGCAGTCCGTGACTGCTCCTGGCACATAGTGCCGGGTCTCAGCTGTGATAATCAGCTGACACCCGGCCGCGATCAGCTGCGCTCCCCCCGGGAGCACAGCTGATCGCCTTGGACGTACTATCCCGTCCCTGGGAATTAAGTCACAGGTCACATGGACGGGATAGTACGTCCAATGACAGAAAGGGGTTAAAGGACCCCCCGGGGGGGGTGGATCGCAGCAAAACTTCTCGGGTCTCCTATAGACTTACATTGGGCTCGTTGTTCTGTCTGAGTACCCGAGTATTCCAATCTGCTCGACCCGAAGAACGAGCACCCGAGCATTTTAGTGCTCGCTCATCACTAATTATTACCTATTGAACACGACCAAACAAGGAGGTGTCAGTCAGAACATGCCAAAAGTACGCATGGTATAAACCAAAGTACCAGATGCAATGCAAAAGGTCTGTGGGGCATGAAGCCCAACGCGTATCGCCACACTCAGTGGCTTCTTCAGGGGCAAGTGTACCAGTTCTAGTAAACTCCTATCTTTAAATAGTCATACCTTAAACCATGTATCATTAACAGCTGTGGAAAACGCTGGTCATCTTCCGGAAGTGATGTCATTGATAAACAAATGTCACGCTGTTACTGCATACAGGAGGTTTGGGGTCTATGCTGACCCTAAGCTGGGGTCCTGACTAATCCTCTACCTGGAGGTACTGTTGATGGTACAGAGGTCCAGGTCGCCAGCGTAATCCCTACCTCCTGAGGATCCCTGAACCTCAGTGATCCAGTCCTGAGAAGGACCCTGATCACACACCGGGGACTGGTAGGTATATGCCTAAACACAGTAATAAACGAACGAGACAGTACAAGGGGTAAACTAAAATCCACCTTGCATACAAAAATCACACCAAAGGAAACAGAGGGGACACCAACGGGTACGGAGATAAATGATAAAGCGAGGAGGGGAAAAAGACCACACAGGTACTCTTAACTTCAGCCTTCACCATACAACGATCTGCTCTGCTGGTCTGCATGAATGCTTTCACCATCACTTTCCCAGCAGACAGGCAGGTATTTGAAGGAAACCAATTATCACAACATTAATTGCAGCTGAGCGAGGCTGGTCTAGTCCAGCACAAAGAGAGGAAGAATTAACTCCCTCACTGCCGAAAAACACCCAGAACCAGAAACTCAGCTGTGAGAAGTCAGGGTGTGCAATCGCGACGATCTTCACAGCGACACACCCGTGACAACAAAGCAACGTGACAGGATATGGGTGCGCAGGCACCTAGGTGCCGTCTATGGTGTGAACACGCATGCGTGAAATACACTCGTCGGTAACCTAGTTACGTCTGAAGAAATAAGTGCGCGGGCGCATTAGTACGAATGAGAATCAGCGTCAGTCAGTAACTAATAGCTGTAGTGTGCATGTGTAAATCGCACAGGATAAAGAGCTCGCCGTGACAGTTATGTCTGTAAATGAAAGAACTATGACCCCAATGTATACGTTAAAGTCTATCAATGAGCGCATTGTGAACAAACAGAGCCCAAGTAAGAGCCAAAGTCAGCTTCTTTGTATTTCCAATGTGCGTGCGCGGAGAACACAGGAAAGAAATCAGAGTGGTCATATGTATCATAAGAGAAAAAAACGCAAGCACTATAATACAAGAGGCTGTTCAGCCAACAAATTACAGGTGGACTGCGCATATATGAAAACCTAGTTATAAACGGTATTAGAATGGTCACATATGTAAACAGCACATACGGACGAGTCCAATCAACAAGCTCTTTGTAAACAGTCAGATGGACATGAAGTGTACCAAAGGCATTTAACTATGATGTTAGCCCGTATGAATGGAACGCGATAATGGCGTGTTCATTAGAATCCCGATAGTGATTCACAACAATCCTAAAGATAAACTAATTATTGTATGTGATTCCAATGTGCTCGCGCAGAGTACACAAGAAAGAAATCACAATGGTCTTATAATAGTATCTCAAAAAGAATAAAGAAAATAAAAGAAGAAATACAAAAAAATACAAAAAATCCGCAGGCGCTATAATACAAGAGCCTATCCAGCCAGCATATTACAGGCGGACTGCGCGTATATTGGATGCATAGAAGCAAATGGTTTTGGAATGATCACATATATAGACAACGCATGCATACGAATCTTATCAACAAGCTCTTTACAAGTAGCCAGCTGGGCATGAAGTGTCCCAAAGAGCCATTTAATTATGATATTAACCAGTGTAAATGGGATGCGATAGTGACGCATTCAATAAAAACCCAATAATGGTGCAAACCTGGGTCCGTTTGAAAAGTTTTTTCATGTTAGAGGTTACTTAGTATTCAAGCCCTATACAAATAGAGGCTGTAGTATGCCAAATATCCATTTTTGGGTATTTAGGATTGTTGGTACCATTATTGGGTTTTTATTGAACTCGTCACTATCGCATCCCATTTACACTGGTTAATATCATAATTAAATGTGCCTGCGTTTTTTTCTCTCTATGATACATATGACCACTCTGATTTCTTTCCTGTGTTCTCCACGCACGCGCATTGGAAATACAAAGAAGCTGACTTTGGCTCTTACTTGGGCTCTGTTTATTCACAATGCGCTCATTGATAGACTTTAACGTATACATTGGGGTCATAGTTCTTTCATTTACAGACACAACTGTCACGGCGAGCTCTTTATCCTGTGCGATTTACACATGCACACTACAGCTATCAGTTACTGACTGACGCTGATTCTCATTCTTACTAATGCGCCCGCGCACTTATCTCTTCAGACGTAGCTAGGTTATCAATGAGTGTATTTCTCGCATGCGTGTTCACACCATAGTCGGCACCTAGGCGCCTGCGCACCCATATCCTGTCACGTTGCTTTGTTTATCAATGACATCACTTCCGGATGGTGATCGGAGTTTTCCACAGCTGTTAATGATCCGTGGTTTAAGGTTTAAAGATATTTAAACTAAATATTTAAACTATTTAAAGATAGGAGTTTACTAGAACTGGTACACTTGTCCCTGAAGAAACCACTGACTGTGGCGATACGCGTTGGGCTTCATGCCACACTGACCTTTTGCATTGCATCTGGTACTTTGGTTTATGCCATGCGTACTTTTGGCATGTTCTGACTGGCACCTCCTTGTGTGGTCGTGTTCAATAGGTAATAATGTGTACCTTTCTCTTACCATATTGATGGGTCCAGCAATGGTGATTTTTGTTTTTTGAGTTGTTTACTGAGACATTTGATTTTCATCTGAGCTGTTTCTTGACTTGTATTTATTGGTCTTCTTGCATTGCTCATTTGATTGTTGTGCCTTCATCATGAAGGCTTTTTACGAATGATTTTGACAAGTTAATTACAGCATATATGATCTGTCTTTTTTATCCACCCCTCCTCTTTTTGACTTTCAATTTCTTTGGATGGTAGTTTATTTGGTGCATTTATTAGTGCATAATTCTATCAAAAATAGGGCATATTCAGGCTTATTATAGCCTGATTTACGCCTCTTTATCCTGTCATGGTGTTTCTTATATTCTCTTACAATCCAAGAAACAGACCCTCTGTGGGTATACACACCCATCTAATAAGGTGTGGTATATTATTGCCTTCCAGGCATCCCCTTTCAGGTGCCAAGTTTATTTGTTCCTTGACACGGGATTATTATGTTTAATTATTTTCAGGTCTTTGGGGCAGTATCCCATTTTTTGGGGCATTACTTGCGTTTTTAAATGTTTGTAAACCTGTGTGTTCAAGTATACTCCAATAAAAATTACATATTTCTTATTATACCATTTTCTTGGTGAGGCTGAGGTCACACTGGCGACTAAATCGTACCACTAGAAAGCGATGAAATATCGCATTGCAGTCGGACCAATGTTAATCTATGGAGCAGCTCCCAGCATCCGATTTTTTGTGGTCCGATTTAAACGTGCGAGTGCAATCGCATCATGCTGCGATTGTCACCGATTGTGGGTCGACTGTCGCCAATGCAAGTCTATGGGTGCGATGAAAGTGGGATTACAAACGGACCGAACGTGTGAGTTGCGATTAAATCGCACAACTTTTCCAGGTGACAGGAAACTGCCTCAGAAATTCTCAGGAAGCCTTTACATGCTAATTAGCTAAGCACATGTTAAAAAAAAAAACAGGAAGAAGCCTACACGGAGTCCAGAAACATGCATCTAGCCACATCAATGTGGAACTCCTCATAGTTTTGGTGCAGGAGAGCCTGAATTGTGGGACCAGCGCGATCCCAATTACAGTAATCGGACGCGCAAAGAGGCTGCATGGCGAAGAATATGTCAACAAATTTTCCCAGACTATGAGCATAGATCAAGGAAGGACCAAGAGCGTATTAGTAAGTACGACATGTAACTGATAAATCGAAAATGGTTTATTTGTGTAAAAATTATATCAAGAAAATAATAATTATGTGTTCAAATTATATTTAAATTGCAGCATTATGTAACTCTTCATATTTAGAACTACACATTGTTGTGTGTGTTCACAAACAATATCCATGTATATTAAAATATCATCGATGCTTCGGCATTTATTGACTACAACATTTTTTAGTCCCCTTCACCTCAGATGTAGTGTCTAGGTCCTTAAAATCAAATTTATTGAGGCGTTTTGTAAAGGGCCAAGCTGTTTAGTAAATGTATCTTATTGCTTATACCATGGACACTTCTGGTTGTATGTTGATGTCTTTTAATATTCTAAATCCCATCACACATGATCACTATTTCAATGTTCAGTGTTACAGATGTTGGTTTTTTGTTAATAAATACATATCACTCATAATAACCGTTCTGCTGTTATTAAATTTGTAGTGACAGATGTGACAAGGCGGTGGCACAGCTGTCGGGACTGCTACCGGAGGGAGAGGCAGATGAGGGATCATAGTGGGGCTTCAGCTTCTAAGAAGAGGAAGTACCTATATTTTGATCGTCTCAACTTCCTTGCGCCTGTGATGGATCTGCGACCGTAAACTATCATAGTAAACTTTGTTATTTGCTGCCTTTTAAATGATTTTATTTATTTCCTTTCTAGGACGGAGTCTAACCTAACTGAGAGGGAGACGGGGTCGGACTCCGAAGTGGTTATAGACCCCATTGGTGATGGGGCAGAGGAGGCAGGCCCTTCCTCTGCAGCATGTTGTTCCACCCAAGCAGCACCACCAGCAGCTGCAGGAGCTGAGGAGTCACAAACCCAGCAGCCGGAACAGGAGGACCTACCTCTGAGCAGCAGCCCTAATAGACCTCAGGATGGGTCTCCTCCTCCTTCCCAACGCACAAGGCGAGGCAGGCGGCGACGAGAAGGAGTGGGTTCTGTGACAAGGAGGCAGGTGGACCGAGGAGTTCTGGACTATTTGTCCAGTGTAGCAAATTATGATGGGGAGGAGGCATTTTCCCCGCAGTCTGGCCCGTTACCTCCGGGCTATTCCAAGAGAGCACAGACTGCGGATCAGAGGCGGAGTGCAGATTGTTCTGGATGCTGGAACAGCGCCTAATAATCCAAGCACCGTACTAGATTTTCTTGAAAGATGGCAGGTTGGTCCTGAAAATCTATTACGGTTGTTTGGACCCCAGCAATCACAATCTGCTTCTGCCTCTGATCCTCCTCCTCATCATCATCCTCCTCCTCCACCCCCTCCTTGTGTCCAACAGAACCCAACTCCTCCTCCTCATCCTACTGCAGCTCCTTCATACTACGGAGCTACCCAGCTCCAAGCCATGGGACAGAGTGGCCATGCCCAATATGCCCACTCTAACATACCCAATGTTGTTGGCTGGCCACAACATGGATATGTTAGACATGGGCATATTGGGGGTCATTCTGGTACTGCTCAGTCATATCAATATGACTATGAGCAGCAATTCCCTATGTACCCCTACCCACAAGGCCATCAGGATGCAGCCAGTAACCCAGCTGCTACCTTAGGTTCTGCCCCAGCTCAGGGTCAAACACAGGTTGCAGATAGTGGAAGGCCTAACACACAACCTGGCCCTCCATCCTCACCACCACCAAGCTACCATCAATTGTAGCTCAAATAAACTTTTTTGTATGTTTTTTCATTTGTATTTAAGTTATATATGTGTGTTTTTTTGCTGTTGACAATTTTCTAAATATTTAATTGTTACCTTTGGACATGTTTGCCCGGTTTACAAAATATATCAGCCACTAAAAGGCAAAAAAAAAATACACTAATGAGTAAAATTAGTGAAGTGCCATTGGTTGTCTGTGATTATTCTTATATGTTATGTCCTGTCTAAAGTAGGGTCAAGTGGACTTAAAGAACAACAGTGTTCCATCAATTAATTAATCACAAGTAAGTTTATGGTATGATTTAACAAAAAACACACTACATAGCTATGGCCTCCTCTTGCCAAGGAATAGCACCAGCAGGGAAACAAAAAAATTGGTCAATAAGTCACGCACTTTGAGTCCAGAAGGGGGACGACGAGGATGGATGACTGGTCTCATAGGCCTCGTCATATTATCAGACTGAAGGTCAGGCATATCAGCTGATGAGCATTCATGCATTCTAGTAAAATTATGTAGTACTACACATGCTTGCACTACAAGATTAACATTTGAATCACTTAGCTGAATGGCTGATTGTAGGACACGCCACTTGGCTGTAAGAATACCAAATGTGCACTCCACCAGGCGTCGTGCACGAGAAAGGCGATAATTAAATATGCGTCACCGATGGTTCAGATTGCGACGAGGATATGGCCTCATAACATGACGAGTTAATTGGAAGGCCTCATCCGCTACTACAACATATGGCACTGCATCCATATTTGACTGTGGAAGTTGACATGGTGGTGGTAAGTCCAATTGGTTATTGCGTAGCCGCTGACCCATAATGGAAGAATTGAAGACTCTGGAGTCTCCAGTCCTTCCATAGGCCCCAATGTCTACAATTATGAAGCGGTAGTTACTGTCGACCAAGGCCAACAAAACTATAGAAAAATATTGCTTATAATTGTAGAATTGGGTCCCTGAGTTCGGCGGCTTACGCACACGTATGTGCTTCCCGTCCAGGGCTCCAATACAGTGTGGAAAATTACAGCTTTCTTGAAATCCACGTGCAATCCTCAACCAATCTTCCATTTTGGGCTCTGGCATCACCTCTTTATTTAGTCTTGACCAAATTTGTGCACAAGTAGAGCTGACTATTCCGGAAATGGTGGATTTCCCTATTAAAAACTCTAAATGCAGAGCAGCGTATGAGAGCCCAGTGGAAAGGAACCTGCAATACACAAACAACAACAAACATGTACACATCAGGCAAACAAACTACAAGCAGTGCATTAACCAAATTTAAACAGTGGACATTTGTTTACTCACGCATTCACTTAATGTTATGACTTGCAAACCATTATGACTGCTACACACAAGCATATAGGGAAAAGGGAAAATGTAATAATGGCATTGGGTACAGTATGTTAAGATGAACAAAGTAAGAACAATGGTAAAGTTGGTCAATTGTGGAAAACATCATCAACATATCGTTGACACACATACCGTAATGTTAGAAGAAGCCTTTCCTCAGCAGAAATTGAAGGACGCATCCTGGTGTTCTTAAAGGTGATTCCAGGGCGCAATATGTCAAGCAAAATATCAAAGGTGGGAACACTCATGCGACAATAGCCAAAAAACTTGTCTGGATTCCTACGCAGTGTCGAATACAGGCGCTCAAAATGCCCTTTGCTGATTCTTCGCATCACAAGGGGATGCACCCACATCCTTCTGCGGATTCTGGGAGAAACACCTACAGGGTATGACTCCCCAAAACGTCTGGATAGCACCCAATAGTAGAGCAGACGCTCAGTTCTATTAAACATTAGTCTGTCACTCATAATTGTAACTTATTGCAACCCCCCGAGGAAGCTGTTGCGAAACGTGCGTCGGGGTTCCCCTCTACACCAGGTATGCGCTCATGGCACTTGCTATGACTTAACTTTTCAGGCTTCATTTTAGTTCTGTGTCTTATCCGGGCCTATGTGCAATTATTAAAGGAGGCTTTACACCAGCTTATATTTTAGTATAGGCTTCATTCCTTGTCGTGATTTTAGAGTCATAGACCTACTATTTTCTATTTTTTATCATGACAGGGTTTAGGACACACCATCATGTGAATTAATAGCCTGTCTTTATTTCATGTTTTGCAAATGTCTGTTGCCCTATACTCTTGTTCTGGAGGTGGTGTGGGATGTTAAGAGCTCTTTTTGAGCCATACATACTTATGACACTCCACCACTCTACAATTCGATATTTTTGAGCATGCACACATAGTGTTTGGCACTGGCCACTATATCACTCTCTTGTATATATCTTACATCTGATTCAAGAGTATACTGATTTTCGTTTATTTTTCATCTAGGGCCTCTTTGCATATTTTAGAGGCAGTTCTGGTGTTGTTGTATCTTGTGATTTTCTCCTACTTTTGTTCTTTATTGCTATTTTTATATATTATTAATAAATATTTATGCATTATTCGCCTATTTCCCTTGTTTTTCTTTGGTGTATATAAATTTGGGAAGGCTTCTATGTTTGGACTTGCTTTTTGGGTTCCTAATTGTAACTTAGCAGCAACACAACAGGAACCACTAAGAAGCCAAACACTCCACGGCAACGTTGGGAGGGTAAGAACAGTCAAACCACGCTTAAATATGGGTCTGGCTCATTATTCAAATTATTTGCAGGCCTCAAAACCGTTAAATGTCCATTTTGCTATGATGCCACTAAAAAACGGTAGTCGCTGGGTAATCGGATGTGAAACGTAAGCGTACATGCTACAAAATCGCATCACCTACTAACAATCGGATGCCAGTCGCATCAATGTTCATTAAATTTTAATCCGATTATCGACCGACTAAAACGGTTCGATTTTTTAGACGTTGTGTGTGACTCCAGCCTGATCTCTGTTGTGGCATGTCTTTCTTCTATTTTGCATGAGTGTTGGTTTTTCCATGCCTCAGGCAGATCCCATCCATATAATATATATTCAGCAATGGTGCTCTCCAATTTTGTTCTTTATTCTTTCTCCAGAGACAAGTACTGGCTGGAAGAAGTCATAGTGTTCTTGGTAAATATGAAGAAAAAAAGGGAAAATTAATTACTTTAGTTTGAGGCATTTACCATATCATTACTTAATCTACAGAACTATGAACAACTGTAACCGGTAGCAATAATGGTACTTGTACTGTGATTTTTTTTTTTATAATGGTCAGTATGCTAGTATTTTTCAACTTCTATGTATTTGTAACATATGGTCTGGTCATGGTGTGGCAGTATTTATCCCTTGTATGAGATATTGCTTGTATAATATTCTTGGTGTGGAGGATTTTGTTCAGTGGCAGGATGGTGATTATATTCAGACAATATGCGGTAAATAATATGTGGTCACCATGTGCCAGTATTTATCCTCTTTATGTGGTTTATTATTGGTATATTAGTTTTGGTATTTCAGACTTATTCAGTAACAATTTGGTGATAGTTCTTATTATTTTGTAACTCTATGACTGGTATTTAGAAGTATTGCTAAGAAAATTACCTTATTGCTGTGTTTCCTTCTACATTTTATATGTTGTCTTTTTTTAGTGGATGTGGGGACGAATACATATGTCTTGATAGGATCTAGAGTGCATCAGTGCACATGATCGGACTCTAGTTTCACCTCTGAAAGTGGGTACAAGAGATGTGAATGCTGTAAGATACTTCATGCAGCTTATTGTTTTACATCCATTAGGTGGCACTCGAATTCCACTCCTCTTTCTCCCTGAAGAGGTTATTTGCATGTTTTACTTTAATCAGCACACAAGAGTCTTTTCCCATCAGAACATTTCTCAGTTGTAGTCTTGACTATAATATATATTTCCTACAGCGCCATTGTTCACTCCAATACATTGACCGCACCGTCTAACAGCTGTGGGAACATATATGAACATTTCTCATTTGTACAGTTGACTATATTATTTTTCTCCTACAGAGCCATTGTTCACTCTAATACACTCACCGCACCGTCTAACAACTGGGGGGGAACATATATGAACAAGCTTCACTGTATTGTTGTTAATAAAGGTATTTTTGATACAATATGTCTCCAGAAATTTAGCATTAGGTTATGTGCACACATTGCGCAAATGCTCTAATTTTGCGAAGCATTTGCGCAACTCCCTGCCGCGGGTAAAACGCATACGTAATTAGCATGCGTTTTCCCACAAAACACAAGCATTTTGCAAGCGTTTTTAGCTTGCAGAATGCTAGCGGTTTCCAAGCAATTTGAGGCATCGCTTGGAAAAGTGATTGACAGATTGGTCACACTTGTCACGCACAGTAATAACAAGTGTGACCAACTGTTTACTAATGAGTACTGTAATGTAAAAAATAGTAAAAAAAAATATTGATATACTCACCCTTCGTCGGCCCCCGGAGTCTTTCCGCTCCTCAGCGACGCTGCCGGCAAGTTCCGTTCCCAGGGATGCATTGCGCGTATGACTTCTGATGACGTAGCAGTCACGCGACCGCTACGTCATCTGGGGTGATTCTCGCAATGCATCCCTGGGAACGGAACTTGGCGGCAGCGTCGCTGAGGAAAGGAAGACTCCCGGAGCTGACGGAGGGTGAGTATATCAATATTTTTTATTTTAATTCTATTTTTGACAGGAATATGGTACCCAGGGCCTGGAGGAGGGTCTCCTCTCCTCCAGACCCTGGGTACCAGGCGCACATGAAACGCTCACTTCACACATGGTGGGCATAGCCACATGCGTAAAGTGAGTGTTTCAATGCAATCCTATGGCGGTGTAATCGCCGCCATTACGCAAAAAGAATGGACATGCTGCTTATTTTTACACTAAGCGATTACGCTCTGCAAAAATACGCAGCATGTGCACAGCAATGCGTAATCCCATAGGATTGCATGGGATGCATTTTGTAACCTTTTTTTAAGCGATTACGCCGCGTAAAAATGCTGCAAAAATGCAGAAAAACGCTACATGTGCACATAGCCTAAGAGTATAAATTTGACTTAAGAAAAATTGCCATAACATCTAGTGAACAGATACCATGTGATGTCCAAAACAGACTGCTGAAATTTTAACAGCAAGAGGTCTACTGACTAGTCTATTTCAAAAAGGGCTTAATAATGCAATAGAGAGCATTCTGAATAATTTCTGAAGTCTTCCAATCTTTCTGTGTCTACTAACATGCAAACTTAATAGTGTTGATATTTTTCCTTATATTAATCAAGTAGCATAGCTCCCAACCGTCAAGGAGTCAACAGCACTGTCCAGCCACGTCAGGGCTTTGTCCCGACTTCCAATACTCACCCCTCTCCAACGTCATCAAGGCTCCATAGCTTCTACTCATCCAAGGTACATACATCTCATCCAAGGTACAAACATCTCAAATCAGCATGTGACATGGACATAGTTGGTGTCCTGTAATCGTAACAACCCGCACAACACAGCAATTAGAGTATTTACGGTGATCTGATTGGAAAAAGGTGAAAAAAATGTCATGATTGATATTTTTCTCTATTAAACCCATACAAATATAATACAATTTTAATGCTTAGGCTGTGTTCACATGTAGCGTAAATGCTGCGTTTTGTCTAAAGCTTTTTTTCTGCAGCTCTTCAGCTGTACGCACCACAACACAATGAAAAAACAATCTTCTCTGATTATTGTGTGTTTGCTGCATTTCTTTTATGTGTTTTCCCTCATATTTGATGCGTTTTTGATGAAGAGTCCGGTTTGAGACACGAACTTGACTCCGGACCCCGAACCCCATATAAGGTAATGGGACCTGAACTTCAGGGCTGTAAAATGGTCAGAGTAAATGCTAGGGGGCTGCAAAATAAAGAAAAATGGGGGTAAGAGAAGGAAAATTGCCCTACAAACAAATGTGGATAGGTAAATTTAACCCCTTCACGACATGGGCCGTACATGTACGGCACATGTCATGTCTCTCCCTTTGATGTGGGCTCCGGTGCTGAACCCACATCTTTCCCGGCACATGTTAGCTGTTTTGAACAGCAGACATGTGCTCCTAACAGCGGCGGGTGGAATCGCAATTCCCCCGCCGCTGATAGGTTATGTGCGCATGTTGAGCATTTGCTTGCAGAAATTTCTGCAAGGTTTCTACATCTCTTGGCAGGAAAAATGCTGCGGAAAAAAAAACAGCGTTTTTTGTGCATTTTTGTATGTGTTTTTGTTCAACAATGAATGCTTTTTTTGAGCTAAATAAAGATATTTAAAAAAAAACTTGTGATGTAATTTCTTGGTTTAACACCACCTTTTTCATGCTGATGCAGTAGCATCTGAATAATGGGATTATGGCTTGGTGTCAGCAGCTGTCATTGACACCTAGCTCTACAGTAGGCGTACTAATGAAAAGGTGTCAGCCTGACAACCCCCTACTAAATCAATAAGCAAACACAAACACACAAGCACACACATTGTCACCAGCCTATGTAGGAGCAGAACAAACGTATGTAGGCTGTAACCAGACAACTGTTAATTTTAAAGAAAAAAATTTTAAAAAAAAATTGTGTGGGCTCCTGCGTAATTTTAATAACCTGCAGAGGGAAAGCTGACAGCTGAAGGCTGTTGTTAAAATTCTGGGAAGGAGGCAATAAAGGTTCCCAGGGTATTAATATCAGTTCACAGCTGGGAGAACATATCCTCTGGATTACAGTCAATAAACACGCCAGTCCACCTCTGACCCATTGCCATGAGTGACTGCACCGCCGTGTTAATGTTCTATTCACAGCATTACACAGTACACAATATCCTCTGGATCGCAGATGGGAAACATATCCTCTGGATTGCAATCACTAAACACGCCAGTCCTCTTCTGACCGTTTTCCATTGGCGACTGCACCACCGTGTTAATGTGCTACTCACAGCTTTACACAGTACAGGATATCCTTCACTCTACAGTCACTAAACAAGCCAGTCCTCCTCTGACTTGTTGCCGTGGGTGACTGCACCACCATGTTAATGTTCTACTCACAGCATTATACAATACACGATATCCTCCGGTTCACAGCCGGGAACAATATCCAACAGTTTACAGACACTAAACATGCCAGCCCTCCTTTGGGCACAGCACAGTCTACCTCCGGTCCACCGCCAGGCACAAGACCGTCCACCTTCAAGACCTGTTACCGTGGGCGACTGCAGCTCTGTGTACGCTGTGGGTGCCAGTGTGGAGCCCAGCTGCTCTCGGTTTCACATATCCTGGAAGGGTGCATGAAGGATTCGTCCACTAGAGGTCTCACTACAAACACACACCTTCACCCTACCTCAGTCAACCAGAGGGAGCCCTGATTGGGATATAAAAGGGGTGAAGGCAGGAAGTCAGTTCAGTTCTGTTCAGTGTAGAGTCTAAGTCAGGAGTCTGCAGAGCAGAGTGAGTCTGTCTGCAGGGCAGAGTGAAGTGAAGTTGAGAGCAGAGTGAGTCTGCAGAGCAGAGTGATTCTGCAGAGGAGTTCTATTCAGTCTAGCTGAGGAGTCTAGCAGATCAGGCTAGAGAGCTAAGAGCATGCCGACGCACTGGAGAGCGGCAGAAGAGGCAGCCCACCAACTGCCAGTGTGTATAACCTTGTGAGGGCCCGAGTAGGCCGGAGGCAAGAGGAGAGTAGCAAAGGGCAGAGGAGTCTTGCCAGCTCACCCCAGCAATGTACTTGTACAACCAGACGCCGGGTCCGAACCTATAGGGATCTCCACGGCCCAGTAGGAGACAACCGGAATTCCTGGAGGACTACAGGTCCCAGGAGCACCACAGAGCTGATACGTAACATGGCCAGGGGACACGGAGATACGATAAGCAGGGAAAGTGTACTCCAGGAGAAGGTCCTACCACAAGGTCAGCCGGTGCAGGACAGAGACTAAGTTAGGCCCAGCTACAGGCAGGCCAGAAACTCATTACAGAAAGGCAAGGAACAGGAGGCCTTTACCTGCTCAGTGGGAGAATCTGGATGTGCACCCTTCACCCTACAGTGCTCCAGGATGTACACCAGCACCATCTCCAGTAAAGGTACCAAAGTGACTTGTGTGTGAGTACAACTTCTTGTTCGTACCCTGCCGGATTCCCTCCGTCCTGCATCCCTACACCTTATGCTGCCCTGAAGGCCCGTTCCACCTGTGGGGAGCGATACCACTCTAGCTGCCATAACACCGGCCTCAGTGAACTGCTGCAGCGCTGGTGATCCTCACCAGACACCACAGGTGGCGTCACGATCTACTGACATTCACCCCTGTAAATATTCCCCTTTTTGAAGGTGAGCGCCCAGGACCATGGACAGAGCCATGGCCGCCATGATATTCCCCATTGAGATCAACGGGCTCGGGTCCGAGTTCCCCAACAGTCCCAGGGCGGCTCACCAGGCTCCGCTTGTCTGTGTTGCCTCACACAGATGGAGCACTGAAGATTTGACTGCTCTGTCCTCTAGCATACACCAGACTGACACTCAACCTGACACACAAACCCTATAATGCAGGGTTTTTAACTAGCAACCTGTGGCCATGGGCCACATGGAAAACCTGGGCCAGGAATAAAATGGACTGCAACACTACGATCTGCAGTCTGTTTCAAAACACCAAAACCCAGAGCAGGTTTCCCTAAATCTGCCTTGGACAACCAGCATGTCCAAGAACAATACTCACTTTAGTCTGCATTGCAACCACGCCTATGACTGCAATACACTCTCATGGCCTCAATACGCCTCTGTGCACATCCTGGGGGGAACACACAGCGCCCCCTACATGTATATATATCTATATGTATATACAGTATATTACATAGATACATAGAAGAAAAGCCGGCAATTCATCTGCACTGTACTTTAAAATCACTGCAGGAGCCAACAGGATAAAAGAGATGGATTACATACAGTAAATACAAATAGAATAATTATATATATCGATGTCTGTGACAAATACAATTCGTACAGTTTGTGTGCAGCTTCCTGTACATGTATTTAATTAATAAAAGGTTATTTTTTGGAAAAAAATGGCATGGGCTCCTGTGCAATTTTCATAACCAGCAGAAGGAAAACTGACGGCTGGAGGCAAATGTTTATAGCCTGGGAAGGAGGAAATACCCATGGAGCTTGCCAAGCTATTAATATCAGCTCACAGCTGTATAATTAGCCTTAACTGGCTATTAAAATGGGGGACCCCCCCAAAAAATGATGTTGGGTTCCCTATAATTGATAGCCAGCAAAGTCTATGCAGACAGCTGTGGTTGATATTAATAGCCTAGGAAGGGGCCATGGAAACTGTCCCCCAAGCTAAAAACATCTCTCAGCCGCCCCAGAAAAGGTGCATCTCTAAGATGCGCCAATTCTGGCACTTAGCATCGCTTTTCCCACTTGCCCTGTAGCGGTGGCAAGTGGGGTGATAGTTGGGGGGGTTGATGTCAAATTTGTATTGTTAGGTGACATAAAGCACCGAGGTTAGTAATGGAGAGGCGTCAATAAGACACCCCATTACAACATTGTATAAAAACACAGACACCCAGAAAAAAGTCCTTTGATTGACAGAAAGACACAGACTCCTTTAATAATCTTAATTAAACTATACTTACGACCTTGCCTATTCAACCGATGCCCTTGTCATCTGCAAAAGAGGTAAAAAAAAAAAAAAAATTCCTCACCTTTCCACAGAGAAGCTTTTAATCCATTTGTCCCACGATGGATCTAGCTCTGCTACATCTAGATGGCAGGCTGCATAGATGCATGATACTGACTGATAGTGTGAGCAAGTGCTAATAGTAAATATCTCCCCTGCGCTATTAGATTCTATCTGCTTAGCATTATGGTTTATAATTTTACAGCAACAACATTTTTTATGGAACAATTAAAAATTGTTCCATAATTTGTATTATGTTTTATAACAATTTTTTGCTGTTCGGCATTTGCTCTCCTCTTCTCATCTTCCCCGTACTGTTGGGGTTTCTTAAGGATCAGTCTTTCGCTCCCTCCTTTTCTCTTTGAATACTGCCTCTATTGGACCAACAATCAGTAGTGTTGTGATCACTCTGAATCTGACTTCTGAGTTTGGACTCCCCCTGGTGGCTGCTGATAGTAATGAAGCTGCTTTGGCTAACAGAAGTCTATCACCTGGGGGCGAGGATTGGAAATCAGGTGTTACTGACTGGGGAGATATAAGTGAGCAACCTTCCCATAATCCTTGCCGGTGATTTGTTTCTTCCTTGTCCCTTTTGGAAGTCAGTTTGCTTCCTGCTTTGTCCTGCAACTTTTAGATAAGTTATTTGCTGTTTATTTCTGTGGCATTTGTGTTCCCTTTTGTCTATCTTAGTTTTCTGCCCTTCTGGAGTTAGTACAGCCAGGTTCCCCTGCGGGGCCTGCGCTGGACTCTGTTTTTCATTTGCCACTGTTTATGTATTTTCAGTTCCCTGTTATTTCAGTATCTGCTGATTTGCTACCAGGTCACACCAGAGACAGTTTATGTATTTCCAGTTCCCTGTTATTTCAGTGTCTGCTGGTTTGCTATCAGTTCACACCAGAGTTCTGATCTAGCGGGGGAGAGATCATGTGGTCTCAGTATTTTTGCATATTAGACGTGTTGGAATTTTTCTTAAGGGTATGCCACACTAAGCGAGATCGCTAACGAGATCGCTAACAAGATCGCTAAAACGTCACAATTTAGCGATCTCGTTGTGTGTGGCATGTAGCAACGATGTGGCCCCTGCTGTGATGTCGCAGATCGTTCACTAGCGTTCTGGACCGTTTTTTGATCGTTGGCGTCCTGCTGGTGAGCCTATATCGCTGTGTTTGGCACCTTTTGCGTACGACGAGCGAACTAGTTTGTGATGCATATGACAGCGGCGCAGGCGGGACTAGGGTTTTTTAGCGTCACGGAGTGGATCGCAATATCTGTAAGTTCTCTTTTGCGTCACAGAGAGGATCGCAGAAGTTGCAAAGCAGGCTAGCAGGACACAGAGAGCAGGAGCGATGCTGGAAATTCCTATGAATCAGAAGCGCTCAGTACATGCTAATGACAGATCCTAACGACCGCCAAAGTCGTTAAAGAGATCGCTGACCGCTGATGAGTCGTTTATGAGATCTCCTGGTTGGCAGCTACTAGCGACCTAAAAGCGATCAGACCAACGATCTCGTTAGCTTGCGTCGTTATCGTGATCGCTAACGAGATTGCTAAGTGTGGCAGTACCTTTAGAGTTTTGCTGGATTGCAGACAGTATTCTTTCCTGTCCTGTTCTATCTAGACAGTTTGGGCCCCAGCATTTGCTTACTCTATTTTCTGCCTGTGTTTGTATTTCATCTTGTCTCACCCCCAATATATGTTTGGGGGCTACCTATTTCTTTGGGGCTCTACTCCGGGCAGTTAGCTTTCCCCTTTCTCTCTTTAGGCTTAGTTAACTCTACGGCTGTGTCGAGCATCTAGGCACCGTATGTTAGGGTTCGATGTTCCCCTGCTGCACAAGGGGGTCTCGAACCAGTCCCGCTGCGTCCCCCATTCATCTCCGGCCACAGTGGAGCCTGCTCAGCAGAGACGTCGGTCCCAGCGTCTTGCCCATTCCAGTACTGTGCAGAGACTTGCTGCTGCCTCTCCTGGATCTGCTATTATAGCCAGTGCTGGAGCAGACGTCTTTGGGATGAAGTCCTGCGTTTCCCCTTCTGAGCATGCCCAGGGTAAGATCTCTCATTGAGATCAGGGTCACATGTTCAGGTACGCCAGCAGCTCCTATTGGTCCGCCAGGAAGGTCCTGAAACTAACATGTGTTTGGACCAGTTTCTCATTGGTCCTTGTTTCTGGCAGGTCCTGTAGCTGTTGCTATAAAAGGGTAGCATGGCTGGGCCGCCATGCGCTAATATCAATCGTTATATGCTTAGCGCCAGTGTGGTCATGCATGTGTGTGGTTAGGGCCCGGCTGAAATAAGCCCCTAGAATACCGACTTTAATCGTGAGGAGTTTGGTATGCTAGCTGGTCAGGGTCGGTGTCCTAGATGCCCAGATTGCCGGCATAACCGGTGAGGAGTTGATTGCCGTATTCAGGGCCTGGCGTTCAAAACGCCATAGATTGCTGGTGACTCCCGCGAGGACATTAGCGCATGATCACATTCTATTTTTCGCTTACTGTCTACTGTGTACCTGGGTGCCTGACAGGACACCAGAAAGTTTGTCTCAGCGGCTCTGTGACGTAACAGGGTTCGCTTTTCAACGCTAGACAGCGCACTAGCGTGTTTATTTTGCGACTCAGTTGTGTTAAGTGAGTTCGCACACTTCCCATATAGCGCTGCGGCACTCCTTCTAGCGGCTCGGGTGGATTAACAGAGTTCGCAAATATTGCCACAGCGTGTTACGGCTTTTTATTTTGGGCGACTCTGCGGGATAACAGAGTTTCGCTTCTTGCGCCAATTTTACTAGCAGCAGGCTCCGCCTGCACGTGGACCCCGAGCTGCGAACGCACCTCTCCACATCAATATTTGGTGCATTCTGCAGACCCTAACATAATATTAGCGCCAGGGTCTGGCTAGAAAAAAATGGCAGATTGAACAGCTTTTTACAGCTGTACATCCAGCAGCTGGAGGGTAGGTTGGCGGCTCTTGAGCGCACAACCCAGCTGTGGATGTTACCGCAGTCGCTGTTCAGGCTGCTAGCATAGCTGCAGCCAGTTTGTCTTCTGCCACCTCTGTCCCTACATTGTCCCACCCCCCGCTTCCAGACAAATTTGCTGGTGACAGCAAGCAATGTCGGGGATTGTAAGTCAGTGCTCCATACACCTCGAGCTTCTGGCTGCACGTTTCCCACGGATCGGGCACAGTGGGCTTGTGATAGCTCTTCTGTCGGGCAGAGCGTTGGAGTGGGCAACGCCGCTGTGGGGAGCGCGACGACCGTGTGGTGAAGAGCGCTTCTCGTTTTCTGGAGGCTCTGAAAAAGGTTTTTTCTGGGACCTCGGTCACCCACGATACGGCGCTCCAACTGCTGCAAGTACCCAGGGTTCGGTTTTGGTCAGCCATTTTGCTGTCCAATTTCGGACTCTGGCCTCGAATTAGAGTGGCCAGATAAAGTCCTCATTCCCGTGTTCTGGAGAGGACTGGCGGGTCATGTGAAAGACGCCTTGGCTACCAGGGAGATTCCTGCCACACTGGAGAAGCTTATCGCTATTTCCACCCGCTCGACCTCCGTTTCCACGAGCGGCGGCTGGAACATGCCCAGTGTAGGCAGAGTGTCCGGTTGGCTCCTACCTTCGCCACCTCTCGGGTCGCCTATTCAGGCACCCGCCCTTTTCAGGAGGTTGCCCTGCAGGATCTAAACCTGGGGTTACTCGCCATCCCCGATTTGTTATATTTGCCAGCACAGGGACATTTGCCAACGATGTCCACGTGGCTGAATAAACGGTCGCGCCCAGTAACCAAGGAACAGGGTCATGGACGCCATGAGTTTTGCCCCTAACGTGCTCCTCAAGGGGATAATTACCCACGGTTCTACCACCCTACCCCAAGCTGTGTGTGGTTTGGGGCAGAGGGGAATTTATGTCGTCCTCCTTTGCTTCTCGCCACAACATGCCTTGGTGTTGCTGGCTGAACCAGTATCGGTACGGGTGTTTGAACGGAGCAATTCTGCCCACACAAATCACCCATCAGTCTGTCCCCATCACCTTGTCTATGACTCCTTCCCATCAGGAAATATATAATTTTTTTATCCTCCCTGAGGGTATAGAGAGGTTTTGTTGGGATTACCCTGGCTCTGCCACCACTCTCCCCATATTGAGTGGTCTTCAGGAGAATTCTGGGTTGGGGTAATTTATGTAAAGGCAGATGCATTAGGGACAGCGTGCAGGTCAACACCACTGAGATACCCATAGACCTCTCTCCTCTTCCCAAGGTCTATTGGTCTTATGCGACGTTTTCTCGAAGAAGGCTGCGGAGACTCTTCCGCCTCATCGCCCAGTGACTGGTCCAATCGACCTCTTTGCCTGGAGATGAGCCTCCTAGAGGAAGGGTTTTATCCCCTCTCTCTTCCGGGAACGGAGGCCATGTCCCAATATATTCAGGAGAACTTGGCAAGGGGATTCATTAGGAAGTCGGTGTCACCAGCAGGAGAGCAGGAGCGGGGTTCTTCTTTGTGCAGAAGAAGAACGGAGAATTACGTCCATGCATTGATTATAGGGGTCCTCAAAGCTAATCACTGTGAAAAATAAGTATCCTTTGCCGCTAATCTCTGAGCTCTTTGACAGGTTTCGGGGAGCAAGGGTATTTACTAAGCTAGACCTGCGGGGTGGGGTATAACCTGATTCGCATCCGTGTGGGGGACGAATGGAAGACAGCATTTAACACCAGGGATGGGGATTATGAATAACTGGTAATGCCCTTTGGGGTCTGTAATGCCCCAGCTGTCTTCCAAGACTTTGTGAACGACATCTTCCGGGATATGTTGACCACCTCGGTGGTAAATCTATCTGGATGACATTCTCATCTTTTCTCCAGATATGCCTCCCACCGAGAGATGTCTACAAGGTCTTCGACCTCTTGCGAGCAAATTCCCTATATGCGAAGTTGGAGAAGTGCATGTTTGAGCAGGAGTCTCTACCTTTCCTGGGCTATATCATCTCCACCCAGGGATTGACTATGGAAACCTACCAAAACTACAGGCTGTGATGGATTGGCAAGAACCCCACTCCCTTAAGGCGGTGCAGCGCTTTATGGGGTTCATTAATTACTATCGCCAATTCATTCCCCACTATCTCTACTTTGGTAGCTCCTTGGTAGACCTCACCAAGAAGGGAGCTAATCCCAGTTGTGGTCAGAGGAGTCACCAAGGCGTTCTCCTCCATCAAAGTCGCATTTTGCAGTGCTCCCATCTTACATCGCCCTGGTGTCGATAAACCGTTTATTTTAGAGGTGGATGCCTCTTCTGTTGGTGTTGGAGCGGGTCCTTTTCAAAAGGATGCCCAGGGTTGAAGCATCCCTCTTTCTTTTCCAAGACCTTTACCAGCAGAGAGGAATTATTCCATCGGGGACAGGGAGTTACTGGCTATGAAGTTGGCCTTCTCCGAGTGGAGACATCTTCTGAGGGGTCTGGGCTTCCCCTTCCAAGTATTCACGGACCACAAGAACTTGGTGTATTTGCAGACAGCCCAGCGGCAAAATTCCCGTCAGGCCAGATGGTCCTTGTTCTTCCCCCGGTTCCATTTCACCCTCCATTTCCTCTCCGGTGAGAACAATCGCGCAGACCTCTTTCTCGTTTCCGTTGTGTCCTCTTTAAGAGGTGGAGGAGGAGCCTCGGCTTATTGTCCCCACAGAGAGCCTAAGAACGGTGGCTCCGGTTTCGCTTGAGTCTGTGCCTCCGGGCAAGACTTTTGCGCCCACCAATTTGCGACCGGAAGTACTCTCTTGGGCACATTCGTCCAGGGTGGGTGGACATTTTGGGACAAAAAGGACTTCTGAGTTGCTGGCGAGGGACATACTGGTGGCCGCAGATGGCCCGTGACGTCAGGGAATACGTTCAGGCGTGCGTCTCCTGCGCCAAGAATAAGTCCTCTCGACAACGGCCAGCTGGTTACTTTCCCTTTACCGGTGGCAGACAGGCCTTGGGAAATGGTCGGGATGGATTTTGTGGTCCAAGTCTCGGGGCTGCACCATCATCTGGGTGATAACCGACCACTTCTCCAAAAGGTGCACTTAGTGCCGTACCACGGTTACCGTCTGAAACGGCCTTGGCAGCATTATTCATTAGGCTATTTTCCGCCTACACGGTATGCCAGACAAAATTGTCAGTGATCGAGGTCCCCAGTTTGAGTCTCGGTTTCTGGAGAGAGCTTGTGTCATTTACTCAGCTTGAGTTGAATCTCTCCTCTGCATACCATCCCGAGACGAATGGGTTGGTAGAGAGGGCCAACCAGACCTTGGTCACATACTTGCACATTTTGTCTCTGCCAGGCAGGATGACTGGCATCCTTGCTACCGTGGGCTGAGTTCGCTCTAAATAATGCTGTGACTGACTCGACCGGACAGACCCCATTCCTCCTGAACTACGGTCAGCATCCGCGGGTACCAGTGCCCATGCCAGTGTCTTCCGCCGATTCCGGGTGGCAGACTGGGCTGTGGAGGCACGGGACATTTGGGACGCACCCAGGATGCCATTCAGGCCTCCAAAGAGAGGATGAGGTCTTCGGCCAAAAGCCCATCGGCGCCCCGCTCCTACTTCTGCTCCAGGTGACGTAGTGTGGCTTTCTGCCCGAAACATCAGGCTACGTGTAGAGTCCACCAAGTTGGCACCTCGCTTTTGGGCCCCTTTAAAGTTTTTTGAGCAGGTGAACCCGGGTGGTTTACCGCCTAGCCCTTCCGCCTCGCCTTGGTATCACCGACACCTTTCACGTATCCCTCCTGAAACCCGTGGCCATTTCCCGGGTTTTCCGAGTCATCTGCCAGGACGTCGGTTCATCTACCGATGATCATGAGGTGACGCCATTGTTGGGTGCAAGGTGGTACGAGGCAAAAAATGATTATTTGGTGGATTGGAGGGGTTATGGGCCTGAGGATAGGTCCTGGGAGCCTGCCGAGCATGTTCACGCTCCGCAGCTCATCGCTGCCTTTGAGCGCAGTGAGGCCCAAACGAAGGGGGGGCCCTAAGAGGGGGGTAATGTTAGGGTTTTGAGTTCCCACTGCTGCACAAGGGGAGTCTCAAACCAGTTCCGCTGCAGTCCCCCATTCATCTCCGGCCACAGTGGAGCCTGCTCAGCAGAGACATCGGTCCCAGCGTCTTGCCCATTCCAGTACTGTGCAGAGACTTGCTGCTGCCTCTCCTGGATCTGCTATTATACCAGTGCTGGAGCAGACGTCTTGGGACGAAGTCCTGCGTTTCCCCTTCTGAGCAGCCCAGGGTAAGATCTCTCTTGGAGATCAGGGTCACATGTTCAGGTACTGCAGCAGCTCCTATTGGTCCGCCAGGAAGGTCCTGAAACTACATGTGTTTGGAACAGTTTCTCATTGGTCCTTGTTTCTGGCAGGTCCTGTAGCTGTTGCTATAAAAGGGTAGCATGGCTGGGCCGCCATGCGCTAATATTAATCGTTATATGCTTATGCCAGTGTGGTCATGCTGTGTGTGGTTAGGGCCCGGCTGAAATAAGCACCTAGAATACCGACTTAATCGGTGAGGAGTTTGTATGCTAGCTGGTCAGGGTCGGTGTCCTAGATGCCCTAGATTGCCGGCATAACCGGTGAGGAGTTTTGATTGCCGTATTCAGGGCCTGGCGTTCAGACGCCATAGATTGGGGTGACATTAGTGCATGATCACGTTCTATGTTCGCTTAGCTGTCTACTGTGTACCTGGGTGCCTGACAGGACACAGAATTTGTCTCAGCGGCTCTGTGACGTAACAGGGTTCGCTTTCAACGCTAGACAGCGCCCTAGCGTGTTTATTTTGCGACTCAGTTTGTGTTAAGTGAGTTCGCACACCCTCGCCATATAGCACTGCGGCACTCCTTCTAGCGGCTCTGTGGATTAACAGAGTTCGCACATATTCCACAGCGTGTTACGGCGTTTATTTTGGCGAACCCCTGCGGGATAACAGAGTCGCTTCTTGCGCCATTTTACTAGCAGCAGGCTCCGCCTGCACGTGGACCCCGGGCTGCGAACGCACCTCTCCACATCATATATTTGGTGCATTTCCGCAGACCCTAACACCGTAGGTCGTCCCCCTGGCTACTTCTAGTTGTGCTGTCAGTTTTAGGGGTCTGCAATCCGCTAGTTACCAACCTCTCTTGGTGTTGGTTTCCTAGCCTATTTTTGCTACTGTCCTCCTCGGCTACCAAATCATAACACAGCAGATTTGGTTTCCAGTACAATCTCTATGCTGATGACACCCAATTATACACTTCTCCCGATATCACACCTGCCTTTTTAGAAAAACACCAGTGATTGTCTACTGCTGTCTCTAACATCATGTCCCCCCTCTATCTGAAAGTGAACATGTCAAAAACTGAACTTCTTATGTTTCCTCCCTCTACTAATGTACCTATGTCCAACATTGCCATTTCATGTGTGGTTACACCATTATTCCCCAGCAACATGCCGCTGTCTTGGGGTCATACTTGATTCCGAGCTTTCATTCACCCACCACATCCGATCACTGGCTTGTTCTTGTTATCTCCACCTCAAAAACATTTCTAAAAATTCGACCTTTTCTTACTTTCGACTCTGCAAAAACTTTTACTTTTTTCTCTTATTCGCTCTCGTCTGGACTATTGTAACTCTCTACTAATCGGTCTCCCTCTTCCCAAAACTCTCCCCTCTCCAATCTGTCTTGAATGCTGCAGCCAGGATCATATTCCCACCAAGGGTTTTTAAACCGATGCCTCTGCCTTGTGCCAGTCATTACATTGGTCACTCCAGAATCCAGTAAAAAATTATTACCCTCACCCACAAAGCACTCCATGGCTCAGCACCACCCTACATCTCCCCCTTGTCTCAGCCTCCACCCACCCGTGCCCCTCCGTTCTGCAAACGACCAGAGGTTTCCATGCTCAATAATCAGAATCTCCCAGTCCCGTCTCCAAGACTTTTCAATTTGCTGCGCCATTTCTTTGGAATGTACTACCCAGGTTAATATGGTTAATCCCCAATCCCCACAGTTTAAGCGTGCCCTAAAAGCGCATTTGTTAAAGACGGGTCTACCGCCTCAACGCTTAACCTAATTATCCCCTGTGTGCCCATCAAATTTTTTTTACCATAATCAGGTTCATCGCATCATGTTTCTCAACGTTTTATGCATTTAAGAGCCCTCTGTGTCTGTACTGTTACATACGTTGGCTGTTAACTGGTTCATGCAGCATTACAGGAACACCCGATTCGTACACTATGGCTGGTCCGAACAATGAAAGCAATTGTTACCATCTAGCTTTCGTGTCTCCCCTTTTTCCTCATAGATTGTAAGCTTGCGAGCAAAGCCCTCATTCCTCTTGGTACCTGTTTTGATCTGTGTTTATTGTTATGCTGTAATGTCTATTGTCTGTACAAGTCCCCTCTATAATGTAAAGTGCTGCGGAATATGTTGGCGCTATAGAAATAAAATAATTATTATGTCTATATAAGACCTCACAGCTCACAGATCATGTCAGACCAAATGAGAATCATGAGGTCAAAGAAACTGGCCAAGGAGCTCAGAGACAGAATTGAGGCAAGGCACAGATCTGGCCATGGTTACAAAATAATTTCTGCAGTACTCAAGGTTCCTAAGAGCACAGTGGCCTCCATAATCCTTAAATGGAAGAAGTTTGGGACCACCAGAAGTCTTCCTAGACCTGGCCGTCCAACCAAACTGAGCAATCAAGGGAGAAGAGCCTTGGTGAAGAGGTAAAGAAGAACCCCAAGATCACTGTGGCTGAGCTCCACAGATGCAGCAGGGAGATGGGAGAAAGTTCCACAAAGCCAACTATCACTGCAGCCCTCAACCTGTCGGGCCTTTTATGGCAGAGTGGCCCGACAGAAGCCTCTCCTCAGTGCCAGACATATGAAAGCCCTCATGGAGTTTGCTAAAAAAAACACATCAATGACTCCCAGACTATGAGAAACAAGATTCCCTGGTCGATGAACGAAGATAAAAACTTTTTGCTGATAATCCTAAGCGGCATGTGGAGAAAACCAGGCAGTGCTCATCACCTGCCCAATACAATCCCAACAGTGAAACTAGTGGTGGGAGCATCATGCTATGGGGGTGTTTTTCAGCTGCAGGACAGGACGACTGGTTGCAATTGAACGAAACATGAATGTGGCCAAGTACAAAGATATCCTGGATGAAACCTCTTCCAGAGTGCACGGATCTCTGACTTGGCCAAAGGTTCACCTTCCACCAGACAATGACCCTAAGCACACAGCTAAAATAACAAAGGAGTGGCTTCTGAACAAATCTGTGACCATTTATGACTGACCCAGCCAGAGCCCTGACCTAAACCCAATTGAGCATCTCTGGAGAGATCTCAAAATAGCTGTCCACCAACTTTCACCATCCAGCCCGACGGAACTGGAGAGGATCTGCAAGGAGAATGGCAGAGAATCCCCAAATCCAGGTATTTAAAACTTGTTGCATCATTCCCAAGAAGAATCATGGCTGTACTAGCTCAAAAAAGGTGCTTCTACTCAATACTGAGCAAAGAGTCTGAATACTTATGACCATGTGATATTTCAGTTTTTCTTTTTTAAAAATTTGCAAACATTTCTACATTTCTGTTTTTTTTCAGTGAAGATGGGGGGCAGAGTGTATATTAATGAGGAAAAAATTAACTTTTTTGAATTTACCAAATGACTGTAATGAAACAAAGAGTGAAAAATTTAAAGGGGTCTGAATACTGTCTGTACCCACTGTAAGTCCTTGGTCAGATCATCAATATCAGAACCCACAGGGAGGGATTTGATTAATGCTAATACTGAGACCTGTAGGAAAAATAACTGAACTCTTTTTGTAGTTTGAAAAATGTATGAAGAAAAAAAGACATCAATTAGATGCTGATTTCTTGGAAATTTGTGCCTTTGGAAACAAATACCTAGCGGTTTGAATATTAATATAAAAAACCCCTTGTCCTAATGACCAAATATTTGCTGCTGAATGCAATAATTATTTAACTGATTTCACTGTGGGCTATAATGATTATTTTGATTATTGATCGAACCATCCTGGCATCTTAAGCTGCATGAAAAAGTAAAACGCTATTGGCAACATTAGTAGAATACAAATTACATCTCTTTTGAAGATAATAATAAAAGTGTAATCCTTAAATTATAGAAACGCAAAAGAAAACTTTCCAAAAAAGCTAATTCCCATTGTATTTTTAGGTTGGGAAGGGCCCAATAACCAGGGACCCCACCCCAGTCTGACAATATAAGCATGCAGCTGCTGCTTTACCATGGCTGGTTATCAAAAAAAAGAGGGGCCTACATAATCTTTTTTTAATTATTTATTTCTTAAAACCAAGCAAAAACACTTGAGTAATTGCACTTACAATGCATGTGCTTTTTTTTAAAACTCATGATGACCTCTAAAAATTTGGAGTGAGGGCCACACAATGATCCTGTTGACATGGTGGATGATGTAAGCAGCCCTGAAAAGCACTTTTTTTTAATGGTGCAGCAAACGGTATGCAAGTACGCAACAAAAACAAAAAATGTGTAAGCCTATACCTATATAGCTCCCCCTTTTCTAGATCACTCCCCTAAAGCTTTTAGAGGGGTGCCCTGACATCAGTCAAGCGATGGCCGATAGCAATGCACGGCTAATCACAGTAATGCCATAGCCAACGTGCCAACAACGGTATGGAAACAACCCCCTAGTTTATTGGCAAACAGCCCCCAAATATGGGGGGCAAGGACCAACATGGTGTTCAATCATTTCGCGATATCGATCGAGTAATGAGTGATCTTGGTGCACGATCGTTATCAAGCAGTGGGAACATGTCATCATCACTAGTCTTTATGTCAGTGGGGGGAAATAAATATTTGAAAAAAAAATGAAAAAAGCAATACAAAAAGGGAGGAAAAGGGGTAAGTAACAGCAATGTGAAAAGACTTGGGAAAATAATTACACGACGAACTGAGTAAAAAATGTGATGCAGCGCAAAAAAGGCAAAACAATTCAGAGTATCAACAGAAGCAACAGTCTGATCACTTTAAGTCTTATTGCCCCCCTCCTCTTTGGGCAGACCTCACTGGAATCGTGCCATTTTCGGCACCACATTTTTAAAAAAAGACATCAAAAAGGAGCAAATTCAGAGAAAAGCCCCCCAAATGGGACCGGTCTGCAAAAACCCGTCCCTTTAGGAAAAGGTTGCAGGATTGGAAATGTTTAGCTTTCAAAAAAGAGGAGAGGAGACTTATAGCTGTCTACAAAAAACTCAAGGGGGTCAATTGTAGAAGGACACTTTATTTTATTTCACAAGGAAAACTAGAAGCAATGGGTGAAACGAATGGGAGGAGACAGATTTTAAAATTAGAAAAAACTTTTTTTAAGTTAGGGTTATCAAGAGGGAAAGAAATGCCCGAAGGTTGGGGATTTTCCCCCTTTAATGGAAGTCTCAAACGAGAGGCAGCATTTTTCAGGAGAAAAAAGTATTTGATCCCCTACCAACCTTAAGAGCGG
>JARQOD010000009.1:149382797-149447006 GCA_033576555.1 Oophaga sylvatica
AACGCACCAGATAAATATAAATAGTGGGTGCTTTCGCAGCCGGGTCACATGCAACTGAGTCTGCTGTTTAGTAAGGGATGGCGGTATAGGCGAACCTGTACTTCACAGAGTCGCAAATATAGATACTGTGGCATATATGGCTTATAAGCGAACTCGCTACACCACAGAGTCGCTGAGGTAGAGACGCAGAGATACAGACTGTGTCCTGTTAACTCCACAGGGATACACAGATAACTGCTGTGTGGATAGCAGTCCGTGTCATGCAGTCAGCAACGCAATCAAGCAACTCCTCACCGGAGAAGCCGTATTCTAGGGGCTTATTTCAGCCAAGCCCTAAACACATGCTTACAAATCTCCTCACCGGAGGTGTCGGTATTCTAGGGCTTATTTCAGCCGAGCCCTAACCACATGCTAATGTGTAGCCCTGGTGTTAGGCACACGCAGTACCCCTGGAGAGTGTGTGGCGAGACAGCAGTTTAATGCTCAATACCCATTCACTCAACATACACTAGACACACCCTTAGGGTAGTGTAGTTACTTGTGAGGGAGTGGTCAGGGTGTATAATTGTTGAGTGATTAGTGTAGTCAGTTGCCTGTCTTTGGACAGAGCAGACGTGTGGAGTCTAGCTGGGACTTGGAGGGAGGAAGCAGTCCAGCTTGGTCTGCAGCAGTTCAGCAAGTGGAGTCCAGTAAGGGCGAGATATAGATCACCTCAGCCTGGTCAGAGCTGTACCTCACTGAATACATTGAGTACAAAGAAAAAGAGCTTAGTACAGAAATACTTCAGTCTCCTGTCCCAAGGACAGTGAAAGGTTCAGAGACGTGCTCCTGCCTAGTGGATAACTGAGAATCTGTTAACTAACTCTGAAGGAAGAGAAGAAGGGAGTGATTATACGACTTTTTGCAAGTGTGAGTGTTTATGCTACAAGCGAGGACAAGGCGAAAGGCACAGTGGAAAGATTATTTGAAAAGTGCTTTTGGATTGAAGAAGTCCTGCACATTGTAACCGGTCACTGGGGACCGAAGGATCACTATTAGCTTCAAGCATAGTGGTAAGAAAACCAGAGACTTACCGGTCCTTAGGTCGCGGTAAGCAGCCCCGAATAGTCGGTACGTAACTGGGGTCAGGGGGAGTGAAGACTTTGAGCCTGATCAGCAAGATAGGAATTCAGCTCTCTCACAGGAAGGCTCCGACCACAAAACTGACTGGGCAGTACAGCTATGGAATAGCTGGAGTTATAGAGGGAACTACGCTTCATGCTGGTTGTACTCATTGTTGTGAAAGGAAAGGAGGCCCCTAACTTGTCCAGCTGCTATCTCAAAACACACTCTCCTTGGATCAGCCTCCCTGGGACCTGCCTGAACATCTTACAAGTAAAGGTATGGAAAGACGCTGACCGTGTGAGACTGAGTTATTTACTTGCATGCCTGCACAACCCTGCTTTAACTACCGACCTGAGGGAAGAGTCCCACCTGTAGGGGACCCGTCATCTAGCTGCCTCACCATCCCCTCAGAGATCTACAGCAGCGCTGGTACAAATTACCAGAAAACTACAGGTGGCGTCACGAACTGTATATAAATCTATCCCTGTAAATATTCCCCCCAACATACGCCAGACCGCCAGGGCCACAGACCGAGCCACCGCTACCTGTGACAAACCCCATAGACTTCCATGGGCTCGGCTCTGAGTACCCCATTGCCCTGGTAACCCACAATTGTGGTGGCGGGTCGAGACACTTGCATGATCACACTGGCGCAAAGCACATAATGCAATTGACACTAGCGCATGGAGGCACGGCCATGCCACCCTTTTATAGTAGCAACTACAGGACCTACCAGAAAAGGACCAATGAGAAACCGTTCCAGAACACATGTAGTTTCAGGACCTTCCTGGTGGACCAATAGGAGCTGCTGCAGTAGCTAAGCATGTGACCCCTTATCTCCTTTGAGAGATCTTACCCTGGGCATGCTCAGAAAGGAAAACACAGGACTTAGTCCCAACTGAGTCTGCTTGCCGCTGACCTGCACTGGTTACAATGGCAGGACCTGGAGAGGCAGCAGTCATCCTCTGCACAGCACTAGACTGAGCGAGACGCTGGGACCGACGTCTCTGCTGAGCAGGTTCCACTGTGACCGGATACGGATGAGAGACTGCAGTATGGATAGCTCGAGATTCCTCTTGTGCAGAATCGGGAACTCGACCGCTAACACACGCTAGCTTCACAGTTCCTGGCGAAGTGAGAGGTTGTGGCACAACATTTGAAGCAGATGTTGTTCTCTTTGAGGAAACCTTTGTGATCCTCCAAAGACTTCTCCCTGAAGGCTCTGCACTTTAGTAGAGGATGTGGTTTCTTGTGTAGAGGACACTGTTTACTGATATCCAGAGGCTTGTTCTCATCTGGAGTGGGTTTGCTCGCATTGTGAGGAGGGCCTGTGGAAACAATGTTAGTTTTGTGGACTGCCACGGGTGTCCTACTGGGTTTGACACCGGGGGCAGTGGAACATGACAGAGTGAAGTCAAAACTAGGGTCATTTCTGATCTTAGCTTGTTGGGCGACAAATTCTACTAATACAGTGAAAGGAGGGAATGGTACATTATGATTTTGTTTATACCGTGAACCATATGTCACCCACTTTTCTTGTAGGTTGTAAGGAAGTTTTTGTATTATCGGATTGACACCCCTAGCGGTGTCTAAGGATGCCAATCCGGGCAAGTCTCCTTCCTCCTGGGCAACCTGTTTATCAATAAATCACTCAATTCTCTAAGCTTTTGATAACCTTTAGGTCCTATCTTAGGAAAATCATCAATTCTTTTATATAAAGCATTCTCTATGACTTCTACTGTCCCATAGCATTCATCAAGTCTTTCCCACACTTTGCGTAGACCTATGTGTGGATGCTTTATATTGATGTCTCTTAGTCTTTTGGCATGCTCGACCGACTCACTTCCGAGCCACTTTACTAGGAGATCTAACTCCTCACTACTAGAAAGGACCAGACCATGAATGGCGTTCCAGAACAAGGCTCGCCATGACCTATAGTTCTCGGGTTTATCAGTGAACTTTACAAGTCCTTTTGTAACCAGTTCTTGGCGGGCAAGGAACTTTGCAAAGTCTATGGTGGCTTGGTCAGTGCTGGCACGAGCTGGTGTGTTATAGTCATGTCTAGTGTGTGGTGTATCACCATACCTGTGAGACGCTTCTGACTTCGTATAGTCTGTGCAGTACCTTCTCGGTGCAGAAGGTGTCTCTTTAAGGCGGGATAGGAGCTGTACCTTCCGCTCAGTGGAACAGCAGCTGCGGTTGACATCTCTGTACTGGACGACTCCTTGTTTGTGGTAATGAAGTTCGGGGTTGGATCGTTAGTAACCGGCGTAGACTGGTTGATGTGGTGCATCAGGGCTGTCATCCATGCTGGAATGTTGACGGACGTACTCTGCGACACGCTGCACTGGGTCTTGCTGTCCTAGATCTGGTCCGCGACTGTTGCTGCGTCTCTCACAATCAGGATCCTTCATAGCTTCCAAATACTCTGCTTTAGCAATTGCATCTGCTGTCTCTTTGTCTGCCGCAAGTTTTTCTAGCTCTGCTCGCAAACACGCAGTTTCCACTTCTCTCTCTGCTTGCAAACGTGCAGTTTCAGCTTGCAGGCTTGCGGTTTCGGCCTCTCTCTGCTTGCAAACGTGCATTATCTGCATCTTGCGCCGCCTGCCTCAGCTTTAGGTGCATCTCTCTTTCAGCGAAGGAGGATATTGCTTTGGCTGCCTTGGCTTCTGCATGGGCGACAGCAGCGAGCTCTGCTAATGAAGACCTGCTGGAGCTTGCTCGTGACCTTGTTTTGAGTGAGGATGTGCTGTTTTGAGTCATTGTGCGCTTAGCTGCGTACTGCTGAGTATATTAGCGGGAAACAGTCTATGCGCGGTGGCTTCCGCGTGGCGGGAATGATGAAGCGCTTGATGACGGGCTGCACTCTCGGTACTTGTGACTGTATGGCGGCCGCTGCAGTATCCGCAGGCAGTGCCGTGTGGGTACAAGCGGCTCCTTAAGTCATATTCACTAGGCGTCTAGCATCTGTTTTACTGTTCTGCCTTCATACACGTTGACACGGTGTGCAATCTAGCATACAGCTAAATCATCATTCTATCTTCCAAATAAGCAGACTGTTCTCTGTAGTCTAACTTGTTTATTGGTGAACAGTATAGAACATGCGCGCGGTAAAACTATAAAAAATACAAATGACATAGCTAAGTATTGGGCAATAACCACACAGCTGACACTTTACAATTAACAAGAAAGTATACAGTATGATGCAACTATAACATAAGAAAACACAGGATTCTAATAACATCTCCTATGCACTGGCTGCTATACAGTTAATAGCCTCCTAAACACTGCACTGCTAGAGAAGATATTGATCTTACCAGATATGCTTTACCAGGATAGCAAACTCAAGTTGGAGAGGTCACAGGAGAGCACATGAGACAAAAAACCTGACTGGCACTTCCAGACTAATGTGAACTAGGTGCAAACCAAAGGGAGCTACCCTCATGTAAAACATCCAAAAAAAGGCTGCACTCAAGCATACTAAAGCATGACAACATAGAATATATGAAATTTTGAATAGCAATATGGCTTTGGAATATAAGGAAAAATTTGAGACGCTTAGTATAAACATTTGGCCAAACATTTTAAAGCTCAACAACCATCGTCAAGGTGGTCTCAATTCTGTTGAGTCCCTAACCTAATGTGAACATACCTCTATTAGGCTGATATCTGAATTTCTGGGCGAATATGCACCTCTGTCAGTAATGCCTGCATATATGGGTAAAGTAGGGAGCCGGTGTAATTAAAATCACCACCTGGTGGGAGCGGAGTGCTCGGTCAGCAAGCTAACATTCAAAAGACAAAAAACCTGACTGGCACTTCCAGACTAATGTGAACTAGGTGCAAACCAAAGGGAGCTACCCTCATGTAAAACATCCAAAAAAAGGCTGCACTCAAGCATACTAAAGCATGACAACATAGAATATATGAAATTTTGAATAGCAATATGGCTTTGGAATATAAGGAAAAATTTGAGACGCTTAGTATAAACATTTGGCCAAACATTTTAAAGCTCAACAACCATCGTCAAGGTGGTCTCAATTCTGTTGAGTCCCTAACCTAATGTGAACATACCTCTATTAGGCTGATATCTGAATTTCTGGGCGAATATGCACCTCTGTCAGTAATGCCTGCATATATGGGTAAAGTAGGGAGCCGGTGTAATTAAAATCACCACCTGGTGGGAGCGGAGTGCTCGGTCAGCAAGCTAACATTCAAAAGACAAAAAACCTGACTGGCACTTCCAGACTAATGTGAACTAGGTGCAAACCAAAGGGAGCTACCCTCATGTAAAACATCCAAAAAAAGGCTGCACTCAAGCATACTAAAGCATGACAACATAGAATATATGAAATTTTGAATAGCAATATGGCTTTGGAATATAAGGAAAAATTTGAGACGCTTAGTATAAACATTTGGCCAAACATTTTAAAGCTCAACAACCATCGTCAAGGTGGTCTCAATTCTGTTGAGTCCCTAACCTAATGTGAACATACCTCTATTAGGCTGATATCTGAATTTCTGGGCGAATATGCACCTCTGTCAGTAATGCCTGCATATATGGGTAAAGTAGGGAGCCGGTGTAATTAAAATCACCACCTGGTGGGAGCGGAGTGCTCGGTCAGCAAGCTAACATTCAAAAGACAAAAAACCTGACTGGCACTTCCAGACTAATGTGAACTAGGTGCAAACCAAAGGGAGCTACCCTCATGTAAAACATCCAAAAAAAGGCTGCACTCAAGCATACTAAAGCATGACAACATAGAATATATGAAATTTTGAATAGCAATATGGCTTTGGAATATAAGGAAAAATTTGAGACGCTTAGTATAAACATTTGGCCAAACATTTTAAAGCTCAACAACCATCGTCAAGGTGGTCTCAATTCTGTTGAGTCCCTAACCTAATGTGAACATACCTCTATTAGGCTGATATCTGAATTTCTGGGCGAATATGCACCTCTGTCAGTAATGCCTGCATATATGGGTAAAGTAGGGAGCCGGTGTAATTAAAATCACCACCTGGTGGGAGCGGAGTGCTCGGTCAGCAAGCTAACATTCAAAAGACAAAAAACCTGACTGGCACTTCCAGACTAATGTGAACTAGGTGCAAACCAAAGGGAGCTACCCTCATGTAAAACATCCAAAAAAAGGCTGCACTCAAGCATACTAAAGCATGACAACATAGAATATATGAAATTTTGAATAGCAATATGGCTTTGGAATATAAGGAAAAATTTGAGACGCTTAGTATAAACATTTGGCCAAACATTTTAAAGCTCAACAACCATCGTCAAGGTGGTCTCAATTCTGTTGAGTCCCTAACCTAATGTGAACATACCTCTATTAGGCTGATATCTGAATTTCTGGGCGAATATGCACCTCTGTCAGTAATGCCTGCATATATGGGTAAAGTAGGGACCGGTGTAATTAAAATCACCACCTGGTGGGAGCGGAGTGCTCGGTCAGCAAGCTAACATTCAAAAGACAAAAAACCTGACTGGCACTTCCAGACTAATGTGAACTAGGTGCAAACCAAAGGGAGCTACCCTCATGTAAAACATCCAAAAAAAGGCTGCACTCAAGCATACTAAAGCATGACAACATAGAATATATGAAATTTTGAATAGCAATATGGCTTTGGAATATAAGGAAAAATTTGAGACGCTTAGTATAAACATTTGGCCAAACATTTTAAAGCTCAACAACCATCGTCAAGGTGGTCTCAATTCTGTTGAGTCCCTAACCTAATGTGAACATACCTCTATTAGGCTGATATCTGAATTTCTGGGCGAATATGCACCTCTGTCAGTAATGCCTGCATTTATGGGTAAAGTAGGGAGCCGGTGTAATTAAAATCACCACCTGGTGGGAGCGGAGTGCTCGGTCAGCAAGCTAACATTCAAAAGACAAAAAACCTGACTGGCACTTCCAGACTAATGTGAACTAGGTGCAAACCAAAGGGAGCTACCCTCATGTAAAACATCCAAAAAAAGGCTGCACTCAAGCATACTAAAGCATGACAACATAGAATATATG
This sequence comes from Oophaga sylvatica, assembly GCA_033576555.1. Lineage (NCBI taxonomy): Eukaryota > Metazoa > Chordata > Amphibia > Anura > Dendrobatidae > Oophaga > Oophaga sylvatica. Next base: position 149,389,940 of record JARQOD010000009.1, read on the forward strand.
AAATTTTGAATAGCAATATGGCTTTGGAATATAAGGAAAAATTTGAGACGCTTAGTATAAACATTTGGCCAAACATTTTAAAGCTCAACAACCATCGTCAAGGTGGTCTCAATTCTGTTGAGTCCCTAACCTAATGTGAACATACCTCTATTAGGCTGATATCTGAATTTCTGGGCGAATATGCACCTCTGTCAGTAATGCCTGCATATATGGGTAAAGTAGGGAGCCGGTGTAATTAAAATCACCACCTGGTGGGAGCGGAGTGCTCGGTCAGCAAGCTAACATTCAAAAGACAAAAAACCTGACTGGCACTTCCAGACTAATGTGAACTAGGTGCAAACCAAAGGGAGCTACCCTCATGTAAAACATCCAAAAAAAGGCTGCACTCAAGCATACTAAAGCATGACAACATAGAATATATGAAATTTTGAATAGCAATATGGCTTTGGAATATAAGGAAAAATTTGAGACGCTTAGTATAAACATTTGGCCAAACATTTTAAAGCTCAACAACCATCGTCAAGGTGGTCTCAATTCTGTTGAGTCCCTAACCTAATGTGAACATACCTCTATTAGGCTGATATCTGAATTTCTGGGCGAATATGCACCTCTGTCAGTAATGCCTGCATATATGGGTAAAGTAGGGAGCCGGTGTAATTAAAATCACCACCTGGTGGGAGCGGAGTGCTCGGTCAGCAAGCTAACATTCAAAAGACAAAAAACCTGACTGGCACTTCCAGACTAATGTGAACTAGGTGCAAACCAAAGGAGCTACCCTCATGTAAAACATCCAAAAAAAGGCTGCACTCAAGCATACTAAAGCATGACAACATAGAATATATGAAATTTTGAATAGCAATATGGCTTTGGAATATAAGGAAAAATTTGAGACGCTTAGTATAAACATTTGGCCAAACATTTTAAAGCTCAACAACCATCGTCAAGGTGGTCTCAATTCTGTTGAGTCCCTAACCTAATGTGAACATACCTCTATTAGGCTGATATCTGAATTTCTGGGCGAATATGCACCTCTGTCAGTAATGCCTGCATATATGGGTAAAGTAGGGAGCCGGTGTAATTAAAATCACCACCTGGTGGGAGCGGAGTGCTCGGTCAGCAAGCTAACATTCAAAAGACAAAAAACCTGACTGGCACTTCCAGACTAATGTGAACTAGGTGCAAACCAAAGGGAGCTACCCTCATGTAAAACATCCAAAAAAAGGCTGCACTCAAGCATACTAAAGCATGACAACATAGAATATATGAAATTTTGAATAGCAATATGGCTTTGGAATATAAGGAAAATTTGAGACGCTTAGTATAAACATTTGGCCAAACATTTTAAAGCTCAACAACCATCGTCAAGGTGGTCTCAATTCTGTTGAGTCCCTACCTAATGTGAACATACCTCTATTAGGCTGATATCTGAATTTCTGGGCGAATATGCACCTCTGTCAGTAATGCCTGCATTATGGGTAAAGTAGGGAGCGGTGTAATTAAAATCACCACCTGGTGGGAGCGGAGTGCTCGGTCAGCAAGCTAACATTCAAAAGACAAAAAACTGACTGGCACTCCAGACTAATGTGAACTAGGTGCAAACCAAAGGGAGCTACCCTCATGTAAAACATCAAAAAAAGGCTGCACTCAAGCATACTAAGCATGAAATCAGATATCATAATTTATGCAATATGGTTGATAAAGAATAAATTGACGATTGTGAGCTAAATTTGGCCAAATTTATAAGGCTCAAACACTATTCCAAGATGCTTCAATTGTTATATAACTATGTTGATGCTTTTAGCTGATTGACTTTTTGGATGTTTTACATGAGGTAGCTCCCTTTGGTTTGCACTAGTTCACATTAGTCTGGAGTGCCAGTCAGGTTTTTGTCTTTTGAATGTAGCTTCTGACGAGCACTCCGCTCCACCAGGTGGTGATTTTAATTACACCGGCTCCCTACTTTACCCATATATGCAGGCATTACTGACAGAGGTGCATATTCGCCCAGAAATTCAGATATCAGCCTAATAGAGGTATGTTCACATTAGGTTAGGGACTCAACAGAATTGAGACCACCTTGACGATGGTTGTTGAGCTTTAAAATGTTTGGCCAAATGTTTATACTAAGCGTCTCAAATTTTTCCTTATATTCCATTGCTATTCAAAATTTCATATATTCTATGTTGTCATGCTTTAGTATGCTTGAGTGCAGCCTTTTTTTGGATGTTTACATGAGGGTAGCTCCCTTTGGTTTGCACCTAGTTCACATTATCTGGAAGTGCCAGTCAGGTTTTTGTCTTTTGAATGTTAGCTTGCTGACCGAGCACTCCGCTCCCACCAGGTGTGATTTTAATTACACGGCTCCCTACTTTACCCATATATGCAGGCATTACTGACAGAGTGCATATTCGCCAGAAATTCAGATATCAGCTAATAGAGGTATGTTCACATTAGGTTAGGACTCAACAGAATTGAGACCACCTTGACGATGGTTGTTGAGCTTTAAAATGTTTGGCCAAATTTTATACTAAGCGTCTCAAATTTTTCCTTATATTCCAAAGCATATTGCTATTCAAAATTTCATATATTCTATTTGTCATGCTTTAGTATGCTTGAGTGCAGCCTTTTTTTGGATGTTTTCATGAGGGTAGCTCCCTTTGGTTTGCACCTAGTTCACATTAGTCTGGAAGTGCCAGTCAGTTTTTGTCTTTTGAATGTTAGCTTGCTGACCGAGCACTCCGCTCCCACAGGTGGTGATTTTAATTACACCGGCTCCCTACTTTACCCATATATGCAGGCATTACTGACAGAGGTGCATATTCGCCCAGAAATTCAGATATCAGCCTAATGAGGTATGTTCACATTAGGTTAGGGACTCAACAGAATGAGACCACCTGACGATGGTGTTGAGCTTTAAAATGTTTGGCCAAATGTTTATACTAAGCGTCTCAAATTTTTCCTTATATTCCAAAGCCATATTGCTATTCAAAATTTCATATATTCTATGTTGTCATGCTTTAGTATGCTTGAGTGCAGCCTTTTTTTGGATGTTTTACATGAGGGTAGCTCCCTTTGGTTTGCACCTAGTTCACATTAGTCTGGAAGTGCCAGTCAGGTTTTTTGTCTTTTGAATGTTAGCTTGCTGACCGAGCACTCCGCTCCACCAGTGGTGATTTTAATTACACCGGCTCCCTACTTTACCCATATATGCAGGCATTACTGACAGAGGTGCATATTCGCCCAAAATTCAGATATCAGCCTAATAGAGGTATGTTCACATTAGGTTAGGGACTCAACAGAATTGAGACCACCTTGACGATGGTTGTTGAGCTTTAAAATGTTTGGCCAAATGTTTATACTAAGCGTCTCAAATTTTTCCTTATATTCCAAAGCCATATTGCTATTCAAAATTTCATATATTCTATGTTGTCATGCTTTAGTATGCTTGAGTGCAGCCTTTTTTTGGATGTTTTACATGAGGGTAGCTCCCTTGGTTTGCACCTAGTTCACATTAGTCTGGAAGTGCCAGTCAGGTTTTTTGTCTTTTGAATGTTAGCTTGCTGACCGAGCACTCCGCTCCCACCAGGTGGTGATTTTAATTAACCGGCTCCCTACTTTACCCATATATGCAGGCTTACTGACAGAGGTGCATATTCGCCCAGAAATTCAGATATCAGCCTAATAGAGGTATGTTCACATTAGGTTAGGGACTCAACAGAATTGAGACCACCTTGACGATGGTTGTTGAGCTTTAAAATGTTTGGCCAAATGTTTATACTAAGCGTCTCAAATTTTTCCTTATATTCCAAAGCCATATTGCTATTCAAAATTTCATTTATTCTATGTTGTCATGCTTTAGTATGCTTGAGTGCAGCCTTTTTTTGGATGTTTTACATGAGGGTAGCTCCCTTTGGTTTGCACCTAGTTCACATTAGTCTGGAAGTGCCAGTCAGGTTTTTTGTCTTTTGAATGTTAGCTTGCTGACCGAGCACTCCGCTCCCACCAGGTGGTGATTTTAATTACACCGGCTCCCTACTTTACCCATATATGCAGGCATTACTGACAGAGGTGCATATTCGCCCAGAAATTCAGATATCAGCCTAATAGAGGTATGTTCACATTAGGTTAGGGACTCAACAGAATTGAGACCACCTTGACGATGGTTGTTGAGCTTTAAAATGTTTGGCCAAATGTTTATACTAAGCGTCTCAAATTTTTCCTTATATTCCAAAGCCATATTGCTATTCAAAATTTCATATATTCTATGTTGTCATGCTACAGGAGAGCACATGAACACGTGTATTCCCTGAAGTTCATGGAAGAAAATGGAGTTTCTTGTTCCCAGAATACCTTGCTTCAATCCCACAATGCAATACTCTATCTGCTTGTTAAAGGCACAGGCTATAAATTCAGCCACCACTAGATGGTGCTATAACAAACAAAACTAGTACACAATAAGAAACATGCTGCCCAGTACTCAGAATGGGCAGAACAATTTAGAGACAGCTTTCTTACATAGTCACCCTTATAAAAGACTCCTGTCCGCAGACTGATTCAGTCAGACTCTAACCTCTACGTCATGGGCAAGACCAAAGAGCTTTATAAGGATGTCAGGGACAAGATCATAGACCTGCACAAAGCTGAAATGGGCTATAAAACCATAAGTAAGACGCTGAGTGAGAAGGAGACAACTGTTGGTGCAATAGTAAGAAAATGGAAGAAATACAAATGACTGTCAATCGACATCGATCTGGGGCACCATGCAAAATCTCACCTTGTGCGGTATCTTTGATCATGAGGAAGGTAAAAGATCAGCCTAAAACTACACAGGGGGAACTTGTTAATGATCTCATGGCAGCTGGGACCACAGTCACCAAGAAAACCCATTACGCTGTAAAGGTTTAAGATCCTGCAGTGCCCGCAAGTTCCCCCTGCTCAAGAAGGAACATGTGCAGGCCCGTCTGAAGTTTGCCAATGAACACCTGGATAATTCTGTGGGTGATTGGGAGAAGGTGCTGTGGTCAGATGAGTAAAAAATTGAGCTCTTTGGCATTAACTCAACTTGCGTGTTTGTAGGAAGAGAAATGCTGCCTATGACCCAAAGAACACAGTCACTGTTAAGTATGGAGGTGAAAATATTATGTTTTGGGGTTGTTTCTCTGCTAAGGGCACAGGACTGCTTCACCACATCAATGGGAGAATGAATGGAGCCATTTACAGCAAAATCATGAGTGACAACCTCCTTCCCTCCACCAGGACATTAAAAATGGGTTGTGACTGGGTCTTCCAGCAAGACAATGACCCAAAACATACAGCCAAGGCAACAAAGGAGTGGCTCAAAAGAAAGCACATTAAGGTCATGGAGTTTCCTAGCCAGTCTCCAGACCTTAATCCCATAGAAAACTTATGGACGGAGTTGAAACTCCGAGTTGGCAAGCGACAGCCTCTAAATCTTAATGATTTATAGATGATCTGCAAAGAGGAGTGGACCAAAATTCCTCCTGACATGTGCGCAAACCTCACCAAATAGTAAAAAGGACAGCGCCTCCAAAGTTGGTGAAAAAAGAATTCACATTTATTCTGCCTTCTATTGCCACAGGAGGCAGAATAAATGTGAATTCTTTTTTCACCAAATTTGGAGGCGCTGTCCTTTTTACTATTTGGCATGGACTATTTTCCAGGATGAACTCCCTGGATGTGACGTGAGTCCTAATTAGTGTCCTGAAGGACCTTGGTTATTTGAGGTGAGGTTTAACTTTCAAATTTTGATTGAATATGCGCAAACCTCATCATCAACTACAGTCATGGCCAAAAGTTTTGAAAATGACACAAATATTAATTTTTACAAAGTCTACTGCTTCACTTTTTCTAATGGCAATTTGCATATACTCCAGAATGTTATAAAGAGTGATCAGCTTAACAGCAATTACTTGCAAAGTCAATATTTGGCTAGAAAATGAACTTTATCCCCAAAACACATTTCAACATCATTGCAGCCCTGCCTTAAAAGGACCAGCTAACCTCTTTTCAGTGATTGCTCCATTAACACAGGTGTGGGTGTTGATGAGGACATGGCTGGAGATCAATCTGTCATGATTAAGTAAGAATGACACCACTGGACACTTTAAAAGGAGGCTGGTGCTTGGCATCATTGTTTCTCTTCTGTTAACCATGGTTATCTCTAAAGAAACACGTGCAGTCATCATTGCAATGCACAAAAATGGCCTAACAGGGAAGAGTATCGCAGCTAGAAAGATTGCACCTCAGTCAACAATCTATCGCATCATCAAGAACTTCAAGGAGAGAGGTTCCATTGTTGCCAAAAAGGCTCCAGGGCGCCCAAGAAAGACCAGCAAGCGCCAGGACCGTCTCTTAAAAGTGTTTCAGCTGCGGGATCGGGCTACCAGCAGTGCAGAGCTTGCTCAGGAATGGCAGCAGGCAGGTGTGAGTGCATCTGCACGCACTGTAAGGCAGAGACTCTTGGAGCAAGGCCTGGTCTCAAGGAGGGCAGCAAAGAAGCCACTTCTCTCCAGAAAAAACATCATGGACAGACTGATGTTCTGCAAAAGGTACAGGCAGTGGACTGCTGAGGACTGGGGTAAAGTTATTTTCTCTGATGAATCCCCTTTTCGATTGTTTGGGACATCAGGAAAACACCTCATTCGGAGAAGACAAGGTGAGCGCAACCACCAGTCTTGTCTCATGCCAACTGTTAAGCATCCTGAAACCATTCATGTGTGGGGTTGCTTCTCAGCCAAGGGAATCTGCTCTCTCACAGTCTTGCCAAAAACACAGCCATGAATAAAGAATGGTACCAGAATGTCCTCCAAGAGCAACTTCTCCCAACCCTCCAAGAGCAGTTTGGCGACCAACAATGCCTTTTCCAGCATGATGGAGCACCTTGCCATAAAGCAAAGGTGATAACTAAATGGCTCAGGGAACAAAACATAGAGATTTTAGGTCCATGGCCTGGAAACTCCCCAGATCTTAATCCCATTGAGAACTTGTGGTCAATCATCAAGAGACGGGTGGACAAACAAAAACCTAAAAATTCTGACAAAATGAAAGCATTGATTGTGCAAGAATGGACTGCTATCAGTCAGGATTTGGTCCAGAAGTTGATTGAGAGCATGCCAGGGAGAATTGCAGAGGTCCTGAAGAAGAAGGGTCAACACTGCAAATATTGACTTGCTGCATTAACTCATTCTGTCAATATAAGCTTTTGTTACTCATATGTTTGCAATTATATTTCTGTCTGTGATAAAAACATCTGTCAAACACTCACATAAAAGCCAGAGGGCAGCAGATCATGTGAAAATATAATATTTGTGTCATTCTCAAAACTTTTGGCCATGACTGTACAAAAAAGTCTGACTGCTGTGCTTGCCAACAAGGTTTTGCCACCAAGTTTTAAGTCTTGGTTTCCAGAGGGATCAAATACTTATTTCTCACTGCAAAACGAAAATACATTTATATAGCTTACACAACGTGATTTCTCTGGATATTATTTTTGTTGTTCTATAGCTCAATGTTATAATTAACCTACCCTTAAAAATATAGACTGTTCATGTCTTTGTCAGTTGTCAAACTTACAAAATCAGCAAGGGATCAAATACTTATTCCCCCACTACATAAAGACTAGTGATAACACAAGAATGAATAGTATAAATTGCAAATGTAAAAATAATTTTATTACAGATTTGATTAAAACACATATTTAGTACGATATAAATAACAATGATTAGGGAAATCTGCTGAATCCAAAACGGGGAGCAAAAATAGCACATGGTCCCTTCAAATATCTGTGCTTGCAATAAGCATTGACTACATATGGGAGTAAAAAACTTCCCGTTATAACCATAAGATTCAATAGCAATGGAACATGCTTACAATATCCGCGGTCCATAAAGGAACCAGAAAAATCAATTGGCATTGCTAATACATAGTGGCTAAAGCAGAATACTCAGGACACTTACATGACATGTGCTGTTCACTAGCTGCCCCAACGCACGTTTCGCTTCTTCGTCAGGAGGCGTGCCTTGGGGAGAGGGGATTGCGTTTTTAAACAGGAATTCACCAATCGGAAAGACCGAGGTTCAACAATAATGAATGGGCTTAAAGAACAGCTGTGTGGATACCAAACTACATCCTGCTCTAAAACGGCGCATGCTCCGGTGACGTCATCCCTCATAAACAGGAAGTGAGCTCGCGGACGTGGGACAGGAGCGTCAGCCACCGTCATGGAGACGGCGCCTGCGCCCCAATCCCCAGATGTCCGCTTACCCAGCTATCCGAAGGTGAGTATCACCAGGCATGCGCACTGGCAGGAGGGGCCAACACATTCTAAATATATCATTCAATTTAACATTTCCAGTGAAGGATATATATTAGTGGCAAAACAAGACACATATATTAACAATAAAGATGATAGTGCATTAGATGTGTGTGAACTTTGATAAATTATAAAAAAAATATCAATATTATGTGCAAATGAGCATCCTTATTACCCATATAACATTGATTTACTAAATTGACATAGACGTCAAACTATAATAATGTGACAATAACATTATTATAGTTTGACGTCTATGTCAATTTAGTAAATCAATGTTATATGGGTAATAAGGATGCTCATTTGCACATAATATTGATATTTTTTTTATAATTTATCAAAGTTCACACACATCTAATGCACTATCATCTTTATTGTTAATATATGTGTCTTGTTTTGCCACTAATATATATCCTTCACTGGAAATGTTAAATTGAATGATATATTTAGAATGTGTTGGCCCCTCCTGCCAGTGCGCATGCCTGGTGATACTCACCTTCGGATAGCTGGGTAAGCGGACATCTGGGGATTGGGGCGCAGGCGCCGTCTCCATGACGGTGGCTGACGCTCCTGTCCCACGTCCGCGAGCTCACTTCCTGTTTATGAGGGATGACGTCACCGGAGCATGCGCCGTTTTAGAGCAGGATGTAGTTTGGTATCCACACAGCTGTTCTTTAAGCCCATTCATTATTGTTGAACCTCGGTCTTTCCGATTGGTGAATTCCTGTTTAAAAACGCAATCCCCTCCCCCCAAGGCACGCCTCCTGACGAAGAAGCGAAACGTGCGTTGGGGCGACGGGGCAGCTAGTGAACAGCACATGTCATGTAAGTGTCCTGAGTATTCTGCTTTAGCCACTATGTATTAGCAATGCCAATTGATTTTTCTGGTTCCTTTATGGACCGCGGATATTGTAAGCATGTTCCATTGCTATTGAATCTTATGGTTATAACGGGAAGTTTTTTACTCCCATATGTAGTCAATGCTTATTGCAAGCACAGATATTTAAAGGGACCACGTGCTTTTTTTGCTCCCCGTTTTGGATTCAGCAGATTTCCCTAATCATTGTTATTTATATCGTACTAAATATGTGTTTTAATCAAATCTGTAATAAAATTATTTTTACATTTGCAATTTATACTATTCATTCTTGTGTTATCGATATTGCCTAGTTTTTGCAGCTATTTATTTTGGGCCTTTGTTGTTTATAAAGACTAGTGAATAGTGATGAATGACATGCTCACCACTGCTCGGTACTCGATTGTGCACCATTATGCTCAGGTACGCTCGTTACTCGATCGAGTATCGCGAGTGATTGAACACAATGCTTGAGTCCATGCCCGACACATTCGGTGGCTGTTAGCCAATAAACATAGGGGATTGCTTGCCACACACTGTTGTATGGCATTTTGCCTACTGGAATTACTGTGATTAGCCAGGCGCATTGCGTCATCGAGCCAGTGAATCATAGAATCATAGAATGGTAGAGTTGGAAGGGACCTCCTGGGCCATCTGGTCCAACCCCCTGCTCAAAGCAGGATTCTCTAAATCATCCCAGACAGATGTCTGTCCAGCCTCTGTTTGAAGACTTCCATTGAAGGAGAACTCACCACCTCTCGTGGCAGCCTGTTCCACTTATTGATCACCCTGTCCAAAAGTTTTTTCCAATATCTAATCTGTCTCCTCCCATTCAGTTTCATCCCATTGCTTCTAGTCTTTCCTTGTGCAAATGAGAATAAAGATGATCCTTCTACAATGTGACAGCCCTTGAGATATTTGTAGACAGCTATTAAGTCTCCTCTCAGTCTTCTTTTTTGCAAGCTAAACATTCCCAAATCCTGCATCTGTTCCTCATAGGACATGGTTTGCAGACCGGTCACCATTCTGGCTCTTCTCTGAACTTGCTCCAGTTTGTTGATGTCTTTTTTAAAATGTGGTGCCCAAAACTGGACACAGTATTCCAGATGAGGTCTGACCAAAGAGAAGTAGAGGGCAATAATGACCTCACGTGATCTAGACTGTATGCTTCTGTTGATACATCCTAGAATTGCATTTGACTTTTTTGCTGCTGCATCACACTGTTGACTCATGTTCAGTCTGTGATCAATTAGTATACCCAAGTCTTTTCACATGTGCTGTTACTTAGCCCTATTCCTCCCATTTTGTATATGCTTTTTTCATTTTTATTGCCCAGATGTAGTACTTTGCTTTTTTCCCTGTTAAAATCCATTCTGTTAGTTGCTGCCCACTGCTCCAGTTTATTTATATCTTTTTGAATCCTCTCTCTCTCTTTAGTATTAGCTACCCCTCCTAGCTTTGTGTCATCAGCAAATTTGATCAGTTTACCCTCAATTCCTTTATCTAAATCATTGATAAAGATGTTGAACAATACAGGGCCCAAAACAGAGCCTTGTGGTACCCCACTTGAGACATTCTTCCAACTGGATGTGCAGCCATTTACGACCACTCTTTGGGTCCGATCACTAAGCCAGTTATGAATCCACCTAACAGTTGCCTTGTCCATTCCATACTTAGTCATTTTTTCAATAAGGATTGTGTGAGATACTTTGTCAAATGCTTTGCTGAAGTCAAGATATACTATATCTACAGCATTTCCCTGATCCACCCAGTCAGTGATTCTGTCATAGAAGGATATTAAGTTAGTCTGACATGACTTATTAGTTACAAACCCATGCTGACTCTGTTTAATCACTTCATTCTTATCCAGATACTTGCATACATGTTCTTTAATAATTTGTTCAAAGATCTTTACTGGTATAGAAGTCAGACTCACCGGCCTGTGGTTCCCTGGGTCCACCTTCTTCCCCTGTTTGAAGATAGGAACAATATTTGCTCTTCTCCAGTCTTCTGGGACTTCTCCTGTTCTCCAAGAATTTTCAAAGATTATGGACAGTGGTTCAAGAATTTCTTCTGCTATCTCCTTCAGTACTCTGGGGTGTAATTCATCTGGACCTGGAGACTTGAATTCATTTAGGTTAGCTAAGTGTTTCCTCACTGTCTTTCTGTTTATAGATATCCTGGATTCTTCTATTCCTTTAATAGGACAGTGAAGATCAGTTAATGTTACATTTCCTTTCTGAGAGAAAACAGATGCAAAATAGGAATTTAAAAGTTCAGCCTTCTCAACATCCTGTTTCACCATTTCATCATTTTCATCCTGTAAAAATCCTATAGCATCTTTGACTTTTCTTTTACTTTTGACGTATCCTCAAAATCCTTTTTTGTTGGTTTTGACGTTGTAACGAATGGAAGCGGAGGCAGAGGTGGTGAAGTTCACATTCGTATTTATTTTTTAATGTGGAACCTCGAGACCGCGGTCCGGGGGCTCCGAAGGGGGCGTAACTAGTGAGCCCCGGGTACCCGTAGTAAGGCCCCTCGAACAGGACCAGAATGGAATACCCGGAGGACACAGGTGCTACCTTCAGTTAGACCCCGGACACGTGGCAGCTGTCCCAGAGGGACCAAAAGGGTAACAAGTATTTACAGAGTCCGTGGAAAGTTCTTGACGGAGAAGGGTAAGGTCCTGGTCCAGAACGGATGGTAGAAGGCTGGCTTCAGTGACCTTGTCACGGTCCACGGGTACGGATGGCTGATGGCGGAACGGGATGACACTTGCGCCAGTAATAGCCTAGATTGTCCAGATTAGCCAGATACGGGTTAGCAATGATCTGAGGAGACAAACAGTATCAGCGAAGCACAGACTGCAGACGCAGCGCAGACAGAACAGGAACAGAACCGGATGTAGCAATGATAGAACACGTTGCTCCGGCACTCCCCTAATGGTGGAGTGACCAGATATAGTACTGAGTGCGCAGCCATTGGATAATTAGCTATTTCAAAAGATGCACGCTGCCCCTTTAAGAGAGGCGGTGGGCGCGGCCTCGCGTCCTAAGCCGACTGTCTGGAGGCCTGCCAGCAGCGTGCCAGGAAGTGGAGAAGGACTCAGGATGCCGGAGAGCAGATGGGACAGGAGACCCCAGCCCACGCACAGACCGCCGCAGAGGGACAGCCCGAGGAACAGGTGAGTGAGCAGAACGGAGTGCAGAGGCAGCGCTGGGACCGGGTGTAACAGACGTCACTTGCAAGCCTTAATTCATTGTCAGCTTTAGATAATCTGATTTGTGCCCTGCAGGTTCTGCAGACGGCATTATATTCTTCTTTAGATATGCCTCCCTCTTTCCATTTGATAAACATTTCTTTCTTCCTTTTTAGCATGTGTTTAAGTTCTGTGTTCATCCATCCTGGTTTCCTAAAATGCTTCCCATTCTTCCCTCTTTTCGGAATTGTTAACGATTGTGCTTTGAGAATCTCATTTTTCAAGATTTTCCATCCTTCCTGGACATTTTTGTCCTTATGGATATCCAGCCATTGGATCCCTCCAATTCTCTTTCTGAGTCCCTTAAAATATGCCTTTCTGAAATCTAACCTTGACGTCTGAGACTTCACAGGTCTTCCTCCTCTTGTTATCCAAAATTCTAAAATAGCATGGTCACTACCTCCTAGAGTCCCAGCCACTCTTACCTCCTCAACCATTTCCTCCCTGCTTATAAGGATTAGATCCAAGGTAGCAGATCCCCTTGTTTTCTCCCCTACCTTTTGAAAGATAAAGTTGTCAGCAAGAGAGGATAAGAATTTCCTTGACCTGTTAGTTTTGCATGAGAGAGATTCCCAACAAATGTCTGGATAGTTGAAATCTCCCATGACCACTATGTCATATTTTTTGGAGAACTTGGCCATTTGATGCATAAAGAGTTCATCCATATCTTCAGCTTGCATAGGTGGCCTGTAGTAAATGCCTACAATGGTGTCCGTTCCATTGTTCTGTCTTTGTATTCTAACCCAAACAGTTTCCACAGAACTCCCAGTCTCTGAAGCGTCAATCTCTGTGCAGATATATGCTTTTCTAACATACAATGCAACACCTCCTCCTCGTTTATCAAGTCTGTTTCTTGCAAATAAGTTGTATCCTTCTAGCCTTGTATTCCAATCATGTGCATCGTCCCACCAAGTTTCAGTGATTCCAATGACATCATATTTATTTCCTGCGTTAGTAGTTCCAGTTCTCCTTGTTTGTTGCCCATGCTTTGTGCATTCATATAAAAACATTTTAGTTTGTGATTGGTTTCTCTTTCTTCAATATTTTTATTATGTAGATTTTTTTTGTCTTTGTTCTTCCCCTTCACTTCTAATAGCCGAAATCTCAATAGTATTTGTCAGGTGTATGGCTTTTGCTGGCGTTTTGCTTCCCTTCCCACATTGTTCTAGTTTAAAGCTCTCCTGATGAATGTAGCAAGGCGACTTCCAAATACATGTTTTCCAGTCTTCGTAAGGTGCACCCCATCTCTAGCAAGTAGTCCATCGTATAGGTAATTCACTCCGTGATCCAAAAATCCAAATCCTTGCTGACGGCACCATCGACATAGCCAGTTGTTCACCTGCAAAATCTTCTTCACCCTCCTTGTTCCATGGCCATCCACTAGAAGGATGGAAGAGAAGACCACCTGCGCTCCCAGTTCTTTCACTTTCTTACCTAAGTTTTCAAAGTCACTGCAGATGGTTTCCAGGTCGTTTCTTGCGGTGTCATTTGTCCCCACATGTATTAGCAGGAATGGGTAGTCATCTGTAGGTCTGAAGAGTCCTGATATCCTGTCAGACACATCTTTAATTTTTGCACCTGGAAGACAGCACATTTCTCTTGAGGTTAAATCCGGTCTGCAGATAGCGGCCTCTGTTCCTCTTATTAGAGTTAATTCAGCATTTCTTCAGAAGGCCTTGGGAAGCTGAGGCATAGCAGAAGGGATGATAAGAAAAGAATGTTCCTTCTTTGAGATAATACTCCCCCTGAGCTGAAGAGATACTCTGTGCTAGGAGCCGAAATCAGGGGCTAAAAGCAAGGATGGAAAGTTTGGTTAAAAAAATTAAAAAAAAAAAAACAGTATGTTACGTGCTTTAATGATAAGTTGTATTAACTGCCATATATGGTAATTCCCCTTCCTGCTTCAGGGGTGTATATAAATCCCTTTGTTAGCAATAAACTACAGAGTCTATTGACGCACACTTTGGTCTGTGTCTTATTCTCTCTGGTACCACATTCAGAGGAGGAAAGGGTTAACAAGATAACAGCGACGACAACTGGCGCCCGACCAGGGGACTGAGTTATTCTATTCTGAGGAAGCCCGACCGGTCCGGAGACGTGGGATGAGCGGAGCCTTCTGTTGGTGATATACACAGTGCTGGGGTAAGAATACTTATTATATTCTACCTAAAATCTATATCACTGTATAGTGGACTCCCTCTTCCCCGAGCGGTCGGCTTTCCAGGTAAATCACAGGTATTCCTGGCTCAGGTCCCTTTGAACCAGTAGACCTTCAGATTAATTGTCAGTCCTGCCTTTCCTCCTTTGAATAATGACAGTATGGATCCAATGATTGTGTTGTGGTTTTGTCTTGGTGTCTGTGTGATTGGATTGTTTATTTGGTTGGCGTACAAATCTTGGAAAGCGAGCAGTGGAATGGTTCAGAAACCTTTGTGGCCCATTGTCTAAGTGACGCAATTGTCTTGGTGACAAACTTGTCTTGGTGAAAAGAGAATCTCTTCTAGGTGAGGAGATACAAAATGGGGAACCAAAATGCCAAGGAAGGCATTTCTGCTAAAGATTTAGTTGTGCGTAGAGAAGGGAAGCAAGCTTTGATAGGCATTGACAAAGTATTGTGTAAAGCAGGCATGAGTGAAAACGGAGAATTGAACAGTGATAAATGGAAAAGGTTCTATAACTCACATCATGGATGATTGAGAGACAAAGGACTGTTGAAAACAGTGAACCTGTGGATGAGTGCGTGTGATTACTTAGAGGGCAA
The DNA here is from genome assembly GCA_033576555.1 of Oophaga sylvatica. NCBI lineage: Eukaryota > Metazoa > Chordata > Amphibia > Anura > Dendrobatidae > Oophaga > Oophaga sylvatica. The sequence continues at coordinate 149,405,148 of JARQOD010000009.1, forward strand.
GACTGAAGAATTGGGAGACGGACATTACAGACTGACAAAAACAGGGATGACTGATTTGCCCTCCTGTTTGCCCCCTACGTTACCTCCACCCCAGTATCAGACCTTCCCACAGACTTCCCACGAGCCAAACTGTTGGGTCTGCCCCAGGTGTGGACAGCAAAATCCCCTGACGGTAGATGTCTGTGTAAGTTGCGGTGGACCCAGACCTCCCCCGGCCAATCTATTTCCAATGAGGACAGTAGTGGTACCTGGTACCCCGGGTGCTGCAGGAGGAGTGGAGGGCGGAGTAGCTCAAGGCGCCCTCCGGACAGCAGTGTTATACAGACCATGGAGCCCTTCAGAGCAGTTGGCTCTAATAACGCAACTCCCGGACCCTTCACAGTCACCAATGGGGTTCGCTAGAATGTTAGCTACAATGCAGGATACGTATAAAGCAACTAGACAGGATCTGGAAGCACTTATAAAAGGGAAATTGGCAGATGAAGCCAGATACGATAGACTGATAGATGAGACATACAAGTGTTATGTTGGTAGGAACGGACCTGATGATGCAGAGGTCAATGACGCAGCAGCAGGGGTTATGTTTACAGAAGCGTTGAAAAAAGCATGTAAAGATAGACAAGCAGAAAAGGAAGTTACACTAGAAGACAGAGTACAGGAAAAAGAGGAAGAGCCAAAAGATTATTTCTGGGCTCTAAGAAAAACTTGGGTGGAAATGGGTTTTGTCCCAGAAAACAAGACTAGTGAGAGAGTACTGGCAAGTGCTTATATGAATGGGTTAAAAAAGGAAGTGGCAGAGAAAGTGAAGGTAAGTAGACCTGATTGGAGATCAGTAAAAGCAGAGGATCTAGCCAGAATAGCACAAGGAGCACAACATGATTTAGCGCAGGCTAAAAGAGGAGCAAGGATACATGCTGTAGGTACTCGTCCTGCAAACAACAGGGAGAGGAGACGAGTGCCAGGAGATGGACAGAAATTGTGCTACGGGTGCAAGAAACCAGGACATTTCAGGAGGGATTGCAGAACTAATCCATATCCAGCCTGTCCAACTAATCCATATGCAAATGACCCGCCTGCAGGAGGCCCCCAAGACCAATTAGGGTCGCTCCCATAGGATAATGGTAGCTTGCACATGAACCCCCTTGTCTCCTTACCCCCCACTCCTAATTGCACAGTGCAGGTGAACCTACCAGGGGGACATGAGGTTGAGTTCCAAGTGGACACGGGGGCAGACAATTCAGTAATTACAGAAGAGGACTGGCCATTTGGGAAAAGTGATTTCTCCCACCATGTTATAGCGACTCCTTATAACTCTCCATCTATCCTGCTCCCCGTCACTAAAAAGATTCCCCTGCAAATTCAAGGAACCACTGTACACACACAGTTAATGGTATCACCGCGGGGTCAATGTAATCTTTTAGGAAGTGATGTGTTGTCACAATTGCAAGCACATATTGAGTATCATCCTGATGGAACTGTCACTATGACACCAGGACTGAAGCCGAGCACTCTTTGTAAAATCATGTCGCTAGACGTTGCTAGTATAGAGGACACAAATGAATTTCCTTCAATGTTAGACGGTGTGATACCGCATGATTTCTGGGCTTCAGATAAAACAGATGTGGGCAGATTAAGGGTGCAGCCAGTCATGGTCAAATTAAAGCCAGGTGAAATTCTGCCCCAACAGAGACAGTATCCTCTTAGTTCAGCTCAAGAGTCGGCTATAGCTCAGCAGGTACAGAAACTGGTAGCAAGTGGTGTTTTAGTTAAGAACCAGTCCCCTTGTAACACCCCTCTGTTCCCAGTTAAAAAGAAAACAGCACCGGGGCAGCCAGCAGCGTACAGAATGGTCCATGATCTCCGGCTAGTGAACAAAGCTACAGAGCTCCTCACACCAGTTGTTCCAAATCCTCACACCCTTCTGTCTCAGATCCCGGCTGGTGCTCTTTGTTTTTCAGTGATTGACTTGGCAAATGCATTTTTTAGTGTCCCATTGCACCCTGACTGCCAGTATTTGTTTGCTTTTACATTTCAAGGGAATCAGTATACGTGGACTGTTTTGCCCCAGGGTGCCCAAAATTCACCCACTATGTATACTGCCAGTCTGCAAGAGATACTGGAAAGATGGAAAATGCCAAAAGTAGTTGTTCTGCAATATGTTGATGACTTACTGATTTGTGCCCCCTCCAGGAAACAGTGTCGCAGTGCAACAATATCACTCATGTTGTTTCTGTACCAAGCTGGATGTAAAGCGTCAAAGGATAAACTGCAATTTTGTAAATCTTCAGTTATCTTTTTGGGACATTGCATTACACCAGGGGCGCGACATCTGACCAGCGCTCGCAAAGAAGCTGTACAGAACTTTCCTATGCCTGTTAATGTTGCAAGCTCTTAGGACATTTCTTGGACTGGTTTCCTACTGCAGGCAGTGGATTCATGCTGTATCAATCCTCATGCAGCCTCTCTATGACTGTATCACCATTGTGCCTTTTAAACTAACTCCTGAAGGTATAGACTGTTTTTATTCTCTCAAAAACAGGATTGTGCAGCTCCAGCGCTAGGAACCCCCAACTATGAACTACCATTCACCCTGTATCTCCACGAACAGCAGGGACACTCGGCAGGGGTATTGACTCAGTTACATGTGACAATCAAAGGCCTGTAGCCTATTTCAGTGGAAGACTAGATGCAGTGGCTAGAGGTGCCCCGTCCTGTGTACGGGCAGTCATGCTGTAGGACTATTGCTCCACAAATCGTCAGACATCGTTCTTGATCATCCATTGACAGTACTTACACCTCATGATGTATATACCATACTGAACCAGGTGCAACCGGCACACCTTTCAGCTGCACGTCACCTTCGATTGCAATGTGCACTTTTAATGCCTCCAAATGTTTCTTTGCAGAGATGTATCCACACTTAATCCTGCCACGTTGTTACTCTCTCCGGATCTAAAGGAGGGGTCAGGTACGGTATTGTACAAAGAAGATCCAAGAGAGGAGATTCCTCATGACTGTGTTCAGCTTATGGCACAAGAAACAGCAGTCTACCCACAGTGTTTGAAACTGAAAGACTTAATGCTGATTTTGAATTTTTTGTAGATGGATCTCGCCCCAAGATGACTCAGGTACCTTCCACACTGGTATGCCATCGTCTCCCTGAATGCAGTAATCAAAGCAGAACCAATGCTCCCACATCAGTCGGCCCAGGAGGCTGAACTTAAGGCTCTGACCGAGGCCTGTAAGATAGCTGAAGGTAGAATTGTTAACATCTACACAGATTCTAGATACGCATTCGGTATAGCTCATGATTTTGTCCAATTTGGAAATCTAGAGGATTCCTGACGGCAGCAGGACATCCCATTAAAATGCTGACGCAGTCCAGCAGTTAATTGATGCATTACAATTACCAAAAGAGGTAGCTGTCATAAAAGTTAAAGCACATACCAGACGCACTGATCAGGTGAGTAAAGGAAACGCAATGGCCGATGCAGCAGCAAAAACAGCAGCCAGTAGACCACTCCAAGGGGTAACGATGCACCAGGTAAGCGCTCCCAAAAATCCCTTTGTGTCGGAGGATGCCTTATCCCAGATGCAGGCTCAGGTGCGCCAGGAGGAAGTAGAAAAGTGGCAAAAAGAAGGTGCATGTCTGAATGAAGCAAATGGGGTATGGGGAAGAGGGATGCGTCGATGCCTTCCAAGGGCGTTGTACCCTGCGGTCGCCCAGATGTTACATGGGCCAACCCACCAGTCCAAAACTGCTGTAATGAGCGTGATGCAGAAGCATTGGGTGGCACCAGGTTTTTCCACCTGTATAGAAGGTTTGATCCAGGGATGCATGGTATGTGCTACAATAATCAGGGAAGGGTAGTCAAGACACCACCCAAACACACCCCTCGGCCCCTCTATCCTTTCCAGAGACTGCAGATTGATTATATTCAGCTGCCAAAATCAGGATCATGGGAGTACGTGTTGGTCTGTATTGATTTATTCTCAGGTTGGCCGGAGGCTTTCCCGATTGCCAAGGCTACGGCTGCGGCAACCGCAAAGAAGCTGCTTGCGGAGGTGGTGTGCAGGTATGGAGTACCAGAGGTGATCGAAAGTGACAGAGGTACACATTTCACAGGTGAAATAATGAATGAAGTCTTGACAGCTCTGGGAATTCAACAAGCTTTTCATACCCCATATCATCCACAAAGCAGTGGAAAAGTAGAAAGACTAAATGGGACATTGAAGTTAAAAATCCAAAAGCCATGGCTGAAACAGGGAAATCTTGGCCTGAATGTTTACCATTAGCCCTATACTCAGTAAGGGTACACTCCAAATAGAAAAACTGGACTTTCTCCATATGAAGTACTATTTGGCAAAGTGCCTAGCTTAGGATGTTTCTTTCCCCAAGCACTGGAGATGAGTAACCATGTATTAAGCTCATATGTAAGGGATTTGCATAAAAGACTTAAAAAAGTACATGATAATGTCTTCAGTTCTCTTCCAGATCTGAACCAGGATCCTGGGAGTCACAGCCTGCAGCCTGGAGACTGGGTAGTCATTAAAAGACACGTGAGAAAGAGTCTGCATCCGAGATTTGATGGACCTTTTCAAGTTCTACTGACGACAAGTACCGCAGTCAAGCTACAAGGCAAGGAAACTTGGATTCACGCATCGCATTGTAAGAAGATCCTTGGAGAGCCTCCAGAAGAGGAATGATGCTACTAATGACATTTGCTTGCATCCTTGCAGTAACGGATGCTTGGAACAGACTTAGCCGTGTAGATGGTGATGATAACAGATTCATTAGACACCACTTAGCTTTAGTGGATGGACTGAAAGAACAAAACCAAAATGTTGCAAACTGTTGGATTTGTACACATGCGCCGGTGACATCCACCAGTCTACCATTTCTTGCAGTCCCAGTCTCATGGGAAGAAATTAACTCTTGGGGCAACTGTGCAGACACATTAAGCAGCAATGCCACTCAAAAACTTTGGAACACTACGGTAGGAATACCGGTAGTGGGTTGGACTGATTTTCCATGGTGGCAGGGAAATCTAACAGGGCAGATAATTCCAAGACTGTATCTATCTCTTAAGGGTGGGGCATGGGTACCCAGAAATAGAACTAGCATAACCTCTTTGGGAGAAATACCGACACAGGGGTTAAAGATAAGTTTTGGGGTCACTACAGGAAGCTTAGATGCTTTCAAACCCTCCCTATTAGAACGATATCTACACACTGATAGATGGAAAAATAATGTTTTCTTTGAGAATGGAAATGATGAAACTTGTGCTAACAAACCAGGTAACCTGAGGTGTAATAAAGGTGAAGGGTATCAGAAGAACACTCCCACCTGCAGAGAACCTACCGTAGGATACTGCTCCCCACTAGGACAAAAGCCCGGCTGGTGCATGATGAGTAATATTTCAAAGTTTATAGATTTGGCACACCGATTAGTATTACAGCATTCAGCTATATGGAACCTTCCACCATCAATGTATTGGGTATGTGGGGACAAGGCATTTAAGTGGCTTCCAGTAGGAGTCACCGGGAAATGCACCCTAGCTAGATTGACACCAGCCACCTATCTCATCACTCCAGATAGATTAAATCCATTGTCTATTCCAAAATACACATTACATAAACGATCTGCAGACAATAGACCTCGCCCAAATGGGAGACCACATATAGTGGAGATGGGGATAGCAAATAAATTTTTCAGTGCATTATTCATCTACCCTATGATAACTCAGACGTGGGATAAGTTGGTAGAATCCACAGACTACCTAGATGATCAAATATGGGATATTTTAGATATCCTCAATGGGTCCCTTGCAGTACAGAACCAGCTAATTATTGTTACTAACCAACATACCCTCGTGTTAGATTACCTGACTGCAGCTCAAGGAGGGATGTGCCAGATTATTGGACCTGCATGTTGCCATTATATTGATAATTCTAGTGTTTTAACCCTTAAACATAAGATAGAGGATGTCATAAAGTTAAGGAAACTATATGATGAGGCAAATCTGAAGAATCAAGATTCATGGTGGGCAAATACTTTCTCCTTTCTTAACCCCGCAAATTGGTTCAAAGGCATAGGGGGATGGCTGACTGGGATAATACAAGCTGGCCTACAGGTTTTATTGATATGTCTTGCTATCTATTTAGTTTTTAAAATTTGTTTGATGTGTATTAGACGATGTACTAGGACAAAGAGGAGGTATGAAGATGTGTATTGATCAAATGAAGGAACAAAAGGAGGGGATGTTAGAGTTAATTCAGCATTTCTTCAGAAGGCCTTGGGAAGCTGAGGCATAGCAGAAGGGAAGATAAGAAAAGAATGTTCCTTCTTTGAGATAATACTCCCCCTGAGCTGAAGAGATACTCTGTGCTAGGAGCCGAAATCAGGGGCTAAAAGCAAGGATGGAAAGTTGGTTAAAAAAAAAACAAAAAAAACCAGTATGTTACGTGCTTTAATGATAAGTTGTATTAACTGCCATATATGGTAATTCCGCTTCCTGCTTCAGGGGTGTATATAAATCCCTTTGTTAGCAATAAACTACAGAGTCTATTGACGCACACTTTGGTCTGTGTCTTATTCTCTCTGGTACCACATTCCGAGGAGGAAAGGGTTAACAAGATAACAGCGACGACACTCTCAACAGGGAGTCCCCCATGACAACTCTCCATTTCTTCTTCACAACAGTTTTCTTTCTCCATTCAGGAGGACTCTGAGGGCATACAAGGTTATTGTTTGTGGCCAAAGTCTTATCTTGATGTATTTCTTCATCGTTCTCCTGTGTAAGAGCCTGGTACTGGTTCCTGAGCAGTATTGGTGCTGACTGCCTCCCGATCCTCCTGCTTCTCTGGGTCACATGCTTCCATTCCTTTGTTTCTTCAGGTGCACTTCGAATTTCTTCTCTTTCTGTAACATGAAGAGATAATTCTGCTCTGTCTAAGAACTCTTCACCTTCCTTAATGGTTCTCAATGTAGATAACCTCTCTTCCAGATTTTCCAACTTTTCCTCCAACAGGGACACAAGCTTGTATTTCTGGCATGTGAAGTTTGGCTTTTCCACTGGTAAGTCTGTGAACATGTAGCAAGAAATGCAGCTCACCAAATGGCTCTTGGCCTTTTCCATGTACTTATTGTTCAAGAGATATTCAAGCGGTGAAATATATGCCAAAACTCAAATTCTCTCCCCGGGACTCTTCCTCTGGTTTACTGATGTCCTCCTTTCAGCTGCAACGGCCAAAATCCAGTGTTCCTTGAGCTCGCGGAGACTCTCAACTTATCCCAGAAGGCACTGGGAATATGCAAATTCTCTCCTCAGTACTCCTCCCCTGGTTTACGGATGTCCTCCTTTCAGCTGCAACGGCCAAAATCCAGTGTTCTTTGAGCTCGCGGAGGCTCTTCACTTATCCAGAAGGTACTGGGAATATGTAAATTCTCTCCTCAGGACACATAGGGGGGGCTTTGCAGAAGGCTGTAAACCAGCAGCCCTTTATACATCATAGGGAACATATTGTTATGGTGGTTGCATGCTCCTGTGCAGCCACAGCCTCTAGAATCCATCCATAAATACTGCTACTAAGGAGAAACAACCTCCTTAGCAACCACTGAAATCCTGCAGCACTTGGAGCTTTAACTTGGATGAGACTTTTCACACAGAAGTGAAGCTGCTGGAAGGTCTCCTTTGGAAATGAATATCATGGGCACAGGTACTATAACATAACTTATGTTTTTTGTAGAATTATGCTTTAACTGTATATATCAAAACTGTTGTAACAAGAAACATAAAAATGTATAGAGGGGAGGAATTAGAGAAAAAGAGAAAAGACAAATTACAGGTTATAATGCTTGAATGATTTTACAGCTAAAAACACTGCTCTCAAAACATACAATATGTGACCATGAACCAGTGGCGTAACTAGAAATGGCGGGGCCCCACAGCAAAATTTTGAACGGGGCCCCCTCTCCCAAACGGGCGGCGGGGGGCGGGGTTCTGATAGTGGGCGGAGCCAATAGCAGTGGGCGGAGCAAATCACAGCAATTCTCTAGGCCCAAAAAATACTCTTCAGTCTCATAACGGCCAGCTTTTTGCCCAAATCAGAGCTGTATTTAAAGCAGACATTATGGAAACACAATATAATATAATGGACTGGTAGCAATGCAGCCCCCTTATGCTACCATTACTAGTAACCATGTCCTGCATAACTATTAATGCAGGCACATTATGCCCCCATAACTAGTAATAAGCCCTCTTATTCTCCCAGTCCCATCAGTAGTAATGTGCCCCTCAAGTAGTAATGCAGCCAAGAATGCAGAGTTATCACTCACACAGTATGTGCCCCCGTTAATCTTCGGTGGTATCTTCAGCTCCACAGTGGAGCACACTCACCACCAGTCTTCACCCTTCTGGGCGCCGCCGACGAGTGACGTCAGCAGCGTGATCACATGACATGATCACGCTGCAGACGTCGCTCTGACCCGGCGGTCAGAGCTTCAATTGTACTGGCGTCTGTATAGACACCAGTGCAATTGATTCCTGGGAGACGGCACGCAGCAGCTTCTCTGCGCCGGCTGTCAGCATGACAGCCAGCACAGGGAACCGCCGACTCTCAGGCCATGGGCGGCGGAACACAGCCGCAGGGGAGACAGCTGCAGCAGGGACGGGCCCCCTGCTAGCCCGGGCCCTATGGCAGCTGCTTCCCCTGCTTCCACGATAGTTCCGCCCCTGCCATGAACTAAAATTCAAAGTTGTAGGCAATGCCTCTCAGATAATTTATCAAGCTTCTATTATTGAAATCTTGCATGAAACGTTTAACCCTTGCTGAAATTGCAGCATACTTTTTGTTTCTTGCAGCGATGGGATTTCCTGCTATTATCTGAATAATTTCAAAACTATGGAGCTCTTGCTGATGTTTCAGACAGTTAATGAACTGGTATATATTTTGGAAAAGAGTACCACATGTTTCTCGAAAGCTACGGTGCCATCCTTCGACATCATTATTTGTTCACTGTTGATCATTCAATGTTCGTTCATACACATTCCAGAGTTGAACTGGAAACAAAGGTGCTTGACGCCCTCTGTGATTCATTCGACCGATATAGCTGTCTTCAAAATAGTTGGCAATAGGTATTGCTTCTTGTGGAAAGTCAGGATCTTCCACCAATTCTTTAAATGATGGCACAACATTCTGTGGTGGTATAAAGGCCAGGGCAGGTATCATGCGTATCCAACGGGCAAATTCATGGTCACCTTGGTATTGCATTGTGAGTCCTTCATTTTGAACTTTACGCCAAACCGACTGTGATAGGTGGAAAAAGCAACCAGTCTTCTCAAGGTTGAGGAATTCACTTTCAAATGCCTGAATTGCAGCTAGTTCAAAATCCAACATCAGGTTGTCTGGCTGCAGTACAGGCTGCAAGTTCTTCAGCTCTTGCAGCAACCTCTGGTATGTAGAACGGCTCTTGTCTGTCAGCAAGGTGTACACTAGCGGAACAACAAGGCCGCTATGGACTACATGGATTGTGTAAAGTTGCTTAAACAAGGCTGGTGTAGTGAAAAACATGCCATCAGCAAACCACTCTTTACTTTGTGCCAGTAGAAGGAGATTGTCTCTTGTTCCAAATATCAACATACGGCTGTGTCCATTTCCTAATTTAAAATGAAAGTATTAGTAGAAGAAATAACAGAAAAAGTGTAACAAGCATCAGACAGATAATTTTGGGATGAATTCACAAAAAAAACATCCTAATCACAAGCCTCTGTTCATATCTCACATTAAAAACTCACATTTTGCTCCAGATTTTCTGATTTCATAATAAAAAAACTGAAGCAAAATCTAGTGTAAAGGGGCCAACCAATACTTTTTTACAACATATATTGTCCCAGTGGAAAATGATATATTTTTGTTTAAAAAAAAATTATGCATAATGGAATTGTTTTAATACAATGTTAAATAGTTAAGTAGCTTACCAGAGTCATGCAGAAGGAACTGCTGCTGGACACCATCAATACTGATCTCCTGAAACTCCTGAGGGATAACAAGTTGATCAAGGGTTTGAGGTAACCTTGGGATATTGCCTAGTTGCCTTGCTAATCGTATTGTTCTCTTCAGTGATGCTTTCCTTGGGAGAAGTTCTACAACATTAGAATGGGCTCCTGAAACGACATCTGTGAGAATCTGTTGTGGTGTCTCCTGTGTTGTCCTTGTCCTGGTGACTGCCTCATTAACAAGTTGGATTGCTTCAGGTCTTGCAGCTTGTGCTGCGTGACTGTGAAGATTGACTACTTTCACAAATTCGCCAGATTCTTCATTGGTCCAAACACGTCCCTTGCAAGTCGACCGTTTTTCACATACCCAGATGTAATGGACATCATCAGCGGTTCGTTGGAAAATAAGTAAATGTGATTCTCATGGACCAACTTCCTCCTTCCAACTTTGGACAGAACTGAATTCATAGTTGTAGAAAGTGAATTGCTGTGGAAGCTGACTGATTTTTTGTGGCAGTACACTTCTCTCTTTGTGGAGATTTCAGACACTGCTATATTCTGATGTAATGATGGAATAAAAGCTAGTCTAATGTAACTTGCAGGACATCTGACCTGCTACTTGTTACATCTGCAGCAAAACTTGCAACAAAGCAGGTCAGTGCTGGGTCAGGTAAAAGTTCAAAATTGTTTTGATTTTAGGCCTCTTGCACACTGTAATTTTAAAAGTGCTTTCACACTTGTGTTTGGGGCCACCAGAGGTCGATCCGCTCTGGATCTGACATCCAGCTGACCCCGGGGCAATGCTGACGGAATGCTGGCATTCTGCTTGCATTGCCCATAGAAGTGAACGGCTGGGTTCTGCGATCTGCAGCCGCCCGTTCGCTTTCGTAATACCGCATTTCGCTATCAGTGTCAGAACAAAAAGAAAAGCATTTTCTTCTTTTCGTTCCGCTGCAGGTTAGCGGAACGGCGGCATTACAGAAGCGAACGTGCGGCCTGCAGTGCATATGTAGCGGAAGTGTGAAAGCACCCTTATGCTGCCACTGTTTTTGAACTCCAAAGCACGTGCTTTACTAGCATTTTTGAGAGCGCTTTTGTGAGCACTCTCAGTAATGACCCATAAGATACAGGCTATTGATGAACGCTAAGTGCTCAAAAATAGCTCCTGTAATAAAATAAAAGAGCTGGCCGAAACAACACCTCGCTTTGCCAGCCATTGACTTATATATTCAACATTGGCAATCTTCTTAGCGATTTTCCAGTGCTTAGCACTTGAGAAAGTGCCTACTGTGAAAGAGGTCTTAGGGCTAAAACACAAGGCCGAAATTCCCTGCCTAATTTGGGGCCGAAACATCTGTTGGCAAAAAGCTGGGGGCGAAACATCTGGGGGTGAACTGCTAGGGGCGAAACTTCCAACTCCCGGCTAGGCATAAGGCAGTGGCTCAAGTGCAGGCTAGGCATAAGGCAGGGGCACAAATGTAGGCTAGGCATAACGCAGGGGCACAAGTGTAGGCTAGGCTTAAGGCAAGGGCACAAGTGCTGACAAGTCTTAAGGCAGGGGCACAAGTGCTGACTAGGCTTAAGCAGGGGCACAAGTGCTGACTAAGCTTAAGGCAGGGGCACAAGTGCTGACTAGGCTTAAGGCAGGGGCACAAGTGCTGACTAGGCTTAAGGCAGGGGCACAAGTGCTGACTAGGCTTAAGGCAGGGGCACAAGTGCTGACTAGGCTTAAGTCAGGGACACAAGTGCTGACTAGACTTAAGGCAGGGGCATAAGTGCTGACTAGGCTTAAGGCAGGGGTCACAAGTGCTGACTAGGCTTAAGGCAGGGGCACAAGTGCTGGCTAGGCTTGAGGCAGGGGGCACATGTGCTGGCTAGGCATAACGCAGGGGCACAAGTTCTGGCTAGGCTTATTGCAGGGGCACAAGTGCTGACAAGGCATAAGGCAGAGGCACAAGTGCTGGCTATGCTTAAGGCAGGGGCACAAGTGCAGGCTAGGCATAAGGCAGGGGCACAAATCCTAATGTAGTATTCTCACCCAGCGTTTTTTGTGTAGTATATAAAATTAGCGCAAAAATTTGTAGCGCTTTGTATAATTATATCATTAAGAATTTATGTATATATGCTACAGAAATTGATTAGTGTATGGTATTCTCATATAGCGGTTTCTGTGCAGCATATCTAATTAGCGCAATAATTTGCAGCGCTCTGTATGATTATACTAATCAGAACTTATGTATATGCTGTTATGCTATAGAATTATGCCATTTATATGTGGGCATTAGTCCAAATCTATTATTATATCAGCATATGTATATTTGAATAGATCGATCTGAATGTAGCATTCTCACCCAGCGTTTTCTGTGCAGTATATAAAATTAGCGAAAAAATTTGCAGCAATTTGTATAATTATATCATTGAGAATTTATGTATATATGCCACAGAAATTGATTAGAGTATGATATTCTCACATAGCGGTTTTTGTGCAGCATACCTAATTAGCGCAATAATTTGCAGCGCTCTGTATGACTATACTAATCAGAACCTATGTATAGAATGGAGTTGCATATTTTGTTATCTAATCATTCAAATGTCTTATAGAAGTCGAGTGCTTGGTTCCAGCAGTAGAGTCCCATATATAAAAATGATTAAATCTCTTTCTGTCAGATACTAATTTTTATTCTTTCTCTAATAGAACAGAAAACATCTTGCTATATATATATATATATATATATATATATATATATATATTATTCCAGTATCTTAAAATTCAAGTTCGATTATGTTGTTCCTCAGAATAATAGAGAGACTGGCAATATGAAATGAAAAGCTCTTTACTGGCATATCATCGCAGGTAAGCGGTATGAATCAGAACAAAGGAAATCACCTGAACAGTTTGATCATCACCAAACAACAAATAATGGATCAATGTTATGTACTTGTATATTTTTTATGTTTTTTCTATATATTTTTTTCCATATGCTCTATCTATATGTAAAAGTTTTAATTGTATATTTTTGTATATCTGCATTTTATATGAAGATCCCATGTGAGACTCTGCTGAAATGTATACATAGCTAAAGCAGGTCAGCCATAGAACTAATCTAGGATGCGATTGAGAACGTCTTTTCCAATCACACAATGATTCAACAGCTGACACATGGACATGGAGTAGCTTTATAATGTAGGTGTACATTCAACTTTCAGCTTTGACAAAGACCCTTTGAGGTCGAAACGCGTTGCTGGTTTAGCTAGTGGTGCTAACTTTCTGCTGTATTTGCATCATGGAGGACACCGTTTTGTGACGATTTTTAAAATGGATTGAATAAAGAATTGCACTTTTCTAGAAGCTGGACTGCTCTTTTGATTTTTCCATGTGGGTTCAAAATCTTATTGGTGTGCATATGACTTGGTAGCAGAGCAGACCTTGCATTCAATTAAACATTTTTTATGGAAGCCATCCTGGACATGTTGTGAAAGGGGTTTTGGGGTGAGTCGTAATTCTTGGCAGCCAAACCACTCACTGCATAGGCTATAACAGTTTAGTTAATCCACTGTTTAACAATGGCCCTTTAAGCAGATTAATGCTGCCTAATGCCCCTGTAAAAAATAGGCTCTGTGACTTTAAGAGTCCCTCCTTCATAAATGAATCTAGATGTGTCTGCTTATGTGTCACACATCACATGGCCAGCTAGGGTTGTTAAATGTTACAATGACATTTCCCAGTGAATGCATTTGTTTTGGTTGAAATCAATATTAAAGTAGAAAAACGCTTCAAAAACGTTGCTTTGGAACATTCTGTATCTCAAGTGGTGGAGGAACATTTTGGCCTTATATATAAGTCATTAACCTGGAAAGGATGTGCCTTAACATTTCGCAGCAAAATCAGTTTCGGTTTCGTTTTGGTATGTTTTTGGGTGCTTCGGAAAAAATGGCATGAAACTCTGACAACATTGTTTACAGCTGTGAACAAACTAGCGATCACATAGCGATCGCACTAGCGATCTTGCCAGGTCGCGTCGTTGTCGTGATCGCTTGTGCGATCGCTAAGTGTGACAGTGTCTTTAGAGTCAGAAATGCTTCCAGTGGCGATCCCGGGGGGGATCGCTGCAAAAATACTCGGGTCTTCCACAGACTTACATTGGGCTCATTGTTCTGTCCGAGTACCCGAGTATTCCAATCTGCTCGACCCGAACAATGAGCACCAGAGCATATTAGTACTCGACCATCACTAATTCAGACCTCTTAAAATTTTTCACTCTTTGTTTCATTGCAAATTTATTAAAAAAGAAAAACTGAAATATCACATAGTCATAAGTATTCAGACCCTTTGGACAAACAAGAAGAAAGTAGCATGCAAATACCAGGGATCACCCACAATATTTATACAAAAATTATTTGATTGAAAAAACACCACAACACTGCAAAGCTTAAAAACAATTAAAATTGCACAATGTAAACAGACCAAAACATAGATTCGTAATAGGGTGATGCCCCTGCCAACCCCAAAATTCCCAGAAATAAGCAACAGTGTCCCTTATTACAAGTTGAAATTCCCACAAATAATAATGCAAGTAACACATATACAGTGTATACAGATTATACCAAATAAATGCTGGCTGTCTGAGGCAGCTAAGTCTTTGAAAAAGGGACACTGTACAGGGATAAGAGAAGGGAAATAAATGGCACCGATGCACTACATAGCCACTGAGCAACAGTACAGGGACAACCTCCTAGAGTTCAGGAAAAACTGTTGCCACAAAATAATTAGAGAATCTTCTAAATGAGGGGGTCAGGAGAATGCATACAATCTGAACTGGAATACCCAAGGACACCACATAAGACTGCCCACATGGAGCATCGGCGCAATGAGAAGTAGAAGTAGAGGAGGAGGCAAGGGCACAGGGATGCCCAATGCGTGTCGCCAGTGAACCTGGCTTCTTCAGGGGCAGTAGCCACAGTGTGTGGAGGCATATTTTAAATGATGTCCAAGAAACAGCTGGAGAATGTGGGCGTTAGAAGTACCAGAAGTACCAGAAGCTTTCACCGGTAACCGACGGTACCGGAAGTGGAAATGACGATTAGGTATATACACGCATGTGCAATGGGAGATGGATGACACATCGGAGGGGTGTAACAATATGGCCGAAGAAAAAGTGCTCTGCGCATGCGCCCATTCACGCATGCGCACAAGTCAAAAGTTGAACTTGATACCGACAGAGTGATCTCTGGTATTTGCATGCTACTTTCTTCTTGTTTGTCTGCCATATATACTTGAGTATAAGCCAAGATTTTCAGCCCACTTTTTAGGGCTGAAAGTCCCCCTCTCGGCTTATTCTCGAGTCATATACCGGGGGGGTCTGTGGGGGAGGGGGAGCGCAGCTGTCCTATATACTCATCCCCTCCTGGCACGGTCTCTGCAGCCCCTGCTCTTCTCCCACGGTCTCTGGCGCCTGTGTTCAGCCAACAGTGGTACCGCTCATTAAAGTCATGAATATGCACATATTCATGACTTTAATGAGCGGTACCACGTGACCGCTGAAGTTAGGCATAGCGCCGGAGACCGTGGGAGAAGAGCAGGGGCTGCAGAGACGCTCCAGGAGGGGGTGAGTATATTCCATATTCACCTGTCCCCGTTCCACCGCTGGGCTCCGCTCCGTCCTCGCTTCCTCTAGCTGTGATGTTCAGGCAGAGGGCGCGGTGACGTGGTTAGTGCGCGCCGCATCCTCTGCCTGAGCATTCACTGCTGGAGGACCCGGAAGACAGCGGCGTGCAGCGGTGGAACAGGTACAGGTAAATGTCTCAGGTGCCGGGGCCCTGAGCGAGCGGTGACACCGGCACCTGTCCCCCATATCGTGCCGGTGTCCCCGCCAGCTCAGGACACTGGCACCTGGCCCCAGTAATGAGAGGTGAGTATGTCATTTTTTTTTTTAGTTGCAGCAGCAGCGTCAGCATAAGGAACCTATACTATGGGGCATAATCTATGGGGTATATGGGGCATAATCTGTGGAACATA
Source organism: Oophaga sylvatica (assembly GCA_033576555.1). Classification (NCBI taxonomy): domain Eukaryota; kingdom Metazoa; phylum Chordata; class Amphibia; order Anura; family Dendrobatidae; genus Oophaga; species Oophaga sylvatica. Next base: position 149,421,162 of record JARQOD010000009.1, read on the forward strand.
TGGGGCATAATCTGTGGAACATATGGGGCATAATTTGTGGAACATATGGGGCATAATCTGTGGAGCATATGGGGCATAATCTGTGGAGCATATGGGGCATAATCTGTGGAGCATATGGGGCACAATACATGGGACATAATACATGGGCAGCATATGGGGCATAATCTATGGAGCATCATATGGGGGCATAATACATGGGGCAGCATATGGGGCACAATACATGGGCAACATATGGGGCATAATACATGGGGCAGAATATGGGGCATAATACATGGGGCAGCATATGGGGCACAATACATGGGCAGCATATGGGGCACAATACATGGGCAGAATATGGGGCACAATACATGGGCAGCATATGGGGCATAATACATGGGCAGCACATGGGGCATAATACATCGGGCAGCATATGGGGCATAATACATGGGGCAGCATATGGGGCATAATACATGGGCAGCATATGGGGCATAATCTATGGAGCATCATATGGGGCATAATACATGGGCAGCATATGGGGCACAATCTATGGAGCATCATATGGGGGCATAATACATGGGGCAGCATATGGGGCACAATACATGGGCAACATATGGGGCATAATACATGGGGCAGAATATGGGGCATAATACATGGGGCAGCATATGGGGCACAATACATGGGCAGCATATGGGGCACAATACATGGGCAGAATATGGGGCACAATACATGGGCAGCATATGGGGCATAATACATGGGCAGCATATGGGGCATAATACATGGGGCAGCATATGGGCTTAATATATGGGGCAGCATATGGAGCATAATATATGGGGCAGCATATGGGGCTCCTGATTCAATATGGCTATTCAAAAACATTTAACCTACTTTACTTTTACTTTTATTGGTATCTATTTTTAATTTTGAAATTTACCAGTAGCTGCCTCATTTTCCACTAGGCTTATACTCGAGTCAATAAGTTTTCCCAGTTTTTGTGGCAAAATTAGGGTGGTCGGCTTATACTCGGGTCGGCTTATACTCGAGTATATACGGTATATATTATCTTGGCGTGCATTAGGTGATCCCTAGCAGTGATGCCCTCCAGCCCTTTTTCCTATTCAGACCCTTTGTGCAGACACTCATATTTAAGTCTCTTGCTGTCCATTTCCTTGTGATCCTCCTTGAGATGGTTCTACCCCTTCATTGGAGTCCAGCTATGTTTAATTAAACTAATAAGACTTGATTTGTAAAGGCGAACACCTGTCTATACAAGACCTCACAGCTCAAAGTGCATGTCAGACCAAATGAGAATCATGAGGTCATGAGGTCAAAGGAACTGGCCAAGGAGCTCAGAGACAGAATTTTGGCAAGGCATAGATCTGGCCAAAGTTGCAAAACAATTTCTGCTGTACTCAAGGTTCCAAAGAGCACAGTGGCCTCCATAATCCTTAAATGGAAGAAGTTTGGGACCACCAGAAGTCTTCCTAGACCTGTCCGGCAAGTCAAACTGAGCAATCGTGGGAGAAGAGCCTTGGTGAGAGAGGTAAAGAAGAACCCCAAGATCACTGTGGCTGAGATCCACAGATGCAGTAGGGAGATGGGAGAAAGTTTCATAAAGTCAACTATTACTGTAGCCCTCCACCAGTCGGGACTTTATGGCAGAGTGACCCAACGGAAGTCTCTCCTCAGTGCAAAACATATGAAAGCCCGTATAGAGTTTGCTAAAAAACACATGTAGGACTCCCAGACTATGAGAAATAAGATTCTCTGGTCTGATGAGACAAAGATAGAACTTTTTGGTGATTATTCTAAGCGGAACGTGTGGAGAAAACCAGGCACTGCTCATCACCTGCCCAATACAATCACAACAGTGAAAAATGGTGGTGGCAGCATTATGCTATGGGGTGTTTTTCAGCTGCAGGGACAGGATGACTGGTTGCAATTGAAGGAAACATGAATGCGGCCAAGTACAGAGCTATCCTGGATGAAAACCTCTTATAGAGTGCTCTGGACCTCAGAGTTGGCTGAAGGTTCACCTTCCAACAAGACAATGACCTTAAGCACACAGCTAAACTAACAAAGGAGTGGCTTCTGAACAACTCTGTGACCATTCTTGACTGGCCGATTCAGAGCCCTGACCTAAGCCAAATTGAGCATCTCTGGAGAGACCTGAAAATGGCTGTCCACCAACGTTCACCATCCAACCTGATGGAACTGGAGAAGATCTGCAAGGAAGAATGGCAGAGGATCCACAAATCCAGGTGTGAAAAACTGGTTGCATCATTCCCAAGAAGACTCATGGCTGTACTAACTCAAAAGGGTGCTTCTACTCAATGCTGAGCAAAGAGTTTGAATACTTATGACCATGTGATATTTCAGTTTTTCTTTTTTAATAAATGTGCAAAAATTTCTACATTTCTGTTTTATTTTCAGTCAAGATAGGGTGCAGAGTGTACATTAATGGGGAAAATGAACTTTTTTGAATTTACCAAATGGCTGCAATGAAACAAAGAGTGAAAAATTTAAAGGGGTCTGAATACTTTCCACACCCACTGTAATGCTGTCCCTCACTACAGCTGCATCCTATCCCTACGCTAAGCAGAATAGAAATAAAAAAATTAGAATCTTGGACCATGAGAAACAGGTCCAATGGAGGAAGAGGTGGATGTGGCGGTGTAAGTGGAACATTTTTTTTATAAGTTTTTGGGTATTTTTTATGGAGCTCACTTAAAACAACCTAGATTTAACAAAACTAAAATTAGCTATGTAGAAACCATGAGGTATAGGTTCAAGTGGAGGAAAAGATGGACATGGTGGTGTGGGTGGAAGAGGCAAGGGAGACGTAATCCAATATTTTTTTTTGTTATTTTTGTAATTTTTTATTTTTTTTATGGAACTCACTTAAAACAACCTTGATTTAACAAAACTAAAATTAGCTATCTAGAATAACAAGGTGTAGCTTCAAGAGGAGGAAGAGGTGGACGTGGCAGTTTAGGTGGAAGACAGAGGAGAATGTAGCCAACACAGCTCTTTGGGAATTTTATTTGGGAAGGAGGAACCAAAATGAAACAAACAGCAAATAGAGTTGAATACTGGCTGGGTGCAGCTGGTATAGTTGTCTAATCATTCAAAGGTATGGACAAATTCTGTGGGATCCACGCCTTGTTAATTTTATGGAATGTTAGGTTCCCCACATTGGATGTGGACAGGCGGTTGTGACTGTTTGTGATCAGACTGCATGTCATGATAAAAACATATTCCGACATGACAGCTGCCGCAGGGCAGGCCAGCACCTCCAAGGCATAAAGGGCAAATCTGGCCATGTGTCCAATTTGGAGACCCAGAAGTTAATTGTGGCAGACCCACTCTTCCACCATGTTGTTCTAAGGCTATCTTGTTCTTCCACTGAGCCCCCTGCTGTCAGGTGGGAAAGCAATAAGTAGTTTCTCTACCAGGGTCTCCTTGTATTCACACATTTGGTGCTCCTGCTCCAGTGACGGAAGTAATAAAGGTACATTGTCCTTTTAGAATGGATCCAGCAGGCTGGCCACTCAGTAATCTGCACTGGTAACAATACGGGCAACTCGGCGGTCATTGCATAGGCACTGCAGGAGGTATTGGCTCATGTGTTCCAGGCAGCCCAGAGGCAACAACAAACTGTCCTTGGTGGGAGATGTATCGTCTGCGTACTCTGTATCCCCCCAGCCATGCTCCAGTGATGCTGACCTGAGTCCCACCCTGCTCTGAACAAGTTTGGTCCTCCCCATCTTCATCATCCACCCAACTTGTCCCCTGGCTATAAAGTTGAGTACCTGGCTGCTGTTTCGGCAGTAACCCACCCTCCGAACAATGTTTGGATGACAGGCATGATAACGGTGGGAATTATTTTTTCCAACTGACATATAACGCTGATTATGGCGTTATAACTGGGGCCATATTGCTGGGAAATTTAAGGCAGCGCAAGACAGCACACACATCCCACATGGAGACCCACTCATTGTTGGTGAAGTGGTGTTTTTCAGCAGAGCAACTGCGTGCTGCAGCTGAAACTCCACTATTTCCTGCTTCTGCTCACATGGTCTCTCCAGCATATGCAAGGTGGTGTTCTACCTTGTTGGTACACACGTGGTCAAAATTGTTGGTACCCCTCGTTTAATGACAGAAAAACCCACAATGGTGATAGAAATAACTTGAATCTGACAAAAGTATTAATAAATCAAAAATCTATGAAAATAAACAAATGAAAGTCAGACATTGCTTTTTAACCATGCTTCCACAGAATAAAAATGAAAAATAAAACTCATCTAATAGACCGGGACAGAAATGATGGTACCCTTAACTTAATATTTTGTTGCACAACCTTTTGAGGCAATCACTGCAATCAAACAATTGCTGTAACTGTCAATGAGAATACTGTACCTCTCTACAGGTATTTTGGCCCACTCCTCAAGAGCAAACTGCTCCAATTGACTCATGTTTGAAGGTTGCCTTTTCCAGACGGCATGTTTTAGCTCTTTCCAAAGATGCTCAATAGGATTTAGGTCAAGTCTCATAGAAGGCCACTTCAGAATAGTCCAATGTTTTCCTCTTAGCCATTCTTGGATGCTTTTAGCTGTGTTTTGGGTCATTATCCTGTTGCAATAGCCATGACCTGCGACTGAGACCAAGTTTTCTGATACTAGGCAGCGCATTTCTCTCTAGAATCCCTTGATAGTCTTGAAATTTCATTGTACCCTGCACAGATTCTAGATACCCTGTGCCAGATGTAGCAAAGCAGCCCCAGAACATAACAGAGCCCTCCTCCATGTTTCACAATAGAGATAGTGTTCATTTCTTGATATGCTTCATTTTTCCGTCTGTGAACATAGAGCTGATGTGCCTTGCCAAAAAGTTCCATTTTTGTCTCATATGTCCATGGGACATTCTCCCAGAAGCTTTGCGGCTTGTCAGCATGTAGTTTGGCAAATTCCAGTTTGGCTTTTTTATGATTTTTTTCATCAATGGTGTTCTCCTTGGTCATCTCCCATGAAGTCCACTTTGGCTCATACAACGACGGATGGTACAATCTGAAACTGATGTTCCTTGAGCTTGAAATTCACCTTTAATCTGTTTAGAAGTTTTTCTGGGCTCTTTTGTTATAATTTGTATTTTCCATCTATTTGATTTGTCATCAATTTTGCTCCTGCGGCCACATCCAGGGAGGTTAGCTGCAGTCCCATGGAGCTTAAATTTCTGAATAATATGTGCAACTGTAGTCACAGGAACATCAAGCTGCTTGCAGATGGTCTTCTAACTTTTACCTTTAACATGTTTGTCTATAATTTTCTTTTTAATCTCCTGAGACAACTCTTTCCTTCGCTTCCTCTGGTCCATGTTGAGTGTGATACACACCATGTACACAACAGCACAGTGAGTATCTGTAGCCCTCTATACGGGCCCACTTACTGATTCCAAGATTGTAGACATCTGTGATGGTAATTAGTGGATACACCTTGATTTGACATATCCCTTTTGCCACATTATTTTCAGGGGTACCATCATTTCTGTCCAGGCCTATTTCATGAGTTTTATTTTTTTAAAATTCTTTGGAAACATGGTTGAAAAGCAATGTCTGACTTTCATTTGTTCATTTTTGTAGATTTTTGATTTATTATTACTTTTGTCAGATTCAAGTTATTTCTGTGACCATTGTGGGTTTTTCTGTCATTAAACGAAGGGTACCAACAATTTTGACCACATGTGTATACAGTCACATAGAGTGACTGCAGACTTTTCGCAGAAGGCTGGCAACCCTTTAAGTGGTAATTCTCAATCTTCTTAGTTCTATCTGTCCATGAAAAACAGACTGCATTTGTATGTCATCCGAGTGTGGTCTGATTTTTTCACGGATCCAGAACCTTGAATAGCAAAGTGTGATCCGATAATCGGAGGTACCGTATTTTTTTTAACTATAAGATGCACCAGACCATAAGACGCACCTAGGTTTTAGAGGAGGAAATTAGAAAAAAATTGAAGCAAAAAATGTGGTCAGTTCTGTACTTAATATCCCCTTTCCAGGTATGCATGGCCTCCCCATCCCTATCCTGGTATACATGGCCCCCTCATGCCTACCCTGGTATGCATGTCTCCCTCATCCCCATCTGTTGTGCATGACCCCCTCATCCCTATCCTGATATGCATGGCCCCCTCATCCCTATCCTGGTATGCATGGCCCCCTCATCCCTATTTTGGTATGCACGGGCCCCTCATCCCTATTTTGGTATGCACGCCCCCCTCATCCCTATCTTGGTATGCACGCCCCCCTCATCCCTATTCTGGTATGCATGCCCCTCCTCCCCATCCTGGTATTCACAGCCCCCTCATCCCTATCCTGGTATGCACAGCCCCTCATCCCCATCCTGGTATGCATGGCCGACTCATCCCTATCCTACTATGCATGGTCCCTCCTGGTAGGCATGTCCCCCTTATCACTAACCTGGTAGGCATGACCCCCCTCATCCTTATCTTGGAAGGCATGGTCCCCCTCATTCCTATCCTTGTATGCAGGACTCAATCTCATTCCTGGGATGCATGGACCCATCCTTCTCCTGGCATGATTGGGATCCCTCCTTATCCTGGTATGGTTAGCCTCATTCCCATCCTGGTATGCATGGCCCCCATCAGAAAAACATAAAAAAATAACCATTACACTTACCTTCCTGTGCTCCCTCGCAGTGTCTTTTTCCGATGCCAGTAGCTGATTTATGCTTGTATGCAGCGCATGGCAGTGACTTCATGCGCTGCTTACAAGCTGAAGGACAGCTGCCGGAGTACTCATTGCTCTCCACGCCGGGACTATGTGCATGGAGAGCAGTGAATATCATTACTTTTTAATATTGATCACAGAGTTAGCAGCAGCCTCTGGCTTTCTGCCGCTGATGGGCTTTCATGTGGGCCACTACTAAGGTGAATTAATATTCACTGAATTTCATGCCTATGGGAGTGGAGAGCAGTGAATATTCATTGCCTTAGCGTCACGCGCTAAACGCCCATCAGCTGCAGGAAGCCGACTGCTGAGGCTAGCAGCGTGTCTGCTATTAAAGAGAAATGAATATTCACTGCCCTGCATGCCCATGGGCGTGGAATGCAGTGAATATTCATTTCTTTTTAGCAGCTGGCACAGGAGTTAGCCGTAGCCGCCGGCTCCTGCCTCCTGTGACCCACTGCTCCGCCGCTGCCGCTCCCCCACCTCTCCACCACAGCCAGAGAAGGTACATCTGGAATATAAGACACACCCCCCCCATTTTCCTTCACCTTTTTGGAGCAAAAAAAATGCACCTTATAATCCAAAAAAATATGGTACATTTTTTCCATTTGGTCCAAGGTTAAAACTGGACTTGTGTATGGCCTCATGGAGTAACATTGGTCCGAGCGCAATCAGATTTTTGATGGATTGCATTTGGACCGAAATTTCAGTCGTCTGCACAAATCCTTATGGTAAGAAACCTATGACCCCAAACATGGCTTTTTTCATGGCTAATAAAAAAATTTATTGGATGTCAAGATGTAGATAATGTTCAGCAATCCCTTAAATGGCACAAACGTCCCTTCTTTTAGTATAGGAAGAAGAAACAGTGCAATGTGAAGTCCTGATTTGATATATTACTGGAAGGTGCTAATCCAGCCGGTGATTGTGGCAACATAGAACAGGAGGTGAGGATGAAATTCAGCACAAACTTCCAGTAAATAAAATTAAAAAATTTATTAAGTGAAAAACATGATTAAAAACAAAACCTGATGCATTTCTGGCACGTCAGTGCCCTTAGTCATAAGATATATAGTAATGCCAATATGGTTATATATATATATATATATATATATATATATATATATGTACAGAGAAAGAAACCCACCCACTAGTCACACTAGTGATGAATACGGACGAGTGCTGTGCGATAAAACATCGCATAGCATTCGGACCAGTATTAATCTATGGGGCAGCTCCCATCACCGTTTTTTTTCTCTGCCGTATTCTCCGTGCGAGTAAAATCGAAGCATACTGCAATTGTCACCAACACGGCTGAGTCTCGGTGCACTTGCACCCATATAAGTCTATGGGTGTGAGTGACACAGCACCTATCACTTGGATATCATCCGACTGCTGTGCGATATACGCCGACGCTGGCAAAGGAGCAGATAGAGAAATTAGTTTATCTGCCTCCTCCGCAGCTGTCTGGCCGTGTGGATCAGCTTGCCACTGAGGTTCGGTGTATTGCCGTTTTTGCCTGCTCTCCTCAGCTACCAAAACATAACAGTATCACCGGCCACCATGATGGGAGGGAACCTCCCTTATATCAAGCCAGTCTGTGAATCCTGATTGCCAATCCTCATTGAATGGTTCAGTACTGTTTGTAACCACCAGAGGGAGCTTCTGCTCAGAATTCATTTCCAAAACATTCACAACAGCAGCCCTGCCGAATGCTAGCCTAAGTGATCAGTGTCACAATTAATATATGAATTAATGGTATGTGAGGAACCTTGGGGAAGAATAAACATTTTTTTACTATTTTGGGCATATTCACACACATTGCATTGATCTCCTGTACATCTAAAAAAACCTTTGCAGGACAGCCATGTAGTGAAGTTTTGTGCTGAGGACTATTGACTTGGAGAAAGCACATTGCCAAGCCACATGCCTCTCCCAGCCACACACCTCACTCCATTATTAAGGATCTATCGCAGGGTATCATCCTGAGCTACTATTGGTATTTTAATATAATTTTTTTAATTTCATTAAACTGAGCACTGTAAGGAGTGGAGAAGGTGATCGCAAAATCAGTTCTTTTAATATTAGTAGGTGAAGATTTAATTTTGTTTTCATGAAGTACAGCTTTGCGTGTTTTCTTGTAAACTTTATTAAAAGCTGGAATGATATTGAAGTTTTTGTAACCTCTTTCTTGTAGTCTATCTTTGATAATAAGACTTTCTGATAGAAAGCATTGGTCATCAGCACATATGTGTCTGTCTTTGATGAATTTACCATGTGGAATTGCTTAATGGTGTGTGCTGGGTGTGAACTAGAGGCTAAAAGAGTGGTATTGCCTGCATTCTCCTTTCTGAACAGAGAAGTATTAACCCTTTCTAGGGTTAAATTGCTGTGCAGCAGCACATCCAGAAAATTAACCTGTTCAGATGCTCGAGAGTAAATTTTAAATTACAAAAATTGTTATTTAAATAATCCAAATATCCCAATACAGATTGTGTGTCCCCCTCCTGACAAGGAGGAGGTCATCCACATAACGACTGTACCAGATGACATTATGAAAAAAAATGTTTATCAATAGTAAAGATATGCATTTCTTCCCACCACGCCACAAAGAGAATGGCAAGGATTGGGGAAAATTTCGAGCCCAGTGGGGTTCCTAGTATCTGAAAGTAAAAATGATGGTCAAACATAAAAAAATTAACTTTAAATAATCCAAACACAAAAAAAAAAAATTCTCTCAAATTTGAAGAATTAATTACTGCAATTATTGATGTGGTGCTGTACGGCAATTTTATCAAGGACATGAGGAATAGATGAATAAAGATTAGTCACATCAAATGTAACTCAAATATAATCTGGTTGCCACACAAATGATTCAAACACATGAAAAACAGTATTAGTATCACGAAGATACCCCGGAGTCCTGATAAGTAGTGGCTGAAGATGACCATCGAGCCATTCACTTAAATTCTAATTTAATGATCCGATACCAGCTATTATTGAACGCAGAGGTGGGGTAAAAATGTTTTTATATGTTTTACGCAATCCATGGAATCTTGTTTTTCACTTAATAAATTTTTTAATTTTATTTACTGGAAGTTTGTGCTGAATTTCATCCTCCTCTCTCGTCTATTCTCTTACCCTGCTTAAATGATTCTACTGCGGATATGGGAGACAAACAAATGTTTTATATATTTTACTCCTTTGTTCTTGATTTCTCTCTGGTTAGCGTGCTTTTCATGGATTATGGCTATTCTTATCTTCTTGTCTAGTTTTAATAGTTTATTAGTTAAATATATTGAATAGGTAGTCAGATTCATTTTGTGCTTTGCACTGGCTTTTACTTTGTCTCCTTCCAAGCTGTGTATACTAATTATCTTACCTAGCCGTCCTTTTTTCTGTATGTGCAGTAGGAAGATTTAGCATTGATACAGATTTGTATATAGATGCATTTGGAATTGTACATATCATGCATATTTATGTTTTTGTTCTACTCTTCTTCACACTAATATTCTTCATGCACATTATTAGTGATACGTTTTGTTGTTATTCACCACAAAACATTGCAGTTATCAGGATCCTGGTGGAAGGAAATTTATGCAATCTTTGTTTGCTATACAGGCAAAATACATATCTTTGTACCGTGTTAGCCAGTAGATAGAAAAATATTACATCTTGAGAGTCCTCAGTGGTTGATACCTTTTAATGGCTAACTGAAAAGATGGTAACAAATATTGAGCTTCAGATTTTGTGCTATTCTACGTCTGATAAAGAGACCTGAGTAGTCTGGAAAGCTTTCTATTTATTACCGTCTTTTTAGTTAGCCATTAAAAGGTATCAACCACTGAGGACTCTCAAATTTTAATATTTTTCTATTTGCTATACAGTACACTGAATTCATACATGTTGCCATTCAGTTGTTGAATTTATAACAATTCTTGGATTTTAGTCCTGTGTAGGGTTGAGCGATACTTTCCGATATCCAAAAGTATCGGAATCGGAATGGTATCGCCGATACCCAAAAAATATCGGCGATACCCGATACCGATACCGGAAATCCAATGTAAGTCTATGGGAACAAAATATCGGAATTAAAAAAACCCCATTCTTGCCTTGTTGGTTAATTGTACATGAAGGAAAACAACAAAGAGTAATGTACAATGTATTGTGGAAGGTTGAGGAGACATTAAAGGCATAGATGTTTAACCCAATCAAATGGAATAGCATAAATATTTTTTTTTTAAAGATGTTCGGATTGACGAAGAAATTGACAATGTTGTTAACGTTTTTTCTTTTTGGCAAATATGTATATTTTTTTACAACTTCCATGCTCTTCACCTTTTTAACTTTTGACACACTTTCTCCTTCATAATCTTCAGCAGCATCATCTTTTTCATCAAATTATTCTTCATCTTCACCTTCTTAATCTTCTTCTTAAACTTCTTGCTATTCCTCTTTTTGTTAACATTACTCATATTCTTCTTATTAAACTATTATTCTTATTCATATTGTACTTCATCTTCTTCATCATATTCTTATTTGTGACAGAGAATCCTGTACTTGTAATCTGTCAAAGTATGAATTTTTCATCCTTCCGTTCTTGCTGTCACAAAAGATTTAAATTACAACAGTATTTGTCCGTGTTCAGTTTAGCCTGCAGCAGCAGGCATTTTCCAGGGGCACCACGAGGAGGAACGGACTCACCCCCATACACTGCTTAGTCTTCTTCTGCTTATAATTTAGAGCATATATTTTGCTCTTCATTTTGGTCTTATACTTCATGTTCTTCTGCTTTTTGATCTTCTGCTTATTGTTCTTAAGTCTCTTGTTCTGTATCTTGTAGTTTGTCTTAACCTTCTTAGTCCTGTTTGGTAATCTTTTATTTTTCTTTGTGATGGTGTTTAGGCTGGTTGGCTTGATGCTCGTCGTCCTTGTGGTCGTCATCTTCTTCGGGGTGGTCATCAGGGTCGTCGTCTTCATTGTTGGAGATCCAGAGTGATTACCCAAAAAAGCATTGAAAAAATCTTCAATTTGTAAATGTTGCAGAAGGTACAAGAGTCAATGCAAGTAATGAGGACCAGCTGACTGTGCTGGAACCCGGAGGGGCAGCAGAAGGAAAAGAGCCAATGGCACAACCGAGGACCAGCTGACGTTACTGGGACACGGTTACTAAGCAGGAGGTACCTGTGCTCTAAAGCACTACCAAGGACCAGCAGACATTGCTGGTACTCGGATACCGAGATGGAGGCACCTAGGCCAAAGGCACTGCGGAGAACCAGCTGACGGTACTGGAACCCGGATGGGTAGCAGAAGGTACAAGAGCCAATCCAAGTAACGAGGACCAGCTGACTGTGCTGGAACCCGGAGGGGCAGCAGAAGGAAAAGAGCCAATGGCACAACCGAGGACCAGCTGACGTTACTGGGACACGGTTACTAAGCAGGAGGTACCTGTGCTCCAAAGCACTACCAAGGACCAGCAGACATTGCTGGAACTCGGATACCGAGATGGAGGCACCTAGGCCAAAGGCACTGCGGAGAACCAGCTGACGGTACTGGAACCCGGATGGGTAGCAGAAGGTACAAGAGCCAATCCAAGTAACGAGGACCAGCTGACTGTGCTGGAACCCGGAGGGGCAGCAGAAGGAAAAGAGCCAATGGCACAACCGAGGACCAGCTGACGTTACTGGGACACGGTTACTAAGCAGGAGGTACCTGTGCTGCAAAGCACTACCAAGGACCAGCAGACATTGCTGGAACTCGGATACCGAGATGGAGGCACCTAGGCCAAAGGCACTGCGGAGAACCAGCTGACGGTACTGGAACCCGGATGGGTAGCAGAAGGTACAAGAGCCAATCCAAGTAACGAGGACCAGCTGACTGTGCTGGAACCCGGAGGGGCAGCAGAAGGAAAAGAGCCAATGGCACAACCGAGGACCAGCTGACGTTACTGGGACACGGTTACTAAGCAGGAGGTACCTGTGCTCTAAAGCACTACCAAGGACCAGCAGACATTGCTGGAACTCGGATACCGAGATGGAGGCACCTAGGCCAAAGGCACTGCGGAGAACCAGCTGATGGTACTGGAACCCGGATGGGTAGCAGAAGGTACAAGAGCCAATCCAAGTAACGAGGACCAGCTGACTGTGCTGGAACCCGGAGGGGCAGCAGAAGGAAAAGAGCCAATGGCACAACCGAGGACCAGCTGACGTTACTGGGACACGGTTACTAAGCAGGAGGTACCTGTGCTCCAAAGCACTACCAAGGACCAGCAGACATTGCTGGAACTCGGATACCGAGATGGAGGCACCTAGGCCAAAGGCACTGCGGAGAACCAGCTGACGGTACTGGAACCCGGACGGGTAGCAGAAGGTACCCATGGAAATTTAAGATGACAGGCCGCGAGCCGGCCGCAGTTACCGAATCCCACAGTACTACAGTGGGTGATTGTCCTATTGTCACAACGGAAACAGCCTTTATTTGCATATCCCACAGCACACATAGGAAGCACCTAAACTCCAAGCACCATAGAGTCGGCTAACCCGACCGCAACACGACAGGACAACTTATTGGAGGCTAAGTGACGTTTACACTGACAGGAAACAGATGGCGTGCTGTAACCAGTCTGGGCAGGAGTGAGTACCCATGCCAATGACACTTCCGAGCAACAACTGGTGGTGTTGAAGCCCAGGGATGAGAAGAGAACAGGGTGGAGGCAGCAGGACTTTTTGCCGTACACACAGCAGGGGAACAGCTGACATTACTGAACCCCAGTAACACAGGAGCAAGTGTAGACTGTGCTAACAGCACTTCCGAGCAACAACTGGCGGTGTTGTAGCCCAGGGATGAGAAGAGAACATGGTGGAGGCAGCAGGACTTTTTGCCGTTCACACAGCAGGGGAACAGCTGACATTACTGAACCCCAGTAACACAGGAGCAAGTGTTCACTGTGCTAACAGCACTTCCGAGCAACAACTGGCGGTGTTGTAGCCCAGGGATGAGAAGAGAACATGGTGGAGGCAGCAGGACTTTTTGCCGTTCACACAGCAGGGGAACAGCTGACATTACTGAACCCCAGTAACACAGGAGCAAGTGTTCACTGTGCTAACAGCACTTCTGAGCAACAACTGGCGGTGTTGTAGCCCAGGGATGAGAAGAGAACAGGGTGGAGGCAGCAGGACTTTTTGCCGTTCACACAGCAGGGGAACAGCTGACATTACTGAACCCCAGTAACACAGGAGCAAGTGTAGACTGTGCTAACAGCACTTCCGAGCAACAACTGGCGGTGTTGTAGCCCAGGGATGAGAAGAGAACATGGTGGAGGCAGCAGGACTTTTTGCCGTTCACACAGCAGGGGAACAGCTGACATTACTGTACCCCAGTAACACAGGAGCAAGTGTTCACTGTGCTAACAGCACTTCTGAGCAACAACTGGCGGTGTTGTAGCCCAGGGATGAGAAGAGAACAGGGTGGAGGCAGCAGGACTTTTTGCCGTACACACAGCAGGGGAACAGCTGACATTACTGAACCCCAGTAACACAGGAGCAAGTGTTCACTGTGCTAACAGCACTTCTGAGCAACAACTGGCGGTGTTGTAGCCCAGGGATGAGAAGAGAACATGGTGGAGGCAGCAGGACTTTTTGCCGTTCACACAGCAGGGGAACAGCTGACATTACTGAACCCCAGTAACACAGGAGCAAGTGTAGACTGTGCTAACAGCACTTCCGAGCAACAACTGGCGGTGTTGTAGCCCAGGGATGAGAAGAGAACAGGGTGGAGGCAGCAGGACTTTTTGCCGTACACACAGCAGGGGAACAGCTGACATTACTGAACCCCAGTAACACAGGAGCAAGTGTAGACTGTGCTAACAGCACTTCCAAGCAACAACTGGCAGTGTTGTAGCCCAGGGATGAGAAGAGAACATGGTGGAGGCAGCAGGACTTTTTGCCGTTCACACAGCAGGGGAACAGCTGACATTACTGAACCCCAGTAACACAGGAGCAAGTGTAGACTGTGCTAACAGCACTTCCGAGCAACAACTGACGGTGTTGTAGCCCAGGGATGAGAAGAGAACAGGGTGGAGGCAGCAGGACTTTTTGCCGTACACACAGCAGGGGAACAGCTGACATTACTGAACCCCAGTAACACAGGAGCAAGTGTAGACTGTGCTAACAGCACTTCCGAGCAACAACTGGCGGTGTTGTAGCCCAGGGATGAGAAGAGAACATGGTGGAGGCAGCAGGACTTTTTGCCGTTCACACAGCAGGGGAACAGCTGACATTACTGAACCCCAGTAACACAGGAGCAAGTGTTCACTGTGCTAACAGCACTTCCGAGCAACAACTGGCAGTGTTGTAGCCCAGGGATGAGAAGAGAACATGGTGGAGGCAGCAGGACTTTTTGCCGTTCACACAGCAGGGGAACAGCTGACATTACTGAACCCCAGTAACACAGGAGCAAGTGTTCACTGTGCTAACAGCACTTCTGAGCAACAAGTGGCGGTGTTGTAGCCCAGGGATGAGAAGAGAACAGGGTGGAGGCAGCAGGACTTTTTGCCGTACACACAGCAGGGGAACAGCTGACATTACTGAACCCCAGTAACACAGGAGCAAGTGTTCACTGTGCTAACAGCACTTCTGAGCAACAACTGGCGGTGTTGTAGCCCAGGGATGAGAAGAGAACAGGGTGGAGGCAGCAGGACTTTTTGCCGTACACACAGCAGGGGAACAGCTGACATTACTGAACCCCAGTAACACAGGAGCAAGTGTTCACTGTGCTAACAGCACTTCCGAGCAACAACTGGCGGTGTTGTAGCCCAGGGATGAGAAGAGAACAGGGTGGAGGCAGCAGGACTTTTTGCCGTTCACACAGCAGGGGAACAGCTGACATTACTGAACCCCAGTAACACAGGAGCAAGTGTTCACTGTGCTAACAGCACTTCCGAGCAACAACTGGCGGTGTTGTAGCCCAGGGATGAGAAGAGAACATGGTGGAGGCAGCAGGACTTTTTGCCGTTCACACAGCAGGGGAACAGCTGACATTACTGAACCCCAGTAACACAGGAGCAAGTGTTCACTGTGCTAACAGCACTTCCGAGCAACAACTGGCGGTGTTGTAGCCCAGGGTCAAGGAGGATGTTTAAATACTATATCAAGTATTTTCCTTGTTACGTGTCAATTAAAAATGTCTATACTCCAAACAAGAGAAATATAAACTTTAGTACCATAAGATGATGATTTAACTTAAAAAAATATATGTAAATTAATAATTTACAAACATAAATGCATACATTAACATGTTGAAAAGCAATGCAAACCACAATTAAAATAGGTTACATAATCTGCTATACGGTTTAAAATAAAAGCATACAAGTACACATCAGAATCCATTAATGATGGGTAAGTAACAGTATGTACACCATTTTTATTGTGTAGACAATGAATGGCTGACTTAAAAACATAATCAGCATTACAAGTTTTCTTTGACATTCATAAAACTTTACATTTGGTGAATAATATCACTAAAATTTTTAAAAAAATATCTAACATTTCCATCATGTAATACTGATAATATGTGCCAATCATTTATATTAACAAAACAAAAATTTAAAAAGTGCATAGTGCAGAGTGAAAACAGATATTTATGCCTGACTGTGGACTTGCAAGCATGACAACGGATAGATAAGGTATATATAGATGAGACTGCATAGCCACAGATGGTGAATGGCGATGTAATACTGTACCTCAATAAAGTGTGCGTTACTACTACATCCTTTTTTTATCTAGCTTTATAAAGGTTACGTGCATGTATGGTTGCGCCTTTGTTTGGACGCACAGACTGGCTTCCTGCTGTGACGCGTTGGGTATTGGAGCGTCTGTACGTCTTATGACGCAGACTAACATTCACGGTGCGCATCGTTCATCATCGCAAGCGTACCGACAACACAAAGGCGTTGTCATGACTGCTTTACTCAATAAACATGCACCTATGATGAAACATACACGCATGTGCCCTATTACATAACAAGCTACAAGAAAAACGAGTGTGAGGTGTGACACAGCTGTTTTGTTAAGGTACAGTATTATATCGACATTGTACAGATGTCGCTATTCAGTCTGATAAATATATATCATTCACGTATTCTATCAGTTGTCGTTCTTTCAGCACCACTTACAGGTATATATTTTGCTATTGACACTATGCACTATTGACTTTACCAAGGTAATGCATGATTTTTGTTAGCGATTATCATGTTTACATGAAGGACCTTTATGATATGGGCTGTTAACTTTCTAATCAAATATGTATTTTTTAAAATGACACAAATATAAGTAATGTTGAAGAGGACTATTCCTACATGCATTGTTTGCACAATATTACAGGTGTACATCACGTCCCTTAATCAACATTGGATTATTATATTTACTTGTATGCTTTTATTTCAAAGGCAAGAACACTGAAGTATAACCTTCGCACTGCAGCAGTTGTCAAAGTTCAACCCACATTATGCACTTCCAACATTGCAGCATTTGAGTCATCATGATGTGAGTTGGATTTGTCTAAGCTATGGAGTGACAAGGTTGACCATCAGTATCCTATAGCATAAGTAGGCTTTTGTGTTTGCATTTGTTTTCGACATGTGCATATCTGTAATAATATGTCACAATTATTTTGTTACAGATTTGTGACAAAGACTAATCATTTTATGGTTTGAAAGTTGACGTTTCAAATGTTTACAGCTTAGAAATCAGGGTGTAGCCTCATATCTATGTGTAGCACTAGACACTTTGAGATGTCATGTTTTTTTCACCATGATTAGGTAGCTAGCAGTAATTTTTGCCGGACACACAGCAGGGGAACAGCAGGCATTACAGAACCCCACAAACACATCAGCGATTGTTTTCATCTGTGCATCTAACACTTCTGAGCAGCAACTGGCGCTGTTGAAGCCCAGGGTCAAGGATGGTGTAGGCAGAGGCCTAGTATGAGACGTTTGAAGTTGAAGTTGTAGTTAGCAGCAGTAATTTTTGCCAGACACACAGCAGGGGAACAGCAGGCGTTACTGAACCCCACAAACACATCAGCGATTGTTTTCATCTGTGCATCTAACACTTCTGAGCAGCAACTGGCGCTGTTGAAGCCCAGGGTCAAGGAGGGTGTAGGCAGAGGCCTAGTATGAGACGTTTGAAGTTGAAGTTGTAGTTAGCAGCAGTAATTTTTGCCAGACACACAGCAGGGGAACAGCAGGCGTTACAGAACCCCACAAACACATCAGCGATTGTTTTCATCTGTGCATCTAACACTTCTGAGCAGCAACTGGCGCTGTTGAAGCCCAGGGTCAAGGAGGGTGTTGGCAGAGGCCTAGTATGAGACGTTTGAAGTTGAAGTTGTAGTTAGCAGCAGTAATTTTTGCCAGACACACAGCAGGGGAACAGCAGGCGTTACTGAACCCCACAAACACATCAGCGATTGTTTTCATCTGTGCATCTAACACTTCTGAGCAGCAACTGGCGCTGTTGAAGCCCAGGGTCAAGGAGGTGTAGGCAGAGGCCTAGTATGAGACGTTTGAAGTTGAAGTTGTAGTTAGCAGCAGTAATTTTTGCCAGACACACAGCAGGGGAACAGCAGGCGTTACAGAACCCCACAAACACATCAGCGATTGTTTTCATCTGTGCATCTAACACTTCTGAGCAGCAACTGGCGCTGTTGAAGCCCAGGGTCAAGGAGGGTGTTGGCAGAGGCCTAGTATGAGACGTTTGAAGTTGAAGTTGTAGTTAGCAGCAGTAATTTTTGCCAGACACACAGCAGGGGAACAGCAGGCGTTACTGAACCCCACAAACACATCAGCGATTGTTTTCATCTGTGCATCTAACACTTCTGAGCAGCAACTGGCGCTGTTGAAGCCCAGGGTCAAGGAGGGTGTAGGCAGAGGCCTAGTATGAGACGTTTGAAGTTGAAGTTGTAGTTAGCAGCAGTAATTTTTGCCAGACACACAGCAGGGGAACAGCAGGCATTACTGAACCCCACAAACACATCAGCGATTGTTTTCATCTGTGCATCTAACACTTCTGAGCAGCAACTGGCGCTGTTGAAGCCCAGGGTCAAGGAGGGTGTAGGCACAAAATATTGAGTTATTGCCTTGTTACGTGGCCATTGCAAATGTATGTACTTCAAACAAGAATAAATGAAGTTTCACTAGGACAATAAAATGATGAATTTCAATTCCAAGAATAGAAAAATATTTATACTTGAGAGTCCTCTGTGGTTGATACCGTTTAATGGCTAACTGAAAATATGGTAACAAATTCAAAGCTTTCGAGACTACTCAGGTCTCTTCATCAGGCTAAGACTAAAAAAAAAAGAAGAAGAATCACATATTTCTACACACAACAGGACACAGGAATAGGTAAGACAAGTGAGGGAGGGACAAGTGAGGGGAGACCGGCCAAAAAATGAGAACAAGGATGAATTATCAGCGCCACACGATAAGTCAAAAAATCATGGATTTACCTGTGGCAAAACACTTTTGTATGCCCGGTCATAGCATGATGGATATGGAATTACTGGTATTAAAATATAACTTCAAATATGAGAAAGATACAAAGGTTTCAGAATATAAGCTCATCATGACCTTTGACACTGTTAGTGATGGAATGAATAGATCACACGGATTTATGTCATTCTATATCAATTAAGGAATCTGCGTCTCTGCCCTTCCAGGGGCATGAAAACACAAAACCAGACCCCAATCAGAGGGCAATAAAACTTTCTATCCTTATCTAGGAACTGTTCCAATATTTATGTTCATCCCTCTGTGATAATGACAGTTCTGCTACACGTCACTTACTTGTCTTACCTATTGCACTATTCCTGTGTCCTGTTGTGTATAAAAATATGTGATGCTTCATTTTTTGTTTTAGTATATCCTGATGAAGAGACGTGAGTAGCCTCGAAAGCTTGCAATTTGTTACCATCTTTTCAGTTATCCATTCAAAGGTATCAACCACTGCGGACTCTCAAGTCTAAATATTTTTCTATCTAATGGCTAACACGGTACGAAGATACACATGTTTCCTAACTTCAAGAATAAAAATAAAGACACTGCAAATATAAACGCATATATGCACATGCCAACAAGAAATGGAACAACACAGACACCACACAAAAAATTGGTTACAAAATATAGTGTTGTAAATTTAACAATAAAAGTCCATTTTTGTATTTATGAATAATGCTTAAGGAACGCTATGTTAAATCATAACATAGTGAAGACAATGGATTTTGTAATCGTCACTCATCATCATCATCATTGCAATTTAGATGTGACAGTCACAGACATTTCAATTATTTAAGTTAATAAAATCGTTACTTTGTACAGCATGTATGACATGTCCAGCATGGACTCATCAATGTGATGACACAATAATGTACGATAAAAAATAACCATTTAAAAAAACATAATGCATTGTCACAATTTAAGTGTGTGCCTGCAAGTGTAGGTGAAAGAAAGGCTACGGATAGCAAAGGTATATTCTATGTCTGTATCAGACAGTGGACAGCCTCTGATGGGTAATGGCGATGTTATACTGTACGTCAATAAAGTCTGCGGCTGCAATCATGCATTTTTTGCTTGGACAGTGTTGAAGAGGGTAAAAGCATGTCTGGTTGCGCAAGGCTTTATCTGTCAACACTACCTTCCTACTGTCACGCGTAGGGTAGGGTAGCGTGTGTCAATTATATGACTCTATAAAATGTGACGTTACACAGCGTTATTGCGCCCTAGGGATGCCAAAAATACGACAGCAGTAATCATTTACTGTCTAATACTCCACCTATGACCAACAAAAAAAGACCGTTCCCTCTTTAACAATCTACAAGACTAACAAGCATAATGGTTGACACAGACTTTATTGAGGTACAGTATTACATCGACATTGTCCATGAGTAACTATGCACTGTGATACCTATATACCATTATTAATTTATATCTGTTGTGGTTGTTTCAACAGCACTTGCAGGTATAACTAGTACTACCTATTGTCAGTATGCATGATGCACTTTCTAGATGTAATAATTTATTATTGCACATTATTACCAGGTTTAGATGCTGGCCATTTCATATATGGTGTGTGAAGTTACAGTTGGCATCAGTATGTGTATTTTATAATGTCTGTCATAAATAAAACTCGTGATGATGATGAGGATTTTATGATTCGTACATCCATTGACTGCATTATCTTACAGGTACAGATAAAGTTCCTTAAAAAGCATTAATTGATAAGTATGAAATGTACTTTTATGCATTAATTTCAAAAAGTGAACACTATGTTTTAGTTTTTGTTACCATTTCTAATAGACATGTGCAGATATGCGCTGTGATGACAAATTATTATTTGTCCATATTTGTCATAAAAATTTATCATTCTAGGCCTGGAAAACTTCACAATTTCCTGTTTTAAGCATAACAATCAGGGTGACGGCTCTTCCCTATTTGGAGCATGTTCGACATGGGTTTTTCTGTGCATGTGTAGAGAACAGGAGACTTGTTGCCGGACACACAGCAGGGGAACAGCTGGCGTTACTGAACCCCACTAACACTATAGCTTGTGTATTGGTCTGTGGAAACGACACTTCTGAGCAGCAACTGGCAGTGTTGTAGCACAGGGAGTAGAGTTCAGGTGGTAGAAAGATGAACATAACAGGAGACATGGATAACGTTGCGAACCAGTTATTTAATCTGAAAACGGACAGACAAATTCTGGCGAGATCCATGCCTTGTTCATTTTCAGAAAAGTAAGCCGGTCTACATTATCGGAGGATAGTCGCATGCGACGGTCTGTTAGTACACCACCTGCGGCACTAAAGACGCGCTCCGATAATACACTGGCAGCAGGGCAAGCCAGCACCTCCAATGCATACTGGCTAAGCTCTGGCCATGTATCCAGCTTAGAGACCCAAAACTTGAATGGGGAAGAGCCATCTGGGAGTACACTGAGAGGGAAAGACATGTAGTCTGTCACCATCTTACGGAAACGTTGCCTCCTGCTAACTGGAGCCGTCTCGGATGGTGTAGACATTGGTGGCGCTGCCACAAAACTTCGCCACATTTGGAACATACTGGTCTTGCCCTGTGCAGATGCGCTGCTTGTGCTCCCTCTTGTTGCAGAGCTGTCTCCACTGCCTCGACGCATAGAGCTGCTTTGTAAAGCAGTAGCAGTGCTCTCGGCTGGAATGGAGAACATTATGGATTGCACCAGTGTGTCTTGGTACTCCCGCATTTTACGCTCCCGGTTCAACGGTGTGATGAGGCTTTGTAAGTTGTCCCGGTAGCGAGGGTCTAGGAGGGTGTACACCCAATAATCAGACGTGGTGAGAATGTGGGCGATGCGGCGGTCGTTTCTCAGGCACTGCAGCATGAAATCAACCATGTGCTGCAGACTCCCAACTGGCCAAGAAACGCTGTCCCCTGCAAGAGGCGTCATCTCTGCCTGCTCTGCATCACCCCACCCTCGCTCTACATACTGACTAGAGCGTTGTGTACCTCCCTCTGGAGCGATGTCTTCCTCCTCCATTGACTCCTCCTCATCCTCCTCACAAAGTGAACACTGCCCAGCCCTTTGTGAGGAACCACGTTGCGCTGACTGTCCAGAAGGTGATGGAATTTGTGACTCCTCATCCTCCACCTCTTCCAAAACCTCATCCCTTATTGCTTGCAGTGTTTTTTGAAGCAGGCAGATAAGGGGGACAGTCAGGCTGACTAGTGCATCATCTGCACTCGCCATCCGCGTTGACTCATCAAACGCACGCAAAACGTGGCAGATGTCCTTCATAGAGGCCCACTCAGTAGTGGTGAAGTGTGAACGATGCAAATTGCGAGTTGATTGCGCCTGATGCAGCTGATACTCCATTACTGCTGGCTGCTGCTCACACAACCGCTCCAACATATGTAACGTGGAATTCCACCTGGTGGGTACGTCACATATGATGCGATGTTCAGGAAGGCGAAATCTGCGTTGCAGAGCTGCAATGCGCGATCTGGCCATGCTGGAACGTCGCAAGTGAGCGCACTCTAGGCGGACCTTGTGCAGCAGTGCATCAAGATCCGGATAGTCCCTCAAAAAACTCTGCACGACCAAGTTGAGCACATGTGCCAGACATGGTATGTGAGTGAGGTTGCCAAGGCCCAGAGCTGCCACCAGATTTCGGCCATTGTCACACACTACCAAGCCTGGCTGGAGATTCGCTGGCAAAAACCACACGTCGCTCTCCTGCTTGATGGCATTCCAGAGCTCCTGCGCTGTGTGGCTTCGATTCCCCATGTAAATTAATTTCAGGACGGCCTGTTGACGTTTGGCCACGGCTGTGCTCATATCGGTCGCATCAGGTAAGCGTTCACGGGTCCATGTGGAGGTAGACCGTGACGGCTCCTGCAGCGATGATTCTGAGGAACTGGAGTAGGAGGAGGAGTCAATGTGGACAGACTTGATTCCTGCAATCCTCGGAGTTGGCAGAACACGTACAGCGCCACTCGCAAGATCTGTACCCGGCTCCACAACATTGACCCAATGGGCAGTGAGGGAAAGGTATCGTCCCTGGCCATGGGTACTGGTCCACGCATCGGTGGTCAGGTGGACCTTGCTACTGACGGCGTTTAGTAGCGCATGTTTAATTTTTCCCTCAACATGCTTTTGCAGACCAGGGACGGCTTGCCTGCTGAAATAAAATCGGCTAGGCACATTGTATTGTGGGACTGCCAATGACATTAAGTCACGGAAACTGTCAGTCTCCACCAGCCTGAATGACAGCATTTCAAGGGACAGGAGTTTTGCAATGCCAGCATTCAGAGCCTGTGCTCGTGGATGGTTTGCCGAGTATGGCCGTCTTTTATCCCATGCCTGTGCTACCGATGGCTGTTTTGTGGCCTGGGAGTGTGAGGATGACAGGGAACTTGCAGCTGTGGGTGGAATAACACTGGGTCTCTGGACAACAGTGACAGAGGTTCTTCCATGGCGATCCTGTGAGGAAGCCGAACCAGCTGTGTGTGAGCTGGAGGAAGAGGCTCCAACACGAGCTGAAGATGTAGGTGCTGCTGTAGGTTGGCCTACATCTCCAGTGTGTCTTTGTAACTCAACCACGTGCTTTTTCCGTACATGTTTCCACATATTTGTGGTATTGAGGTTACTGATATTTTTACCTCTTTTAACTTTTTGATTACACAGCTTGCATTTGACATAGCAAATATCATCTGCAAGTGTGTCAAAAAAGGACCACGCAGTGAAAATCCTGGGAGCGCCCGGTTTGGCTGTTGGAAGAGAACTGCTACGAACGGGTGCCAAACTGGAGGCTACAGGCAACCGAGTCTGCAGCCTACCTCTCCCTACTGTTTGGACCGTTGGGGCAATCTCTTCCTCAGAGCTGCTACCACCACCTTCCTGTTCCTCACGCCATGTTGGGTCTTGGACCTCATCATCTCCACTACCCTCTTCCAACACCTGCTGCTGTTGGGTGGTCTGGCCAGCACCTTGCTCAACAGAAAATGGCACCTGAGTCTCATCATCATCAGATGCGTTCTGCAGTGTGCTGACCATCGGCACTGGCTCACCCGCCTCTTCACATTCAGAAAGACACAGCTGTTGCGCATCACTGTATACTGCCTCTTCTTCACATTCCAGAATGCTGCTTGGCTGGGCCCCTGTTTGCAAGCCAACAGATTCTGAGAACAGAAGCAGAGACTCAGCTGGCTCCAGTTCAGAACTCTCTGACTGCCTGGGCAATTTGGCAGGCGGTGAAGAGACAGATGGTTGTTCAACAGTGCTGTGGTCCTGAGAGGAGGTGGAAGCAATTGAAGTTGATGCATTGGCTGCCATCCAACCAACATCGGCTTCAATTTGTTCTTCCCGCAGCAGGGGGGTACGCTGAGCTCCTACAAAAGTGCGCATAAAGAAACGCTCACGGGAAAACTGGTGGATGCTGTGTCACTGGGTGCGGCAGCAGCCACAGAATCCCCATGTCCTCTCCCTGCTGAAACTCCACGGCCACGACCACGTGCCTTACTCCCTGCCTTCTTCATCTTGGTAGATTGATAAAGAAAGTCAGAAAAGTTATAAGGCCTAAGTGTGGTTATTCCTCAGAGACTGCAGTGAACACTGCAGACAACTGTTCAGTAGCTGTGAAAGGCCCCTTTGTGTACTTCTATAGTGTTTGCAACCAATGTATTGTATACGGATGGAAGCGCGTCACACTAATAGATTAGATTTTTTTCAAATATAATGGAGCAGCACCAATTAGAGAAAAATGTGAAGGATGAGGCAGTGACACACGCTCAGCAGACTACAACCAGCAGTGGTTGAAGAACTAACTGGAGCGTAATCTGCACTCAAAAAATGAAAAGCTCACAGACTACAGTGAACACTGAAACACAACTGTTCAGTAGCTGTGAAAGGCCCCTTTGTCTACTTCTATAGTGTTTGCAACCAATGTATTGTATACGGATGGAAGCGCGTCACACTAATAGATTAGATTTTTTCAAATATAATGGAGCAGCACCAATTAGAGAAAAATGTGAAGGATGAGGCAGTGACACACGCTCAGCAGACTACAACCAGCAGTGGTTGAAGAACTAACTGGAGCGTAATCTGCACTCAAAAAATGAAAAGCTCACAGACTACAGTGAACACTGAAACACAACTGTCCACAATCTGTGAAAGGCTACTCCTTTGTCTACTTCTATAGTGTTTGCAACCAATGTATTGTATACGGATGGAAGCGCGTCACACTAATAGATTAGATTTTTTAAAATATAATGGAGCTGCACCAATTCCACAAAATCAAATAAAAAAAAGAGTCAGTGAGTGACACGTGCAGATGCCTACAAACAGCGGTGGATGCAGAGCAAACTGCAGCGTCACCTGCACTCTCACACACACCTTGCACAGAGCTGTTAAAACAACACTGGCAAAAGGAAGCTTTACACAGCGGTTGGTAAACTAGCCTGCCTAAAGCACAGTAGAGTACACAAAATCGCAATCTCTAACTGTCCCTCAGAGTCAGCACAGCAGCGTTCTGTCCCTAACTGAGTTCACAGCACAGTGACGCTAAAATGGAGGCGGCGCCTTTTATAGTGCATT
>JARQOD010000009.1:149447106-149484142 GCA_033576555.1 Oophaga sylvatica
TTTATACACTTCTACATAGTAAAATATCCTTTGATTCAATTGCCGGGTAAAGCCGGCTTCAGTGAAAAGACAGAAGCACCCGACATGAAATGACACTTGGTGTACATAGGGTTAACCATGTCTTTTCATGTCGTTTGCTATCTGATTTGCACAAACAATTAAATCAGACTATGTGTGCAAAATTTCACACCTGTAGGGGTTAATTAAAGGTGTAAATTCGTTGTAAAAAAAAACGGACTTTTTTGCTACGAATTTACACCTTTAATTAACCCCTACAGGTGTGAAATTTTGCACACATAGTCTGATTTAATTGTTTGTGCAAATTAGATAGCAAAGGACATGAAAAGACATGGTTAACCCTATGTACACCAAGTGTCATTTCATGTCGGGTTCTGCATTTTCACAAAAGCCGGCAATTGAATTAGCGGCTATTATACTATGTAGAAGTGTATGAACTACAAATATAAATATATATATATATGTGTCACAAATTCAATGACATGTATATATATATATATATATGAGGTGTAAAATTGCTGAAAAAAAATGCGTGGGCTCCCGCCCTATTTTCGCAACCAGACAGACAAAGCCAGTGAGTGGGGGCAGATAATAATAGCCCAGAGAGGGACCATTATTTTTGGCCCCCCCCGGCTACTTAACATCTGCCCCCAGACACCCCAGAAAGGGCAAATCTCTAATTAGATTTGCCCTTTCTGGCACTTTGCCCGTCTATTCCCATTGCCCTGTAGCGGTGGCGAATGGGTTAATAAGGGGTTAAAATGACCTTGCAATTGAAAGGTCACTTTAAGCCAGGTTAATAATTGAGAGCTGTCAATTAGACAACTATCAATTATTAATCCTATTGTATGAAAGAAAAATCAAACACACACACTTTAATAAAAAAGAAGTTTAATGAAATAATCACACAGTTTTTGACCATATTTTATTTACCTGCTAAAACCATTTCCTGTAATAAAAATAAAATAAAAAGCAAAATTATTCTTACCTATCCCATGCACAGTCAGGTCCCACGGTGAAATCCTTCAGAAAGGGTTAATGTTTACTGCAGGGACCGCAGCTAATGCTGCAGCCTCACAGTAAACCCCAAATGAATGAGTTCCTCTCCTGCCTGACAGGAGAGTAAAGGCTGGGTGTCACATAACGATACACCAGCGATCCCGACAACGATATGCACTTGTCAGGATCGCTGGTGTATCGCTACATGATCGCTGCTGAGCTGCCAAACAGGCAGCTCAGGCAGCGATCTGGGACAGCGACACTGCGGGTAACATCGCTTAAGGGCCCGTCTCACATAGCGATATCGCTGCCGAGATCGCTGCTGAGTCACTAGTTTTGTGACGCAGCAGCGAGCTCACCAGCCATATCGCTGTGTGTGACATTCAGCGACGATCAGCCCCCCTGCCGGGTATCGCTGATCGTCGCAGAAATGTCAGGACCTTTTTTTGATCGCTGGTTTCCCTCTGACAGGCACGCATCGCTGCGTGTGACAGGCGGGAGACCAGCGATCCGCTGGTAACCAAGGTACACAGCGGGTTTCCAGGCACCGCGCAGCGCTTGGAAACCCGCTGTGTACCTTGGATACCAGCTCCCTGCATCAGGGCGCTGGTATCCAAGGTACACAGCGGGTTTCTAGGCACAGCCCCGCGCCTGGAAACCCGCTGTGTACCTTGGTTACCAGCGGATCGCTGGTCTCCCGCCTGTCACACGCAGCGATGTGTGCCTGTCAGCGGGAAACCAGCGATCAAAAAAGGTCCTGACATTTCAGCGACGATCAGCGATACCCGGCAGGGGGGCTGATCGTCGCTGAATGTCACACACAGCGATATTGCTGGTGAGCTCGCTGCTGCGTCACAAAACTAGTGACTCAGCAGCGATCTCGGTAGCGATATCGCTATGTGAGACGGGCCCTTAAGTGGAAAGCTTAATTGATTGCTTTCCACTTTCACTTCAGGTCAGCCAGGGACACAATCAGTGACGTCAGAGGGAACTGATTAACAAAAATAGGGGTTCCCTTCGAAAAAAAAATGGCGTGGGGTCCCCCTATTTTTGTTAACCAGCCAGATGAAGCAGACCGCTGAGGCCTGGATTTTCAGGCTGTTAAGGAGCCAAGATCCATGGACCTTGCCAGCCTGATAATACTAGGCCACAGCAGTCTGCATATCTTGGCTGATTAACAAAAATAGGGGATCCCCTCGAAAAAAATTGGCGTGGGGTCCCCCTATTTTTGTTAACCAGCCAGATGAAGCAGACCGCTGAGGCCTGGATTTTCAGGCTGTTAAGGAGCCAAGATCCATGGACCTTGCCAGCCTGATAATACCAGGCCACAGCAGTCTGCATATCTTGGCTGATTAACAAAAATAGGGGATCCCCTCGAAAAAAATTGGCGTGGGGTCCCCCCTATTTTTGTTAACCAGCCAGATGAAGCAGACCGCTGAGGCCTGGATTTTCAGGCTGTTAAGGAGCCAAGATCCATGGACCTTGCCAGCCTGATAATACCAGGCCACAGCAGTCTGCATATCTTGGCTGATTAACAAAAATAGGGGATCCCCTCGAAAAAAATTGGCGTGGGGTCCCCCCTATTTTTGTTAACCAGCCAGATGAAGCAGACCGCTGAGGCCTGGATTTTCAGGCTGTTAAGGAGCCAAGATCCATGGACCTTGCCAGCCTGATAATACCAGGCCACAGCAGTCTGCATATCTTGGCTGATTAACAAAAATAGGGGATCCCCTCGAAAAAAATTGGCGTGGGGTCCCCCCTATTTTTGTTAACCAGCCAGATGAAGCAGACCGCTGAGGCCTGGTTTTTCAGGCTGGTAAGGATCCAATATCCATGGACCTTGCAAGCCTGATAATACCAGGCCACAGCAGTCTGCTTAGCTTGGCTGGTTAACAAAAATAGGGGATCCCCTCGAAAAAAAAACGGCGTGGGGATCCCCCCTATTTTTGTTAACCAGCCAAGTAAAATGCAGACTGCTGCGGCCTGGTATTAAAAGACTGTCAAGGCCCATGGATTTTGGCCCTCAACAGCCTGATAATACCAGGCTACAGCAGCCCCACATTTGGCGCATCAAAAGATGTGCCAATTGTGGCACTTTACCCGGCTCTTCCCACTTGCCCTGTAGCGGTGGCAAGCGGGGTAATAAGGGGTTATTGTCACCGTTGATTGCACGGTGACAATAAGCCCGGTTAATAATGGAGAGGTGTCAATAAGACACCGATCCATTATTAATCCCAAAGTTATTAAATGTATAAAAAAAAGACAAAGCAAGAAAAAAGTATTTTAATGAAATAAAAGAGACAACACAGTTTTCATTAATTTTATTATACACTCATTCCTGCGACGCCATCGATCTCCTGTAAAAAAAGAAAAAAAACAAACCAACAGTATACCACCTGTCCGACGCAGTCCAGAACGACAGTCCCACGACGATCCAGCTTGCTACATCGCAATGACAGGCAGAGCCTGTCATCGCGACGCAGCACAGCTGATTACCTGCTTCCCCGGCGGTGACGTCATCGGACTGACTGCTTTACGGCCGGGATTACCCAGCAGTCACTGCAGTTATCGCGAGAAACTGCATGTGACCGCCGGGGAAAGAAGATGGCGGCCATGAAGCAGTCCGGGATGTGACCGCCGGAGATCTTCTGCCAGGTAAGTGCCGCTGACTCCTGACAGACCCGACCGACGGACACTGACAGTGACAGTGACAATCCCGATTCCGGTATCCGATAAGACGAAAATATCGGAACTCGGAATCGGAATTCCGATACAGCCAATATCGGCCGATACCCGATATTTGCAGTATCGGAATGCTCAACACTAGCCATTGCCTAAGTTGCCTTCCTCCTCTGAATTGGTGCCGTTGTTCCTTCAGCACGTGGTTCGTTTACACGGCATTCCTGAGAACATTGTGTCTGACAGAGGAGTCCAGTTTGTTTCCAGATTTTGGAGGACTTTTTGTTCTAAACCGGGTGTTCAATTGTCTTTCTCCTCGGCATTTCATCCTCAGACCAATGGTCAAACTGAGAGAACAAACCAGACATTGGAGACTTATCTAAGATGCTTTGTGTCTGCTGATCAGGATGACTGGGTCTCTTTTTTGCCTTTGGCTGAGTTTGCTCTTAATAATAGGGCTAGCTCTGCCACTTTGATGTCTCCATTTTTCTGTAATTCTGGGTTTCACCCTCGATTTTCTTCAGGACAGACGGAGGCTTCTGTCTGTCCAGGTGTTGACTCTGTTGTGGAGCGTATGCAACAGATTTGGGACCAGGTAGTGGAGAGGTTGTCCCTCT
Organism: Oophaga sylvatica; assembly: GCA_033576555.1. NCBI lineage: Eukaryota > Metazoa > Chordata > Amphibia > Anura > Dendrobatidae > Oophaga > Oophaga sylvatica. The sequence continues at coordinate 149,451,420 of JARQOD010000009.1, forward strand.
CTCAGGAGAGGGCCCAGCGGTTTGTTAACCGGCATAGGACTGATGGTCCTCGGTTTAAAGTAGGGGACTTGGTCTGGTTGTCCTCAAAAAATATTCCTATGAGAGTAGCATCTCCTAAATTTAAGCCTAGGTTCATTGGACCTTATAAGATCATGGAGATTCTTAATCCTGTTTCTTTTCGTTTGCTTCTTCCAGGGACATTTAAGATCCATAACGTGTTCCACAAGTCCTTGTTGAAGAGGTTTGTTGAGCCAGTGGTTCCTGCTGCTGTGCCTCCTGACCCTGTTTTGATTGAGGGCAATCTGGAGTATGTGGTTGAGAAAATATTAGATTCTCGTTTTTCTAGACGGAAACTCCAGTATTTGGTTAAGTGGAGAGGTTATGGTCAGGAAGACAATTCTTGGGTGTTTGCTTCGGACATCCATGCTGGGAGACTCATCCGTGCGTATCATAGAACTCATCCTGACCGACTGTAATACTATTGTAGGAACTCGAGGATTCTGATAGCGTGGGGCAATGAACAATCAGAGACGGGTTTCTTTGAATGCAAATAATGTATTTGTGAAACAGCAAAACCCCCAAAAACAATATTCAAACAACCGTAGTGACATGCAATGAGTCCATATATATATACACAAGTCCAGTTATATGAATCCGGATATATAAGTCCTTGAACCTCTATAGCGAGGGTGGTAAAGTTCTTACGACGAAGTCCTCACACAAATGTAACCACAAGGTAAGTCTGATGCACAGGTAACGTGGCTGGATTTACACACTGCTGGTGTGTGAAGAGTCAGATCCAGGTATGCAGAAAACACAGGGAGGTCCAGGAACAAGTTAATCTCAGTTGTGGCTTAATTCAGTGAAGTCCAACAACAAGTTCATAAGTCAGTAAGGTTCCAGTAATAGTTCCAACAGCTCTCACCAGAGGTAATGCACAAAGGGTTAAACAGCAACAGTTCAGAAACACAGTTCTTTTCAGATGGAGTGAACCAAAGGTTAAATTCCCAAGTCAACAGTTTAGTGACAACACAGTATGTGCAACTTACATATGCAGAGAATGTCCAGAGCCATGGGTAGAAACTGCTGTGGCTGAGAAACACCTGAAGATAACCTGGTTATGCACTTCCCTGGTAAATACACAACGATCTGTGAGGAACAAGCAGCTGGGTTGCAGGGAAACGGAAGCAGAATATTCCAGCAGTGAAGCCAGCACCTGAGCCAGGTTTTAAACAAACGAACAGGAAGTAGGGCACAGAAAACAGCAAACTCCATCTTAACAAAGGGCAAAATCATTGACAAAGTTACCTAGAAAACCCGGAATACTGACATTACTCCCCCCCTAAAGACGGCCTCCGGACGGTCCTGGACCAGGCCTGTCCGGGTATCTCCGATGAAACTGAGCAATCTTCAGAGGCGCATTGATGTTACTTACTGGTTCCCAAGAATCATTTTCAGGAGAGTAACCTTGCCATCTAACTAGATACTGAAGCCGGTTTCTATGAAGTCTCGAATTAACAATATCCTGTACCACGAATTGTTCTTCGCCATCAACCAACACTGGTGGAGGGGGAGGTACGATACGTCCCTGAAATGTGTTAGGAGAGACTGGTTTTAATAAGGAAACGTGAAATACTGGGTGTACCTTTAAAGTCCGTGGTAGCTTCAACCGACAGGCAACAGAGCTCACAATCCCCGTGATCTTGAATGGGCCGATGAATTTCTGTCCCAGTTTCTGCGAAGGAACACCCAATTTTAGATTCTTGGTGGACAACCAAACTGAGTCTCCTACCTTATACATAGGTGCTGGTTTCCGGAATCTATCGGCCGACTTTTTGTAACGCTCCTGTGCTGTGGTCAGGGAGTCCTTCAAAACTTCAAGATTACGTTGCAACGCCGTCACTCTGTCTTCAACCGCTGGTACCGAAATCGTAACCGGAGACCTAGGCAAAATATTTGGATGATAACCCAGGTTGGCAAAAAAAGGCGTTACCTTCGTGGAACTGCTTTGGGAGTTGTTGTACGAAAATTCCGCTAGAGGAAGTAGCTTCAGCCAATCGTCCTGCAAATGACTGACGTAACAGCGTAGATATTGCTCCAAAGTCTGATTTGTCCGTTCGGTCTGCCCGTTGGTCTGAGGATGGTATGCAGAAGACAAGCAAACATTAATGTGGAGCGCAGAACAAAATCCTTTCCAAAATCTAGAGGTAAATTGTATTCCCCGGTCAGAAATGATGTCATCTGGTACCCCATGCAGCCGGAAAATGTTCTGGATAACTAGATCTACTGTCTCTGTAGCTGAGGGAAGACCAGCGCACGGAATGAAATGAGCAGCTTTCGTTAAACGATCTACTACCACCAAAATAGTATTTTTACCACCAGAGGTGGGTAACTCCACAATAAAGTCCATCGAAATAGACCCCCAAGGGCGAGACGGTACAGGTAGCGGTTTAAGAAGACCAGTAGGTGAAACACGAGGAACCTTGTACCGGGCACAAACTTCACAAGAGCGGACATAGTCATTCACATCCTTCAAGCAGGTAGGCCACCAAAAAAAACGAGTTAACAATTCCTGCGTCTTCTGTACCCCCCTATGACCAGCCAATTTAGAGTCGTGGACCAATCTGAGAACTCGAAGTCTTACAGCCTCTGGGACATAAATACATCGATCTCTAAGCCACACACCATTCCGAAGGACAAGATTCACATTGTCAGGTGGAGCTGCAAGAAATACGTCACCGTCATAGGCCAGCTTGATCTCCTGCCACAAGTCCCGGTTCCGGAGCACTCCAACGAAATTGGCCTCCGACAAGATGGTCTTCGACGGGGTCCCAGGCACGGAATCCACGGTATGGATTCGGGATAATGCGTCAGCTTTCCCATTACGTGAACCTGGGCGGTACGAAATAATAAAATTAAACTGGTTCAAGAACAAACTCCACCTAGCTTGTCGAGGAGAAAGACACCTGGCAGACTTAAGGAATTCCAAATTGCGATGATCCGTGAGTACTACTACCTGCTGAGTTGCCCCCTGCAAATGGTGTCTCCATTCCTTAAAGGCAGAAATAATTGCCAAAAGTTCCTTATCTGCCACATCATAGTTCAGTTCTGCAGAAGATAACCTACGAGAGAAGAAGGCACACGGGTGCAGCAAACCTTTGTCTCCGGTACGTTGTGAGAGGATAGCTCCCAATGCACAGTCAGACGCGTCCACCTCCACGATAAAAGGCTGTGCAGGATCCGGATGCATCAATATTGGAGCTGTGGTAAAACAACCCTTCAGGCGATCAAAGGCTTCCTGAGCTTGCGAAGACCATTCAAACTTCTTCCCCTTCTTGGTGAGGAGAGTGATGGGACGGACAATTTCTGAAAAATTTCGGATAAACCGTCTATAAAAGTTAGCAAAGCCAATGAATCGTTGTACCTCCTTAATGTTTCCTGGTACCGGCCAGTCCAAGATTGCCTGGATCTTGCTGGACTCCATATTCAATCCCTGAGGCGAGATAACATAGCCCAAAAATTGAATTTCAGAACAATGGAACTCACACTTTTCGAGTTTGATGTACAAATGATTATCTCTCAAACGTCTAAGTACGGTCTTGACATGTTCCTGATGTTCCTGTAAGGAGTCAGAAAAGATTAAGATGTCATCAAGGTAAATTACCACATATTGGTCCAATAAATCCCTGAAAATGTCGTTGGCTAAATGTTGAAAAGCAGCAGGAGCGTTACAGAGTCCGAATGGCATCACCAAATATTCAAAATGTCCATACCGGCATCTAAAAGCTGTCTTCCATTCGTCTCCGGGCCGTATACGGAGTAAATTATATGCCCCACGAAGATCTAATTTGGTAAATACTTTGGCCTGGCGAACTCTTTCCAACAATTCTGGAATTAGGGGCAACGGGTACCTGTTACGAATGGTTACCTTATTTAACTCCCGGTAGTCAATGCAGGGTCTTAGAGTACCATCCTTCTTCTTTACAAAGAATATTGGAGCTCCCGCTGGTGAAGAAGATGGTCGGATAAACCCCTTGGCTAAATTCTCATCTATATACTCTCGTAAAGATTTTAATTCCGGAGCCGCCAACGGGTAAACATGGCCGAAAGGAATCGCTGCTCCAGGAAGCAATTCTATGGGGCAGTCATACGGTCTATGTGGGGGAAGTTGATCTGCCTTCCTTTTATCACAAATGTCTGAGAATTCCTGATAAATCAGAGGGAGAGTAGGTACCTGTATCACCTCTTCCAAGTTCTGGGTAACTGGAGCCGCTACAGTTGGACTGATGGTAGAACTGCACTTCGGGAGAAAGGTTATCTCCTTGGTTTCCCAATTGATGATTGGATTTTGTGACCGTAACCAGGGAATTCCTAAAATTACAGGAAAATGAGGAGAAGATATTAACATGAATGAAAGTGTTTCTTGATGGTCTGGTTCCATCTTACACTCCAGAGGCACTGTCTCCCGATCTACTGGTCCAGAAACTAATGGGGAACCATCCACCGTTTCCATAGTGATTGGTGAAGCTCTTAGTTGTGTCTTTATACCATGTTTCTCTGCAAAAGAAGAATCCATGAAATTCCCACCTGCTCCAGAGTCTATCATGGCAGAACTTGATATCCACTGTTCCTCCCACTGAATCTGTATAGGAAGAGAACAATGTGAATATTTCTCCCCGTGATCTTTAGGGGAAGTCGGCATCAGTATTGGGGAAAAACCGCATCTAGATGTAGACTGGTTTCTGAAACTTCAGACTCAGCGTCTGTGTTATCATAATCTCCTACTACCGCCAACACCTTGTTGGGTCGCCTAGGACATTTAGGACAATTGATGAGGAAATGGTCCGATTGACCACAATAGAAACATAAGCGTTCACGGAAACGGTGTTCGCGGCGTTCATTATTCTCACGTCTCTGCAGTGAGTCCACCTGCATAGGCACCTCCTCAGCCTCTCGCGGGTTTTTGCCTGTGGTTTCCCTGGACGGAAGAGAGTAATTAGTAATGCGATTTACAGCGGCCCATTTTTCTTGTCTGCGTTCAGTTAAACGGGTATCAATACGTACACAGTGCTGTATAAACAATTCAAACTCCTGTGGAGACTCTGAACGAGCTAGCTCATCTTTGATTACATTTGACAAACCTTTTCTAAAGATTGGTAATAAAGCATTGTTTTCCCACTGGGTGTCCACCACTAACCTTTTAAATTCAGTAACATATTCTATGACTGACCGTTTCCCCTGGCGTAAGGAAAGCAAGGCAGATTCAGCGGTAGCACGGCGGTTGGGATCGTCGAACATTTGCGCCATGGCTGCCAGAAAATTGTCCAAATTATTTAGACGGGTATCATGACTTTCAACCATAGGATTTGCCCAAGCCAGTGCACGTGATGTCAACAACATAATAATACATAGAACCTTAGATCTATCAGACCGGTAGTAAGAGGCATGTACATCAAAAAATAATATACATTGATTAACAAACCCACGGAATTGACTTCGGTCACCATTAAAACGGAATGGAGGCAATTTAGGCATACTGGTGGATGAGGTAGGCTCAGTAGGTAAGGCCTCCAGGACTCCTAACCTAGAACGTAGATCTTGGAGAGCCTGACCAAACCCCTGTGCATTGTGGTTAACCCGAGACTCCAAGTCTCTAATCTGATTGAGTGCAGCCGCCACCTCCTGCTGCAAGGAGTTAACTATGGTGAACAGTTTGTCTGCCCGTGTCTCCGTCATTGCCCCAGCAGAATCCTCTTTTTTAGGCTGGAATATCCTGTAATACTATTGTAGGAACTCGAGGATTCTGATAGCGTGGGGCAATGAACAATCAGAGACGGGTTTCTTTGAATGCAAATAATGTATTTGTGAAACAGCAAAACCCCCAAAAACAATATTCAAACAACCCGTAGTGACATGCAATGAGTCCATATATATATACACAAGTCCAGTTATATGAATCCGGATATATAAGTCCTTGAACCTCTATAGCGAGGGTGGTAAAGTTCTTACGACGAAGTCCTCACACAAATGTAACCACAAGGTAAGTCTGATGCACAGGTAACGTGGCTGGATTTACACACTGCTGGTGTGTGAAGAGTCAGATCCAGGTATGCAGAAAACACAGGGAGGTCCAGGAACAAGTTAATCTCAGTTGTGGCTTAATTCAGTGAAGTCCAACAACAAGTTCATAAGTCAGTAAGGTTCCAGTAATAGTTCCAACAGCTCTCACCAGAGGTAATGCACAAAGGGTTAAACAGCAACAGTTCAGAAACACAGTTCTTTCAGATGGAGTGAACCAAAGGTTAAATTCCCAAGTCAACAGTTTAGTGACAACACAGTATGTGCAACTTACATATGCAGAGAATGTCCAGAGCCATGGGTAGAAACTGCTGTGGCTGAGAAACACCTGAAGATAACCTGGTTATGCACTTCCCTGGTAAATACACAACGATCTGTGAGGAACAAGCAGCTGGGTTGCAGGGAAACGGAAGCAGAATATTCCAGCAGTGAAGCCAGCACCTGAGCCAGGTTTTAAACAAACGAACAGGAAGTAGGGCACAGAAAACAGCAAACTCCATCTTAACAAAGGGCAAAATCATTGACAAAGTTACCTAGAAAACCCGGAATACTGACACCGACCTGGTTGCTCAAATGAGGGTTCGGTGACCCCTCCTCAAGGGGGGGGGTACTGTTGTGAATGGGCTTGAGATGAGTTCTGAGCAGAGGCTCCCTCTGGTGGTTACAAGCGGTACTGGTCTGTTCAGTGAAGATTGTGAGGACTGGGAATCAGGTGTTACTGACTGGTCTTATATAAGGGAGTCACCTTCCCATCAGGGTTGCCGGTGATCAATTGTTCGGGTCTCAATCCTTGATTCCTGTTTCCCTTGTAGCCTGCTGTGTCGTGTCTGCATCTCCTGCTAACAGATAAGACATTTTCTTCTTTTTGTTTCTGTGCTTAATTTTTGCATTTTGTCCTGCACTTCTGTGGGGGCCTTCTGGGTCCCCTCAGGGGGCTTTTGCCCTCTCAGTTTAGTTCAGCCACTGATGTTTGTATTTTTGCTTTTTCCAGTTTTTTCAGTGGCTGCTGTTTTGATTTTGTTACACCAGAGAACTAATTTAGGTTGTAGAGGTCGTGTGATCTCAGGTGTTTTTGAAATTAGTAGAGTTGGTGCTTTCAGGGGTTTTTTTGGGATTGTAGTAAGTACCCTTCCTATCCTTTTCTATTTAGTTAGTTTGGGCCCCAACGTTTGCTCATACTATTTTCTGTCTGTGTCAGTATTTCGTCTTGTCTAACCGCCATTACATGTTTGGGGGCTTGCTATTATCTTTGGGGTTCTGCTCCGGGGCAGATAGCTTTCCTATTTCTATCTTTAGGTGTAGTTAGTTTCTCAGGCTGTGACGAGGCGTCTAGGACCAATGTAGGAACGCTCCACGGCTGCCTCTAGTTGTGGTGGTTAGTCAGGGTACTGCAATCTCATAGATTCCAACTGCTCTGGTGTATTGCCTTTTTGCCTGCACTCCTCAGCTACCGAATCATAACAGGCAACATTGCCTCAGCCAAGCGGCAACAGGCTTTGCTGAGGCTAATCTGCTTATGTGACAAACCACACACCTGTAAGGAGGAAAACCGGGCTGCGGGTACATGTACAGAGCGGCGTCCGGAACTGTTGAAGCTGCCTCCCATGTTGCCTGGAGGAAGAAATGAGGGACCGGACAGACCTCATGACCTGAATAGGAGGGGCCAGATAAAGCAGAAAGCGCATGCAGAGGCAGGGTTTTCGGCGAAAACAGACAGCAGCGCACAGCTGGGTGAGCAGCGTGCTCCGTCCTCTGAGCACCGTCTGAGGACATCACCCCCGGTCGAAGCCGGTTCTACAACCCCTGCGGGATCATCCGAGGAGGAAGAACATTAGGACACAATAAGTTTGACAATTGGACTTCTGCTATTCTTTATTGTTTTCCCTTTCTCTGCATTAAACATTTTTCTTCCTGCGAGGAGTTAACATCCTATTAATTAAACTGTTAAATTGTTAACCCTAGTTCTGCTTCCTGTCTGTCATGCACTCCGCAACCTGCTTACACTTAGAGTAGTTGGCAGGATGCAGTCCACAAGCGCATAGGTGGCAGACCAATGGGACTGGTCCGAGTGGGTTAAGAGCATGCTAAGAATGCACCTCATGACCACAGATATGCAGGCGGGGATTGCTGTGATGGCCTTGGATGGAGAAGCTAGATGCTCAGTCATGTTCCGGCCCCTGCATGAGCGGAACACTTTCACCAAGGTGTTACAGATCTTGGAATAGATGCATGGGGACCCCACGGATGTCGGTGAATTGCGTAAGTGCTTGTTTAGCTGCGTCCAAAGTGAGAGGGAGTCTGTGACCCAATATATGAATGCGCTGCAGGAGATCCACGCCGCGATCGCTAAGCGGGATGATGTGGGTATGGGGCCTCCTGATGTAATTTTGAGAGCCAAACTAGTGGCAGGCCTCAGGGATGCGCTGCTTAACCCCTTTCTGACAACCGATGTACTATACCATTCATGTAACCTGGCACAAATTGACCATGGACAGTATAGTAAGTTATCGCGATCAGCCGCGCTCATGGGGGAAGCGTGGCTGATCGCGGCAGGGTGTCAGCTGATTCTGACAGAGGACATCAATATGAATTTTTAATTTTACTGGTCTACATTATCAATTTCTGTGAAGCCTTGAGTGTTCAAAGTGCTCACCACACATCTAGATAAGTTCTTTGAGGGGTCCAGTTTCCAAAATTGTGTCATTTGTGCGGGGTTTCCACTGTTTAGGCACATCAAGGGCTCTCCAAACACGACATGGCGTCTGATCTCAATTCCAGCCAATTTTGCATTGAAAAGTCAAATGGCGCTCCTTCCCTTCCAAGCTCTGCCATGCGCCCAAACAGTGGTTTCCCCCTACATATGGGGTATCAGCGTACTTAGGACAATTTGCACAATAACTTTTGGTGTCCAATTTCTCCTGTTACCCTTGGGAAAATGAAAAAAAATTGGATCTGAAATAATTTTTTGGTGAAAAAAAGTTAAATGTTCATTTTTTTTTCAAATATTCCAAAAATTCCTGTGACGCACCTGAAGGGTTAAAAAATTTCTTGAATGTGGTTTTGAGCACCTTGATGGGTACAGTTTTCAGAATGGTGTTACTTTAGGGTATTTTCTATCATATAGACCCCTCAAAGTGACTTCAAATGTGATGTGGTCCCTAAAAAAAAATGGTGTTGTAAAAATGAGAAATCGCTGTTTAACTTTTAACCCTTATAACTTCCTAACAAAAAAGAAATTTGGTTCTAAAATTGTGCTGATGTAAAGTACACATGTGCAAAATGTTACTTATTAAGTATTTTGTGTGACATATCTCTGTGATTTAATGGCACAAAAATTCAAAGTTGGAAAATTTAGAAATTTTCAAAATTTTCACCAAATTTCCATTTTTTTTCACAAATAAACACAAGTCATATCAAAGAAATTTTACCACTATCATGAAGTACAATATGTTACAAGAAAACATTGACAGAATTACAGAGATCCATGGAAGCTTTCCAGAGTTATTACCTTATAATGGACAGTGGTCAGAATTGCAAAAATTGGCCCGGTCATTAACATGCAATCCACCCTCGGGGTAAAGTGGTTAACCCCTTCCCGACCCATGACGCCTACGTAGGCGTCATGAAAACCAGTGGCATCCCGACCCATGACGCCTACGTAGGCGTCATGCTATAAATCATGTTCCTGCGGGTCGGGTGACTGGGGTCACTGAAAGGTCAACCGACCCGCAGGCACAAGACCCTTTGTGCATCACCACAGTGGGGATGGCTTAACCCCCACGTGGCTACGATCGCTCTGATTGGCTGTTATAAGTGAAACAGCCGATCAGACCGATTTGTAACATTTCACCAATGAAGTTTGGTGAAATATTACAATCCAGCCATGGCCGATGCTGCTATAGCATCGGCCATGGCTGGACACCGACATCTGACCCCCCTCACACCGAGTGACGGGGGCGATCGGCCGCCGCCACCGATAAATGGCGGCGATTGGTCGCCTCCGTCACTATCTGCTCCCCTGCTCCTTGCCTCCGCTCCCCCCACCTTCCAATCCCACCCTTACCTTCTGACCCCCCCTACTCACCTCTCCCGGTCCTCCGATGTCCCTGTGACCGTCCCGGCGTTGGTCCAGGATTCTTCATGGGCGTCGCCATCTTGGAAAATGGCGGGCGCATTCGCAGAGCGCTCGCCTGCAGGCGCATGCGCAGTGCGCCCTCCAGTGTAAAAAAATTTATTTTGATCACTGTGATACTCTCTCACAGTGATCAAAATAAAAAAACATTAAATAAACACCCCATTTATCACCCACATAGGTAGGGACAAATAATAAAATAAAGAATTTTTTTTTTCCTGTGCACACGTTGCGGATTTTGCTGCGGATCTGCAGCGGATTTGGCGCTGAGGATCCGCAGCAGATCCGGAAACCATGTACAGTACAATGTAAATAAATGGTAAAAAAAAAACGCTGTGCACATGCTGCGGATATTTCCGCGCAGATTTGGTGCGGTTTTAAATCCGCAGCATGTCAATTGTTTGTGCGGATTCCGCAGCGTTTTTACACCTATTCCATTATAGGTGTAAAACCGCAGGGCAAATCCGCACAAAAACCGTAGCAAAACCGCAGTAAATCCGCAACGTGTGCACAGGCCCAAAATCCGCACGGAAAAATCTACAAGTGAATCCGCAATGTGTGCACGGGGCCTTAGGGTTAGGGTTAGGCTGGGTTCATATTGCGTTATGGCAGTCCGTTAGATGGACTGCATTACACCGCGGTATAACGCGGTGTAACGCAGTCCGTTAACGCTGCCCTTCACCCCCATTGTCGGGCGCATCGCGACGCATGCCGTAAAGCGACATGCACTCACGAAGTGCCGTCATTCAGTGACGGAGCCTCGGACGCGGACTGCAGTGTCTGGGCTCCATCACTGCTAGCACAGATGAATCATCTGCTGATTCATCTGCGCTAGCAGGTATTGCATAACGTGATCGTGTTATGCTATACCGTTACCAGCCCATCAACGCAATGTGTTGAACGGGCTGGTAAAACGCAATATGAACCTAGCCTTAGGGTTAGAGTTAGAACTAAGGTTAGGGTTAGCCTTAGGGTTAGAATTAGGGTTAGAATTAGGGTTACGGTTAGAATTTGGGTTAGGGTTAGAATTAGGGTTAAGGTTGGAATTAGAGTTAGGGTTGGAATTAAGGTTGGGATTAGGGTTAGGTTTGTGGTCAGGGTTAGAGATAGGATAAGTGTTAGGGATGTTTTGGGGTTAGGGTTGGGATTAGGGTTAGGCTTGTGGTTAGGGTTATGGTTAGAGTTGGGATTAGGGTTAGGGGTGTGTTGGGGTTAGGGTTATGGTTTGGGTTTGGGTTAGGGGTGTGTAGGGGTTAGGGTTGGGGTTAGGGGTGTGTTGGGCTTAGGGTTGGAGTTAGAATTGAGGGATTTCCACTATTTAGGCACATCAGGGGGTCTCCATATGCGACATGGCGCCACCATTGATTGCTGCAAATTTTGCGTTCAAAAAGTCAAACAGTGCTCCCTTTATTCCGAGCTCCGACGTGTGCCCAAACAGTGGTTTACCCCCACATATGGGGTATCAGAATACTCAGGAAAAATTGCACAACAACTTTGGGGGTCTAATTTCTCTTTTTACTCTTGGGAAAAGAAATTGGGGACTAAAAATTTATTTTTATGGAAAAAAAATGATTTTTTATTTTCACCGCTTTGCGTTATAAACTTCTGTGATGAACTTGGAGATTCAAAGTGCTCACCAGACATCTAGAGAAGTTCCTTGGGGGATCTAGTTTCCAAAATGGGGTCACGTGGGGGGGGTTTCTACTGTTTAGGCACATCATGGGCTCTGCAAACGTAACATGACGCCCGCAGACAATTCCATCAAGCCGGCATTTCAAAACGTCGCTACTTACCTTCCGTGCCCCAACGTGTGCCCATACAGTGGTTTTCTCCCACATGTAGGATATCAGCGTACTCAGGACAAATTGGACAACAACTTTTGGTGTCTAATTTCTCCTGTTACCCTTGGAAAAAATAAAAAATTGGGGACTAAAAGATAATGTTTGTGGAAAAAATATGATTTTTTTATTTTCATGCTCGGGCATTATAAACTTCTGTGTAGCCCTTGGGGGCTCAAAGTACTCACCACACATCTAGATAAGTTCCTTGTGGGGTCTAGTTTCAAAAATGTGGTCACTTTTGGGGAGTTTCTACTGTTTAGGCACATCGGGGGCTCTGCAAACATAACATGATGCTCGCAGATCATTCCATCAAAGTCGGCATTTCAAAACGTCACTAATTCCCTTCCGAGCCCCAATGTGTGCCCGAACAGTGGTTCCCCCCACATAAGGGGTACCAGTGTACTCAGGACAAACTGTACAACAACTTTTGGGGTCCAATTTCTCCTGTTACCCTTGTGAAAATAAAAAATTGCGGGTTAAAAAAATCAGTTTTTGAGGAAAAAAATGATTTTTTATTTTCACGGCTCTGCATTATAAACTTCTGTGAAGCACTTGGGGTTCAAGGTGCTCACCACACATTTGGATAAGTTACTTGCAGGGTCTAGTTTACAAAATGGGGTCACTTGTGGGGGGTTTCTACTGTTTAGGCACATCAGGGGCTCTGCAAACGAAACAAGGTGCCCGCACACCATTCCATCAAGTCGGCATTTCAAAGCGTCACTACATTCCTTCCGAGCCCTGACGTGTGCCCAAACAGTGGTTCCCCCCACATGTGGGGTACTAGCGTATTTAGGATAAATTGGACAACAACTGTTGGGGTCCAATTTCTCCTGTAACCATTGTGAAAATAAAAAATAGTGGGCTAAAATATCATTTTTTGAGAAAAAAAAAGATTTTTTGTTTTCACGGCTCTGCGTTATAAACTTCTGTGAAGCAACTGGGGTTCAAAGTGCTCACTGTGCATCTAGATAAGTTCCTTAGGGGGTCGAGTTTCCAAAATGGGGTCATTTGTGGGGGAGCTCCAAAGTTTAGGCATACAGGGGCTCTCCAAACACGACATGGTGTCTGCTAACGATTGGAGCTAATTTTCCATTCAAAAAGTCAAATGGCGCTCCTTCCCTGCTGAGCCCTGCCGTGCGCCCAAACAGTGGTTCCCCCACATATGGGGGACCAGCGTACTCAGGAAAAACTGGACAACAACTTTCGGTGTCCAATTTATCCTGTTACCCTTGGGAAAATAAAAAAAAGCGGGCTAAAAAATGATTTTTGAGAAACAAAAATGTTTTTTTTATTTTCACTGCTCTGCGTTTATAAACTTCTGTGAAGCACTTGGGGTTCAAAGTGCTCACTACACATCTAGATAAGCTCCTTGGGGGTCTAGTTTCCAAAATAGGGTCACTTGTGGGGGGTTTCTACTGTTTAGGCACATCAGGGGCTCTGCAAACGCAACATGACCCCCGCAGAACATTTCATCAAGTCTGCATTCCAAAATGGCGCTCCTTCCCTACTGAGCTCTCGCATGCGCCAAAACAGTGGTTCCCCCCACATATGGGGTACCAGTGTACTCAGGACAAATTGCACAACAACTTTTATGGTCCAATTTCTCCTGTTACCCTTGTGAAAATAAAAAAAGCACTCGGGGGTTCAGAGTGCTCACAACACATCTAGATAAGTTCCATAAGGGGTCTAGTTTCCAAAATGGTGTCACATGTGGTTTTTTTTCACTGTTTAGGCACACAGGGGCTCTCCAAAGGCGTCATGGTGTTCGCTAAGGATTGGAGCTAATTTTCCATTCAAAAAGTCAAATGGCGCTCCTTCCCTTCTGGGCCCAGCTGTGCGCCCAAACAGTGATTTATGTCCACATATGAGGTATCTGTGTACTCAGGATAAATTGCCCAACAAATTTTAGGATCCAATTTATACTGTTGCCCATGTGAAAATGAAAAAACTGAGGCTAAAAGAAAATTTTTGTGAAAAAAAAGTACTTTCTTTTATTTACGGATCAATTTATGAAGGACCTGTGGTTTCAAAGTGCTCACTGTGCATTTAGATAAGTTCTTTGGGGGGTCTAGTTTCCAAAATGGGGTCACTTGTGAGGGAGCTCCAATGTTTAGGCACACAGGGACTCTCCAAATGCGACATGGCAACCGCTAAATATTTCAGCATATTTTCCATTCAAAAAGTCAAATGGCACACCTTCCCTTCTGAGCCCTGCCGTGCGCCCAAACAGTGGTTTATGACCACATATGAGGTATCGGTGTACTCAGGATAAATTGCCCAACAAATTTTAGGATCCATTTTATCCTGTTGCCCATGTGAAAAGGAAAAAACTTAGGCTAAAAGAAAATTTTTGTGAAAAAAAAGTACTTTCTTTTTTTTACGGATCAATTTGTGAAGCACCTGGGGTTCAAAGTGCTCACTCTGCATCTAGATAAGTTCCTCGGGGGGGTCTAGTTTCCAAAATGGGGTCACTTGTGGGGGAGCTCCAATGTTTAGGCACACAGGGACTCTCCAAATGCGACATGGCAACCTCTAAATATTCCAACATATTTTCCATTCAAAAAGTCAAATGGCGCTCCTTCCCTTCTGAGTCCTGCCGTGCGCCCAAACAGTGGTTTATGACCACATATGAGGTATCTGTGTACTCAGGAGAAATTGCCCAACAAATTTTAGGATCCATTTTATCCTGTTGCCCATGTAAAAATGAAAAAATTGATGCTAAAAGAAAAATTTTGTTGGAAAAATTAAAATGTCCATTTTTTCCTTCCACTTTGCTTTAGTTCCTGTGAAGCACCTGAAGGGTTAATAATCTTCTTGAATGTAGTTTTGAGTAGTTTGAGGGGTGCAGTTTTTATAATGGTGTAATTTTTAGGTATTTTCTGCCATATAGACCCCTCAAAGTGACTTCAAATGTGAGGTGGTCCCTAAAAAAAATGGTTTTGTAAATTTTGCTGTAAAAATGAGAATCGCTGGTCAACTTTTAACCCTTATAACTTCCTAACAAAAAAAAATGTTCCCAAAATTGTGCTGATGTAAAGTAGACATGTGGAAAATGTTATTTATTAACTATTGTGTGTCACATAAGTCTCTGGTTTAACAGAATAAAAATTCAAAATTTGAAAATTGCGAAATTTTCAAAATTTTGGCTAAAGTTCCATTTTTTTCACAAATAAACGCAAAAATTATCAAACTAAATTCACCACTAACATGAAGCCCAATATGTCACGAAAAAACAATCTCAGTATTGCTAGGATCCGTTGAAGCGTTCCTGAGTTATTATCTCATAAAGGGACACTGGTCAGAATTGCAAAAAATGGCAAGGTCTTTAAGGTCAAAATAGGCTGGGTCATGAAGGGGTTAAATAGACATTTTTATTGAGTACAAAAGGATACACAAAAACCTTAAAAACATTAAATAGTCACAAGTGTGACAAAGAAGAGCAATATATAAGCTCACAATAAAGCTTTGAACCAAAACCCAACACATAAGTGTGCAAATATTATAAATGATTGTATAAACAGCATACCATGACATGGTACAGCAATCAACCTGTATCCCCACACATAAGGTTTTAAAACCACATATGCCCCTAATTGTATAAATTTGCCACAATCAAATGTAGCCAGGCAATAGTAGCTTGCCAAATGCAAACCCAGAAAAATATCAAATGGTTAATCAAATGAGAAAGAGGGCCCGAGCGGGGCAAACCTCCACAGAAGCCCAAACAAAACCTATTGATAAAGAGCAAAGTAGGGGATCAAATAAAGCAGTGTATAGTCAGCAAGGTAGAAGTGCAGGGTAAAAATTAACCTTTAATTATAACATTTAAAAGAACCAGCCGGTTCACACAATAAATCAAGACAAACACAAAAAAACACATACAATCACCGCTCTCTATAGAGAAATCACAAATATATAACAAGAAAATCTCTTTCCAATGGGCAAAAATGTCCACAAAAATGATGAGATTAAATCTAGACAACAAATTGTCAATCACATCAAAGGGTAACTAAAAGCCCAAATCTGGGACTCCTCATAAATATGCAATAGTAATAATTAGGAGACCCTATGGTAGTGAATAATGTGCACTCACATAAATATAGCTATAAGGGATCAGTAAAAAATCACTCAAAGTTGCAAGATTATTGGAACAATCTCACCAAACATCCTCTGATCCAGAACATCCATCATTGTCCATAATCACCAATACCATTTTTTTGGAATCTTTATTTTCCCAAAGTGTCTTTGGTAATCTATGAATTGGTTCCAGGTTCTCCAGCCCGTTTATAGGGAATCATCAAATTGGAACCGAATATAAATATAATTATAACCATGGTCACCTACCTCTTTATTATTTGTCTATATCCTATTTTTTTTTTTAAACTATATGCCGATTCTCTGTAACCATCTAGTTATTAACATCTTATATTTAAATTAAAGATGTATATGGAACTTTGTATTTCATTATTTCATTATAAAAATACTGCTAATATGAATATTGAACATGATAGAGATTATGCAAATAATTTGTTATCTGAAATGGAAACGGCTTTACGTCAATAATCATGTGTAAATAGTGGCCTTATGGACAGAGATATATATGAATTTGTATATGGTTGTCATGGCAACTGTGATGTTGTTACTATATCTGTGATTGGCTTGCTGTTATTCTGGTTTCAGTTTCTGCCTAGTAACAATGATGTAATGGGGAGGAGGAGACTAAGCAGGAGCAGGAAGTCCTGGGTAAGGGGAGCAGGAGAGAGGAACGAAAATAAAGTATGGCTGTTTAAACCTACCATCCAGCATCTCTGTGTGGCCTTCTGGAGTTCCCTTCATCTGCACAACAACACCACAACTGGCGACGAGGAAGCGTTCATCATCAGCTAAAGGTATTTCAGCTCTACAACAATGGCCTGTTTACCTGCCTTCCCTGCTTTTGATGTGCATCAGTCCCCAGCTAACCTAGCAGCATGTTGGGAGAAATGGCTGAAGCGTTTTGATATATTCCTACAAGCCATGAACATATCACATGATACCAGGAAGAAAGCCATGCTTTTACATTATGCAGGGGAACAAGTCTATGATATCTTCACTACTCTGCCTAACACAGGAGAAGATAAAGACTATGAGCTCAGTAAGGCAGCATTAAGCAAGTATTTCTCCCCACACAGAAATGCAGCATTTGAAATCTTCAAGTTTAGACAATTAAAGCAGTCAGCAACAGAAAGCATTGATGAATATCATGTCCGACTACGGCACCTTGCAGCTTACTGTGAATTTACAGATGTCGACAAAGAGATCCAAATGCAGATTTTACAAGGCTGCATCTCCTCTAAGTTACGGAGACAAGCACTCAGAGATCCCACCATGACTTTAGCAAAACTGCTTGAAACAAGCACGTGTAAATGATACCGCCGAAAAACAAGCTAAACTCATAGAGAACATTGAGTGCGAGGCGGAAGCACCATCTTGTATAGCAAAGCTGACACAGAGACCGCCTGTGCCTCGTATGCAGGGGGCAACTTGCTACAACTTCAGAGGGTCGTATCCTCACCAGAATGTCTGCCCAGCAAAAGGGGGACCTGCCATAATTGTGGAAAACAAAACCATTTTGCAAAAGCGTGTAGATCCAAACCACAATCCCCTCATTCCACAGTACAACCCAGGTCACAGAAAATCCAAACGCTGCAGCTTACTGACGAGCCTCACAGTACTTATCTATTCTCAGTGACTGCAGAGGGATCTCAAACACTGCACGCACTTACCAGTCCAAGGCGACTTATCCTGATAAATTTTAGTCCGGTGGAAGCCCCAGTAGACACGGGGGCATCAGTAAACGTCATCAGCCGTGCAGTCTATAGCCAACTCTCGAACAGACCTGCTCTACAAAGCACTAGCCTAAAGATTTTTCCTTATGGTTCAGCATCTGCACTACCCCTGTGTGGCAAATTTCAGTCAGAACTTGCAGCTGACGGGAAGTCCATCACCGACACTGTATATGTAGTAGAGTGCTCCGCAGACACGCTTCTCAGCTGCAGGAGTGCTATATCTCTGGGTCTGGTCAACCTGGTCAATAGCGTCACAGGTCCTTCGGCCCAACACATCATGCAGAGATACCCCAATCTCTTTAAAGGTCTCGGTAAGCTAAAAGACGTTCAGATAAAATTGCATATTGACCAGTCAATACAGCCGTTTGTTCAACCTCACAGGCGCATCCCATTTCATGTCCGCAAACTTGTGGAGCAAGAACTGCAGGATCTGGAAGCGTCTGATGTTGTTGAACGAGTTGAAGGCCCGACTCCTTGGGTATCGCCCATTGTTGTTGCACCAAAACCAAAGCAGCCTGGTAAAATCCGGCTATGTGTGGATATGCGGCATGCCAATTTGGCTATTCAAAGAGAAAGGCACATCACGCCCACTATTGATGACATTATCACAGACCTGAATGGTGCAAAAGTATTTTCTAAAACTGATTTAAAATCAGGTTATCATCAACTTGAGTTGCATCCAGATTCCAGGTACATTACAACTTTTAGTACCCATGTGGGCTTACGACGATTCAAGAGGTTGAACTTTGGTATCTCATCTGCGGCAGAAATATTTCAGAACGTTATCAGTCAGGTTCTATCTGGAATAGCAGGAGTTCTAAACGTCAGTGATGACATTCTTATATATGGTACAACCCAAGAGGAGCATGACAGTCACTTAGAGCAAGTGTTTCAGAGACTGCAAGCCTGCAATCTAACTGTTAATCCGTCAAAATGTGAGTTTAACCAAAAGTCATTAAGCTTCTTTGGATATATCTTTTCGGAGCAAGGAGTTTCAGCAGATCCTCAGAAAGTTGCTGCCATAAAGTCAGCTAGCCAACCTCAAAATGTGTCAGAGGTTCGCAGTTTTCTAGGACTAGTCACATACTGTGGGCGATTTATGCCTGATCTGGCCACGATCTCCGAACCCCTGCGACTACTCATGAAAAAAGACACTCCTTGGACATGGACTACTGAACACCAAGCAGCATTCGATTCCATGAAGTCCGGTCTGACTGGCGACACCGTCATGGCCTATTTTGACCCTCTAAAGTCCACAGAGCTGATCGTGGACGCTAGTCCGGTGGGCCTGGGTGCAATTCTCACACAAGTGTCCAAAGAAGGCAACGTTTCTACCATTTCCTATGCAAGCAAAGCCTTAACAGGGACAGAACAACGCTATTCACAAACTGAAAGGGAAGCTCTTGCGGTTGTGTGGGGATGCCTTCATTTTCATCTGTACCTTATGGGACATAAATTCACAGTGATAAGCGACCACAAACCGCTCATTCCGCTTTTCAACAAACATTCTTCAAAGCCTCCCCCACGACTTGAACGCTGGTTGCTCCGCCTACAGAACTACCAGTTCCGGTTGAGATACGAGGCAGGAGCTGGTAATCCGGCTGACTACTTTTCGAGACACCCAACACCACAAACTACCAAGGACGACATCCCAGCAACTATCCTTGCAGAGGAACATATCAATTTTATTGTTGCACATTCTGTGCCAAAAGCTATGACTATGGAGGAAATACAACAAACGGTGGATTCCGATCACCAACTTCAGTTAGTTATAGAGACTGTTCGATCTAAAAATTGGAGCAATTTTCTTGCTGAAGCCCGCCTCCAAACACCAGATCAAACAACCTACTTGACAGCCTTCTTTAATGCACGACATGATCTCTCCGTGTCTGATTCAAATCTACTGTTGCGTAACAATCGGTTGGTGATACCCCAGAAACTTCAAAGCAGAGTACTGGATCTGGCCCACGAGGCTCATCAAGGGGTGGTGAAAACAAAGCAATTACTGAGAGAGAAAGTCTGGTTTCCAGGACTAGACAAAAAAGTAGAGGCACTCATTGAAAATTGCATACCTTGCCAAGCAACTACAATTGACCATAGACACGCACCCTTACAAATGACACCCCTGCCAGAGGGCCCGTGGTCTGCTGTTAGTGTTGATTTCTGTGTTTTACCGGATCACTCCTATCTGCTGGTTGTCATGGATGACTATTCGAGGTTCCCAGTCATTGAACATGTTTCGACAACCTCTGCCAGGGCTGTTATACCAAAATTAGACAAGATCTTCTCGGCATATGGCATACCGGAAACAGTGAAGTCCGACAATGGACCACCTTTTAATAGCACAGACTTTCGATCATTCGCAACCTATCTTGGTTTCACTCACAGGAAAATAATAATGGTGAAGTGGAACGGTTCATGCAATCAATCAACAAAACTTTGAGGATCGCTACCATGGAGCACAAGGACTTACAGCAAGAGTTACACAGATTTCTTAGACAGTACAGAGCTACACCCCATTCTACTACTGGGATACCACCTGCCACTGCGCTGTTCAACAGGCCTCTGCGTGTCAAACTCCCGAGCGTTCCGCAGAGCCCTGTTCAAACCCCAATTGCTACTAAGGATGCCATATCCAAACAGAAGATGAAGAGGTATGCAGATAAGAGCAGTCATCGTTGCAAGCCACCGGAAGTATTGGTGGGAGATTGGGTCCTGGTAAAAAGGCTAAGACCTAGAGACAAGTTTGCATCACAATACTACCCTGAACCCTTTCAGATCACACAAGTCAAAGGCACGATGGTTACTGCTCAAGATCACGGTCGCCAGGTCACAAGGAACGTGTCCCATTTTAAAAAACTTTGCGACTATGTCCCAGAAACAGACGAGGCAGATAGCGATGACGTCCTGCCGGATCCCCAGAGCTCAGCAGTTCCAAGGGAGGATACCTCAGGGGACTCAGAAAGTTCATCTGGGACTGTGATGTCTCACCGCTATCCAGCGAGGGCAAATCGTAGACCGCCAGCCCACCTCTTGGACTATGTTCTGCAGTAAAAAGAAAAAAAAAAATCCTTCGTACTAATGTGAACTTTTGGACCGTTATCCAGTTATAATGTTGTTTTGTTTGGTGAGAAGAGGAGAGATGTGATGTTGTTACTATATCTGTGATTGGCTTGCTGTTATTCTGGTTTCAGTTTCTGCCTAGTAACAATGATGTAATGGGGAGGAGGAGACTAGGCAGGAGCAGGAAGTCCTGGGTAAGAGGAGCAGGAGAGAGGAACGAAAATAAAGTATGGCTGTTTAAACCTACCATCCAGCATTTCTGTGTGGCCTTCTGGAGTTCCCTTCATCTGCACAACAACACCACAGCAACCCTTTTTGCATGATATTGCATTTTATAGAAGGGATATAATGATAATTGGTGTATAAACTCCCTTCAATATTGATATCAATCTTCCATTTAAATTCTGTTAACTTTTTATATTCTTTATTTCGTTGGTTAAACATCTTATATACATAGATCCTAATTAGCATTTGTTTTGAGCTAATATGAACTAGTAACGATGCGGTATAAATATA
Organism: Oophaga sylvatica; assembly: GCA_033576555.1. Lineage (NCBI taxonomy): Eukaryota > Metazoa > Chordata > Amphibia > Anura > Dendrobatidae > Oophaga > Oophaga sylvatica. The sequence goes on from JARQOD010000009.1 coordinate 149,472,878, forward strand.
AGGCATTTTCGGCATTGACATGACACCCTGGATATGACATCATGAGTGGGATCACATGACATCTGGGAGGTCCTCACCATTCAATTAGTACTATGGAATAGGAAGCTTGCGTCTCCATGGATGTGCTCCATGGAGACGGCGTACCGGATATGACATCTCGTAGCACATGACGGTCCCACTGGATGTGACGTCAGAGAGACGTCGCACCGGATGTGACGTCTCGTGGCACGTGACGGCCCTATGTGCGCACTTTGGAGAAGCGACGCATCGGATGTGACGTCTTGTGGAACATGACGATCCGATATATGCACTGCAAAAACGATGGCGCACCGGATATGACGCCACTTTTTGATCGCCTTGGCGTCCTATTTAAAAAACCCATGTGGGTATTACCTTTGCACCCGCCTGATAATATAGACGTATATGACGGATATCTGCACTTTATAGCTAACATGGAATGGCATATTCTCCCCTGATGATCGAGCCTGAGAAACGCGTTGGGAGTTGTTTGTTTGTATCACACCTCAGATGTCCACGGCTTTCTTAGGGGTAATGTATGGAGCTTGAGAGCCTCCCCCAGTGGATGAAACCGTTTATGGACAATGATGGATGTTCTTGATCAGAGGATGTTTGGTGGGATTGTTCCAATAATCCTGCAACTTTGAGTGATTTTTTTACTGATCCCTTATCTGTAGCTATATTTATGTGAGTGCACATTATTCACTACCATAGGGTCTCCTAATTATTACTATTGCATATTTATGAGGAGTCCCAGATTTGGGCTTTTAGTTACCCTTTGATGTGAATGACAATTTGTTGTCTAGATTTAATCTCATCATTTTTGTGGACATTTTTGCCCATTGGAAAGAGATTTTCTTGTTATACATTCGTGATCTCTCTATAGACAGCGGTGATTGTATGTGTTTTTTAGTGTTTGTCTTGATTTATTGTGTGAACTGGCTGGTTCTTTTAAATGTTATAAAGGTTAATTTTTACCCTGCACTTCTACCTTGCTGACTATACACACTTTTATGATTGGTAGATCCACATTATACTATTTTGATCAAATAAAGCTGGAAGAAAGCAAAATGAATACTAGAATAGCTGCCCATGAATGAATGTCATGGGACAACTGTGACGGCAGCAGGAAGAGCACACATAGTGACAGGCAAGGCAAACAGAGTACCCGACTCGTGTCTTCGTCAGGGGTCGGGTACTCTGTTTGCCTTGCCTGTCACTATGTGTGCTCTTCCTGCTGCCGTCACAGTTGTCCCATGACATTCATTCATGGGCAGCTATTCTAGTATTCATTTTGCTTTCTTCCTGCTTTATTTGATCCCCTACTTTGCTCTTTATCAATAGGTTTTGCTTGGGCTTCTGTGGAGGTTTGCCCCACTCGGGCGCTCTTTGTCATTTGATTAACCATGTGATATTTTTCTGGGTTTGCATTTGGCAAGCTACTATTGCCTGGCTACATTTGGTTGTGGCAAATTTATACAATTGGGGGCATACGTGGTTTCACAACCTTATGTGTGGAGAGACAGGTTGATTGCTGTACTAAGTGATGGTATGCTGTTTATACAATCATTTATAATATTTGCACACATGTGTTGGGTTTAAAGTTCAAAGCTTTATTGTGAGCTTATATGTTGCTCTTCTTTGTCACACTTGTGACTATTTTAATGTTTTTAAGGTTTTGAGTGTCCTTTTGTACTCAATAAAAATGTCTATTTAATCTCCATGCTTGTGGTGATTCCCTTACTATAGCCTATATCTTCTTCTTTGTTTTACTTGTGACATTGCATTTATAGGCTAAGGTTGGATCCCACTTAAATTTCCTGTGGTGCCCCCTCAATTTATGTTAGAACGAGTGATTGCCAACGCAAGTTGGTCTTTTCATGACTCAGAACGAAACCCGGACAACTATAGTTCTTTTAAGTTGAAATTACTGGCATTAGTGTGGGCGATGACTGAAAAGTTTGCTGAGTACCTGTCAGGATCTGAAGTCTTGGTGCGCACTGACAACAATTCTCTAGCCCACCTAGAGAATGTGAAACTGGGGGCCTAGGAGCAAAGATGGGTGGCTCGTATGGCAAAATATCGATACAAGATCGCATACAGAAAAGGAGCTGAGAATACACATGCCGATGCCCTGTCCAGAGTGACTCACGATCATCCTGGCTGTGACCAAGATGAAGAGTTGGAGGCAGAAGAGATCCCTGGGTTCCGTAACCTTGCCAGGACGTTGGCAACGATGCAGGAGCAAGTTGAAGAGGCATCGGGAAAACTGTTTGGGCGACCTCGAGATGACTGGGTGTGGCTTCAGCAGGAAGACAGAGAACTTGCTCAGTTGAGACAATGGGTGGCCCTAAAACAACTCCCCAGCCAGAAGAGTGAGACGCCTTGTCCCCAGGAATGCTGCAGGTTCTCCGACAATGGGAGAGGCTTCAACTGGAAGACTGGTTGCTGTATCAAAAGGTACAGTTGATACAAGAATTGGGAGTCACCTGGCAAGTGATCCGCCCCGAAAAAGTGATCAGTGAGGTGACCACAGTGGCTCATGTAAGAGGAGCTCACTTCGGTCCAGAGAAGATGTTTCAGTGGTTGCAGAAGCTAGTCTATCATCCCCTGTTGAAGACTGTAGTGGAAGAGGCTTGTCGTCAATGTCGAAGTTGTGAATTGGCTAAACCGGCTGAACAGAGAGCCCTACGCAGACCATTGTGACCTCTGCTCCCCTGGAACTGCTAATGATCGACTACTTGACTGTGGGTCCCGCTCATCTCGGATATGAACACTGTCCTGTGATGATCGACCACTTCACCAAGTTTGCGGTGGTGACTCCAAGCCGACATCAGACGGCTGAGTCAGCTGCGCAGGCCATCTGTCGAGATTTAATCCGGGTGTATGGGTGCCCGAAAAGGATTCATTCTAATCAAGGTGCTTGCTTTCAAGGTCGAGTGATGGAGGAGCTCCACCACCTGTATCGGATTGAAAAGTCCAGGAGGACACCTTATCATCCACAGGGGAATGGAGCCTGCAAACGTTTCAACCAGACACTGATTCAGATGTTGAGAATGTTGGACGAAGACAGGAAAGTCCATTGGCCTGAGTATGTAGCTGAGTTGGTCTGGGTGTACAATAACCGAGTGCACAGTACAAATGGATCCACACCATACACCCTGATGTTCGGCCGAAAAGGACGAGAGATCTCTGAGTTGGACCCAGAGGAGGACTACCCACAGATGGGGGCGTCCACCTGGGTCTGTGAACATTGACATCGCTTGCAGACTTTACATCGACTGGTACAGACCAAGTTTCGGGAATTTGAGCACCGTCAGACGATGCCCCTGCGAGGTAGGAGACCGAGTATTGGTCCGAGACAAGTGACCTCGAGGCAAGTTAGACCATCGATGGGAAAAAACTCTGTATCTGGTGAAACACTGAATTGGATCTAATGGTCCCGTCTATGAAATTCACCCTGAGGGGGAGGAAGGAGCCCCTACCCGAGTGGTTCACCGAAGTATGCTACGCCCTTGCTTGTCACGAGATCCCGAAAGAGAAGAGAGGGCACCAAGTGTTCCCAAAATGTCCACTCTAGTGATCAGAGCTGGCTCCAGGTTTTCGTGGGCCCCGGGCAAAAGAGTGTCAGTGGGCCCCTTTAACACATACCACAATTCATGATGCTCCGATACGGCAGAGAAATATAGGTATAGTACAATGCCAAATACTTCGCTTCTTACATTACATGAGTGATATCTATTTTAAATTCTACAATAGCTCAAAAAACGGACAGTATAGTCCTCCATACAGTATTATGGGCATCACATAGTGCACCATACAGAATAATGAGCCCCATATATTGCTCCATATATAATTGGTCCCATATAATGTTCCATACAGTATATGATTAGCTCCACATAATGCTACAGTATATGATGGTCCCCAAATAATGTGCCATACAGTATGAGACGATCCCAATAGAGTATAATGAGCCCCACATATCACTCCATATAGTATAATGAGTCACATATAAAGCTCCATACAGTATATGATGGGCCCCATATATTGCTCCATACAGGATGGGCTTCAAATAATGCTCCATACAGAATAGGCCTCATATGTGCTCCATATGATGTTCCATATAAAGGGCCCTATATGATGCCCCATAAATATTGAACCCCATATGATGCTCTAGTATATGATGGGCCCCATGGATGATGCTCCAGTGTATGATGGGCCTATATAATGCTCCATACATAATGGGCCCCATACGATGCTACACTATATGATGGGCCCCATGGATGATGCTCCAGTGTATGATGGGCCTATATAATACTCCATATAAAATAGGTCCCATTGATGATGCTCCAGTGTATGATGGACCTATATAATGCTCCATATATAATGGGCCCCATATGATGCTCCAGTATATGATGGGCCCCATGGATGATGCTCCAGTGTATGATGGGCCTATATAATGCTCCATATATAATGGGCCCCATATAATGCTTCAGTGTATAATGGCCTATCTATGATGCTCAAGTGTATGATGGGCCCCATATATAACTCTCCAGTATATAATGCTCCCCATATAGTGCTCCAAACATTAAAAAAGTGAAAAACATCTCCTCGCTGGGCACTGCTCTACTCTGGACTCCTCAGCGTCGCCATCTTACAGCTCTCTGTGCTGTGACTGTTCAGGCAGAGGGCGTACAGACGTGACGTCATCGTGCTCTCTGACCTGAATGTCACTGTCAGGAAACGCGGAAGACGTCACAGCGGTGGAGCAGGGAGAGGTAACTATTGCAAGTGCTGGGGCCCTGAGCAAGCAGAGGGGCCAATTCGTGGGCGCTGGCACTGGCACAGGACCCCTCATAGTACGCCGCTGTCTCTGATGGCGAGTGGGCCCCCCCACCTGCTCAGGGCCCTGGCACTTGCCTGGGTGTGCCAGGTGCTGACACCGGCCCTGGGGGGGTACAGTCCAGTTAGTGAGGTGGAAAAATTGGCATATGTTGAGGTGTAGGCTGGACGTTCAGCAGCTGCAAATGGAGGAATTGGAGAAGTCGGAGGAAGAGGAGGACATAGCGAGCCATTTTTCTGGCAACCTATGTGTCATCAGGGGAAGGTAGTACAAAATCCTTTGAAAACCAGGCATGGTTCATTTTAATGAAGGTGAGATCACCAACATTTTGGGTCGACAGCTGGGTCCTTCTTTCTGTCAGGATTGATCCAGCAGCACTGAAGACTCTTTCTGATAGCACACTACCAGCAGGGCAAGCGAGCTCCTGTAAGGCATATTGTGCCAATTCAGGCCAGGTGTCCAGTTTACAGGCCCAGTAGTCGAAGGGGAATGACCTGTAAGGAAGAAAATCGATAGGGGAGGAGAGGTAATTTTGAACCATAGTTGACAACTGCTGTCTCCTGTCTGTTGCAATCTATTCAGTATTAACAGTTGTGTGAGCGGTACACGAGAAATCAGTCCACAACATGGTCATGAAACCCCTGTTTCCAACGCCACTTCGGCTATGTGCACCACGAACACCTCTTCCATTTGGCCCAGTATGGCTCATGGTAGAACCTGCACCGCTGCTGTGTGCTGGGAATGCCTCTAACAAACGGTTTACCAGAGTTGCTTGTTTGTTCGCCAATATTAGCTCTAGGTTCTCCTGTGGCATGATGTTCTGTAATTTGCCTTTATAGCGTGGATCGAGGATGCTGGCCAAGCAGTAGTCGTCATCCTTCATAATTTTGGCAATTTAGGATCCGCAAGACATAATCACACATGTGGGCCAATGTTCCAGGTGTCAATGATGCACTGCCAGTGGTGGGTGGAGGAGCACTTTCTGCCAAATCCACATCCCTCCAGTCATGCACAAATCCTGTACCTGACCTTGGCAAGCCAACATTTTCTCTTGCCCCCTGAGAAACATCCTCCTCCTCTTCCTCTTCTTCCTCCACCTTGTCCAGGTCAGTTCCCTGAGCAGACAATAGCTGACTGTCATCAAGGCTTCCCTCCTCCTTCTCCTCTTCCTCCTCCGCTGCAGAGGTCTGATCCTTAATGTGCATCAAAGTTTGCATGAGCAGACACATAAGTGGGATACTCATGCTTATGATGGCGTCCTCTGCCCTTACCAGACGTGTGCATTCCTCAAAACACTGAAGGACTTTACAGTGGTCTTTCAGCTTTGACCACTGCACACCCAACAACTCCATGTCTGCCCTCAAACTGCCTGCCCGTGTATCCTCCCACAAATGCATTACAGCCTGCCTCTGTTCGCACAGCCTCTCAACAATGTGCATGGTGGAGTTCCACCATGTTGCAACGTCTATGATTAGGCGGTGCTTGGGGAGGTGGAGCGATCGCTGCAGCCTCTGCATACGACTGGAGACTGCGGGCGAGCGACTGATGTGCAAGCACAGTCTTCGCACCTTGTGGAACAGGGCTGTTAACTCCGGAAAATTATTTATGAAGCACTGCACCACCAGGTTCAAGGTGTGAGCCAGGCAAGGTATGTGTCTGAGTTTTGCCAGTGCTATGGCCACCACAAAATTACAGCCGTGATCACTGACTACCTTGCCTGGCTCAAGATGTAGACGGCCCAGCCATGACTCAGTTTCTCGCTGCAAGTAGTCGGCCAGTACCTCCGCGGTGTGTCTGTTGTCGCCCAAAGACATAATCTTTAAAACAGCCTGCTGATGCTTACCACTAGCTGTTCGATAGTGGGACACATCGTGTGCAACACTGGCAGCTGCGGATGGAGTGCTCGTGTGACTGCGCTCTGTCGACGAGCTTTCGCTTCTGGAGGAGGAGGGTCGAACGCCTACAGCCAACTGTTGTCTACACAATGGGCTAGGCAGAACTGTCCCACCGCCGCTGTCCCCTGTGGACCCTGCTTCCCACACATTAACCCAGTGCACAGTGATGGACACGTAACGGCCCTGGCCATGCCTAGTGGCCCATGCATCTGTTGTGAGGTGCACCTTTCCACTCACTGATTGTTTGAGTGCATGGACAATGCAGTCTTTCACATGCAGATAGAGGGTAGGGATGGCTTTTCTAGAAAAGAAGTGCCGACTGGGTAGGTCATAGCGTGAGACAGCATAGGCCATGAACTCTCTGAACTTTGCGCTTTTAATCAAACGGAAGGGTGTTATCTCTAATGAGATCAGTTTGGCAATGTAGGCGTTCAAAGCCTGTGTAAGTGGATGAGAGGATGAGTACTTTCTTGTCCTTCTCAGAGTGTCTGCTAGGGTGAGCTGGACTTGAGAGCTGCATATGGGAGAACTAGCGGTGGACATGACGGACTGAGAGGGGGTTGGTGATGGAGATGGTGGTGTTGGTGGTGATGGCCTAGATTCAGACTTTCGTTGGAAAAACATTGTGATTCCCTGACTGCTTTGGCCTTGCGACGACACCTCAACATTTCTTGCTGGTGGTGTGCTAACCAGTGGGCTTACAGTGGGGGAAGCGATGTAGCGTTGCTGGCTACCTTCAGTCGGAGCAGGTGCACATGTGCTACCTGAGGTTTTGTAGTCCGTCCACGCTTGCAAGTGCATGATGTTTAAATGTCTAAGCATGTAACTGGTATTCAAATTTCAGAGATTTTTCCCTCAGCTAAAGGTCCTTCCGCACTTCTTACAGATAACCTTTGCCTCATCAATAGGATTTTGGTCAAAAGAGTGCCACACTGCACTCTTCCTACTATGGGATAAAATTTCAGGGCTTGCACGCTGTGCTAATTTGACCATCTGGCCAAGCTGTCCTTCAACTCTTTTTGTTTTTTTTAACACGTTTTGGACTGCTACGGGCCTGCCAGATAACCGCAGCTGCGATGTTGATGCCTGCTGCGGATCCTCCTCCTCTTCTGAGCTATTGCCAGCGGCACCCTCTTCCCCAATGGATGCCAATCCGGGTCAACAACTGGGTCATCCATCACCTCCTCTTCAATTTCATCTGCACCTTCCTCTGTGTCACCGTGTAAGGTGGTAGAGTATGCGGGAAGGGGCACCTGAGTTTCATCAAGGTCAGAATCTGGCTCAGTAGACTGCGAGGGCAATGCAGTGCTCTGGGTGAATGTACCAGCAGAATCATATAGCAGTGGCTGTGCATCAGTGCACTCCATGTCATATTCATCTTGGACTGGGTAATTCAGGATTTCACTTGATAACCCAGGCATGGTATGTGAAAAGAGCTCCAGGGAGTAATCTGAAGTGTGGCCTGCCGATCCTTTACTTTGTTGGGGGTGAAGGACACAAGGAAAGGTGTCGTTCCTGACCAGGAGCCTGCACTGAGGACTCAGTGCTTGCATTTTTTGAAACTTCACAATAGGAGGCGATAGAGCTGGAGGCTGTTTTGGCAATGTAAGCCAAAACCTGTTCCTGATGCTCCGGCTTTAAAAGTGGTTTACCTACTCCCAGAAAAGTGAGCCTCCCAGGCCTTCTGGAGCCAGATGATGACGCAGGCTCAACACCTCCTGCCTTAAGTGCTATTGTGCTTTTGGCACTACCAGCAGATGCATCACCACCACAATCAGTACCAGATGACCCCCCCTGCCCACGTCCGTGGCCTCTTCCACCATACTTCCTCATGTTTGGGAAAATGTACCAAATATACCAGCAGATATACGGTACTGTATCAGAAGCGTACAGCTGTATACAGTGTAGGGGAAAATTTAAATATCCGTATATATTTCCAGAGTCACACACAGACGCTCACTCAGTATGGATTTGACCAGAATACAAAAAGGAAGAAAAAAGTTACTGTATCAGAAGATACCAGGTGTATATAGTGTAGGGGAAAATTTAAATCTCCGCATATATTTCCCGAGTCACACACAGACGCTCTCTTAGTATGGATTTGACCGTAATACAAAAGGCAGAAAAAAGGTACTGTATCAGAAGATAGCAGGTGTATATAGTGTAGGGAAAAATTTAAATCTCCGTATATATTTCCTGAGTCACACAGAGACGCTCACTCAGAATGGATTTGACCAGAATACAAAAAGCAGAAAGAAGGTACTGTATCAGAAGATACCAGCTGTATACGGTGAAGGGGAAAATTTAAATCTCCGTATATATTTCCGGAGTTACGCACAGACGCTCTCTCAGTATGGATTTGACCGTAATACAAGTGGCAGAAAAACGGTACTGTGTCAGAAGATACCAGGTGTATATAGTGTAGGGGAAAATTTAAATCTCTGCATATATTTCTGGAGTCTCACACAGACGCTCACTCAGTATGGATTTGACCGTAATACAAAAGGCAGAAAAACAGTACTGTATCAGAAGATAACAGCTGTATACGGTGAATGGGAAAATTTAAATCTTCATAATACAAGTGGCAGAAAAACGGTACTGTATCAGAAGATACCAGGTGTATATAGTGTAGGGGAAAATTTAACTCTCCGTATATATTTCCGGAGTCACACACAGATGCTCTCTCGGTATGGATTTGACCATAATACAAAAGGCAGAAAAAAGGTATTGTATCAGAAGATACCAGGTGTATATAGTGTAGGGGAAAATTTAAATCTCCGTATATATTTCCGGAGTCACACACAGACGCTCAATCAGTATGGATTTGACCGTAATACAACAGTCAGAAAGAAGGTACTGTATCAGAAGATACCAGGAGTATATAGTGTAGGAGAAAATTTAAATCTCTGTATATATTTCCGGAGTCACACACAGATAGTCAGCATGTATTTGTCCGTGATACCAGCAGATACATGGTAGTGTGTCAGGAGCGTACAACTCTATATGGTGTGGGAAAAAATAAACGCTCGGTAACTGTGCAGAAAAAAAGAATAAAAGTATTAGTGCTGTGTAAAAAGCAGTCTGCACAGCAGTGTACACACAGCAGTGTACACACAGCAATACAGCTATCAGGCAGTCTAATAACCAGTACTGCTGCATGCAAGAAAATCCTCCCCTGTCACTGCACACTAACTGTACAGCACAATTGCTATCAGCATAAGCACATAAGAACTTCTCTTTCCAGCCCTAACGCTCTCCCTACTGATAAACAGCGTCAGCAACCTCTCCCTACTGTTAAGATCGGCAGAAGTAAAATGGAGGTCGGCGGTCAGGGCTTTTATAGACACTATGACGCCCCCCAAAGCAAGCCAATCACTGCAATGTCCTTCTCTAAGATGGTGGTGGACGCTGCATATGTCATCTCGTTGCGCACAGTGTGCGTCCTTGCTCATTGGCTGAAAAAAGGCGCCTGCAAGCATTATGGGAAAACCGACTTTGGCTCTTGTTTTGCCGAACGCATGGCCGACTTCACGCTATGGTCGGGTTTCGCTCAGCGAAACCTGACTTTGGCGAAAGTCGGCGACTTATAAATTTGACCGACCTGTTTCGCTCAATTCTAATAGTGACTGTTGCTTGGTTTGTATGCGCGGTAATTCCTTATCCTTCTCTAGTTTAGTTTATTCCCCTACCTTCACACCCCAGTGCATTCCTCTGTTATATGTGAGTGAATAATTTGTATGCCTGGAGTTTTCTGTTAGCCCTTGTTTATGTTGCCTTGTTTGTCGGGTTGGTGTACTACGGTGCACAGTAGCACCCTTTCTTCCTTGGGTGGGGGGAAGAGAACAGACTGAGGGCTAACTTAGGAGATAAGGCAAGGGCGCAGGCCCCGGCATCTTTGCCATCTGAAGTATCCTAGGGAGCAGGGTGAGCTAGGGCACCTCCTAATGTTAGGGACAGGGAAGAAGCCCCTGGTCCCAGGTCACCCGACAGCTGTGTCGTGACAATCTGCTTGTAAATACTGTACAGACTGCCATTCACAAAGTAAAAGTTTGTTTTTTATGACCCACGTGTCTCCTGGATTAATTGCTGCCCTGGTTCCAGAAGAAGTGTTCCTGGCGTTAGAAGAGGCCTGATGGCCAGAAATAGGTGGAAAGCATCACATACTCAGCAGCACACCTGGACTGAGACACACTTTGTGTTAGGGCTGGCGGAACGCACAAAATAAATATAAATAATAAGTGCGTTCGCAGCCCGGGGTCCACCATGCAGGCAGAGCCTGCTGCTAGTAGGATGGCGGTAAGGCGAACTCTGTTACTTCACAGAGTCGCAACTATAGACACTGTGGCCCTATATGGCGGTATAAGCCGGAAATTCTAAAGGGGGTTATTTCAGCCAGCCCTAACACATCGTGCAAGATCACCCTGGCGCAAAGCCCATAATGTATTTGTTTCTAGCCCCATGGGGGCACGCCCATTTCCACCCTTTTATAGTAGCAACAAAAAGGGCCTG
>JARQOD010000009.1:149484242-149577056 GCA_033576555.1 Oophaga sylvatica
ACACTTATGTGTTGGGTTTTGGTTCAAAGCTTTATTGTGAGCTTATATATTGCTCTTCTTTGTCACACTTGTGACTATTTAATGTTTTTAAGGTTTTTGTGTATCCTTTTGTACTCAATAAAAATGTCTATTTAACCCCTTCATGACCCAGCCTATTTTGACCTTAAAGACCTTGCCATTTTTTGCAATTCTGACCAGTGTCCCTTTATGAGATAATAACTCAGGAACGCTTCAACGGATCCTAGCAATACTGAGATTGTTTTTTCGTGACATATTGGGCTTCATGTTAGTGGTGAATTTAGTTTGATAATTTTTGCGTTATTTGTGAAAAAAATGGAACTTTAGCCAAAATTTTGAAAATTTCGCAATTTTCAAATTTTGAATTTTTATTCTGTTAAACCAGAGACTTATGTGACACACAATAGTTAATAAATAACATTTTCCACATGTCTACTTTACATCAGCACAATTTTGGGAACATTTTTTTTTGTTAGGAAGTTATAAGGGTTAAAAGTTGACCAGCGATTCTCATTTTTACAGCAAAATTTACAAAACCATTTTTTTTAGGGACCACCTCACATTTGAAGTCACTTTGAGGGGTCTATATGGCAGAAAATACCTAAAAATTACACCATTAAAAACTGCACCCCTCAAACTACTCAAAACTACATTCAAGAAGATTATTAACCCTTCAGGTGCTTCACAGGAACTAAAGCAAAGTGGAAGGAAAAAATGGACATTTTAATTTTTCAACAAAATTTTTCTTTTAGCATCAATTTTTTCATTTTTACATGGGCAACAGGATAAAATGGATCCTAAAATTTGTTGGGCAATTTCTCCTGAGTACACAGATACCTCATATGTGGTCATAAACCACTGTTTGGGCGCACGGCAGGACTCAGAAGGGAAGGAGCGCCATTTGACTTTTTGAATGGAAAATATGTTGGAATATTTAGAGGTTGCCATGTCGCATTTGGAGAGTCCCTGTGTGCCTAAACATTGGAGCTCCCCCACAAGTGACCCCATTTTGGAAACTAGACCCCCCGAGGAACTTATCTAGATGCAGAGTGAGCACTTTGAACCCCCAGGTGCTTCACAAATTGATCCGTAAAAAAAAGAAAGTACTTTTTTTTCACAAAAATTTTCTTTTAGCCTAAGTTTTTTCCTTTTCACATGGGCAACAGGATAAAATGGATCCTAAAATTTGTTGGGCAATTTATCCTGAGTACACCGATACCTCATATGTGGTCATAAACCACTGTTTGGGCGCACGGCAGGGCTCAGAAGGGAAGGTGTGCCATTTGACTTTTTGAATGGAAAATATGCTGAAATATTTAGCGGTTGCCATGTCGCATTTGGAGAGTCCCTGTGTGCCTAAACATTGGAGCTCCCTCACAAGTGACCCCATTTTGGAAACTAGACCCCCCAAAGAACTTATCTAAATGCACAGTGAGCACTTTGAAACCACAGGTCCTTCATAAATTGATCCGTAAATAAAAGAAAGTACTTTTTTTTCACAAAAATTTTCTTTTAGCCTCAGTTTTTTCATTTTCACATGGGCAACAGTATAAATTGGATCCTAAAATTTGTTGGGCAATTTATCCTGAGTACACAGATACCTCATATGTGGACATAAATCACTGTTTGGGCGCACAGCTGGGCCCAGAAGGGAAGGAGCGCCATTTGACTTTTTGAATGGAAAATTAGCTCCAATCCTTAGCGAACACCATGACGCCTTTGGAGAGCCCCTGTGTGCCTAAACAGTGAAAAAAAACCACATGTGACACCATTTTGGAAACTAGACCCCTTATGGAACTTATCTAGATGTGTTGTGAGCACTCTGAACCCCCGAGTGCTTTTTTTATTTTCACAAGGGTAACAGGAGAAATTGGACCATAAAAGTTGTTGTGCAATTTGTCCTGAGTACACTGGTACCCCATATGTGGGGGGAACCACTGTTTTGGCGCATGCGAGAGCTCAGTAGGGAAGGAGCGCCATTTTGGAATGCAGACTTGATGAAATGTTCTGCGGGGGTCATGTTGCGTTTGCAGAGCCCCTGATGTGCCTAAACAGTAGAAACCCCCCACAAGTGACCCTATTTTGGAAACTAGACCCCCCAAGGAGCTTATCTAGATGTGTAGTGAGCACTTTGAACCCCCAAGTGCTTCACAGAAGTTTATAAACGCAGAGCAGTGAAAATAAAAAAAACATTTTTGTTTCTCAAAAATCATTTTTTAGCCCGCTTTTTTTTATTTTCCCAAGGGTAACAGGATAAATTGGACACCGAAAGTTGTTGTCCAGTTTTTCCTGAGTACGCTGGTCCCCCATATGTGGGGGAACCACTGTTTGGGCGCACGGCAGGGCTCAGCAGGGAAGGAGCGCCATTTGACTTTTTGAATGGAAAATTAGCTCCAATCGTTAGCAGACACCATGTCGTGTTTGGAGAGCCCCTGTATGCCTAAACTTTGGAGCTCCCCCACAAATGACCCCATTTTGGAAACTCGACCCCCTAAGGAACTTATCTAGATGCACAGTGAGCACTTTGAACCCCCAGTTGCTTCACAGAAGTTTATAACGCAGAGCCGTGAAAACAAAAAATCTTTTTTTTTCTCAAAAAATGATATTTTAGCCCACTATTTTTTATTTTCACAATGGTTACAGGAGAAATTGGACCCCAACAGTTGTTGTCCAATTTATCCTAAATACGCTAGTACCCCACATGTGGGGGGAACCACTGTTTGGGCACACGTCAGGGCTCGGAAGGAATGTAGTGACGCTTTGAAATGCCGACTTGATGGAATGGTGTGCGGGCACCTTGTTTCGTTTGCAGAGCCCCTGATGTGCCTAAACAGTAGAAACCCCCCACAAGTGACCCCATTTTGTAAACTAGACCCTGCAAGTAACTTATCCAAATGTGTGGTGAGCACCTTGAACCCCCAAGTGCTTCACAGAAGTTTATAATGCAGAGCCGTGAAAATAAAAAATCATTTTTTTCCTCAAAAACTGATTTTTTTAACCCGCAATTTTTTATTTTCACAAGGGTAACAGGAGAAATTGGACCCCAAAAGTTGTTGTACAGTTTGTCCTGAGTACACTGGTACCCCTTATGTGGGGGAACCACTGTTCGGGCACACATTGGGGCTCGGAAGGGAATTAGTGACGTTTTGAAATGCCGACTTTGATGGAATGATCTGCGAGCATCATGTTATGTTTGCAGAGCCCCCGATGTGCCTAAACAGTAGAAACTCCCCAAAAGTGACCACATTTTTGAAACTAGACCCCACAAGGAACTTATCTAGATGTGTGGTGAGTACTTTGAGCCCCCAAGGGCTACACAGAAGTTTATAATGCCCGAGCATGAAAATAAAAAAATCATATTTTTTCCACAAACATTATCTTTTAGTCCCCAATTTTTTATTTTTTCCAAGGGTAACAGGAGAAATTAGACACCAAAAGTTGTTGTCCAATTTGTCCTGAGTACGCTGATATCCTACATGTGGGAGAAAACCACTGTATGGGCACACGTTGGGGCACGGAAGGTAAGTAGCGACGTTTTGAAATGCCGGCTTGATGGAATTGTCTGCGGGCGTCATGTTACGTTTGCAGAGCCCATGATGTGCCTAAACAGTAGAAACCCCCCCCACGTGACCCCATTTTGGAAACTAGATCCCCCAAGGAACTTCTCTAGATGTCTGGTGAGCACTTTGAATCTCCAAGTTCATCACAGAAGTTTATAACGCAAAGCGGTGAAAATAAAAAATCATTTTTTTTTCCATAAAAATAAATTTTTAGTCCCCAATTTCTTTTCCCAAGAGTAAAAAGAGAAATTAGACCCCCAAAGTTGTTGTGCAATTTTTCCTGAGTATTCTGATACCCCATATGTGGGGGTAAACCACTGTTTGGGCACACGTCGGAGCTCGGAATAAAGGGAGCACTGTTTGACTTTTTGAACGCAAAATTTGCAGCAATCAATGGTGGCGCCATGTCGCATATGGAGACCCCCTGATGTGCCTAAATAGTGGAAATCCCTCAATTCTAACTCCAACCCTAAGCCCAACACACCCCTAACCCCAACCCTAACCCCTACACACCCCTAACCCAAACCCAAACCATAACCCTAACCCCAACACACCCCTAACCCTAATCCCAACTCTAACCATAACCCTAACCACAAGCCTAACCCTAATCCCAACCCTAACCCCAAAACATCCCTAACACTTATCCTATCTCTAACCCTGACCACAAACCTAACCCTAATCCCAACCTTAATTCCAACCCTAACTCTAATTCCAACCTTAACCCTAATTCTAACCCTAACCCAAATTCTAACCGTAACCCTAATTCTAACCCTAATTCTAACCCTAAGGCTAACCCTAACCTTAGTTCTAACTCTAACCCTAAGGCTAGGTTCATATTGCGTTTTACCAGCCCGTTCAACACATTGCGTTGATGGGCTGGTAACGGTATAGCATAACACGATCACGTTATGCAATACCTGCTAGCGCAGATGAATCAGCAGATGATTCATCTGTGCTAGCAGTGATGGAGCCCAGACACTGCAGTCCGCGTCCGAGGCTCCGTCACTGAATGACGGCACTTCGTGAGTGCATGTCGCTTTACGGCATGCGTCGCGATGCGCCCGACAATGGGGGTGAAGGGCAGCGTTAACGGACTGCGTTACACCGCGTTATACCGCGGTGTAATGCAGTCCATCTAACGGACTGCCATAACGCAATATGAACCCAGCCTAACCCTAACCCTAAGGCCCCGTGCACACATTGCGGATTCACTTGTAGATTTTTCCGTGCGGATTTTGGGCCTGTGCACACGTTGCGGATTTACTGCGGTTTTGCTACGGTTTTTGTGCGGATTTGCCCTGCGGTTTTACACCTATAATGGAATAGGTGTAAAAACGCTGCGGAATCCGCACAAACAATTGACATGCTGCGGATTTAAAACCGCACCAAATCTGCGCGGAAATATCCGCAGCATGTGCACAGCGTTTTTTTTTTTACCATTTATTTACATTGTACTGTACATGGTTTCCGGATCTGCTGCGGATCCTCAGCGCCAAATCCGCTGCAGATCCGCAGCAAAATCCGCAACGTGTGCACAGGAAAAAAAAAATTCTTTATTTTATTATTTGTCCCTACCTATGTGGGTGATAAATGGGGTGTTTATTTAATGTTTTTTTATTTTGATCACTGTGAGAGAGTATCACAGTGATCAAAATAAATTTTTTTACACTGGAGGGCGCACTGCGCATGCGCCTGCAGGCGAGCGCTCTGCGAATGCGCCCGCCATTTTCCAAGATGGCGACGCCCATGAAGAATCCTGGACCAACGCCGGGACGGTCACAGGGACATCGGAGGACCGGGAGAGGTGAGTAGGGGGGGTCAGAAGGTAAGGGTGGGATTGGAAGGTGGGGGGAGCGGAGGCAAGGAGCAGGGGAGCAGATAGTGACGGAGGCGACCAATCGCCGCCATTTATCGGTGGCGGCGGCCGATCGCCCCCGTCACTCGGTGTGAGGGGGGTCAGATGTCGGTGTCCAGCCATGGCCGATGCTATAGCAGCATCGGCCATGGCTGGATTGTAATATTTCACCAAACTTCATTGGTGAAATGTTACAAATCGGTCTGATCGGCTGTTTCACTTATAACAGCCAATCAGAGCGATCGTAGCCACGTGGGGGTTAAGCCATCCCCACTGTGGTGATGCACAAAGGGTCTTGTGCCTGCGGGTCGGTTGACCTTTCAGTGACCCCAGTCACCCGACCCGCAGGAACATGATTTATAGCATGACGCCTACGTAGGCGTCATGGGTCGGGATGCCACTGGTTTTCATGACGCCTACGTAGGCGTCATGGGTCGGGAAGGGGTTAACCACTTTACCCCCGAGGGTGGATTGCATGTTAATGACCGGGCCAATTTTTGCAATTCTGACCACTGTCCATTATAAGGTAATAACTCTGGAAAGCTTCCATGGATCTCTGTAATTCTGTCAATGTTTTCTTGTAACATATTGTACTTCATGATAGTGGTAAAATTTCTTTGATATGACTTGTGTTTATTTGTGAAAAAAAATGGAAATTTGGTGAAAATTTTGAAAATTTCTAAATTTTCCAACTTTGAATTTTTGTGCCATTAAATCACAGAGATATGTCACACAAAATACTTAATAAGTAACATTTTGCACATGTGTACTTTACATCAGCACAATTTTAGAACCAAATTTCTTTTTTGTTAGGAAGTTATAAGGGTTAAAAGTTAAACAGCGATTTCTCATTTTTACAACACCATTTTTTTTTAGGGACCACATCACATTTGAAGTCACTTTGAGGGGTCTATATGATAGAAAATACCCTAAAGTAACACCATTCTGAAAACTGTACCCATCAAGGTGCTCAAAACCACATTCAAGAAATTTTTTAACCCTTCAGGTGCGTCACAGGAATTTTTGGAATATTTGAAAAAAAAATGAACATTTAACTTTTTTTCACCAAAAAATTATTTCAGATCCAATTTTTTTTCATTTTCCCAAGGGTAACAGGAGAAATTGGACACCAAAAGTTATTGTGCAAATTGTCCTAAGTACGCTGATACCCCATATGTAGGGGGAAACCACTGTTTGGGCGCATGGCAGAGCTTGGAAGGGAAGGAGCGCCATTTGACTTTTCAATGCAAAATTGGCTGGAATTGAGATCAGACGCCATGTCGTGTTTGGAGAGCCCTTGATGTGCCTAAACAGTGGAAACCCCGCACAAATGACACAATTTTGGAAACTGGACCCCTCAAAGAACTTATCTAGATGTGTGGTGAGCACTTTGAACACTCAAGGCTTCACAGAAATTGATAATGTAGACCAGTAAAATTAAAAATTCATATTGATGTCCTCTGTCAGAATCAGCTGACACCCTGCCGCGATCAGCCACGCTTCCCCCATGAGCGCGGCTGATCGCGATAACTTACTATACTGTCCATGGTCAATTTGTGCCAGGTTACATGAATGGTATAGTACATCGGTTGTCAGAAAGGGGTTAAGCAGCGCATCCCTGAGGCCTGCCACTAGTTTGGCTCTCAAAATTACATCAGGAGGCCCCATACCCACATCATCCCGCTTAGCGATCGCGGCGTGGATCTCCTGCAGCGCATTCATATATTGGGTCACAGACTCCCTCTCACTTTGGACGCAGCTAAACAAGCACTTACGCAATTCACCGACATCCGTGGGGTCCCCATGCATCTATTCCAAGATCTGTAACACCTTGGTGAAAGTGTTCCGCTCATGCAGGGGCCGGAACATGACTGAGCATCTAGCTTCTCCATCCAAGGCCATCACAGCAATCCCCGCCTGCATATCTGTGGTCATGAGGTGCATTCTTAGCATGCTCTTAACCCACTCGGACCAGTCCCATTGGTCTGCCACCTATGCGCTTGTGGACTGCATCCTGCCAACTACTCTAAGTGTAAGCAGGTTGCGGAGTGCATGACAGACAGGAAGCAGAACTAGGGTTAACAATTTAACAGTTTAATTAATAGGATGTTAACTCCTCGCAGGAAGAAAAATGTTTAATGCAGAGAAAGGGAAAACAATAAAGAATAGCAGAAGTCCAATTGTCAAACTTATTGTGTCCTAATGTTCTTCCTCCTCGGATGATCCCGCAGGGGTTGTAGAACCGGCTTCGACCGGGGTGATGTCCTCAGACGGTGCTCAGAGGACGGAGCACGCTGCTCACCCAGCTGTGCGCTGCTGTCTGTTTTCGCCGAAAACCCTGCCTCTGCATGCGCTTTCTGCTTTATCTGGCCCCTCCTATTCAGGTCATGAGGTCTGTCCGGTCCCTCATTTCTTCCTCCAGGCAACATGGGAGGCAGCTTCAACAGTTCCGGACGCCGCTCTGTACATGTACCCGCAGCCCGGTTTTCCTCCTTACAGGTGTGTGGTTTGTCACATAAGCAGATTAGCCTCAGCAAAGCCTGTTGCCGCTTGGCTGAGGCAATGTTGCCTGTTATGATTCGGTAGCTGAGGAGTGCAGGCAAAAAGGCAATACACCAGAGCAGTTGGAATCTATGAGATTGCAGTACCCTGACTAACCACCACAACTAGAGGCAGCCGTGGAGCGTTCCTACATTGGTCCTAGACGCCTCGTCACAGCCTGAGAAACTAACTACACCTAAAGATAGAAATAGGAAAGCTATCTGCCCCGGAGCAGAACCCCAAAGATAATAGCAAGCCCCCAAACATGTAATGGCGGTTAGACAAGACGAAATACTGACACAGACAGAAAATAGTATGAGCAAACGTTGGGGCCCAAACTAACTAAATAGAAAAGGATAGGAAGGGTACTTACTACAATCCCAAAAAAACCCCTGAAAGCACCAACTCTACTAATTTCAAAAACACCTGAGATCACACGACCTCTACAACCTAAATTAGTTCTCTGGTGTAACAAAATCAAAACAGCAGCCACTGAAAAAACTGGAAAAAGCAAAAATACAAACATCAGTGGCTGAACTAAACTGAGAGGGCAAAAGCCCCCTGAGGGGACCCAGAAGGCCCCCACAGAAGTGCAGGACAAAATGCAAAAATTAAGCACAGAAACAAAAAGAAGAAAATGTCTTATCTGTTAGCAGGAGATGCAGACACGACACAGCAGGCTACAAGGAAACAGGAATCAAGGATTGAGACCCGAACAATTGATCACCGGCAACCCTGATGGGAAGGTGACTCCCTTATATAAGACCAGTCAGTAACACCTGATTCCCAGTCCTCACAATCTTCACTGAACAGACCAGTACCGCTTGTAACCACCAGAGGGAGCCTCTGCTCAGAACTCATCTCAAGCCCATTCACAACAGTACCCCCCCCCTTGAGGAGGGGTCACCGAACCCTCATTTGAGCAACCAGGTCGGTCAGGATGAGTTCTATGATACGCACGGATGAGTCTCCCAGCATGGATGTCCGAAGCAAACACCCAAGAATTGTCTTCCTGACCATAACCTCTCCACTTAACCAAATACTGGAGTTTCCGTCTAGAAAAACGAGAATCTAATATTTTCTCAACCACATACTCCAGATTGCCCTCAATCAAAACAGGGTCAGGAGGCACAGCAGCAGGAACCACTGGCTCAACAAACCTCTTCAACAAGGACTTGTGGAACACGTTATGGATCTTAAATGTCCCTGGAAGAAGCAAACGAAAAGAAACAGGATTAAGAATCTCCATGATCTTATAAGGTCCAATGAACCTAGGCTTAAATTTAGGAGATGCTACTCTCATAGGAATATTTTTTGAGGACAACCAGACCAAGTCCCCTACTTTAAACCGAGGACCATCAGTCCTATGCCGGTTAACAAACCGCTGGGCCCTCTCCTGAGAGAGGGACAACCTCTCCACTACCTGGTCCCAAATCTGTTGCATACGCTCCACAACAGAGTCAACACCTGGACAGACAGAAGCCTCCGTCTGTCCTGAAGAAAATCGAGGGTGAAACCCAGAATTACAGAAAAATGGAGACATCAAAGTGGCAGAGCTAGCCCTATTATTAAGAGCAAACTCAGCCAAAGGCAAAAAAGAGACCCAGTCATCCTGATCAGCAGACACAAAGCATCTTAGATAAGTCTCCAATGTCTGGTTTGTTCTCTCAGTTTGACCATTGGTCTGAGGATGAAATGCCGAGGAGAAAGACAATTGAACACCCGGTTTAGAACAAAAAGTCCTCCAAAATCTGGAAACAAACTGGACTCCTCTGTCAGACACAATGTTCTCAGGAATGCCGTGTAAACGAACCACGTGCTGAAGGAACAACGGCACCAATTCAGAGGAGGAAGGCAACTTAGGCAATGGCTAGTGTTGAGCATTCCGATACTGCAAATATCGGGTATCGGCCGATATTGGCTGTATCGGAATTCCGATTCCGAGTTCCGATATTTTCGTCTTATCGGATACCGGAATCGGGATTGTCACTGTCACTGTCAGTGTCCGTCGGTCGGGTCTGTCAGGAGTCAGCGGCACTTACCTGGCAGAAGATCTCCGGCGGTCACATCCCGGACTGCTTCATGGCCGCCATCTTCTTTCCCCGGCGGTCACATGCAGTTTCTCGCGATAACTGCAGTGACTGCTGGGTAATCCCGGCCGTAAAGCAGTCAGTCCGATGACGTCACCGCCGGGGAAGCAGGTAATCAGCTGTGCTGCGTCGCGATGACAGGCTCTGCCTGTCATTGCGATGTAGCAGAGCTGGATCGTCGTGGGACTGTCGTTCTGGACTGCGTCGGACAGGTGGTATACTGTTGGTTTGTTTTTTTTCTTTTTTTACAGGAGATCGATGGCGTCGCAGGAATGAGTGTATAATAAAATTAATGAAAACTGTGTTGTCTCTTTTATTTCATTAAAATACTTTTTTCTTGCTTTGTCTTTTTTTTATACATTTAATAACTTTGGGATTAATAATGGATCGGTGTCTTATTGACACCTCTCCATTATTAACCGGGCTTATTGTCACCGTGCAATCAACGGTGACAATAACCCCTTATTACCCCGCTTGCCACCGCTACAGGGCAAGTGGGAAGAGCCGGGTAAAGTGCCACAATTGGCACATCTTTTGATGCGCCAAATGTGGGGCTGCTGTAGCCTGGTATTATCAGGCTGTTGAGGGCCAAAATCCATGGGCCTTGACAGTCTTTTAATACCAGGCCGCAGCAGTCTGCATTTTACTTGGCTGGTTAACAAAAATAGGGGGGATCCCCACGCCGTTTTTTTTTCGAGGGGATCCCCTATTTTTGTTAACCAGCCAAGCTAAGCAGACTGCTGTGGCCTGGTATTATCAGGCTTGCAAGGTCCATGGATATTGGATCCTTACCAGCCTGAAAAACCAGGCCTCAGCGGTCTGCTTCATCTGGCTGGTTAACAAAAATAGGGGGACCCCACGCCAATTTTTTTCGAGGGGATCCCCTATTTTTGTTAATCAGCCAAGATATGCAGACTGCTGTGGCCTGGTATTATCAGGCTGGCAAGGTCCATGGATCTTGGCTCCTTAACAGCCTGAAAATCCAGGCCTCAGCGGTCTGCTTCATCTGGCTGGTTAACAAAAATAGGGGGGACCCCACGCCAATTTTTTTCGAGGGGATCCCCTATTTTTGTTAATCAGCCAAGATATGCAGACTGCTGTGGCCTGGTATTATCAGGCTGGCAAGGTCCATGGATCTTGGCTCCTTAACAGCCTGAAAATCCAGGCCTCAGCGGTCTGCTTCATCTGGCTGGTTAACAAAAATAGGGGGGACCCCACGCCAATTTTTTTCGAGGGGATCCCCTATTTTTGTTAATCAGCCAAGATATGCAGACTGCTGTGGCCTGGTATTATCAGGCTGGCAAGGTCCATGGATCTTGGCTCCTTAACAGCCTGAAAATCCAGGCCTCAGCGGTCTGCTTCATCTGGCTGGTTAACAAAAATAGGGGGGACCCCACGCCAATTTTTTTCGAGGGGATCCCCTATTTTTGTTAATCAGCCAAGATATGCAGACTGCTGTGGCCTAGTATTATCAGGCTGGCAAGGTCCATGGATCTTGGCTCCTTAACAGCCTGAAAATCCAGGCCTCAGCGGTCTGCTTCATCTGGCTGGTTAACAAAAATAGGGGGGACCCCACGCCATTTTTTTTTCGAAGGGAACCCCTATTTTTGTTAATCAGTTCCCTCTGACGTCACTGATTGTGTCCCTGGCTGACCTGAAGTGAAAGTGGAAAGCAATCAATTAAGCTTTCCACTTAAGGGCCCGTCTCACATAGCGATATCGCTACCGAGATCGCTGCTGAGTCACTAGTTTTGTGACGCAGCAGCGAGCTCACCAGCAATATCGCTGTGTGTGACATTCAGCGACGATCAGCCCCCCTGCCGGGTATCGCTGATCGTCGCTGAAATGTCAGGACCTTTTTTTGATCGCTGGTTTCCCGCTGACAGGCACACATCGCTGCGTGTGACAGGCGGGAGACCAGCGATCCGCTGGTAACCAAGGTACACAGCGGGTTTCCAGGCGCGGGGCTGTGCCTAGAAACCCGCTGTGTACCTTGGATACCAGCGCCCTGATGCAGGGAGCTGGTATCCAAGGTACACAGCGGGTTTCCAAGCGCTGCGCGGTGCCTGGAAACCCGCTGTGTACCTTGGTTACCAGCGGATCGCTGGTCTCCCGCCTGTCACACGCAGCGATGCGTGCCTGTCAGAGGGAAACCAGCGATCAAAAAAAGGTCCTGACATTTCTGCGACGATCAGCGATACCCGGCAGGGGGGCTGATCGTCGCTGAATGTCACACACAGCGATATGGCTGGTGAGCTCGCTGCTGCGTCACAAAACTAGTGACTCAGCAGCGATCTCGGCAGCGATATCGCTATGTGAGACGGGCCCTTAAGCGATGTTACCCGCAGTGTCGCTGTCCCAGATCGCTGCCTGAGCTGCCTGTTTGGCAGCTCAGCAGCGATCATGTAGCGATACACCAGCGATCCTGACAAGTGCATATCGTTGTCGGGATCGCTGGTGTATCGTTATGTGACACCCAGCCTTTACTCTCCTGTCAGGCAGGAGAGGAACTCATTCATTTGGGGTTTACTGTGAGGCTGCAGCATTAGCTGCGGTCCCTGCAGTAAACATTAACCCTTTCTGAAGGATTTCACCGTGGGACCTGACTGTGCATGGGATAGGTAAGAATAATTTTGCTTTTTTATTTTATTTTTATTACAGGAAATGGTTTTAGCAGGTAAATAAAATATGGTCAAAAACTGTGTGATTATTTCATTAAACTTCTTTTTTATTAAAGTGTGTGTGTTTGATTTTTCTTTCATACAATAGGATTAATAATTGATAGTTGTCTAATTGACAGCTCTCAATTATTAACCTGGCTTAAAGTGACCTTTCAATTGCAAGGTCATTTTAACCCCTTATTAACCCATTCGCCACCGCTACAGGGCAATGGGAATAGACGGGCAAAGTGCCAGAAAGGGCAAATCTAATTAGAGATTTGCCCTTTCTGGGGTGTCTGGGGGCAGATGTTAAGTAGCCGGGGGGGGCCAAAAATAATGGTCCCTCTCTGGGCTATTATTATCTGCCCCCACTCACTGGCTTTGTCTGTCTGGTTGCGAAAATAGGGCGGGAGCCCACGCATTTTTTTTCAGCAATTTTACACCTCATATATATATATATATATACATGTCATTGAATTTGTGACACATATATATATATATTTATATTTGTAGTTCATACACTTCTACATAGTATAATAGCCGCTAATTCAATTGCCGGCTTTTGTGAAAATGCAGAACCCGACATGAAATGACACTTGGTGTACATAGGGTTAACCATGTCTTTTCATGTCCTTTGCTATCTAATTTGCACAAACAATTAAATCAGACTATGTGTGCAAAATTTCACACCTGTAGGGGTTAATTAAAGGTGTAAATTCGTAGCAAAAAAGTCCGTTTTTTTTACAACGAATTTACACCTTTAATTAACCCCTACAGGTGTGAAATTTTGCACACATAGTCTGATTTAATTGTTTGTGCAAATCAGATAGCAAACGACATGAAAAGACATGGTTAACCCTATGTACACCAAGTGTCATTTCATGTCGGGTGCTTCTGTCTTTTCACTGAAGCCGGCTTTACCCGGCAATTGAATCAAAGGATATTTTACTATGTAGAAGTGTATAAACTATACATATATGTATATATATATGTCACAATGACATGTATATATATATATATGTATTCTATGTGTGTATATTTAGTGTTTACAAGGAAAGAATGGGGTTTTTTTAGTTGCGATATTTTGTTCCCATAGACTTACATGGGACTTCCGGTATCGGTATCGGGTATCGCCGATTTTTTAGTGATATCGGCTATATCATTCTGATTCCGATACTTTAGGATATCGGAAAGTATCGCTCAACTCTAGCAATGGCACAAGATGTATCATCTTGGAAAACCTATCACAAATCACCCAGATGGCGTTCATTCTCTGAGAAACAGGAAGCTCGGAAATGAAATCCATAGAGATATGGGTCCATGGTCTCTTGGGCACAGGCAATGGCATCAACAAACCACTAGAGCGAGAGCAAGGCTTGGAGCGAGAGCAAGTCCCGCAGGACTGCACAAATTCCCTGACATCACGAGACAAGGTAGGCCACCAAAAGGACAGACTAACCAAGTCTCTGGTACCAAAAATTCCAGGATGCCCAGCCAATGCGGAACAATGAATCTCAGACATCACACTCTTTTTCCACTGGTCAGGGACAAACAATTTTCCAACAGGGCAGCGCTCGGGCCTATCCTCCTGACACCCCTCCAGAGCAAGTCTCAAATTGGGTGAGATGGCGGAAAGAACTACACCCTCTTTCAAAATAACAGAAGGATCAGATAACTCAGGTGAGTCCGCAAGGAAACTCCTCGAGAGGGCATCCGCCTTAACATTCTTAGTGCCAGGAAGAAAGGAAATCACAAAATTAAAACGTGTGAAAAACAAGGCCCACCTGGCCTGTCTAGGATTGAGTCGCTTGGCAGATTCCAGATAAACCAGATTCTTATGGTCCATAAGGACCACCACCCGATGTTTGGCTCCCTCCAGCCAATGTCTCCACTCTTCAAAAGCCCACTTCATGGCCAATAACTCCCGATTACCCACGTCATAATTATGTTCAGTAGGAGAAAATTTTCGAGAGAAAAAGGCACAAGGGTTACTTTTAGAGGTCTCTGGATCTTTTTGGGACAAAACGGCACCTGCCCCAATTTCAGAGGCATCAACCTCCACCTGAAATGGCAGAGAAACATCAGGCTGCCGTAGAACAGGAGCAGAAGTGAATCTCTGCTTAAGTTCCTGAAATGCAGAGACTGCCTCAGGAGGCCAATTCACCACATCAGAACCCTTTTTGGTCAAATCAGTTAATGGTTTAACAATAACCGAGAAATTACCAATAAATTTACGATAAAAATTGGCAAAACCCAAAAATCTTTGAAGAGCCTTTAATGAAGTAGGTTGGACCCAATCACAGATGGCCTGAACCTTGACCGGGTCCATTTCAATAATAGATGGGGACAAAATGAATCCCAGAAATGAGATCCTCTGTACGCCAAAAAGACACTTTGATCCCTTCACAAACAGAGCATTCTCTCTCAAAATCTGGAATACAGTTCGAACATGTTTCACATGAGAGTCCCAGTCATTAGAAAAAATCAAGATATCATCCAAATAAACAATCAGAAATTTATCCACAAAATCCCTGAAAATGTCATTCATGAAGGACTGGAAGACAGAAGGAGCATTAGTGAGCCCAAAGGGCATCACAAGGTACTCAAAATGCCCCTCCGGGGTATTGAATGCCGTCTTCCATTCATCCCCGTGCTTAATGCGAATAAGGTTATATGCCCCCCTGAGGTCAAGCTTGGTAAACCAAGTAGCGTTTTTCACCCTGGAAAACAGGTCAGAAATCAAGGGTAACGGGTATTGATATTTCACAGTAATATTGTTCAAAAGACGATAATCAATACACGGCCTTAATGAACCATCCTTTTTGGCCACAAAGAAAAAACCGGCACCTAAGGGTGAAGAGGATGGTCTGATATGACCCTTCTCCAATGACTCCTTGATATAAGACCGCATAGCGTCATGTTCAGGTACAGACAAGATAAAAAGGCGACCTTTAGGGAATTTACTACCAGGCACTAATTCAATAGCGCAGTCATAGCTCCTATGGGGAGGCAAGGATGCAGATTTACTTTCGCTAAATACATCAGAAAAATCAATCAAAAAGTCAGGAACATCCTGAGCCTGGGGGAGGCAGAAAAAACAGGAGTGTTGGTATTAACACATTGGCAGCCCCAACTGGTTACAGACACAGATTTCCAATCCAAAACAGGATTATGAGACTGTAACCAAGGGAAACCCAGTACGATAATATCATGCAGATTATACAGAACCAAAAGTTTGCAGCACTCTTGATGATCAGGTTCAACCCTCATTATCACCTGAGTAGAGAACTGAGGTTTATTCTCAGACAAAGGGGTAGAATTGATCCCCAGAAGGGGAATAGACTTCTGTAGGGTATCAAGGGAAACCCACAATGTTTAGCAAAATCATAATCCATCAGGTTAATAGCTGCTCCAGAATCAACGAAAGCCTGAGCAGAAAATGAGGATAGAGAGCATATCAGAGTGACAGTTAGTAAAAACTTAGTCTGAACACTACCCAAGACAACCGAGCGTGCAAAACGTCTTCCCCGCCCAGGGCAGACCGAAATAGCATGAGAGGCATCACCACAGTAGAAACATAACCTATTGCGCTTTCGAAACTCATGACGCTGTGCCCCAGACACCACTCTATCACACTGCATGGATTCAGAAGCAGGTTCACAAGGCAACACTATTCCACGCATACTTCTCCGCTCACGCAAACGTCTGTCAATTTGAATCGCTAATGACATAGAATCATTGAGACCAGAGGGGACAGGGAATCCCACCATAACATCCTTTACATTATCTGACAGCTCCTTCCGAAAAAGGGCCGCCAAAGCGTCGTCATTCCACTTGGTCAGGACTGCCCACCTACGGAATCTCTGACAGTATAACTCAGCGTCATCAAGCCCCTGATTTAATGCCAACAAGGCTTTTTCAGCTTGATCAGTGACATTAGGCTCATCGTACAATAACCCCAAAGCCTGAAAAAATGCATCAACATCACTCAAAACAGGATCCCCAGGTGTGAGGGAAAAAGCCCAATCCTGAGGATCGCCGCGCAGGAGAGAGATGACAATTTGAACCTGCTGCGCTGCGTTTCCTGAGGACTTAGATTTTAAGGCAAAAAACAATTTACAATTATTTTTGAAATTCTGAAACTTAGCTCGATCCCCTAAAAACAAATCTGGCATGGGAATCCTAGGTTCCACAACAGGCAACCTAGCAAGATATGCAGCAATACTCCGAACCTCAGTGGCAAGCTGATCCACACGGCCAGACAACTGTGCAAACTCCATTGAGAGAAAAAATCCTCCCCAGCACCCAGAGATACAGAGGGAAAAAAAAAAAAATGCAACAAACAGAAAAATATCTCTGACAACTCTGACAACCGTTTTTTCTTTCACAATATTTTTCCCTTCTGTGAGTACCATACAATTTTAAATTTAGGCCGGTGATACTGTTATGATTCGGTAGCTGAGGAGTGCAGGCAAAAAGGCAATACACCAGAGCAGTTGGAATCTATGAGATTGCAGTACCCTGACTAACCACCACAACTAGAGGCAGCCGTGGAGCGTTCCTACGTTGGTCCTAGACGCCTCGTCACAGCCTGAGAAACTAACTACACCTAAAGATAGAAATAGGAAAGCTATCTGCCCCGGAGCAGAACCCCAAAGATAATAGCAAGCCCCCAAACATGTAATGGCGGTTAGACAAGACGAAATACTGACACAGACAGAAAATAGTATGAGCAAACGTTGGGGCCCAAACTAACTAAATAGAAAAGGATAGGAAGGGTACTTACTGCAATCCCAAAAAAACCCCTGAAAGCACCAACTCTACTAATTTCAAAAACACCTGAGATCACACGACCTCTACAACCTAAATTAGTTCTCTGGTGTAACAAAATCAAAACAGCAGCCACTGAAAAAACTGGAAAAAGCAAAAGTACAAACATCAGTGGCTGAACTAAACTGAGAGGGCAAAAGCCCCCTGAGGGGACCCAGAAGGCCCCCACAGAAGTGCAGGACAAAATGCAAAAATTAAGCACAGAAACAAAAAGAAGAAAATGTCTTATCTGTTAGCAGGAGATGCAGACACGACACAGCAGGCTACAAGGGAAACAGGAATCAAGGATTGAGACCCGAACAATTGATCACCGGCAACCCTGATGGGAAGGTGATTCCCTTATATAAGACCAATCAGTAACACCTGATTCCCAGTCCTCACAATCTTCACTGAACAGACCAGTACCGCTTATAACCACCAGAGGGAGCCTCTGCTCAGAACTCATCTCAAGCCCATTCACAACAGTTGCCGTGTTTCCAGCTTGTGACTGATGTTGACGTTGCAGAGATGGAGGGTGTGGAGAAGGAGGATGTGCAGGATCTGCTCTTGAAGACGGGAGAAAACCCCTGATTGAACTAGGCCCTCGCAATACTCAGTGTCGGTAGCACATGCTCCATGCAAGGGTCCGACTGGGTTCAGACTTCCACAATTTTTACCCAATGTGCCATCAGGGAAATATAGCATCCCTGGCCACAAGCACTTGTCCATGTGTCCATGATTATTTGGACCTTCCAGGTAACAATGTTTGTCAGGTTATGGCTGATGTTATGGAACATGTGCTTGTGTAAAGCAGGGACGGCACACCAGGAGAAATAGTGGCAGCTAGGAACCAAATACTGAGGAATGGCTGTCACCATGAGGTTGTGGAAAGCTTCTGTTTCCACAAGCCTAAACGGCAACATTACCATGAAAAGCAGTCTGGAAATGTAGCCTTTTAGTATTATGCTTGTGTTATAAGGACTGGGGAAGGGACAACTGAACACTGCGCTGGGACAAGGATGTGAACGTGGTTGCTGACGGTGGTTGCAAGTGTGCAACGACATGTGCAGCGTGGGAGGCATCTTCTCCTGCGTCATTGACAGGGGATTGGTGAGCATGTAGTACAGGGGAAGAAGCAGTAGTATCACCCACAGACACTGTTCCTGGACTCTGGCGTATGGCTCAACTAGTTAGGTGCTTTGCTGTCATGTACCTGAGCATGCTGATATTGGACAGGCTGTTAGTTGTGCTGCTTCTGCTGATGCTGGCAAGGCAGATGTTGCAAATAGCCTTTTTGGGTTAACTGGACTGACTTTGAAAAAGCACCAGACTTGGGAACACCTAACCCTTGGCAACTTCACCAATGTTGGTCTTCTAGGGAACAGTTGCCCACTTTCTGTTTTTGGCCACTCCACTGCCTCTTTTTCCCTGTTGTGGTGCTGCGGATCCACTACCTCGTAATGCACTTCCGTACCCTGGTCCTCCTCCTGATTTGCAGATTTAACAACATAACTTGTTGGCAATTGTGTCTCATCATCATCCACATCTTGTGACAGTAATTGCATTTTCCCACCCTTGCCTTCTCGTGGGAGTGGCTGCTCAAATATTTTGGGATCACTACATGCGTTCTCGTATCCCGCTTGAAATGGGCAAGGCAAGAGACCAGAATCTATAAATGGAAGTATGAACAACTCTTTGAAGTGTCCAGGTGTGGCATCAGGGTGAGGATTATGTGGACCAGAATCAGGCTACTGAGACTGAACCGTGTGTAAGACAGGGTGGTGCTGGCAAACTGACTGGAAGCATTATCTGCTATCCATACAACAACCTTTTCACACTGGTCAAGT
Source organism: Oophaga sylvatica (assembly GCA_033576555.1). NCBI lineage: Eukaryota > Metazoa > Chordata > Amphibia > Anura > Dendrobatidae > Oophaga > Oophaga sylvatica. The sequence continues at coordinate 149,503,623 of JARQOD010000009.1, forward strand.
TTCAAGAGTTGTGTTCGGTGCCACTTTACAAAGTGGGATAGGAAGCTAGGTTGACATGATGTGCGTGTTTGTTGTACTCCAACAGCAGGCACAGTTTGACCTTGCCCACGGCCTCAGCTTCCAAGCTCACCATCAGCATCATGTCCACTTCCCTGCCCCTTAAAACACTCCTTGCCCATTTTAAATTACATATGATACATCCCTGTTGTGTAAACTTTGCAGGATTAGTAACCACAGATTGAATAGTTACTGTGCAGGAGTAATAGTCTGGCTTTTTTATTTTGATGCACAACTGGGGCAGTGTAAATGGCGTATAATATTTACCTGCTAAAAAAAACTTTGCATGATTAGTATCGCAGGTAAATAAGTTTGGCTATATGATTTTGACGCACCACTGGCATAGTATAAATGGCGTATAATATGTCCCTGCTGAAAAAAACTTTTGGTGTGATAGGGACTGGAGTGAGCAGTGCCATATACTGGGGTGACCCTAAGTGAGGGAAGACCGAAGAAAATGGATAACGAGATCTGGAGCATAAGCAACTAAGGGACAGAGTGATCTTTCTGAGACGGGTCCTGGTCGAGGACGCCTAGCCACAAGACCCCAAGTTTATAACGCTTGAAGGTAATGGGCGTAAACAGGACTGAGTATGTGAGACAAGTAAAGTGTCCTATAGGAGTTACAGAGCGTAAGCATTACTGGTCATACTGGCACCCTAAAGGGAAAAGAGGTTGCAGAACTGAGGGACTCTTGTGTAGTGTTAAAGCTGGGTTGTGGTGAAGCAGTGAAAATCAGTGGACATAGAGAACATTAAAGAAACTTAGGAAACTGTGTGGAAATGCTTTGTGTTGTAGAGGAAACATCCCCCCTATCTCTTGTATATGTTCCCTACCAAGTTTCCGTTCAATAAAACATTTATTTTTGAATGGTAGATTCCTTCATTGAACTGTGAAATATCTGGTCCTGGCAAACCAGCAACATCAGTTACATACAACCTGCATGGGCATAGAGCCTCACAGCACAAGTCCAAACACCCAGCCAGGACCCCCATTTTCATGTGGTTTGCCAATGGCATGACAGACAAGTGCCTTACCAATGGCTACTGCCCCGCATCACGTTACTGCTGTAGGAGAAATTGGGCACAATTTTGGGAAGACTCTAATGCTGGGAAAAGCAAAGCTTTATGTTGATAATTAGCCTTCCTCTGCACCATTTCATCCACACTTGTGCTGAGCTTCGGTAGGATCAGGAATTCCTTGTACTAGACTTGCAAACCCAGTGTATTCCTATAACTAGTCGAGATACACAGGAACAATGCAAGCTCACTTTATGCTGCAAGGACATGCATCTTACCCTGCCCCCTGTAGGTCGGCATTTTTAACTGTGCATTTTGTGTGTGTCAAAAAGTCTGCAGTTAGATGTTACTTTAAAATATTTAGCAATTAGAATTTCTGTTTGTGTTTCTTTGAGGATTTGTGTAGTTCAATTCAAAAGAAAGTATGGTGCTTTTTTCTAAAATTTTTCACAGGCTTATTCTTAAGAGTTGAAAATCTCTAGAAAAATGCATGTAAATTCCAGCTGATATGTTCTATTTGGACTGATTAAGTATGTCATTAATACAATTTTAAATATTAATAAAGTCAACGAGAGCCTGGATCCCAAGTTTATGCTCAAAGGGTGAGTCAAAGCCTACTATACACTGCTCAAAAAAAAAAAAAGGAAACACTCAAATAACACATCCTAGATCTAAATGAATGGAATATTCTAATTGAATACTTTGTTGTGTACAAAGTTGAATGTGCTGTCAACATAATCACACAAAAATCATCAATGGAAATCAAATTTTTGAACCAATGGAGGCCTGGATTTGAAGAGACCCCCAAAATGAAAGTGGAAACAAGTCAAAATTAAAATCAAAACAAGACAAAATTAAAGTGTAAACAAGTGAAAATGATGCTCAGTATTGTGTGTGGCCTCCACGTGCCTGTATGACCTCCCTACAACGCCTGGGCATGCTCCTGATGAGGTTGCGGATGTTCTCCTGAGGGATCTCCTCCCAGACCTGGACTAAAGCATCCATCAACTCCTGGACAGTCTGTGGTGCAACGTGACGTTGGTGGGTGGAGCGAGACATGCTGTCCCAGATGTGCTCAATCGGATTCAGGTCTGGGGAACGGGCGGGCCAGTCCATAGCTTAAATACCTTCATTTTACAGGAACTGCTGACACATTCCAGCCACATGAGGTCTGGCATTGTCCTGCATTAGGAGGAACCCAGGGCCAACTGCACAAGTATATGGTCTCACAAGGGGTCTGAGGATCTCATCTCGGTACCTAATGGCAGTCAGGCTACCTCTGGCAAGCACATGGAGGGCTGTGTGGCCCTCCAAAGAAATGCCACCCCACACCATTACTGACCCACTGCCAAACCGGTCATGCTGAAGGATGTTGCAGGCAGCAGATCGCACTCCATGGAGTCTCCAGACTCTGTCACGTCTGTCACATGTGCTGAGTGTGAACCTGCTGCCTGCAACATCCTTCAGCATGATTGTTTTTTTTGTATGATTATATTGACAGCACATTCAACTTTGTACACAACAAAGTATTCAATGAGGATATTTCATTCATTTAGATCTAGGATGTGTTATTTGAGTGTTCCCTTTATTTTTTTGACCAGTGTCAGTAAAGTTGAGTGTGTGTATGTGGGTGTCTCAAGCCATGCCTGCTCCACATAACCCCGCCAACTCTGCATAGCCACTCACTTCACACGCAAAGCCCCGTATAATAAATATCTAATATATATATATATATATTTCATAGGCACATCTTCCTGACCACAACAGGTTACACTGCTTGTGTTGCCCATAGCAATCACTCAGGGCAGGTTAGGATAGGATATGGGTTGAACTAGATGGACTTAAAGTCTTCCTTCAACCTTAATAATAACACTAAGCATCTTTCATTTCACCAGAGCTGTTTAAAAGATGAAAGCTGAGATGTGATTGGTTGCTATGAGCACAGTTTTCCCACTCCACAACACCTCAGCAGACACTGACCGGGTGAGAGAAATGTAGCATCCCCGGGAACATAAGCTCCCAGCCATTCACTGCCCCCCAGAAAGGAGCAGAGAGCACATGACAGAAATGAATCACCCCCTCCTCTATTACTGCCAGGCTCTATTGTGGCCAGCGTAGAAAATCGCATCATCAGCGGCCGCACACAGAGCCACACTGCCAGGTTACATAACAGCACATCTCCAGGAACTCCCTTCTCAGCGCCACTCAGCTCGGTACTATGGGATGGAGGATGTGTGATGGGTATATGGGCACGGGCCTATGGGATGGAGGATGTGTGATGGGCAAAGTAGAAAATCAGGTCTGCTCATGCGCCAGTATTTCCGGCGTCCAGGAAATGACTGCTTGCCTTGGACGACTTCTGGGGCAAGGAAAGTTATGGAAAATAGTTGCGCATGCGCAGTAATGATTATATGCTTTGCCCACTGTTGGGAAAAGCACAATGCGCACACGCGAGGGCCTTTTTCAAAGTGCAAGCGCGGGAAGCCGACGTCAAGGAAATAAAAGAAGTACGTACGGCAAGAATGGAGGCGGTGGGGGATGCGAATAAACACCGCCTATCGGACCGGACAGCAAATATTTGCATACTGAAATACGAAGTTTACAAAGGTATTTTGCCATGAAAACTTGGGTGTCAGGATATATGATAGGTACCTATAGATTACTTATGGGACGCACTATTCAGTCATATCTTTATCTGAGATAGCAAAAATGGGGTGACAGATTCCCTTTAAGAAGCTTGTCCTTTATATATCATCAATGTAAGATACCCAGCTCATCCACCATTCAGCTGCTTCCAACTCTGACGGTGGCCAAATGTAAACAGTAAATGGAGCAAAATGCAGCAAAAACCCCATTCACTGTGTAATTCCCAGGTACTGTAATTCAGTTACTTTTTAAATAAATAGGAGCCAAACTTAAGTATCTGGTAATGGCCAGTACACTGTGATCGGAGCTGTGCTGTTCCGTTCTATTTACAGTTTACATCTATCCCTTCTCAGAGCTGGAAACAGGTGATCAGTGGAAGTGCTGGATGTTGGAATCTCATTATTCTGATATTAATCACCTATTCTAAGTTTGTATGACACTCTTATTTATAAAGGACTTGTCCTCAAGTCAAAAGTGACCATTTTTTCTTCATATTGTTCCAGAAATAAGGACTTTTTAAATTAGTGCTAATTATTTTGGACTTTTACAAAGAGGCGTAGCGTATAAGGTAATATTGCCAAGCAGACTAGATACATGCCCCAGTGGTAAATACCATCAATATTATGACAAAAAAGTTAGCTAATATCTCTGCAACCTTATTGCAGATTTAAAAAGAACTCTAAATAATCAGGGGAGCGGCTGTTACAAAATAAGAGCTACAACTGCCCATATTTGACCTGGGGCCAGGTCCTTTTTAATAGAATGAGTTTCACACAAAAGCACGTAAAGTACCATTCAATCAGCTTTTACTCATTCATGCTGTATTCATTGTGCTTATATAATGAAAAATCACTTACAGGTGCAGACCATGGCCAACGTGGCAGTAGTAATAGTGTAACCCAGACAAACAACATCAGGATGTAGCCTTAACCTATGTTCAGGGATCTCTTACCAAAAGGCTCAGTGGGACTCAGAACAGACAATGTCATACCTCATTGATTCCAATAATACCCCTTAGCTTCTCATGCTCTATCCCAAGGCAGGAGCAGCTCTGGTGTTCTGGATGGTCTGCCATAATGTGCTGGCAGTGGAGGTGTACCTAGGTTTTCTGCCACCCGGCCCCGGGGCAAGAATTCTGTTCGGCGCCCCCCCCAAGCACACATGCGATTTGCACACTAAGTCATGTACCAACTAGCTGCTCTCCCTAATGCTCTCAATGTTCAGTGAAAAACTGAGAGAAGCAGGAAGAGAAGCTTGTTGTCACAGGACCATAAGTATGAAAATCGCATATGAGTAAAGTGTCCTTGTGACGACTGCTGGAACCTGCAGAGCTGAATCCTGACATTGCAGCTTCTGAATTCTCACAACGAATGCACTGCACAATTTTGGGATTCTCCATTACCGGTGGCGAGAGTACACGGTTATGTCAGCACAAGCATATGATTTGTATACTTCTGGCCACATTCAGACTAGACGTTTCTTGCCTCGCTCAGTTATTTTTTCATTGAGTGAGGCGACACATGTCTAGTCAGCACGTGATGTAAATCACCAGCACAAGAGAATTCTAACAGCGTGCAGTGCGCACTGTGAGAATTCAGAAGTCTGCAGTCACATAAAATGACTGCAGACTCATCACAAACCTGGACAACCACTTTAATGCTCCTAACATAAATAAACAAGAAGAAAAGGTAGCACACTGTAGCGCTATAGCTTGCAAACACGAAATATGAAAAATATGAAAAATGAATTACATCATTACCTTAGAAATATGAAAAATTGAGAAGTCTTAGCGCATAAGATGGCCAAATTATGTGAGCCTGATAGCCACGTCAAGGCTCTTCTCGTATATCAGGTCCCTAACTAATGCCTATCCTCGCTTTAGAAAAGTCTGTCTGCATGGGAACCTATGAATCCTCTTTTCAGACTAAAATCTACATCTCTGTGGAGGGGTGATGAACCTGCTGTAATTAAAAGGCCTGTGACCACCAGGTGGAGTGCTCAGGCAGAAGGTTAATGAATACATATCAAAAAACGTCAGTTTTTCTTGTATGTATATGAGTTGGTGATTCTAGGTTTAGCACCTGTTCACACTGAATCTAAGTTTGGATGTGCCGGTCAGTTTTTTGATATGTATTCATTAACCTTCTGCCTGAGCACTCCACCTGGTGGTCACAGGCCTTTTAATTACAGCAGGTTCATCACCCCTCCACAGAGATGTAGATTTTTGTCTGAAAAGAGGATTCATAGGTTCCCATGCAGACAGACTTTTCTAAAGCGAGGATAGGCATTAGTTAGGGACCTGATATACGAGAAGAGCCTTGACGTGGCTATCAGGCTCACATAATTTGGCCATCTTATGCGCTAAGACTTCTCAATTTTTCATATTTCTAAGGTAATGATGTAATTCATTTTTCATATTTTTAATATTTCGTGTTTGCAAGCTATAGCGCTACAGTGTGCTACCTTTTCTTCTTGTATGTATATGAGTTGGTGATTCTAGGTTTAGCACCTGTTCACACTGAATCTAAGTTTGGATGTGCCGGTCAGTTTTTTGATATGTATTCATTAACCTTCTGCCTGAGCACTCCACCTGGTGGTCACAGGCCTTTTAATTACAGCAGGTTCATCACCCCTCCATAGAGATGTAGATTTTAGTCTGAAAAGAGGATTCATAGGTTCCCATGCAGACAGACTTTTCTAAAGCGAGGATAGGCATTAGTTAGGGACCTGATATACGAGAAGAGCCTTGACGTGGCTATCAGGCTCACATAATTTGGCCATCTTATGTGCTAAGACTTCTCAATTTTTCATATTTCTAAGGTAATGATGTAATTCATTTTTCATATTTTTCATATTTCGTGTTTGCAAGCTATAGCGCTACAGTGTGCTACCTTTTCTTCTTGTATGTATATGAGTTGGTGATTCTAGGTTTAGCACCTGTTCACACTGAATCTAAGTTTGGATGTGCCGGTCAGTTTTTTGATATGTATTCATTAACCTTCTGCCTGAGCACTCCACCTGGTGGTCACAGGCCTTTTAATTACAGCAGGTTCATCACCCCTCCACAGAGATGTAGATTTTAGTCTGAAAAGAGGATTCATAGGTTCCCATGCAGACAGACTTTTCTAAAGCGAGGATAGGCATTAGTTAGGGACCTGATATACGAGAAGAGCCTTGACGTGGCTATCAGGCTCACATAATTTGGCCATCTTATGTGCTAAGACTTCTCAATTTTTCATATTTCTAAGGTAATGATGTAATTCATTTTTCATATTTTTCATATTTCGTGTTTGCAAGCTATAGCGCTACAGTGTGCTACCTTTTCTTCTTGTATGTATATGAGTTGGTGATTCTAGGTTTAGCACCTGTTCACACTGAATCTAAGTTTGGATGTGCCGGTCAGTTGTTTGATATGTATTCATTAACCTTCTGCCTGAGCACTCCACCTGGTGGTCACAGGCCTTTTAATTACAGCAGGTTCATCACCCCTCCACAGAGATGTAGATTTTAGTCTGAAAAGAGGATTCATAGGTTCCCATGCAGACAGACTTTTCTAAAGCGAGGATAGGCATTAGTTAGGGACCTGATATACGAGAAGAGCCTTGACGTGGCTATCAGGCTCACATAATTTGGCCATCTTATGCGCTAAGACTTCTCAATTTTTCATATTTCTAAGGTAATGATGTAATTCATTTTTCATATTTTTCATATTTCGTGTTTGCAAGCTATAGCGCTACAGTGTGCTACCTTTTCTTCTTGTATGTATATGAGTTGGTGATGCTAGGTTTAGCACCTGTTCACACTGAATCTAAGTTTGGATGTGCCGGTCAGTTTTTTGATATGTATTCATTAACCTTCTGCCTGAGCACTCCACCTGGTGGTCACAGGCCTTTTAATTACAGCAGGTTCATCACCCCTCCACAGAGATGTAGATTTTAGTCTGAAAAGAGGATTCATAGGTTCCCATGCAGACAGACTTTTCTAAAGCGAGGATAGGCATTAGTTAGGGACCTGATATACGAGAAGAGCCTTGACGTGGCTATCAGGCTCACATAATTTGGCCATCTTATGTGCTAAGACTTCTCAATTTTTCATATTTCTAAGGTAATGATGTAATTCATTTTTCATATTTTTCATATTTCGTGTTTGCAAGCTATAGCGCTACAGTGTGCTACCTTTTCTTCTTGTATGTATATGAGTTGGTGATTCTAGGTTTAGCACCTGTTCACACTGAATCTAAGTTTGGATGTGCCGGTCAGTTTTTTGATATGTATTCATTAACCTTCTGCCTGAGCACTCCACCTGGTGGTCACAGGCCTTTTAATTACAGCAGGTTCATCACCCCTCCACAGAGATGTAGATTTTAGTCTGAAAAGAGGATTCATAGGTTCCCATGCAGACAGACTTTTCTAAAGCGAGGATAGGCATTAGTTAGGGACCTGATATACGAGAAGAGCCTTGACGTGGCTATCAGGCTCACATAATTTGGCCATCTTATGCGCTAAGACTTCTCAATTTTTCATATTTCTAAGGTAATGATGTAATTCATTTTTCATATTTTTCATATTTCGTGTTTGCAAGCTATAGCGCTACAGTGTGCTACCTTTTCTTCTTGTATGTATATGAGTTGGTGATTCTAGGTTTAGCACCTGTTCACACTGAATCTAAGTTTGGATGTGCCGGTCAGTTTTTTGATACCTAACATAAATAAAAACATGAGAATTAGTCAGTGTCACAAATAACATTTACATCCAGGTATTTTGTAGATGACTCATCTCTGGAGTCGTTCTTCTTCTTTTCATCTTGTCCAGACCCCATGATGAGTTTTCTCACCCACAGCCGGTCTCTGCAGACTTCCATCTTCTCCAGTTTTCTGCAGAAAATCTCCACATAATGTTCTTAAAGATAGCAAGGTTATTATAATGCTCCTGAATAAAAATATCTGCCCCATGCTGAGCCCCTGAATAAATAATTGTCCCTCACTATATTGTCTGCACAAAATATGACCCCCACACTGCCCCTTTTATGGTACATGCTCTTCACACTGACCTCTCTTTTCCATACTGGGACCCCTCTTCATACTGTCCTCTCACACTGTGTCCTCCTTTTGGGCCCAGTCTCTATACTGTACCCTCTCATGACACTCCCCATCCTTGGTATACTGTCCCCTTCTAGCTGTACCCTTACACTGTCCCCCTTGCTACACCCCCACTAATCAGTCTCTATTCTGTGCAAACTCACTTTTTTCCCCCACAGTCTCCTCACACTATTCCCCTCCCTCCTCATACTGTCTCCTCTCACATCCTCCCTGTTCACCATACTGTCTCCTCATATATTTACCCCCTCACTCTCTATACTGCCTGCTCACACATACCTCCGACTCCACATACTGACTGCACATCACCCTCACTCACCATACTGTGTCCACATACATTTTTCCATCGCTATTCATACTGTGTCTGCATACATTCCCCCAATCGCTCCCCATACTGTCTGCACCCATCCCCCATACTTTTTCCTCAAACATGCCCCCCATTCCCACATACTGTTTCATCATCCGTTTCCCCATCACCCCATACTGTTTCCTCCTATGCCCCCATTCCCCTATACTGTTTCCTCATACAAGACCTGCATCTCCCCTTTGCTACTCATTTTGTGTCCTCAAATCTCCACATCCCCACTCCAAATCTCCCCCCACACATTAAATCCTCCATCCCCAGTCCAAATCCCCCAAACACATTAAGACTCCACATCCCCACTCAAAATCTCCTCCACACATTAAATCCCCCATCCTCACTCAAAATCTACCCCACACATAAAATCCCCCTATCCCTACTCCAAATCTCCCCACACACATAAAATCCCCCATACCCACTCCAAATCTCCCCACACACATTAAATACCCCATCACCACTCCAAATCTCCCCACGTACATTAAATCCCTCATCCCCACTCCAAATCACCCCACACATATTAAATCCCCATCTCCACTCCAAATCCTCCACACATATTAAATCCCCCTCCAAATTACCCCACACACATTAAATCCCCCATCCACACTTCAAATCTGCCCCACACATAAAATCCCACTATCCCCACTCCAAATCTCCCCACATACATAAAATCCCCCCATCTCCACTCCAAATCACCCCACGCACATTAAATCCCCATCTCCACTCCAAATCTCTCCACTCACATTAAATCCCCCATCCCCACTCCAAATCACCCCACACACATTAAATCCCCCATCCCCACTCCAAATCTCCCCACACACATTAAATACCCCATCACCACTCCAAATCTCACCACGTACATTAAATCCCCATCCCCACTCCAAATCAGACAACAACACATTAAATCCCCCTGTCAGGTTCTTTGTACATGTTCTTGAAACTCAGTTTTCCGTCAGCCATTTTGCTTTCTGTCTTGCTGCAGCTATCTTGCCCTCAGTCAATATGGAGTTTTCAGCTTTCATGTTCCCGCCCTGATTCTCTCCCTCTTGCTTCTTAAGCAGCCACAGCTGAGCAATCAGTGCTTCAGAATCTAGCCTGCAGTGAACCTGTGACCTGACTCCTGGAAGCCTTGGACTATGTACTCCAGCTATTCCTACTGAGGAACTCTGAACACTTGTGGACTCTGGAACCCTGCTGTTTGAAAGATCCACATTTGCATGGACTTACGGTAACAGAGAAGAAGATCCTGAACCTGTTGTGGAGAGTGATTGCTGAGCTTAAGTTACTCTGGCCTGCTGTGTCTCCTGCTTCTGTATCTGCAAACTGTGTGTCACGCTGTATAGCAGATATATATATATGTGATGTCAGTAATCTATATCAAAAGGGCAACATCCTATATAACATGCGCATAGATATATGATAACATAGAATTACCTGACAATGTCCAGTGGGTCAATACGGAATCCGTTATACACTGTCTCCGGCTAGAGGGTGACCGGGGTCTATGCTGACCCTAAACTGGGGTCCTAACTAATCCCTCTACCTGGAGGTACTGTTAAAGGTACAGAGGTCCAGGCCACCAGCGTAAACCCTGTCTCCTATCAATCCCTGCCAACTGTAATCTAGTCCTAAGAAGGACCCTGATTACCACCAAAGGGAATGAACAGGTAACGGTTAATGAACAGAAAGACATACAAGAAAGACAAGAAATAAAGTAAATAAAGTCTTACATACAACACTCACACACAGTAGGAACACCTAAGGTCTCAGAGATAAACTATAAGCTGTAAGAGTAAAAACAACTAAGGAGCTCTTAGCTTAAGTATTCTCAGAACCGATCCAGTCTGCTAGACTACATGAATGCTTTCACCGGCATCTAACAAGCAGACTGGCAGGTATATGAAGGAATCTAATTAGAACATAATCAAAAGCAGCCGGGCGAGGCTGGACCTAGTCTTAGCAAAGAGCTAGGTAAAATTAACTCCCTCATTACCAAACACAAAGAAACAGCAACTCAGCTGTGAGAAGTCAGAGTGTGTAATCGCGACGATCCTCGTGGCGATACACCCATGACAGTACCCCCCCCTCTACGAGGGGACTCCGGACCCTCAGGGCCAGGTCTGCCCGGGTGAGTTGTGTGAAAGGTCCGAACCAATCGATCTGCGTTAACATCAGACGCAGGACCCACGTCCTCTCCTCAGGACCATACCCCCTCCAATGAACCAAGTACTGAAGGGATCGGCGACTGAGACGTGAGTCAATGATTTTCGACCCATGAAATTCCACGTTATCATTGACCACCACTGAAAGAGGAGGTAGAGGTGACGGTATGACTGGTGCCACATACTTTTTAAGTAATGACTTGTGAAACACATTATGAATTTTAAACGTAGGAGGGAGGTCCAGACGAAATGCCACCGGATTAATTATGGAACTGATCCTGTACGGCCCGATGAATCTGGGACCCAACCTCCAGGAGGAAACTTTAAGTTTTATATTCCTGGTAGACAACCAAACCAGATCGTTCACCTTCAGATCTAGACCAGAAACTCTCCCCCTATCAGCCATCCGTTTGTAACGGTTCCCCGTAACCTTCAGTCTTAACCGATCTGGAACTATCAGTCTCCCTGGAAGTCCCACAGGAGCGTCCCCCTGAGCCCCCAATACCTCCCCCTCAAGCTCAGAGCATACAGCCGACACTACAACTCCCTCCTGAGGAATAGGAACCGGATCATCCGTCTTCCCGGCCCCTGGGAAAGTACGAGATAAGGCATCAGGAAGCAACTTTATTGAGCCGTCATATGCGCGATGAGGAGGTAACTTTTGACACCCCTCCTCTGAGAACATCTCCCCAAAGTCCTCCAGAAAAGGAGACAAAGTCCTAGGCACAACCGCACCGATGACCGTGCTCATGCAGTTATTCCTGCAAAATTCACCCCACTGGCTTATCTTTCTGGATTGCCAATCAATCACTGGGTTATGTTTAGCCAACCAAGGAAGTCCCAACACAATAGGAGTAGGTAGACCCTCCAACACATAACAAGACAATTGCTCTTTATGTATTGCCCCTACTCGAAGATCTATGTTATGAACAGCTTGTACCAAGCTTCCTTGACCGAGAGGTCTAGAATCAATAGAGACTATAGGGACCGGTTTGGCCAATACACTCAGTTGCATACCATGCACCTGGGCAAACCGAGCGTCCACCAAATTAGCCCTGGACCCACTATCAAGAAAAACAGAAATCCTCTCAGTTCTAGTACCAATCACCACCTCCGCAGGCACGAGAAACTGAGAGGGATTTGGGGACGAAATACACACTCCCAGGTTAACTCCTTTGCTCAAAGAGGTCCGGGATGGACACCCCCCAACAAAATGTCCCTCTCTCCCGCAAAAGAAACACCTTCTAGTCTTGCGGCGCACCGCCGATTCCCTCCTACAAAAAGATGTCCCTCCCAACTGCATGGGTTCCTCAGAACAGACCAGGGGAACCTCAGTATAAGGGACTTTAGTAGTAGGTGGAGTCATCACGGGAGGCGGAGTTACCTCGCGTCTTCCCCGAATTCGTCTATCAATGCGAATAGCGAGGGCCATAGCAGCCTCCAGTGATGGAGGAGAATCATACTGAGCCAACACATCTTTTAATTTGTCAGACAACCCTTGACAAAACTGGCTCCTAAGAGCTGGGTCATTCCACTGAGTATCTGTTGCCCATCTACGGAACTCAGAAGAATATTCCTCCGCTGGACGATTTCCTTGCCGTATTTTACGTAACTTTGTTTCAGCAAGGGAAACTCGATCCGGATCATCATATACCAGACCCAGGGCAGTAAAAAATCGATCCACTGACTGGAGATCTGGGGAGCCTGGAGGAATAGAGAACGCCCAAGATTGAGGGTCCCCTTGTAAGAGCGAGATAACAATTCCCACCCTCTGCTCTTCACTCCCAGATGACCGAGGCCGCAGCCGAAAGTACAATTTACATGCCTCCCGGAAAGTAAAAAATTTGTCCCGCCCACCAGTGAATCTGTCCGGGAGAGCAACCTTAGGTTCAGATCTGGTTTGCTCCGGGGGGACAAAACCTTGGACTTAATGTCTGCAAACTCCATGGACAACCCCTGCAACTGCCGGGCCAGCTGGGCTACTGGATCCATGACAGCTGGGGAGAATCTTTAGTATTGGCCGGTGAAAATGTCACGCTGTATAGCAGATATATATATATGTGATGTCAGTAATCTATATCAAAAGGGCAACATCCTATATAACATGCGCATAGATATATGATAACATAGAATTACCTGACAATGTCCAGTGGGTCAATACAGAATCCGTTATACACTGTCTCCGGCTAGAGGGTGACCGGGGTCTATGCTGACCCTAAACTGGGGTCCTAACTAATCCCTCTACCTGGAGGTACTGTTAAAGGTACAGAGGTCCAGGCCACCAGCGTAAACCCTGTCTCCTATCAATCCCTGCCAACTGTAATCTAGTCCTAAGAAGGACCCTGATTACCACCAAAGGGAATGAACAGGTAACGGTTAATGAACAGAAAGACATACAAGAAAGACAAGAAATAAAGTAAATAAAGTCTTATATACAACACTCACACACAGTAGGAACACCTAAGGTCTCAGAGATAAACTATAAGCTGTAAGAGTAAAAACAACTAAGGAGCTCTTAGCTTAAGTATTCTCAGAACCGATCCAGTCTGCTAGACTACATGAATGCTTTCACCGGCATCTAACAAGCAGACTGGCAGGTATATGAAGGAATCTAATTAGAACATAATTAAAAGCAGCCGGGCGAGGCTGGACCTAGTCTTAGCAAAGAGCTAGGTAAAATTAACTCCCTCATTACCAAACACAAAGAAACAGCAACTCAGCTGTGAGAAGTCAGAGTGTGTAATCGCGACGATCCTCGTGGCGATACACCCATGACACTGTGTGACTATTTTGCCACTTGTATGAAGTAATACAAGACCTTCTATATCAAACCTGTGTCTCATGTATTTTCATCGCCCCCAAGCACAAGACGCTATATGAACTGTACTACATACATTACAAGATTCTGAAGCCAAAACGCTAGTGTCTGCTGGGTCTGGGAAGGCTGTGTCTGCTGTAACTGTGGATATCAGACGTCCAGTTGTACTTTCTGTGATGACAGTGGTTGTGACTTCTCACAACCATTCCAGGTGAGCAATTCCCTTAAGTTTTTTTTTCTGCAGTGTTACCACAGGTAAACACTATTGTTTTTTTTTTCTCTTCCCTCTTTTGTGTCTGCTGTAACTGTGGATATCAGATGTCCGGTTGAACTTTCTGTGATGATAGTGGTTGTGACTTCTCACAACCATTCCAGGTGAGCAGTTCCCTTAATTTTTTTTTCTCTCTGCAGTGTTACCACAGGTAAACACTATTGTTTTTTTTTCTTTTCTCCTCTCCTTCCAGTACTCCTGTCTTAAAAGATCTGGAAAATGGAGGCCCGCATAAAGGAACTTTGCGGAGTGACTGATAAAATCCTTGCAGATTTACAGACTATAAAAACCCGTTTTACAAACCTACAGGACCTCACTAATCACAATTTGCAAGTGTTTGGACAGACTGCCCAGGATTTGCGAGCCAGGATTGAGGTTCTAGAGGAGCGAGTCCAGGCTCCTGCCGTAGCCCCAAGTTCTGGGATTCCCAAGTTGCCCCCTTTTCGTTTTGGCGGTGAACGTGAAAAATTCAGGGGATTTATTAACCAATGCAATCTGTTTTTTTCTGCACATGCTTCACAATTTCCCACTGAACGATCTAAAGTGCTTACTATAATTATGTTACTTACCAACAAGGCTTTGATGTGGGCAAACCCTCTGATTGAGACTGAGGATGAATGTTTGGATCATCTTGATGCTTTCATTTCAGCCATGGGGCAGGTGTTTGATGATCCCAATCGAGGTGCAACAGCTGAAGCAGCCATGTTAACTTTGCGCCAAGGTAAGCACTCGGTAGCCGAATATGCCTTGGATTTCAGGAGATGGGCCCTTGATACCACCTGGGACAGTTCCGCCAAAAAATCTATTTTTCGAAAGGGGTTGTCTCCACTAATTAAGGATGAACTTGCTCGTGCCGACCCTCCCACTGCGTTAGGTGACTTTATTAACTACTGCATCCGTATTGATGCTCGCCTGACTGAACGCAGGCAAGAGAGATGGTTCGAAAACAATCGCACTAACCTTTTCCTACCTTCCTCCCCAGCTAAGGAACCTTTGAGTAGGATCACACGGGAACCGGAACCTGAACCCATGCAGGTAGACTCTTTACAAAGACAGGTTAGTGATGCACGCAAGGAACATCGTTTTAAGGAAAATCTATGTTTCTATTGTGGTAAGTCAGGGCACTTCATTATAAACTGCCCCAGCCGTTCTCGTAAGACTACTGCAGCACTCATTCACTGTGAGTGTTGCGAGAGGAGATCTGTCAGGTCCGAGCCTCAGGCTCCAGAGAGATCTGCAGCAACAGATCTTGATTTCTCGGACTTAAACTCCGTTACTTCTGAGGACGATGACTGTGTAAACGCTGCAATTTTTCAAGTTTCCTCAGCGGTGTCCCAGCTGAGTTGTAGGAAAAACAATTCTCATTGCTTCCTTTCCA
The DNA here is from genome assembly GCA_033576555.1 of Oophaga sylvatica. NCBI lineage: Eukaryota > Metazoa > Chordata > Amphibia > Anura > Dendrobatidae > Oophaga > Oophaga sylvatica. The sequence continues at coordinate 149,519,427 of JARQOD010000009.1, forward strand.
TCAAACTCTGGGTTAACTCAGTCTGGGTGTCTAGCTCTGCTATGATCGACTCAGGGGCAAGTGGGAATTTTATGGATGTCTCCTTTGATCTGAAACAGGGGATACGTTCAGTGAAGAAGGCTACTCCAGTACAGATGGAAACTGTGGATGGCTCCCTGCTGACCTCTGGACCAGTGGATCAGGAAACGGAGCCTTTGAGGGTCCTTATGGGTAAAGATCATCAAGAGAAACTGTCCTTTATGCTTATCTCTTCTCGCCACTTTCCCATTATTCTAGGGCTACCATGGCTGCAGGCTCAGAACCCTACCATTAACTGGGAGACCAAGGAATTACACTTTCCAGAGAAACAGATGAGTCCAGAAGTTTCAGCTTGCTCTGTTCCTAAAGGAACCATGTCAGTCCCTGAACTACCAGCTGTATACCAGGACTATGTGGATTTATGTGACAAGAAGAACGCTGACCAGCTTCCCCCTCACCGTCCATATGATTGTCCAATTGAATTATTGCCTGGAGCAGAGATACCTTTTGGTAAGATCTACCCCCTGGCGGGGCCTGAGCTAAAGGCTTTAAAGGATTACATAGACGAAAATCTAGCCAAGGGCTTCATACGCCCCTCTTCATCTCCTGCAGGTGCACCCATCTTCTTTGTGAAGAAGAAAGATGGATCTCTGAGACCCTGCGTAGACTATAGGGAACTCAATAAGGTTACTATTAGAAACCGTTATCCATTGCCTTTAATCCCTGAGTTATTGGAGAGAGTGCGGCATGCCAAAATTTTCTCTAAATTGGATCTCCGTGGGGGCCTATAACTTGGTCCGTATTAGACCTGGGGATGAATGGAAGACTGCTTTCAGGTCACGCTATGGACACTTTGAATATCTAGTTATGCCTTTTGGTCTGAGTACCGCCCCAGCCACTTTCCAACACTTGGTGAATGACATCTTCAGGGATCTCCTAGATACATTCATGGTGATTTATTTGGATGATATTCTAATTTTTTCTAACTCCACAGAGGAACATCATGGACATGTGAGAATGGTCTTGGAACGTCTAAGACAAAACCATCTTTACATCAAACTTGAAAAGTGTGAATTGGTATGTACTGTCTACACAAGGAATTAGTATGGATGGAAGTAAGACCCAAGCCATCAAGGATTGGCCAAGTCCTAGAAATGTGAAGGAGGTGCAGCGCTTCATCGGGTTTGCCAATTTCTATAGACGTTTCATTAGGAATTTCTCTGAGGTAGTGTCACCTATCACCCAACTTACCCGGAAAGAGTCTAGGTTCTCCTGGACTCCCCAAGCCCAGGAAGCATTTTCTCGTCTAAAAGATAAATTTACCACCGCACCTATCTTGGTACATCCCAACCCCGAACTTGCCTTCATAATAGAGGTGGATGCTTCAGATTGTGCCGTTGGAGCTATACTCTCTCAGAGAACAGGTGAGAAGAATGTCTTGCATCCCTGTGCCTTCTTTTCCCAGCAGTTGTCTTCGGCTGAGAGGAACTATGATGTGGGCAATAGAGAGTTGTTGGCCATTATTGCCGCCTTCAAAGAATGGAGACACCTTCTTCAGGGAGCTGCACAGCAAATAGTCGTCCTGACAGACCATCGTAACCTTGAATTTATCAGGTCGGCTAAGTGCCTGACTCCTCGCCAGGCTCGCTGGAATCTTTTCTTAAACCAATTTAATTTTGTCATTTCTTATAGACCAGGATCGCGCAATGGAAAGGCTGATGCACTCTCTAGGATTCATTCAGCAGAGACCCGTCCACTTGCTCCTCCTAAGACTATTCTTCCTGACTCTAGATTCCTGGGAGTGATTCATAATCAAGACCTACTTAAGGACATCAAGGAAGCATACCATGCGGATTCCTTGTTGGCACAACCCCCAAGGGACGTAAGTCTTGTCTTTAAGAATGGTGTGTGGATTCTGCGACAACGTCTGTATATTCCTGAAACAGTCAGATTGAGAGTATTGCAACTCATTCACGATTCCAAGATAGCTGGGCATAGAGGAATTCTAAAGACACAGGAATTTCTTTCTCGTTTCTTTTGGTGGCCCACTTGCAGGAAGGATGTTTTAAACTATGTCACTTCATGTGAAGTCTGTGCAAGATGCAAAACACCTCGCTCCTCACCAACTGGTCTGTTACAACCTCTTCCCACCCCGTCCCGCCCGTGGGGATCCATTTCTATGGACTTCATTGTGGAGTTACCAACCTCTCAAGGGAAAAACACCATTCTAGTGGTGGTTGATCGTTTAACAAAGGCAGCTCATTTTATTCCTTGTGTCGGCTTACCCACTGCAAAACAGACATCAGATTTGATGATTAAAGATGTGTTTCGCTTACATGGAGTACCGGATGAGGTTATTTCGGATCGAGGGGTGCAATTCACTTCAAGGTTTTGGCAAAATTTCTGTGCAGCATTGGATATTAAAGTAAACCTTTCTTCTGCTTTTCATCCCCAGACTAATGGACAGACCGAACGAACCAATCAAACTCTGGAGCAGTATCTCCGCTGCTTTATCTGCCACCTACAGGATGATTGGGTGGATCTACTTCCATTGGCTGAGTTCTCTTATAACAACTCTCAGAGCGCCTCCACTAAGCAGTCTCCTTTTTACTCCAATCTAGGTTATCATCCTAACATTCTTCCACGATTTCCCATAGAAACGCCTTTACCAGCAGTGGCCGAAAGAATCACGTCTTTACAGAAGAATATGGATCTTCTAAAGGAGAATCTGGAATTGGCTCAGGAAAGGTACAAGAAAGCAGCAGATAAATTTCGTAAACCTGCACCAGTTTTCAAGGTAGGAGACCTGGTCTGGCTGTAAACCAGAAATCTTAAGTTAAGGATTCCATCGTCTAAGTTGGGACATAAGTACATTGGACCCTATAAAATCAGTAAAATTATAAGTGCCGTTGCTTGTCGTCTTCAACTGCCTAGAACTATGAGAATCCACCCTGTCTTTCATGTATCCCTACTAAAAGTTGCAACACCCAATACGTTTCCTGGACGTTCTTCTCCTTGCCCTGACCCAGTGCTAGTCGATGGTCAGGAAGAATTTGTGGTGGAATGAATTCTAGATTCCAGGTTATACAGGAATCAGTTACAATATTTGATTAAATGGCAGGGCTACCCAGTGGAGGACAACTCATGGGAACCAGTCAATAACGTTAATGCTCCTCGTTTGCTCCGCCAGTTTCATCAGAGGTACCCAGACAAGCCTGGTCTGAGGCCATCCGGAGGTTGTCCCTAAGGGGGGAGTAATGTAAGGTTCTTTGTACATGTTCTTGAAACTCAGTTTTCCGTCAGCCATTTTGCTTTCTGTCTTGCTGCAGCTATCTTGCCCTCAGTCAATATGGAGTTTTCAGCTTTCATGTTCCCGCCCTGATTCTCTCCCTCTTGCTTCTTAAGCAGCCACAGCTGAGCAATCAGTGCTTCAGAATCTAGCCTGCAGTGAACCTGTGACCTGACTCCTGGAAGCCTTGGACTATGTACTCCAGCTATTCCTACTGAGGAACTCTGAACACTTGTGGACTCTGGAACCCTGCTCTTTGAAAGATCCACGTTTGCATTGACTTACGGTAACAGAGAAGAAGATCCTGAACCTGTTGTGGAGAGTGATTGCTGAGCTTAAGTTACTCTGGCCTGCTGTGTCTCCTGCTTCTGTATCTGCAAACTGTGTGACTATTTTTGCCACTTGTATGAAGTAATACAAGACCTTCTATATCAAACCTGTGTCTCATGTATTTTCATCGCCCCCAAGCACAAGACGCTATATGAACTGTACTACATACATTACACCCCCATCTCCACTCCAAATCTCTCCACACACATTAAATCCCCCTCCAAATCACCCCACACACATTAAATCCCCATCCACACTTCAAATCTGCCCCACACATAAAATCCCCCTATCCCCACTCCAAATCTCCCCACACACATATAATCCCCCCATCTCCACTCCAAATCACCCCACGCACATTAAATCCCCCATCTCCACTCCAAATCTCCCCACATACATTAAATCCCCCATCCACACTTCAAATCTGCCCACATATATTAAATCCCCCATCCACACTTCAAATCTCCCCATCCCCACTCAAAATCTCCCCACATATATTAAATCTCCCATCCCCACTCCAAATCTCCCCACACACATAAAATCCCCCCATCTCCACTCCAAATCATCCCACGCACATTAAATCCCCCATCCCCACTCCAAATCTCCCCACATACATTAAATCCCCCATCCACACTTCAAATCTGCCCACATATATTAAATCCCTCATCCCTACTTCAAATCTCCCCATCCCCACTCAAAATCTCCCCACATATATTAAATCCCCCATCCCCACTCCAAATCTCCCCACATACATTAAATCCCCCATCCACACTTCAAATCTGCCCCACACATAAAATCCCCCTACCCAACTCCAAATCATCCCATGCACATTAACTTCCCCATCTCCACTCCCAATCTCTCCACACACATTAAATCCCCCCATCCCCACTCCAAATCCCCACATATATTAAATTCCCCATCCACACTCCAAATCTCCCCCCATCCCCACTCCAAATCACCCCACACATATTAAATCCCCCATCCACACTCCACATTTCTCCACACATATTAATCCCCCATCCCCACTCCAAATCTCCCCACATACATTAAATCCCCTCCCTCCGTGCACTTAATCTTCGGTGTCTTCAGCTCCACTGGAGCACTTACCATCAATGTGCATCTCTGCAGCATGGGCGAGTGACGTCAGCAGTGTGATCACATGACCTGATCACACTGCTGGCATTGCTCTGACATGGAGCTTCAATTGTACTCGCGTCTGTTAGATGCAAGTATAATTGATCACTGGGAGCTGGCGCGCTGTAGCTTCTCTGTGCTGGCTGTCAACTTGACAGCTGTCACAGAGAATGACCGACTCCCAGTTGGGGGGTTTCAGAATGCAGCCGCCGGGGAGACAATGCGGACCGCTGCATTAGGCAGCACGACTGTCCCCCCCCACCGGCTGCGCCCAGGGCACATGCCCCGGCTGCCTAGCCCCGAGATACGCCTCTGGCTGGCAGCTTCTGGTCTGCTTCTCATGGAAGGATCAGAGCCTGAGTAGTTTACCTGAGAAGACTTCTGCTGCAGGGGTCGTAAGTAGACTGTATACAGTGTATTGTAACAACAAGGGCCTGTCCAAAAATTTAGATAGGGCACTTCATATTAATGAAAAACACCATTCCCTTAGTATAGAAAATTCAAATAAAGGGAAAATAAAGAAGAGATCCCATAGATAATAAAAGCAATTTTTATTGATAGAAAACTAATAAAATATACAATATAAAACAGCAGAAAAACTGTTAAAGGGACACCGAGCCATAATGTAGTAAACATGTGACATGGCCACCAGAACAATATTGGTGCCAATAATAAGATAATATACTGCAAATAGCAAATAGCAAATCACCCAATGCCACAAAATTAATGCCACAAAAATGACATAAATCAATTATAGTAAAGATTAATAGCCTTTAAATACAGGGGTTAAAAACCCACAAAATGCCATAGAAATGTATTACTATATGTACATCAGCAAGTCACCTAATGCCATAAAAAATGGCTATAAACGCGGACTAATCATAACAAGAGTTAATTATCATGACTTTCAAGGGTTAAATACCCAGAAAATGTCCTAGAAACATATAGTTGTTATATATGCGCATCTGCATCTATCCACATGCTATAAAATACACTCCCAGTGGAGTAGCACTATCAGGTATGAAAACAGATACACCTATCAGGTGTCTACGCTACATATATATTATTATACACAGTGTGTTAATCCTAGTGATATATTAACATGCTGACACTAAAAGGCAAGCTGTCCAATAGGCAATAAGTCATACTACAAGGGCTAATATGGTGATATTTACCAGTGAAAACAACGTGGCTCGGCGTCCCCTCACCCCGACGCGCGTTTCGCCTCCTGCTTCTTCCGGGGGCTTCCAGAAGAAGTAGGAGGCGAAACGCGCGTTGGGGTGAGGGGACGCCGAGCCACGTTGCTTTCACTGGTAAATATCACCATATTAGCCCTTGTAGTATGACTTATTGCCTATTGGACAGCTTTCCTTTTAGTGTCAGCATGTTAATATATCACTAGGATTAACACACTGTGTATAATAATATATATGTAGCGTAGACACCTGATAGGTGTATCTGTTTTCATACCTGATAGTGCTACTCCACTGGGAGTGTATTTTATAGCATGGGGATAGATGCAGATACGCATATATAACAACTATATGTTTCTAGGACATTTTCTGGGTATTTAACCCTTGAAAGTCATGATAATTAACTCTTGTTATGATTAGTCCGCGTTTATAGCCATTTTTTATGGCATTAGGTGACTTGCTGATGTACATATAGTAATACATTTCTATGGCATTTTGTGGGTTTTTAACCCCTGTATTTAAAGGCTATTAATCTTTACTATAATTGATTTATGTCATTTTTGTGGCATTAATTTTGTGGCATTGGGTGATTTGCTATTTGCTATTTGCAGTATATTATCTTATTATTGGCACCAATATTGTTCTGGTGGCCATGTCACATGTTTACTACATTATGGCTCGGTGTCCCTTTAACAGTTTTTCTGCTGTTTTATATTGTATATTTTATTAGTTTTCTATCAATAAAAATTGCTTTTATTATCTATGGGATCTCTTCTTTATTTTCCCTTTATTTGAATTTTCTATACTCAGGGAATGGTGTTTTTCTTGTATACAGTGTATTGTAAGATGTAATAGTGGAAATGGGCCTGCTGCTGTAACGTGGCGTGGGGTGATAGCGATGAGGGGGTACTCGTCTCTTAAACCCTGGCACGTTACATAAAGGTGGGGGTCCTGGCTGAGTGTGTGGACTAGTCCTATAGGTGTGCTATGCCTTTGCGGACCACATGCTGCCATTGACTTTGGTTGGCAAGGACCAGATGTTGAGTTCTATGAGGGAGAACACCTGTCAAAAATAAACTTTTATACTCAATGATAACATTGTGAGAATTATGTACAGTAGGTATCGGTTACACAACTTTATGACCGTTTACTTCACCATACAGAACATCTTCGCACACAGTCTCTATTCCTTTCTCTTTACTTATTTGTTCTCTATATCCACTGTTTCACCCTACTTCACCACAACCCAGCTCAGTACTACAGTCCAGTTAGTGAGAGTTCTATTCTCAACCTGCATCTTCTTTCCCCTCAAGGGAACTATGTTGTCAATATGGCCGGTACTTAACGTCTCTGCTACTGACGCTTTGGAACTTCCGCCCTTGGCACTCTCTACGTTTCACATACTCTGTCCCGTCTTGGCCTGTTACCTCTCTGAGTTTTAAACTCTGGGCCACATTTCTAGGAGTCCTCTCTCAGGACCCGTCTCCAATTGATCACTCTGTCCTCATGTTCGTTTTCCTTCTCTTTTTACTCTGATTTATGCTAACCACCATCTCGGTCTCTCCTCACAAGCTATGCGGCACTGCTGACTGTCCAGACCTTAGGTCTGCTTCAGACACACACTGTTCCCTATTAGACTTTCTGACAGGAAACTGTCTCTGTCCATTCACCTTAGCCTTTCCCATTTTGGGCTAATCCCAGTCATTAACTTTAATTCTACTGTCGGGCAAAGCAAAATACCAATAGTTTTAATGCATATCACAGTTCACATTACATAATACAACAATACGTATGTTCTTCAAGGGGGAAACGTGGTCAGTATGACCATACCAAGTGGCGTACCGTCAATAGGAGCAGACCATGCAGCTGCTATGGGACCCGGACAGGTGAGGGGGCCCGCGACCAGGGCCGGCATCAGCACCCGGCATACCCAGGCTGCGGGCAAGTGCCGGGACCCTGAGCAGGCGGGGGGGCCCACTCGTCGTTGGGCACCCCGTCGCCCGTCAGCGGAGGAGAGCGGTGCCAGCGCCACCACTGGGCCCCCCCGCTTGCTCAGGGCCCCGGCAGCAGCCGGCGCAATACTTACCTCTCCCCGTGCCTCCGCTGCCGCAGCTCCGGGCTCCAGGGGGCGCCTGCAGGGCGCCTGCGCTTCCTCTCACAGCAGCGCCACTGAATGACATCATCATTCAGCGGCCGGCTGTGGCAGAGAGGGCGCGGATGCCGGACAGGTGAGGTGTGTGTGTGTGTTGAGTGTGTGTGTGTGTGCTGCGGTGCTGTCTGTGTGTGGTGCTGTATGTGTGATGGTGGGGGGAGGCAGTGATGGTGGTGAGGAGAGGCAGTGATGGTGGTGAGGAGGCAATGATGTTGATGATGATAATGGGGAGGCAATGATGATCGGGAGGCAATGATAATGGGAAGGCAATGATGATGATAATATTAATGGGGAGGCAATGATGATAATGATGATGGGGAGGCAATGATAATGGGGAGGCAATGATGATGATGATAATGGGGAGGCAATGATGATGATGATGGGGAGGCTATAATGATGGGGAGGCAATGATGATGATAATGGGCAGGCAATGAGGATGATAATGGGGAGTCTTTCCACAGCGCCCTTTCCTGAGCCGTAACAGTGCAGAACGCAGCACAGTGTAGAGGAGAGCTCCATATTTTGTATGGAGCATTATATATGGTCCAGTATTCTGCATGGAGCATTATATTGAGTCCAGTATTCTGTAAGGAGCATTATATGGGGGGTGAGGGGTTGACATCCTGCATGGGGTATTATATGGGTGATGAGGGGGAGACTATGAGGTGCCCATAATATTGTATGGAGGACTGTACTGTCTGGTCTGTACTGTGCGTTGTGAGGATTTGGCGGTTTTTGAGCTATTGTAGAATTTACAATAGGTATCACTCATGTAATGGAAGAAGTGAAGTGTTTGGCATTGTGCTATACCCATATTTCTCTGCAGTATCTGTGCATCATGAATCGTGGTCTGTGTTAAGGGGCTCACTGAGACTCTTTCGCCCGGGGCCCATAAAAACCTGAAGCCGGCCCTGCCCGCGACGGCCGCTGTGGTTTGGCAGCTGTGCTTTGCTGACACGCCCCTGGCAGCACCTAAGGATGCCTGTGACCTGAAGACCACCCGCCTATGGAGGGACGCGGCGCTGCGCTCCTGGAAGCTGCAGAGCAGCCTGCGCCAGCTTACCCTCAGCTGCGGCGAGCACAGCAAACTCGTCCTGCCCGAGGACCTGGGCGACGTGGAGGTGCTGAACCCAGGGCCGTATTTGCCAATATGATTTTTTTTTTTTAAGTCCGGGGGGGTCGGCCCTCCCCTTGCTTCCCTCTCCCCCATCATACTCACCTCCTCCTGCTGCAGCTCCGATGGTCCAGCGCCGACATCTTCCTGTACTGAGCGCGCGGTCACTGGTGGTACCACTCATTAAGCTCATGAATATGGATGCCACTCCTCTCATAGGCGTGGCGTCCATATTCATGACCTTAATGAGCGGTACCACGAGTGGTCCGCACGCTCATACAGGAAGATGTCGGTGCTGGACCATCGGAGCTGCAGCAGGAGGAGGTGAGTATGATGACGGGGGGAGGAATGAGCAGGGAGGGCAGTGAGCGTGGGGCTGGTGGGGGCAGTGAGCGCTGGGGGGCAGTGAGCGCTGGGGCTGGGGGAGGCAGTGAGGGCTGGGGCTGGGTGAGCACTGGGGCTGTGGGGCAGTGAGCGCTGGGGCAGTGAGCGCTGGAGGGGCAGTGAGCACTGTGGGGGGAGTGAGTGCTGTGGGGGCAGTGAGCGCTGTGGGTGCAGTGAGCGCTGGGGGGCAGTGGAGGCAGTGAGCGCTGTGGGGCAGTGAGTGCTGGGGGAGTGAGCGCTGGAGGGGCAGTGAGCGCTGAGGTGGGGAAAGAGCATGGGGGAGGAATGAGCACTGGGGGGAAGAATGAGCACGGGGAGGAAAGAGCGCTGGGGAGGAATGAGCACTGGTGGGAGTAATGAGCGCTGGGGGAATGAGCGCTGAGGTGGGGAATGAGCGTTGAGGTGGGGAATGAGCGCTGAGGTGGGGAATGAGTGCTGAGGTGGGCAATGAGCGCTGGGGTGAAGAATGAGCGCTGGGGTGGGGAATGAGCGCTGAGATGGAGAATGAGCGCTGGGTGGGAATGAGCGCTGAGGTGGGGAATGAGTGCTGGGGGAATGAGCGCTGAGGTGGGGAATGAGCGCTGGGGGGAATGAGCATGCTGCGGTCTAGAAAGATGTGCCACATGTGCGTATACGCATGTCTGCCACCTGCATCTTTGTACGCATAGTGGAGATGGGATTTCATAAAATCCCCTCCACTATGCTGTAACATGTGGACGCTGCGGATTGGACTCTGCAGCTGTTCTCAGCATCCAACCCACAGCGTTTCCTGAACGTGGAAACATGCCCTAAATATATCTCTGCCTCTGGACATTATATAGTATAGATTTGCCTGGACTGTACATTATTATAAATCTACTACCTGAGCATTATATATTATAGATCACCCTGGACATTATATATAATAGATTGTACATCATATATTACAGATAATTCTGGACATTTTATACTATAGGTCTCCTTGTTAGAGTTGAGCGATACTTTCCGATATCCTAAAGTATCGGAATCGGAATGGTATCGCCGATATCACTAAAATATCGGCGATACCCGATACCGATACCGGAAGTCCCATGTAAGTCTATGGGAACAAAATATCGCAACTAAAAAAAACCCCATTCTTTCCTTGTAAACACTAAATATACACACATAGAATACATATATATATATATATATACATGTCATTGTGACATATATATATACATATATGTATAGTTTATACACTTCTACATAGTAAAATATCCTTTGATTCAATTGCCGGGTAAAGCCGGCTTCAGTGAAAAGACAGAAGCACCCGACATGAAATGACACTTGGTGTACATAGGGTTAACCATGTCTTTTCATGTCGTTTGCTATCTGATTTGCACAAACAATTAAATCAGACTATGTGTGCAAAATTTCACACCTGTAGGGGTTAATTAAAGGTGTAAATTCGTTGTAAAAAAAACGGACTTTTTTGCTACGAATTTACACCTTTAATTAACCCCTACAGGTGTGAAATTTTGCACACATAGACTGATTTAATTGTTTGTGCAAATTAGATAGCAAAGGACATGAAAAGACATGGTTAACCCTATGTACACCAAGTGTCATTTCATGTCGGGTCACCCGACATGAAATGACACTTGGTGTACATAGGGTTAAACATTTCTTTTCATGTCCTTTGCTATCTAATTTGCACAAACAATTAAATCAGACTATGTGTGCAAAATTTCACACCTGTAGGGGTTAATTAAAGGTGTAAATTCGTTGTAAAAAAAACGGACTTTTTTGCTACGAATTTACACCTTTAATTAACCCCTACAGGTGTGAAATTTTGCACACATAGTCTGATTTAATTGTTTGTGCAAATTAGATAGCAAAGGACATGAAAAGACATGGTTAACCCTATGTACACCAAGTGTCATTTCATGTCGGGTTCTGCATTTTCACAAAAGCCGGCAATTGAATTAGCGGCTATTATACTATGTAGAAGTGTATGAACTACAAATATAAATATATATATATATGTGTCACAAATTCAATGACATGTATATATATATATATGAGGTGTAAAATTGCTGAAAAAAAATGCGTGGGCTCCCGCCCTATTTTCGCAACCAGACAGACAAAGCCAGTGAGTGGGGGCAGATAATAATAGCCCAGAGAGGGACCATTATTTTTGCCCCCCCCCGGCTACTAACATCTGCCCCCAGACACCCCAGGAAAGACAAATCTATAATTAGATTCGCCCTTTCTGGCACTTTGCCCGTCTATTCCCATTGCCCTGTAGCGGTGGCGAATGGGTTAATATGGGGTTAAAGCCACCTTGCTATTGAAAGGTGACCTTAAGCCAGGTTAATAATTGAGAGCTGTCAATTAGACAACTATCAATTATTAATCCTATTGCATGAAATAAAAATAAAACACACACACTTTAATTAAAAATCATTTTAATGAAATAAAGACACATGTTTTTGACCATCTTTTATTTTACTGCAAAAACCATTTCCTGTAATAAAAATAAAATAAAAAAGCAAAATTATTCTTACCTATCCCATGCACAGTCAGGTCCCACGGTGTAATCCTTCAGAAAGGGTTAATGTTTACTGCAGGGACCGCAGCTAATGCTGCAGCCTCACAGTAAACCCCAAATGAATGAGTTCCTCTCCTGCCTGACAGGAGAGTAAAGGCTGGGTGTCACATAACGATACACCAGCGATCCCGACAACGATATGCACTTGTCAGGATCGCTGGTGTATCGCTACATGATCGCTGCTAAGCTGCCAAACAGGCAGCTCAGGCAGCGATCTGGGACAGCGACACTGCGGGTAACATCGCTTAAGGGCCCGTCTCACATAGCGATATCGCTACCGAGATCGCTGCTGAGTCACTAGTTTTGTGACGCAGCAGCGAGCTCACCAGCGATATCGCTGTGTGTGACATTCAGCGACGATCAGCCCCCCTGCCGGGTATCGCTGATCGTCGCAGAAATGTCAGGACCTTTTTTTGATCGCTGGTTTCCCTCTGACAGGCACACATCGCTGCGTGTGACAGGCGGGAGACCAGCGATCCGCTGGTAACCAAGGCACACAGCGGGTTTCCAGGCACCGCGCAGCGCTTGGAAACCCGCTGTGTACCTTGGATACCAGCTCCCTGCATCAGGGCGCTGGTATCCAAGGTACACAGCGGGTTTCTAGGCACAGCCCCGCGCCTGGAAACCCGCTGTGTACCTTGGTTACCAGCAGATCGCTGGTCTCCCGCCTGTCACACGCAGCGATGTGTGCCTGTCAGCGGGAAAGCAGCGATCAAAGGTCCTGACATTTCAGCGACGATCAGCGATACCCGGCAGGGGGGCTGATCGTCGCTGAATGTCACACACAGCGATATCACTGGTGAGCTCGCTGCTGCGTCACAAAACTAGTGACTCAGCAGCGATCTCGGTAGCGATATCGCTATGTGAGACGGGCCCTTAAGTGGAAAGCTTAATTGATTGCTTTCCACTTTCACTTCAGGTCAGCCAGGGACACAATCAGTGACGTCAGAGGGAACTGATTAACAAAAATAGGGGTTCCCTTCGAAAAAAAAAATGGCGTGGGGTCCCCCCTATTTTTGTTAACCAGCCAGATGAAGCAGACCGCTGAGGCCTGGATTTTCAGGCTGTTAAGGAGCCAAGATCCATGGACCTTGCCAGCCTGATAATACCAGGCCACAGCAGTCTGCATATCTTGGCTGATTAACAAAAATAGGGGATCCCCTCGAAAAAAATTGGCGTGGGGTCCCCCCTATTTTTGTTAACCAGCCAGATGAAGCAGACCGCTGAGGCCTGGATTTTCAGGCTGTTAAGGAGCCAAGATCCATGGACCTTGCCAGCCTGATAATACCAGGCCACAGCAGTCTGCATATCTTGGCTGATTAACAAAAATAGGGGATCCCCTCGAAAAAAATTGGCGTGGGGTCCCCCCTATTTTTGTTAACCAGCCAGATGAAGCAGACCGCTGAGGCCTGGTTTTTCAGGCTGGTAAGGATCCAATATCCATGGACCTTGCAAGCCTGATAATACCAGGCCACAGCAGTCTGCTTAGCTTGGCTGGTTAACAAAAATAGGGGATCCCCTCGAAAAAAAAACGGCGTGGGGATCCCCCCTATTTTTGTTAACCAGCCAAGTAAAATGCAGACTGCTGCGGCCTGGTATTAAAAGACTGTCAAGGCCCATGGATTTTGGCCCTCAACAGCCTGATAATACCAGGCTACAGCAGCCCCACATTTGGCGCATCAAAAGATGTGCCAATTGTGGCACTTTACCCGGCTCTTCCCACTTGCCCTGTAGCGGTGGCAAGCGGGGTAATAAGGGGTTATTGTCACCGTTGATTGCACGGTGACAATAAGCCCGGTTAATAATGGAGAGGTGTCAATAAGACACCGATCCATTATTAATCCCAAAGTTATTAAATGTATAAAAAAAAGACACAGCAAGAAAAAAGTCTTTTAATGAAATAAAAGAGACAACACAGTTTTCATTTCTTTTATTACTCTCTCATTCCTGCGACGCCATCGATCTCCTGTAAAAAAAGAAAAAAAACAAACCAACAGTATACCACCTGTCCGACGCAGTCCATAGTAACGATAGTCCCACGACGATCCAGCTCTGCTACATCGCAATGACAGGCAGAGCCTGTCATTGCAACGCAGCACAGCTGATTACCTGCTTCCCCGGCGGTGACGTCATCGGACTGACTGCTTTACGGCCGGGATTACCCAGCAGTCACTGCAGTTATCGCGAGAAACTGCATGTGACCGCCGGGGAGAAGAAAATGGCGGCCATGAAGCAGTGCAGGACGTGACCGCCGGAGATCTTCTGCCAGGTAAGTGCCGCTGACTCCTGACAGACCCGACCGACGGACACTGACAGTGACAGTGACAATCCCGATTCCGGTATCCGATAAGACGAAAATATCGGAACTCGGAATCGGAATTCCGATACAGCTAATATCGGCCGATACCCGATATTTGCAGTATCGGAATGCTCAACACTACTCCTTGTACATTATATATTATAGATCTCTAATAAATAATATCCCGGGAGAGCTATAAGATAAATTGTCCAGATTTATATGTAAGTATCTGTTTACACCCAGACATATGAATAAGGCCTTAGTCAGAGACTGGGCAGTAATAGAATAATAAACTCCATTTAGTAATCCTCCAAAGTCTGCTGGACATGGTATGGGGAGAGTTTCTAGTTCAGTTAGTACACAGACACCAGACTTCTTGCTGTTAACCAGTTAATGCTTTCTTGTCCACCACACTGTAATGTCAAAAGAGGAAGACAGAGAGACAGGCAGCAACATCGCATCAGAGAGTGCTTGACCTCGAAACAGAAAATCCTCAGATCCTGGTATTGTAACCTAATATTAAGAATAATATTTATTCACTGATATTGCGCTAGTAACTCCACAGCACTTTACAGACATCATCAACACTGTCACCATTGGGGCTCACAATCTAAACATCCTATTTGTATGTCTTTTGAGTGTGGTAGGAAACTACTGTCTTTGAAAGAGCTACATGGGCACACACATAGATTCGGCCTCATTCATTCCCTATGGGACTTGCAAACATGTGCGGCACTTGCGGTGAGACAAAAAAAACACTGCTAGTAGCGTTTTTTTTTCCGTTGCTGCAAGTATCAGATTTGCGGGATCGCGTCAAAACCGCAAGTGTCGCACATGTCTGCAAGTCGCATAGGGAATGAATGAGGCCGAATGCAGTGTTGCCATAAGTGATCCGTTACGTGGCAGATGTTATAAAACTGCCGGATCTGCCGCGAATGGCAAAAATCGCTGATGTGCAAGTAGCCTAAGTCACTGACGACAGTGTCTGCATTAGTCATACTCACCAATGGCGGAGGCAGAACGAAAAGTGCCTAGGGCGGCAGAAACTCTAAATACGGCCCTGGCTGAACCTGGGCAACAACTCTCTGGAGGACGTGCCCGAGGGCCTGTGGAGCCTGTGTGCGGGCAAGCTGCATGTGCTGATCCTGCGCAGGAACAAGCTGCTGGGCGTGCCCTTCGCTATGTACCAACTGGGCAGGCTCAGCGAGCTGGACCTGAGCCACAACCGGCTGGCCTGCTTGACAGAGGCCGTGGTGCTGCTGAGCCAGCTGAAGAAGCTGTGCCTGAGCCACAACCAGCTGCACACCCTTCCCTGGCAGATCGGCTCCCTGGGGATCCTGGAGGCGCTGGACGTCAGCTTCAACCGTGTGAGCCACCTGCCTGACAGCATGCCGGGTCTGGCTCGGCTGCGAGCCCTGGACCTGGACCACAACGAGCTGGGCAGCTTCCCCCAGCAGATCCTGCAGCTGCCTGCCCTGGAGGAGCTGGACTTCTATGGGAACAAGATGCTTTGCAGCAGCTGCGCCGGCTCCCTTCCTGAAGGCATACAGGCTATGAAGCCTCTGAAGATCCTGTTGCTGAGCAGCATCTGACTCATCACCTTACCGAACTCCTGTGAGCTGAGGCATCTGGAGAGCCTGATGCTGGACAGCAACCACCTCTCCTCCTCTTAAAGAGTATGTTTTTCACAATCTGACAAAGCTGATTGACATCTTGAATGTCTTTTTCCAGAGGGACACCTCTGTCTTATCGCAGAAACTTTTTTTTTTGGGGGGGACCCCATTCATACTTTTGCTATGGGGCCCCATGATTTCTATGTACGCCCCTGACCATACCCTTACATCTACAGCAGCAAAGATTAGAAGTAGCCACAAGGGGGACAAAAGATAGCAAAAAAACTTTGAAAACTTTATATTTTGATCTACAAATGCCGCAAATTACTCTAAAACAGCAATTAACAGTATTGTAGCACTCATGATATGAATTAAAAATGATAATCTATGGACCTTTTTATGTTCTTGTCAAATATGCCACAGGTGAATTCATTGTGAGGGTGCACTCATTTACCAACTCTTCTGGTATGTTTTCTGGGGTCTTCTATACTTGAGAACTCTGGATATCTCTAAATGTACAAATTGTGTGTCCCTGAAAACATTCTTGTTATATAAAGATATATTAAAAGTGTTAGTCCCAACAAAAAAACAGTGCCATTTACAATGGTGAAAAAGTCACAAAGCCACCAGCAGTAGAGATGAGCGACTTTGCATCCGGGAGGGTCAAGTCGGGTGTCGGACCACCCGACTTTCACAAAAGTCGAGTCGAACGAAATCGTCCGACTATCGTAAAAAGTCGAAGGTCCGACTGAAACTCGAACCGACCCCAATGCAAGTCAATGGGGAAGAAAAGTCGGCAGGGAGTGGAGGACAGCAAACACAACTACAGTGCCCATTTCAATGCCAACGACATCAATTCTTATTACTTAAGCCTGTCAACCTTAATTTACCTTATAATAATAGTTACGCTTTGAAAACTGGGGTTATTTGGCTAAAGTTGTGGGGGGGGTCAGGGCTGGCTTCAGGTTTTCGTGGGCTCCGGGCGAAAGAGTGTCAGTGTGCCCCTTTAACACATACCACAATTCATGATGCTCCGATACGGCACAGAAATATAGGTATAGTACAATGCCAAATACTTCGCTTCTTAAATTACATGAGTGATATCTATTGTAAATTCTACAATAGCTCAAAAACCGGAAAGTATAGTCCTCCATACAGTGTTATGGGCCCCACATAGTGCGCCATACAGAATAATGAGCCCCATATATTGCTCTATACAGAATAATGAGCCCCATATATTGCTTCATACAGAATAATAAGTCCCATATATGATGCTCCATACAGAATAATGGGCCCAATATAATGCTTCATACAGTATAATGAGCCACATATATTGCTCCATACAATATAATGAGCCCCATATATTGCTCCATACATAATTGGTCCCATATAATGTTCCATACAGTATATGATGAGCTCCACATAATGCTCCAGTATATGATGGTCCCCATATAATGTGCCATACAGTATAGGACTGTCCCCATAGAGTATAATGAGCCCCACATATTGCTCCATACAGTATAATGAGTCACATATAATGCTCCATACAGCATATGATGGGCACTATTATGTTTCGGTAGCTGAGGAGAAATTGCAAAAAATAGCCAAAGTAATAATACACCAGAGAGGCTGGAAACTATTGGATTGCAGTACCGTAAACTAACCGCCACACTAGAAGTAGCCGTGGAGCATACCTACGGTGATCCTAGACACCTCATCACAGCCGGAGAGTTAACTACACCTAAAGGCAGAAAGATGAAAGCTATCTGCCCTGGAGCAGAATCCCCAAAGAAATAGGAAGCCCCCAAACATGTAATGGCGGTTAGACAAGAGAAAACACGGACACAGACAGAAAATAGAATGAGCAAACACTGGGGCCCAATCTGTCTAGATAGAAAAGTATAGGAAAGAATTCTGACTGCAACCCAAAAAAACCCTGACAAAAATACCAACACTTCTGATTAACAAAAAAACCTGAGATCACATGATTTCTACCACCCAAATCAGATCTCTGGTGTAACACACAGCAACTCAGCAAATAAAAAGTGACAAAGGAACAAAGTAAAAGTGCAAACACAAAATGAGCACAATTGCAGCACCAGACCCCAAAAGGGGACCAGGCTGTAGTCCACTGCAAGCAGCAAACCAGCAGTGAAAATCCAACAGAGGAAAAAAAAACAGCAAAACACTTATCTGAATGAGAGCAAGAAAGCAAGCTGTGCTCCAAGCAAGACCAGGAGGAACAATTGATTACAGCCAAGGCTGATGGGAACTCAGGTCACTTATATCATACCTGTAATGTATGTGGTACAGTTCATATAGCGTCTTGTGCTTGGGTGCGATGAAAATACATGAGACACAGGTTTGATATAGAAAGTCTTGTATTACTTCATACAAGTTGGCAAAAATAGTCACACAGTTTGCAGACACAGAAGCAGGAGACACAGCAGGCCAGAGTAATCTAAGCTCAGCAATCACTCTCCACAACAGGTTCAGGATCTTCTTCTCTGTTACCGTAAGTCCATGCAAACGTGGGTCTTTCAAAGAGCAGGGTTCAGAGTCCACAAGTGCTTCAGAGTTCCTCAGTAGGAATAGCTGGAGTACAAGGTCCAAGGCTTTAGGAGTCAGGTCACAGGTTCACTGCAGGCTAGATTCTGAAGCACTGATTGCTCAGCTGTGGCTGCTTAAGAAGCAAAAGGAGAGAATCAGGGCGGGAACATGCAACCTGGAAACTCCATTTTGACTGAGGGCAAGATAGCTGCAGCAAGACAGAAAGTAAAATGACTGACGAACAAACTGAGTTTCAGGAACATGTACACAGAACCTTACATTACTCCCCCCTTAGGGACAACCTCCGGATGACCTCAGGCCAGGCTTGTGTGGGTACCTCTGATGAAACTGACGGAGCAAGCGAGGAGCATTAACGTTATTGACTGGTTCCCATGAGTTGTCCTCCACTGGGTAGCCCTGCCATTTAATCAGATATTGTAACTGATTTCTATACAACCTGGAATCTAAAATCCTTTCCACCACAAATTCTTCCTGACCATCGACTAGCACTGGGTCAGGGCAAGGAGAAGAACGTCCAGGAAACGTATTGGGTGTCGCAGCCTTTAGTAGGGATACATGAAAGACAGGGTGAATTCTCATAGTTCTGGGCAGTTGAAGACGACAAGCAACGGCACTTATAATTTTACTGATTTTATAGGGTCCAATGTACTTATGTCCCAACTTAGACGATGGAATCCTTAACTTAAGATTTCTGGTTGACAGCCAGACCAAGTCTCCTACCTTGAAAGCTGGTGCGGGTTTACGAAATTTATCTGCTGCTTTCTTGTACCTTTCCTGAGCCGATTCCAGATTCTCCTTTAGAAGATCCATATTCTTCTGTAAAGATGTGATTCTTTCAGCCACTGCTGGTAAAGGCGTTTCTATGGGAAATCGTGGTAGAATGTTAGGATGATAACCTAGATTAGAGTAAAAAGGAGACTGCTTAGTGGAGGCACTCTGAGAGTTGTTATACGAGAACTCAGCTAATGGAAGTAGATCCACCCAATCATCCTGTAGGTGGCAGATAAAACAGCGGAGATACTGCTCCAGGGTTTGATTGGTTCGTTCGGTCTGTCCATTAGTCTGAGGATGAAAAGCAGAAGAAAGGTTTACTTTAATGTCCAATGCTGCACAGAAATTTTGCCAAAACCTAGAAGTGAATTGCACCCCTCGATCCGAAATAACCTCATCCGGTACTCCATGTAAGCGAAACACATCTTTAATCATCAAATCTGATGTCTGTTTTGCAGTGGGTAAGCCGACACAAGGGATAAAATGAGCTGCCTTTGTTAGACGGTCAACCACCACTAGAATGGTGTTCTTCCCTTGAGAGGTTGGTAACTCCACAATGAAGTCCATAGAAATGGATCCCCACGGGCGGAACGGGGTGGGAAGAGGCTGTAACAGACCAGTTGGTGAGGAGCTAGGTGTTTTGCATCTTGCACAGACTTCACATGAAGTGACATAGTTTAAAACATCCTTCCTGCAAGTGGGCCACCAAAAGAAACGAGAGAGAAATTCCTGTGTCTTTAGAATTCCTCTATGCCCAGCTATCTTGGAATCGTGAATGAGTTGCAATACTCTCAATCTGACTGTTTCAGGAATATACAGGCGTTGTCCCTGAATCCACACACCATTCTTAAAGACAAGACTTACGTCCCTTGGGGGTTGTGCCAAAAAGGAATCCGCATGGTATGCTTCCTTGATGTCCTTAAGTAGGTCTTGATTATGAATTACTCCTAGGAATCTAGAGTCAGGAAGAATAGTCTTAGGAGGAGTAATTGGACGTGTCTCTGCTGAGTAAATCCTAGAGAGTGCATCAGCCTTTCCATTGCGCGATCCTGGTCTATAAGAAATGATAAAATTAAATTGGTTTAAGAAAAGATTCCAGCGAGCCTGGCGAGGAGTCAGGCACTTAGCCGACCTGATAAACTCAAGGTTACGATGGTCTGTCAGGACGACTATTTGCTGTGCAGCTCCCTGAAGAAGGTGTCTCCATTCTTTGAAGGCGGCAATAATGGCCAACAACTCTCTATTGCCCACATCGTAGTTCCTCTCAGCCGAAGACAACTGCTGGGAAAAGAAGGCACAGGGATGCAAGACATTCTTCTCACCTGTTCTCTGAGAGAGTATAGCTCCAACGGCACAGTCTGAAGCATCCACCTCTATTATGAAGGCAAGCTCGGGGTTGGGATGTACTAGGATAGGTGCAGTGGTAAATTTATCTTTTAGACGGGAAAATGCTTCCTGGGCTTGGGGAGTCCAGGAGAACCTAGACTCTTTCCGGGTAAGTTGGGTGATAGGTGACACTACCTCAGAGAAATTTCTAATGAAACGTCTATAGAAGTTGGCAAACCCGATGAAGCGCTGTACCTCCTTCACATTTCTAGGACTTGGCCAATCCTTGATGGCTTGGGTTTTGCTTCCATCCATACTAATTCCTTGTGTAGACAGTACATACCCCAGAAATTGAATTTCGGTCCTATGGAATTCACACTTTTCAAGTTTGATGTAAAGATGATTTTGTCTTAGACGTTCCAAGACCATTCTCACATGTCCATGATGTTCCTCTGTGGAGTTAGAAAAAATTAGAATATCATCCAAATAAATTACCACGAATGTATCTAGGAGATCCCTGAAGATGTCATTCACCAAGTGTTGGAAAGTGGCTGGGGCGGTACTCAGACCAAAAGGCATAACTAGATATTAAAAGTGTCCATAGCGTGACCTGAATGCAGTCTTCCATTCATCCCCAGGTCTAATACGGACTAAGTTATAGGCCCCACGAAGATCTAGTTTAGAGAAAATTTTGGCATGTCGCACTCTCTCCAATAACTCAGGGATTAAAGGCAATGGATAACGGTTTCTAATAGTAACCTTATTGAGTTCCCTATAGTCTACGCATGGTCTCAGAGATCCATCTTTCTTCTTTACAAAGAAGATGGGTGCACCTGCAGGAGATGAAGAGGGGCGTATGAAGCCCTTGGCTAGATTTTCGTCTATGTAATCCTTTAAAGCCTTTAGCTCGGGCCCTCCAGGGGTAGATCTTACCAAAAGGTATCTCCGCTCCAGGCAATAATTCAATTGGACAATCTTATGGACGGTGAGGAGGAAGCTGGTCAGCGTTCTTCTTGTCACATAAATCCACATAGTCCTGGTATACAGCTGGTAGTTCAGGGACTGACATGGTTCCTTTAGGAACAGAGCAAGCTGAAACTTTTGGACTCATCTGTTTCTCTGGAAAGTGTAATTCCTTGGTCTCCCAGTTAATGGTAGGATTCTGAGCCTGCAGCCATGGTAGCCCTAGAATAATGGGAAAGTGGCGAGAAGAGATAAGCATAAAGGACAGTTTCTCTTGATGATCTTTACCCATAAGAACCCTCAAAGGCTCTGTTTCCTGATCCACTGGTCCAGAGGTCAGCAGGGAGCCATCCACAGTTTCCATCTGTACTGGAGTAGCCTTCTTCACTGAACGTATCCCCTGTTTCAGAGCAAAGGAGACATCCATAAAATTTCCACTTGCCCCTGAGTCGATCATAGCAGAGCTAGACACCCAAGCTGAGTCAACCCAGAGTTTGATGGAAAGAAAGCAATGAGAATTGTTTTTCTTACAACTCAGCTGGGACACCGCTGAGGAAACTTGAAAAATGGCAGCGTTTACACAGTCAACGTCCTCAGAGGTAACGGAGTTTAAGTCCGAGAAATCAAGATCTGTTGCTGCAGATCTCTCTGGAGCCTGAGGCTCGGACCTGACAGATCCCCTCTCGCAACACTCACAATGAATGAGTGCTGCAGTAGTCTTACGAGAACGGCTGGGGCAGTTTATGATGTAGTGCCCTGACTTACCACAATAGAAACATAGATTCTCCTTAAAACGATGTTCCTTGCATGCATCACTAACCCGTCGTTGTAAAGAGTCTACCTGCATGGGTTCAGGTTCAGGTTCCCGTGTAATCCTACTCAAAGGTTCCTTAGCTGGAGAGGAAGGTAGGAAAAGGTTAGTGCGATTGTTTTCGAACCATCTCTCTTGCCTGCGTTCAGTCAGACGAGTATCAATACGGATGAAGTAGTTAATAAAGTCACCTAACGCAGTGGGAGGGTCGGCACGAGCAAGTTCATCCTTAATCAGTGGAGATAACCCCTTTCGAAAAATAGATTTTTTGGCGGAACTGTCCCAGGTGGTATCAAGGGCCCATCTCCTGAACTCCAAGGCATATTCAGCTGCCGAGTGCTTACCTTGGCGCAAAGCTAACATGGCTGCTTCAGCTGTTGCACCTCGATTGGGGTCATCAAACACCTGCCCCATGGCTGAAATAAAAGCATCAAGGTGATTCAAACAATCATCCTCAGTCTCAATCAGAGGGTTTGCCCACATCAAAGCCTTGTTGGTAAGCAACATAATTATAGTAAGCACCTTAGATCGTTCAGTGGGAAATTGTGAAGCATGTGCAGAAAAAAAAAAGATTGCATTGATTAATAAATCCCCTGAATTTCTCACATTCACCGCCAAAACGAAAAGGGGGCAACTTGGGAATCCCAGAACTCGGGGCTACGGCAGGAGCCTGGACTCGCTCTTCTAGAACCTCAATCCTGGCTCGCAAATCCTGGGCAGTCTGTCCAAACACTTGCAAATTGTGATTAGTGAGGTCCTGTAGGCTTGAAAAACGGGTCTTTATATTCTGCAAATCTGCAAGGATTGTATCAGTCACTCCGCAAAGTTCCTTTATGCGAGCCTCCATTTTCCAGATCTTTTAAGACAGGAGTACTGGAAGAATAGGAGAGGAGGAAAAAAAACAATAGTGTTTACCTGTGGTAACACTGCAGAGAGAAAAAAAAAATTAAGGGAACTGCTCACCTGGAATGGTTGTGAGAAGTCACAACCACTATCATCACAGAAAGTTCACCCGGACATCTGATATCCACAGTTACAGCAGACAAAAAAGAGAAAAGAAAAAAAAAAAAAACAATAGTGTTTACCTGTGGTAACACTGCAGAAAAAAAAAACACTTAAGGGAATTGCTCACCTGGAATGGTTGTGAGAAGTCACAACCACTGTCATCACAGAAAGTACAACCGGACATCCGATATCCACAGTTACAGCAGACACAGCCTTTCCAGACCCAGCAGACACTAACGTTTTGGCTTCAGAATCTTGTAATGTATGTGGTACAGTTCATATAGCGTCTTGTGCTTGGGTGCGATGAAAATACATGAGACACAGGTTTGATATAGAAAGTCTTGTATTACTTCATACAAGTTGGCAAAAATAGTCACACAGTTTGCAGACACAGAAGCAGGAGACACAGCAGGCCAGAGTAATCTAAGCTCAGCAATCACTCTCCACAACAGGTTCAGGATCTTCTTCTCTGTTACCGTAAGTCCATGCAAACGTGGGTCTTTCAAAGAGCAGGGTTCAGAGTCCACAAGTGCTTCAGAGTTCCTCAGTAGGAATAGCTGGAGTACAAGGTCCAAGGCTTACAGGAGTCAAGTCAGGTCACAGGTTCACTGCAGGCTAGATTCTGAAGCACTGATTGCTCAGCTGTGGCTGCTTAAGAAGCAAAAGGAGAGAATCAGGGCGGGAACATGCAAGCTGGAAACTCCATTTTGACTGAGGGCAAGATAGCTGCAGCAAGACAGAAAGTAAAATGGCTGACGAACAAACTGAGTTTCAGGAACATGTACACAGAACCTTACAATACCATTCAGAGCCAGCTGAAGGCCATACAGTAATTCGTTCATTACCCTCAGCTACCACCGGAGGGAGCCCCAGCTCAGAAGCCGCCTCCAGAGTATCCACAACAGGGCCCCATATATTGCTCCATACAGAATGGGCTCCATATAATGCTCCATACAGAATAGGCCCCATATGTGCTCCATATGATGCTCCTTATATAAAGGGTCCTATATGATGCCCCATAAATAATGAAACCCATATGATGCTCTAGTATATGATGGGCCCCATGGATGATGCTCCAGTGTATGATGAGCCCCAAATAATTCTCCATATATAATGGGCCCCATATGATGCTCCAGTATATGATGGGCCCCATGGATGATGCTCCAGTGTATGATGAGCCCCATATAATGCTCAAAATATAATGGGCCCCATATAATGCTCCAGTATATGATGGGTCCCATGGATGATGCTCCAGTGTATGATGGGCCTATATAATGCTCCATATATAATGGGCCCCATATGATGCTCCAGTATTTCATGGGCCCCATGGATGATGCTCCAGTGTATGATGAGCCCCATATAATGCTCAAAATATAATGGTCCCCATATATAATTCTCCAGTATATGATGGGCCCCATGGATGATGCTCCAGTGTATGATGGGCCTATATAATGCTCCATATGTAATGGGCCCCATATGATGCTTCAGTATATGATGGGCCGCATGGATGATGCTCCAGTGTATTATGAACCCCATATAATGCTCCAAATAGAATGGTCCCCACATATAATGCTCCAGTATATGATGGGCCCCATGGATGATGCTCCAGTGTATGATGGGCCTATATAATGCTCCATATATAATGGGCCCCATATGATGCTCCAGTATATGATAGGCCCCATGGATGATGCTCCAGTGTATGATGAGCCCCATATAATGCTCCAAATATAACGGGCCCCATATGATGCTCCAATATATGATGGGCCCCATGGATGATGCTCCAGTGTATGATGGGCCTATATAATGCTCCATATATAATGGGCCCCATATGATGCTCCAGTGTATGATTGGCCCCATTTATAATGCTTCAGTGTATGATGTGCCCCATATATAATGGTCCAGTGCATAATGGGCCCTATCTATGATGCTCAAGTGTATGATGGGCCCCATATATAATTCTCCAGTGTTTAATGTTTCCCATATATTGCTCCAAACATTGAAAAAAATGAAATATCTCTCCTCGCTGGGCACTGCTCTACTCTGGACTCCTCAGCGTCACCATCTTCCAGCTCTCTGCACTGTGACTGTTCAGGCAGAGGGCA
This sequence comes from Oophaga sylvatica, assembly GCA_033576555.1. Taxonomy (NCBI): domain Eukaryota; kingdom Metazoa; phylum Chordata; class Amphibia; order Anura; family Dendrobatidae; genus Oophaga; species Oophaga sylvatica. The sequence goes on from JARQOD010000009.1 coordinate 149,545,071, forward strand.
CACAGACGTGATGTCATCGTGCTCTCTAACCTGAATGTCACAGTGAGGAAACGCGGAAAGACATCACAGCGGTGGAGCAGGGAGAGGTAAGTATTGCAAGTGCTGGGGCCCTGAGCAAGCAGGGAGGGCACACTCGTGGGCGCCGACACTGGCACAGGGCCCTCATAGTACACCGGTGTCTCTGATGGCGAGTGGGCCCCCCCACCTTCTCAGGGCTCCGGCACTTGCCCTGGTGCGCCAGGTGCTGACGCCAGCCCTGGGGGGGGGTACAGCTCCGTTAGGGAGGTGGAAAAACTGGCATATGTTGAGGTGTAGGCTGGACGTTCAGCAGCTGAAAATGGAGGAACTGGAGAAGTCGGAGGAAAAGGAGGACAAAGCGAGCCATTTTGCTGGCAACCTATGTGTCATCAGGGGAAGGTGGTACAAAATCCTTTGAAACCCAGGCATGGTTCATTTTAATGAAGGTGAGATCACCTACATTTTGGGTCGACAGACGGGTCCTTCTTTTTTTCAGGATTGATCCAGCAGCACTGAAGACTCTTTCTGATAGCACACTACCAGCAGGGAAAGCGAGCTCCTGTAAGGCATATTGTGCCAATTCAGGCCAGGTGTCCAGTTTACAGGCCCAGTAATCAAAGGGGAATGAACTGTGAGGGAGAACATCGATAGGGGAGGAGAGGTAATTTTGAACCATAGTTGACAACTGCTGTCTCCTGTCTCTTGCAATCGATTCAGTATTACCAGTCGTGTGAGCGGTACTCGAGAAATCAGTCCACAACATGGTCATGAAACCCCTGTCTCCAACGCCACTTTGGCTGTGTGCACCATGAACACCTCTTCCATTTGGCTCAGTATGGTTCGTGGTAGAACCTGCACCGCTGCTGTGTGCTGGGAATGCCTCTAACAAATGGTTCACCAGAGTTGCTTGTTTGTTTGCCACTATTAGCTCTAGGTTCTCCTGTGGCATGATGTTCTGTAATTTGCCTTTATAGAGTGGATCGAGGATGCTGGCCAACCAGTAGTTGTCATCCTTCATAATTTTTGCAATGCGGGGGTCCCTTTTTAGGATCCGCAAGACATAATCACACATGTAGGCCAATGATGCACTATCATTGGTGGGTGGAGGAGCACTTTCTGCCAAGTCCACATCCCTCCACTCATGCACAAACCCTGTACCTGACCTTGGCAAGCCAACATTTTTTCTTACCCCTGAGAAGCATCCTCCTCCCTAAAATAATCATCCCCCTCATCCTCCTCCTCTTCCTCTTCTTCCTCCACCTCGTCCACAACACTTCCCTGAGCAGACAATGCCTGACTGTCATCAAGGCTTCCCTCCTCCTCCTCCTCTTCCTCCTCCTCTTCAGACGCCTGATCCTTAATGCGTGTCAAAGTTTGCATGAGCAGACGAATAAGTGGGATGCTCATGCTTATGATGGCATTGTCTGCGCTTACCAGATGTGTGCATTCCTCAAAATACTGAAGGACTTTACAGAGGTCTTTCAGCTTTGACCACTGCACACCCGATAATTCCATGTCTGCCCTCAAACTGCATGCCCATGTATCCTCCCACAAATGCATTACAGCCTGCCTCTGTTTGCACAGCCTCTCAACCATGTGCATGATGGAGTTCCACCTTGTTGCAACGTCTATGATTAGGCGGTGTTTTGGGGAGGTGGAGCGATCGCTGCAGCTTCTGCATACAACTGGAGTCTATGGGCGAGCGACGGATGTGCAAGCACAGTCTTCGCACCTTATGGAGCAGGGCTGGTAACTCCGGATAATTATTTATGAAGCACTGCACCACCAGGTTCAAGGAGTGAGCCAGGCAAGGTATCTGTCTGAGTTTTGCCAGGGCTATGGCCGCCACAAAATTACGGCCATTATCACTGACTAACTTGGCTGCCTCAAGTTGTAGACTTCCCAGCCATGACTCAGTTTCTCGCTGCAAGTAGTCGGACCAGTACCTCCGTGGTGTGTCTGTTGTTGCCCAAAGACATCATCTTTAAAACAGCCTGCTGACGCTTACCACTAGCTGTTCGATAGTGGGACACCTCATGTGCAACACTGGCAGCTGCGGATCGAGTGCTTGTGCGACTGCGCTCTGTCGATGAGCTTTCGCTTCCGGAGGAGGGTCGAACGCCTACAGCCAACTGTTGCCTATACCGTGGACTAGGCTGCACTGTCCCACTGCTGCTGTCTCCTGTGGACCCTGCATCCACCACATTAACCCAGTGCGCAGTGATGGACACGTAACGGCCCTGGCCATGCCTACTGGCCCATGCAACTGTTGTGAGGTGAACCTTTCCACTCAATGATTGTTTGAGTGCATGGACAATGCGATCTTTCACATGGAAGTGGAGGGCAGGGACAGCTTTTCTAGAAAAGAAGTTCCGACTGGGTAGGTCATAGCGTGGGGCAGCGTAAGCCATGAGCTCTCGGAACGCTGCGCATTCAACCAAACGGAAGGGCATCATCTCTAATGAGATCAGTTTGAGAGCTGCCTATTGGGGAACTAGTGGTGGACATGGCGGACTGAGAGGGGGTTGGTGATGGTGGTGGTGGTGGTGATGGCCTAGATTTAGTCTTTGGTTGGAAAATCATTGTGATTCCCTGACTGATTTGACCTTGCGACGACACCTCAACATTTCTTGCTGGTGGTGTGCTAACTGGTGGGCTTACAGTGCAGGAAGCGATGTTGCGTTGCAGGCTACCTTCATTCGGAGCAGGTGCACATGTGCTACCTGAGGTTTTATAGTCCATCCACGCTTGCAAGTGCATGGTGTTTAAATGTCTAACCATGCAACTGGTATTCAAACTTCGGTGAGTTTTCCCTCGGCTAAAGGTCCTTCCGCACCTCTTACAGATAACCTTTGCCTCATCAATAGGATTTTGGTCAAAAAAGTGCCACACTGCACTCTTCCTACTATGGGATACATTTTCAGGGCTTGCACACTGTGCTAATTTGACTGTCTGGCCAAGCTGTCCTGCAACTCTTTTTGTTTTTTAACACGTTTTTGGACTGCTATGGGCCTGCCAGATAACTTCAGCTGCGATGTCGATGCCTGCTGCGGATCCTCCTCCTCTTCTGAGCTATTGCTAGAGGCACCCTCTTCCCCAATGGATGCCAATCCTGGTCAACAACTGGGTCATCCATCACCTCCTCTTCAATTTCATCTGCACCTTCCTCTGTGTCACCGTGTAAGATGGTATAGTTTGCGGGAAGGGGCACCTGAGTTTCATCAGGGTCAGAATCTGGCTCAGTAGACTGCGAGGACAATGTAGTGCTCTGGGTGAATGTACCAGCAGAATCATATAGCAGTGGCTTTGCATCAGTGCACTCCATGTCAGCTTCATCTTGGACTGGGGAATTCAGGATTTGACTTGATAACCCAGGCATGGTATGTGAAAAGAGCTCCAGGGAGTAATCTGAAGTGTGGCCTGCCGCACCCTTCACTTTTGGTGGGGGTGAAGGACCCAAGGAAAGGTGTTATTCCTGACTAGGAGCCTGCACTCAGTGCTTGCAGTTTTTGAAACTTCAGAAGAGGAGGCGATAGAGCTGGAGACTGTTTCGGCAATGTAAGCCAAAACCTGTTCCTGATGCTCCGGCTTTAAAAGCGGTTTACCTACTCCCAGAAAAGGGAGCCTTCCAGGCCTTCTGGAGCCAGACAATGACGCAGACTCAACACCTCCTGCCTTACTTGCTATTGTGCTTTTGGCACTACCAGCAGATGCACCACCACCACCATCAGTACTAGCTGGTCCACCCACGTCCGCGGCCTCTTCCACCATACTTCCTCATGTTTGGGAAAATGTACCAAAATACCAGCAGATAAATGGTACTGTATCAGAAGTGTACAGCTGTATATGGTGAAGGGGAAATTTAAATCTCTGTATATATTTCTGGAGTCACACACAGACGCTCTCTCAGTATGGATTTGACCGTAATACTGTCATGGGTGTATCGCCACGAGGATCGTCGCGATTACACACTCTGACTTCTCACAGCTGAGTTGCTGTTTCTTTGTTTGGTAATGAGGGAGTTAATTTTACCTAGCTCTTTGCTAAGACTAGGTCCAGCCTCGCCCGGCTGCTTTTGATTATGTTCTAATTAGCTTCCTTTATATAGCTGCCAGTCTGGGTGTTAGATGCCGGTGAAAGTATTCATGTAGTCTAGCAGACTGGATCGGTTCTGAGAATACTTAAGCTAAGAGCTCCTTAGTTGTTTTTACTCTTACAGCTATAGTTTATCTCTGAGACCTTAGGTGTTCCTACTGTGTGTGAGTGTTGTATGTAAGACTTTATTTACTTTATTTCTTGTCTTTCTTGTATGTCTTTCTGTTCATTAACCGTTACCTGTTCATTCCCTTTGGTGGTAATCAGGGTCCTTCTTAGGACTAGATTACAGTTGGCAAGGATTGATAGGAGACAGGGTTTACGCTGGTGGCCTGGACCTCTGTACCTTTAACAGTACCTCCAGGTAGAGGGATTAGTTAGGACCCCAGTTTAGGGTCAGCATAGACCCCGGTCACCCTCTAGCCGGAGACAGTGTATAACGGATTCCGTATTGACCCACTGGACATTGTCAGGTAATTCTATGTTATCATATATCTATGCGCATGTTATATAGGATGTTGCCCTTTTGATATAGATTACTGACATCACATATATATATATATCTGCTACACAGCGTGACATTTTCACCGGCCATACTAAAGATTCTCCCCAGCTGTCATGGATCCAGTAGCCCAGCTGGCCCGGCAGTTGCAGGGGTTATCCATGGAGTTTGCAGACATTAAGTCCAAGGTTTTGTCCCCCCGGAGCAAACCAGATCTGAACCTAAGGTTGCTCTCCTGGACAGGTTCACTGGTGGGCGGGACAAATTTTTTACTTTCCGGGAGGCATGTAAATTGTACTTTCGGCTGCGGCCTCGGTCATCTGGGAGTGAAGAGCAGAGGGTGGGAATTGTTATCTCGCTCTTACAAGGGGACCCTCAATCTTGGGCGTTCTCTATTCCTCCAGGCTCCCCAGATCTCCAGTCAGTGGATCGATTTTTTACTGCCCTGGGTCTGGTATATGATGATCTGGATCGAGTTTCCCTTGCTGAAACAAAGTTACGTAAAATGCGGCAAGGAAATCGTCCAGCGGAGGAATATTCTTCTGAGTTCCGTAGATGGGCAACAGATACTCAGTGGAATGACCCAGCTCTTAGGAGCCAGTTTTGTCAAGGGTTGTCTGACAAATTAAAAGATGTGTTGGCTCAGTATGATTCTCCTCCATCACTGGAGGCTGCTATGGCCCTCGCTATTCGCATTGATAGACGAATTCGGGGAAGACGCGAGGTAACTCCGCCTCCCATGATGACTCCGCCTACTACTAAAGTCCCTTATACTGAGGTTCCCCTGGTCTGTTCTGAGGAACCCATGCAGTTGGGAGGGACATCTTTTTGTAGGAGAGAATCGGCGGTGCGCCGCAAGACTAGAAGGTGTTTCTTTTGCGGGAGAGAGGGACATTTTGTTGGGGGGTGTCCATCCCGGGCCTCTTTGAGCAAAGGAGTTAACCTGGGAGTGTGTATTTCGTCCCGAAATCCCTCTCAGTTTCTCGTGCCTGCGGAGGTGGTGATTGGTACGAGAGTTGAGAGGATTTCTGTTTTTCTTGATAGTGGGTCTGGGGCTAATCTGGTGGACGCTCGGTTTGCCCAGGTGCATGGTATGCAACTGAGTGTATTGGCCAAACCGGTCCCTATAGTCTCTATTGATTCTAGACCTCTCGGTCAAGGTAGCTTGGTACAAGCTGTTCATAACATAGATCTTCGAGTAGGGGCAATACATAAAGAGCAATTGTCTTGTTATGTGTTGGAGGGTCTACCTACTCCTATTGTGTTGGGACTTCCTTGGTTGGCTAAACATAACCCAGTGATTGATTGGCAATCCAGAAAGATAAGCCAGTGGGGTGAATTTTGCAGGAATAACTGCATGAGCACGGTCATCGGTGCGGTTGTGCCTAGGACTTTGTCTCCTTTTCTGGAGGACTTTGGGGAGATGTTCTCAGAGGAGGGGTGTAAAGAGTTACCTCCTCATCGCGCATATGACGGCTCAATAAAGTTGCTTCCTGATGCCTTATCTCGTACTTTCCCAGGGGCCGGGAAGACGGATGATCCGGTTCCTATTCCTCAGGAGGGAGTTGTAGTGTCAGCTGTATGCTCTGAGCTTGAGGGGGAGGTATTGGGGGCTCAGGGGGACGCCCCTGTGGGACTTCCAGGGAGACTGATAGTTCCAGATCGGTTAAGACTGAAGGTTACGGGGAACCGTTACAAACGGATGGCTGATAGGGGGAGAGTTTTTGGTCTAGATCTGAAGGTGAACGATCTGGTTTGGTTGTCTACCAGGAATATAAAACTTAAAGTTTCCTCCTGGAGGTTGGGTCCCAGATTCATCGGGCCGTACAGGATCAGTTCCATAATTAATCCGGTGGCATTTCGTCTGGACCTCCCTCCTACGTTTAAAATTCATAATGTGTTTCACAAGTCATTACTTAAAAAGTATGTGGCACCAGTCATACCGTCACCTCTACCTCCTCCTTCAGTGGTGGTCAATGATAACGTGGAATTTCATGGGTCGAAAATCATTGACTCACGTCTCAGTCGCCGATCCCTTCAGTACTTGGTTCATTGGAGGGGGTATGGTCCTGAGGAGAGGACGTGGGTCCCTGCGTCTGATGTTAACGCAGATCGATTGGTTCGGACCTTTCACACAACTCACCCGGGCAGACCTGGCCCTGAGGGTCCGGAGTCCCCTCGTAGAGGGGGGGGTACTGTCATGGGTGTATCGCCACGAGGATAGTCGCGATTACACACTCTGACTTCTCACAGCTGAGTTGCTGTTTCTTTGTGTTTGGTAATGAGGGAGTTAATTTTACCTAGCTCTTTGCTAAGACTAGGTCCAGCCTCGCCCGGCTGCTTTTGATTACGTTCTAATTAGCTTCCTTTATATAGCTGCCAGTCTGGGTGTTAGTTGCCGGTGAAAGTATTCATGTAGTCTAGCAGACTGGATCGGTTCTGAGAATACTTAAGCTAAGAGCTCCTTAGTTGTTTTTACTCTTACAGCTTATAGTTTATCTCTGAGACCTTAGGTGTTCCTACTGTGTGTGAGTGTTGTATGTAAGACTTTATTTACTTTATTTCTTGTCTTTCTTGTATGTCTTTCTGTTCATTAACCGTTACCTGTTCATTCCCTTTGGTGGTAATCAGGGTCCTTCTTAGGACTAGATTACAGTTGGCAGGGATTGATAGGAGACAGGGTTTACGCTGGTGGCCTGGACCTCTGTACCTTTAACAGTACCTCCAGGTAGAGGGATTAGTTAGGACCCCAGTTTAGGGTCAGCATAGACCCCGGTCACCCTCTAGCCGGAGACAGTGTATAACGGATTCCGTATTGACCCACTTGACATTGTCAGGTAATTCTATGTTATCATATATCTATGTGCATGTTATATAGGATGTTGCCCTTTTGATATAGATTACTGACATCACATATATATATCTGCTACACAGCGTGACAAATACAAAAGGCAGTAAAAAGGTACTGTATCAGAACATACCAGGTGTAAATAGTATAGGGCAAAATTTAAATCTCCTTATATATTTCCGGAGTCACACACAGATGCTCTCTCAATATGGATTTGACCGTAATACAAAAGGCAGAAAAAAGGTACTGTATCAGAACATACCAGGTGTATATAGTATAGGGGAAAATTTAAATCTCCGAAAATATTTCCGGAGTCACACACAGATGCTCTCTCAATATGGATTTGACCGTAATACAAAAGGCAGAAAAAAGGTACTGTATCAGGAGATACCAGGTGTATAAAGTATAGGGTAAAATTGAAATCTCCGTATATATTTCCGGAGTCACACACAAACGCTTTCTCAGTATGGATTTGACAGTAACACAAAAGGCAGAAAAAAAGTACTGTATCAGAAGATACCAGGTGTATATAATATGGTGGAAAATTGAAATCTCTGTATATATTTCCGGAGTCACACACAGACGCTCTCTCAGTATGGATTTGACTGTAATACAAAAGGCAGAAAAAAGGTACTGTATCAGAAGATACCAGGTGTATTTACTACAGTGTAAAATTGAAATCTCTGTATATATTTCCGGAGTCACACACAGATGCTCTCTCAGTATGGATTTGACCATAATACAAAAGGCAGAAAAAAGATACTGTATCAGAACATACCAGGTGTATATAGTATAGGGCAAAATTTAAATCTCCAAATATATTTCCGGAGTCACACACAGACGCTCTCTCAATATGGATTTGACCGTAATACAAAAGGCAGAAAAAAGGTACTGTATCAGGAGATACCAGGTGTATATAATATGGTGAAAAATTGAAATCTCCGTATATATTTCCGGAGTCACACACAGACGCTCTCTCAGTATGGATTTGACTGTAATACAAAAGGCAGAAAAAAGGTACTGTATCAGAAGATACCAGGTGTATTTACTACAGTGTAAAATTGAAATCTCTGTATATATTTCCGGAGTCACACACAGATGCTCTCTCAGTATGGATTTGACCATAATACAAAAGGCAGAAAAAAGGTACTGTATCAGAACATACCAGGTGTATATAGTATAGGGCAAAATTTAAATCTCCAAATATATTTCCGGAGTCACACACAGACGCTCTCTCAATATGGATTTGACCGTAATACAAAAGGCAGAAAAAAGGTACTGTATCAGGAGATACCAGGTGTATATAATATGGTGAAAAATTGAAATCTCCGTATATATTTTCGGAGTCACACACAGACGCTCTCTCAGTATGAATTTGACCGTAATACAAAAGGCAGAAAAAGGTTCTGTATCAGAAGATACCAGGTGTATGTAGTATAGGGTAAAATTTAAATCTCCGTATATATTTCCGTAGTCATACACAGACGCTCTCTCAGTATGGATTTGACCGTAATACAAAAGGCAGAAAAAAGGTACTGTATCAGAAGATACCAGGTTTATGTAGTATAGTGTAAAATTTAAATCTCCGTATATATTTCCGGAGTCACACACAGACGCTCTCTCAGTATGGATTTGACCGTAATACAAAAGGCAAAAAAAAAAGGTACTGTATCAGAAGATACCAGGTGTATATATTATAGGGTAAAATTGAAATCTCCGTATATATTTCCGGAGTCACACACAGACGCTCTCTCAGTATGGATTTGACCTTAATACAAAAGGCAGAAAAAAGGTACTGTTTTAGAAGATACCAGGTGTATATAGTATAGGGTAAAATTGAAATCTCCGTATATATTTTCGGAGTCAAACACAGACGCTCTCTCAGTATGGATTTGACCGTAGTACAAAAGGCAGAAAAAAGGTACTGTATCAGAAGATACCAGGTGTATATATTATAGGGTAAAATTTAAATCTCCATATATATTTACGAAGACACACACAGTCGCTCTCAGAAGTATGGATTTGACCTTAATACAAAAGGCAGAAAAAGGTACTGTATCAGAAGATACCAGGTGTATATAGTATAGGGTAAAATTGAAATCTCTGTATATATTTCCGGAGTCACACTCAGACGCTCTCTGAGTGTGGATTTGACCGTAATACAAAAGGCAAAAAAAAGGTACTGTATCAGATGATACCAGGTGTATATAGTGTAGGGGAAAATTTAAATCTCTGTATATATTTCCGTGTCACACACAGATAGTCAGCATGTATTTGTCCGTGATACCAGCCGGTACACGGTAGTGTGTGAGGAGCGTACAGGTCTATACGATGTGGGAAAAAATGAAAGCACGGTAACTGTGCAGAAAAAAATAAAAGTTTTACTGCTGTGTAAAAAGCAGTCTGCACAGCAGTGTACACACTGCAATACAGCTATTAGGCAGCCTAATAACCAGCACTGCTGCACACAAGAAAATCCTCCCCTGTCACTGGCAGGCAGCCTAATAACCAGCGCTGCTGCACACAAGAAAATCCTCCCCTGTCACTGCACACTAACTGTACAGCACAATTGCTATCAACACAAGCACATAAGAAGTTCTCTTTAAAGCCCTAACTCTCTCCCTACTGATAAACAGCGTCTGCGACCTCTCCCTACTGTTAAGATCGGCAGAAGTAAAATGGCGGTCGGCGGTCAGGGCTTTTATAGACACTATGACACCCCCAAAGCAAGCCAATCACTGCAATGCCCTTCTCTAAGATGGTGGTGGACGCTGCCCATGTCATCTCGTTGCCCACAGTGTACGTCCTTGCTCATTGGCTGAAAAAAGGCGCCTGCAAGCATTATGGGAAAACCGACTTTGGCGCTTGTTTTGCCAAACGCATGGCCGATTTTATGCTATGGTCGGGTTTCGCTTGGCGAAACCTGACTTTGGCGAAAGTCGGCGACTTATGAATCTGACCGTCCAGTTTCGCTCATCTCTAACCAGCACTGAACCTTCATGAAAAAGAGTGTGAGGTAAAACTTCAACCTCCTGTCAGTTTTCATCACTGGGTTTCATAATCATTAGTGAAGGCCTCCACCCAGAGAAGGAGCTAAAAATGCTGTATGTCCACTATATTCAAAAACCAGCATATAATATATAGCATGATTCATTCATGGTCGTTTAAAGGGAACCTGTCAGCAGGATTGTGCACAGTAACCTACAGGCAGTGCCAGGTCGGCGCCGTTATACTGATTAAAAATGATACCTGATGATCAAACCCGTCTTCTGGTTGTTTAATCTTTATTTTCAGTTTTGAGTTAATGATATGCTCGTGCTTCGGGGCGGCCTGTGGAGGATGAGGGGGTCTTCATGTGATGCTCTGCTTATGTATTCATATGTATGGCTTCTTACAGGTCAGTGATCCTTCAGTGACCTGCTCCCTAGTTTACTTAATGAATATTATATATAAAGCTTAGGGAAAAAAAACCTTATGCAGGTAGGTACCAGCGGTGGCGCCTGCGCTGCAGCATAATTGCATATGTAATAAATTATATACACATTTGTTTGATGTAATCCTGAAGTTCCTAAAAACAAAAATCCATTTGAAAATGGCGCAGGCATGTCGTCGTCATCTTAGAGGAGGAAAAATTTTTTTTCGCTAGCAAGATTGTGCCGTCGGCGCCTGTGCAGTAGCAGCTATCGGATTATTATCCATTTTCAAATTGATTTTTTTAACCCCTTTTTGACATCTGACGTACTATCCCATCCATGTGTCCTGGGCCTATCTGACTATGGACGGGATAGTATGTCATGTGCGATTGGCCGCGCTCACGGGGAGAGACCCGACGATCATGGCAGGGTGTCAGCCGATTCTCACAGCTGACACCCGGCTCTAAGTGACAGGAGCAGTCATGGATCGCTCCCGGCACTTTAACCCCCAGCACACTGCGATGAAACAGCCCCTCTGCCTTTGGATCAGAGACCACACGGCACACTGTGGGGTCCCGATCACTGCCATGAAGACCCGATGTCGTCATGACGACATCCGGGTCTCCAGAGCTGAGAAGCTTCCTGTCATCTGCAGTGCATGTCAGGAAGCCTCTCAGGTCAGTGTGCACAGAAGCTGCAGCGCTGACAGCTTGTGTAGCATGCAGATGCTGCTTCATCTGCATGCTATAGAAGCGATCAGCCTGCACTAAATCATTGTCCCATAGTGGGACAAGTGTAAAAGTAAGAATTAAATTAAAAAAAAATTAAAATAATTGTAAAAATATTTTAAAAACTAATCAAAAATAATAAAAAAATCAATATATATTATATCTAGTGTTGAGCGATACGATACTGCAAATATCGGGTATCGGCCGATATTAGCTGTATCGGGCTTTCGATTCCGAGTACCGACATTTTCGTCAGATCGGATACCGGAATCGGGATTGTCACTGTCACTGTCAGTGTCCGTCGGTCGGGTCTGTCACTGTCAGTGTCCGTCGGTCGGGTCTGTCAGGAGTCAGCGGCACTTACCCGGCAGAAGATCTCCGGCGGTCACATCCCGGACTGCTTAATGGCCGCCATCCTCTTCTCCCTGGCGGTCACATGCAGTTTCTCGCGATAACTGCAGTGACTGCTGGGTAATCCCGGCCGTAAAGCAGTCAGTCCGATGACGTCACCGCCGGGGAAGCAGGTAATCAGCTGTGCTGCGTCGCGATGACAGGCTCTGCCTGTCATTGCGATGTAGCAGAGCTGGATCGTCATGGGACAGTCGTTACTATGGACTGCGTCAGACAGGTGGTATACTGTTGGTTTGTTTTTTTTCTTTTTTTACAGGAGATCGATGGCGTCGCAGGAATGAGAGTACAATAAAAGAAATGAAAACTGTGTTGTCTCTTTTATTTCATTAAAATACTTTTTTCTTGCTTTGTCTTTTTTTTTATGCATTTAATAACTTTGGGATTAATAATGGATCGGTGTCTTATTGACACCTCTCCATTATTAACCGGGCTTATTGTCACCGTGCAATCAATGGTGACATTAACCCCTTATTACCCCACTTGCCACCGCTACAGGGCAGTGGGAAGAGCCGGGTAAAGTGCCACAATTGGCACATCTTTTGATGCGCCAAATGTGGGGCTTCTGTAGCCTGGTATTATCAGGCTGTTGAGGGCCAAAATCCATGGGCCTTGACAGTCTTTTAATACCAGGCCGCAGCAGTCTGCATTTTACTTGGCTGGTTAACAAAAATAGGGGACCCCTACGCCGTTTTTTTTTCGAGGGGATCCCCTATTTTTGTTAACCAGCCAAGCTAAGCAGACTGCTGTGGCCTGGTATTATCAGGCTTGCAAGGTCCATGGATATTGGATCCTTACCAGCCTGAAAAACCAGGCCTCAGCGGTCTGCTTCATCTGGCTGGTTAACAAAAATAGGGGGGACCCCACGCCAATTTTTTTCGAGGGGATCCCCTATTTTTGTTAATCAGCCAAGATATGCAGACTGCTGTGGCCTGGTATTATCAGGCTGGCAAGGTCCATGGATCTTGGCTCCTTAACAGCCTGAAAATCCAGGCCTCAGCGGTCTGCTTCATCTGGCTGGTTAACAAAAATAGGGGGGACCCCACGCCATTTTTTATTCGAAGGGAACCCCTATTTTTGTTAATCAGTTCCCTCTGACGTCACTGATTGTGTCCCTGGCTGACCTGAAGTGAAAGTGGAAAGCAATCAATTAAGCTTTCCACTTCCTCTCCTGTCAGCCAGGAGAGGAACTCATTCATTTGGGGGTTTACTGTGAGGCTGCAGCATTAGCTGCGGTCCCTGCAGTAAACATTAACCCTTTCTGAAGGATTACACCGTGGGACCTGACTGTGCATGGGATAGGTAAGAATAATTTAGCTTTTTTATTTTATTTTTATTACAGGAAATGGTTTTTGCAGTCAAATAAAAGATGGTCAAAAACATGTGTCTTTATTTCATTAAAATGATTTTTAATTAAAGTGTGTGTGTTTTATTTTTATTTCATGCAATAGGATTAATTATTGATAGTTGTCTAATTGACAGCTCTCAATTATTAACCTGGCTTAAGGTCACCTTTCAATTGCAATGTGGCTTTAACCCCATATTAACCCATTCGCCACCGCTACAGGGCAATGGGAATAGACGGGCAAAGTGCCAGAAAGGGCGAATCTAATTATAGATTTGTCTTTTCTGGGGTGTCTGGGGCAGATGTTAGTAGCCAGGGGGGCCAAAAATAATGGTCCCTCTCTGGGCTATTATTATCTGCCCCCATTCGCTGGCTTTGTCTGTCTGGTTGCGAAAATAGGGCGGGAGCCCACGCATTTTTTTTAAACAATTTTACACCTCATATATATATATATATATATATATATATATATATATACATGTCATTGAATTTGTGACACATATATATATATTTATATTTATAGTTCATACACTTCTACATAGTATAATAGCCGCTAATTCAATTGCAGGCTTTTGTGAAAATGCAGAACCCGACATGAAATGACACTTGGTGTACATAGGGTTAACCATGTCTTTTCATGTCCTTTGCTATCTAATTTGCACAAACAATTACATCAGTCTATGTGTGCAAAATTTCACACCTGTAGGGGTTAATTAAAGGTGTAAATTCGTTGCAAAAAAGTCCGTTTTTTTTACAACGAATTTACACCTTTAATTAACCCCTACAGGTGTGAAATTTTGCACACATAGACTGATGTAATTGTTTGTGCAAATCAGATAGCAAAGGACATGAAAAGACATGGTTAACCCTATGTACACCAAGTGTCATTTCATGTCGGGTGCTTCTGTCTTTTCACAGAAGCCGGCTTTACCCGGCAATTGAATCAGAGGATATTTTACTATGTAGAAGTGTATAAACTATACATATATGTATATATATATGTCACAATGACATGTATATATATATATATATATATATATGTATTCTATGTGTGTATATTTAGTGTTTACAAGGAAATAAAGGTTTTTTTTAGTTGCGATATTTTGTTCCCATAGACTTACATTGGACTTCCGGTATCGGAATCGGATATCGACGATATTTAGTGATATCGGCGATACCATTCCGATCCGATATTTTTAGATATCGAGCAGTATCGCTCAACACTAATTATATCACTAAATAAATATTTGAATAAAAAAAACAATAAAAGTACACATATTTGGTATCAACGCGTCCGTAATGATCCAACCTATAAAACTGTCCCACTAGTTAACCCCTTTAGTGAACACCATAAGAAAAACAAAGCAAAAAACAATACTTTATCATCATACCGCTGAACAAAAAGTGGAATAACACGCGATCACAAAAATGGATATTAATAATTATGGTACCGCTGAAAACGTCATCTTGTCCCACAAAAAACGAGCCACCATACAGCATCATTAGTGAAAAAATAAAAAAGTTATAGCTCGCAGAATAAAGTGATTCAAAAATAATTATTTTTTCGATAAAATAGTTTTATTTTATAAAAGCGCCAAAACATAAAAAATGATATAAATGAGATATCGCTGTAATCGTACTGACCTGAAGAATAAAACTGCCTTATCAATTTTACCACACGTGGAACGCTGTAAACGCCCCCCAAAAGAAATTCATGAATTGCAGGTTTTTGCTCATTCTGTCTCCCAAAAATCATAATAGAAAGTGATCAAAAACGTAATTTGCCCACAAATGGTACCAATAAAAATGTCAACTTGTCCTGCAAAAAACGAGACCTCACATGACTATGTGGGCCAAAATATGGAAAAATTATAGCTCTCAAAATGTGGTGATGCAAAAACTATTTTTTGCAATAAATAGCATCTTTTAGTGTGTGACAGCTGCCAAACATAAAAACCTGCTATAAAACCAGCTATAAATAGAAAATCAAGCCTCCTTTTATCACCCCCTTAGTTAGGAAAAAATAATAATATAAAAAAATATATTTATTTCCATTTTCCCATTAGGGTTAGGGTTAGGCTTAGGGTTGGGGCTAAAGTTAGGGTTAGGGATAAAGTTAGGGTTAGGGCTAAAGTTAGGGTTAGGGTTAGGGTTGGGGCTAGAGTTGGGGTTAGGGTTTGGATTACAGTTACGGTTGGGATTAGGGATAGAGTTGGGATTAGGGTTAGGGTTGTGTTAGTGTTAGGTTTGTGGTTAGGGTTATAGTTAGGGTTGCAATTAGGGTTGGGTTTAGGGTTGGAGTTAGAATTTGGGGGTATCCACTATTTAGGCACATTAGGGGCTCTCCAAACAGGACATGGCGTCTGATCTCAATTCCAGCCAATGCTGCGTTGAAAAAGGCAAACTGTGCTCCTTCCCTTCCGTGCTCTGCCATGTGCCAAAACAGTGGTTTACCCACACATATGGGGTATCAGCATACTCAGGACAAATTGCACAACAACTTTTGCGGTCCAATTATTCCTGTTACCCTTGGAAAAATTAAAATTTGGTGCGAAAAATCATTTTTGTGGAAAAAATATGATTTTATATTTTTACGGATCTACGTTATAAACTTCTGTGAAGCACTTGTGGGTTCAAAGTGCTCACCACACAGCTAGATAAGTTCCTTAAGGGGTCTACTTTCAAAAATGGTGTCACTTGTGGGGGTTTCCACTGTTTAGGCACATCAGGGGCTCTCCAAATGCGACATGGTGTCCGATCTCAATTCCAAAAAAAATATACTAAAACAGTACTCGCGCTTTGAATAAAACACACCCAATACTGATCGCAACACGTACCTGGGGTTTTCAGAAGGTTTATACACGGATATTTGAAATGATAAGTCAGCGACTTATGTTTGTGTGATAGTAGGCACTTTTTGTACACTGCACCACTAAATGCAAGAAAGAAAAATAAAATCAATAACCGCATAAAATTAGAGCTGAAATAAGCCTAAATAACTGCTCATAGGATTAAGAAGGACAAAATTGCATATACGTCCTTAAAAAATGTGCCTTTTGAGTAATCCCTAAGGAGAAAAAAATCCCAATGCTAAAATATTTAAAGTGAATCTCTAGATGTGCAAAATGAAGATAAGGTGTATTTGATATGGTATAAATATACCCAAAAATAAAGTGCCAACTGTGCAATGTTGAAGTGCAAGATTCTTAAAAACCAGCTTTATGTAATATACCCATTTCCTTATTAAACATCGTGAAGTGGTAAACAAGAAAAAGTCCTGGTAATCCTATGTGCTTAATGGGAGTGTAAACGGTGATATTAAATTAATCCACAAGCGGTACCTTGTGTCCAGAGTATTAATTTACCCAGTACCTGACCGGGAAATATGATACTTAGCTTGGGATGAGATTCAGAACGATCCGGTGTTGGTGAAAAGAAAGAGTCCTGGAGAGCTGCCCCGGCCGGTGTCAAGCTCTCCTCCTCACTAGCGCTGCCGCACGACTGTACTCCGGGGAGCGTCGGCAGTCCACAGGCACCGATACCGCTCCAACACGGCTCTCCCTCCTAATGGTGCTGCCGTGCGTCTGTTCTCCGGGGAGCGTCTGCAGTATCCGGACGCCGACACGTGATGTGATCACGTGATGTCTTTGTTCAAGCTACGGTGTGCAGAAAGAGCCACAATACCATCCTACGCGTTTCGGAGAGCTAACGGCCTCCTTCGTCAGGGATGGCTCTGTCTGCACTTGGCTCATATATATATATATCCTTGGTCTGTATAGCTTAATTAAAAGCAAATAGTTCTATGTCATTATTTAATCCTCTGGGCTTTAAAGTTTCCAATTCAAAGATCCATCTTGTTTCTTCCCTGGACATCTGTTTAATAAAATCCCCTCTGCGCCAGTCTTTTTTAACCACTTTGATTCCAGTAACTTTTATATCTTTAAGTGATCCTTTATGTGCCAGTTTAAAATGTCTGGACAGGGGATGTGTATCCATATTGTTCCTTATATTGCGCAAATGTTCCCCAATTTGTCTGCATAAGGGACGTATTGTACGTCCGACATACATCTTTTTACATGGACATTCAATAACATAAATCACTCCTGTTGTTTTGCAAGTTATGAGATCCATAATTTCAAATTTTGTACCACTTTGAGAGGTAACCATTTCTTGTTTGGTAAGCTGTAATGTCTTGCATATTTTACATTTTTTGCAGGGATAAAAACCTTTCATAATTGTCTTAAAGGGGCCGACACACATATTATTGTTCAGAGGCTTTTCCAAATTACGTACTGTTGGTGCAATTAAATAATTGAGATTTTTAGCTTTTCTAAAAATAAAGCTAGGATTTTCCGTAATTTTATCTCCAATGACTTTATCATCTCTCAGGAGTCCCCAATGTTTAGAAACTATTTTTTTAAAAAGATGTACATTGGAATTATACTGTATTATTAAAGGGACAGATATTACATCTAAAGGTTCAGATAAGGGGTCTTTCCTGGGTTTAGTATTGTATAGAATTTCCTCCCTAGGAGTGTTTTTAACATTTTCTTTAATACTGGATAGAAATTCTTCTTTATAACCTTTGTTCAAAAACTTGCTAATAAGTGTGTCGGCTTAGAATTTCTATCCAGTATTAAAGAAAATGTTAAAAACACTCCTAGGGAGGAAATTCTATACAATACTAAACCCAGGAAAGACCCCTTATCTGAACCTTTAGATGTAATATCTGTCCCTTTAATAATACAGTATAATTCCAATGTACATCTTTTTAAAAAAATAGTTTCTAAACATTGAGAGATGATAAAGTCATTGGAGATAAAATTACGGAAAATCCTAGCTTTATTTTTAGAAAAGCTAAAAATCTCAATTATTTAATTGCACCAACAGTACGTAATTTGGAAAAGCCTCTGAACAATAATATGTGTGTCGGCCCCTTTAAAACAATTATGAAAGGTTTTTATCCCTGCAAAAAATGTAAAATATGCAAGACATTACAGCTTACCAAACAAGAAATGGTTACCTCTCAAAGTGGTACAAAATTTGAAATTATGGATCTCATAACTTGCAAAGCAACAGGAGTGATTTATGTTATTGAATGTCCATGTAAAAAGTTGTATGTCGGACGTACAATACGTCCCTTATGCAGACGAATTGGGGAACATTTGCGCAATATAAGGAACAATATGGATACACATCCCCTGTCCAGACATTTTAAACTGGCACATAAAGGATCACTTAAAGATATAAAAGTTACTGGAATCAAAGTGGTTAAAAAAGACTGGCGCAGAGGGGATTTTATTAAACAGATGTCCAGGGAAGAAACAAGATGGATCTTTGAATTGGAAACTTTAAAGCCCAGAGGATTAAATAATGACATAGAACTATTTGCTTTTAATTAAGCTATACAGACCAAGGATATATATATATATGAGCCAAGTGCAGACAGAGCCATCCCTGATGAAGGAGGCCGTTAGCTCTCCGAAACGCGTAGGATGGTATTGTGGCTCTTTCTGCACACCGTAGCTTGAACAAAGACATCACGTGATCACATCACGTGTCGGCGTCCGGATACTGCAGACGCTCCCGGAGAACAGACGCACGGCAGCACCATTAGGAGGGAGAGCCGTGTTGGAGCGGTATCGGTGCCTGTGGACTGCCGACGCTCCCCGGAGTGCAGTCGTGCGGCAGCGCTAGTGAGGAGGAGAGCTTGACACCGGCCGGGCAGCTCTCCAGGACTCTTTCTTTTCACCAACACCGGATCGTTCTGAATCTCATCCCAAGCTAAGTATCATATTTCCCGGTCAGGTACTGGGTAAATTAATACTCTGGACACAAGGTACCGCTTGTGGATTAATTTAATATCACCGTTTACACTCCCATTAAGCACATAGGATTACCAGGACTTTTTCTTGTTTACCACTTCACGATGTTTAATAAGGAAATGGGTATATTACATAAAGCTGGTTTTTAAGAATCTTGCACTTCAACATTGCACAGTTGGCACTTTATTTTTGGGTATATTTATACCATATCAAATGCACCTTATCTTCATTTTGCACATCTAGAGATTCACTTTAAATATTTTAGCATTGGGATTTTTTTCTCCTTAGGGATTACTCAAAAGGCACATTTTTTAAGGACGTATATGCAATTTTGTCCTTCTTAATCCTATGAGCAGTTATTTATGCTTATTTCAGCTCTAATTTTATGCGGTTATTGATTTTATTTTTTCTTTCTTGCATTTAGTGGTGCAGTGTACAAAAAGTGCCTACTATCACACAAACATAAGTCGCTGACTTATCATTTCAAATATCCGTGTATATGTCTTGAACGTTGCAAACAAAACATTATATATAGAAAAATACAAAAGTATTAAGGCATCAAAACATTCAATAAATACTCAGTATTCTTGTGAAGGACCCGCACCAAACCTTCAACGTGGGTCCTGGGTGGGCTGCAGGACATCTGGATGCAGACCTCACTCAGTGCCACACCACACGGGTTTTATGTTCAGAGGTAGTTGTGATGGTTTTATGTAAAACCAAGATAAAGCACCGAAGCGCAACTATATACAAATAAGTTCTGGGCTGGCACAGTCCTCAGCCTCTAAGTCCATTGTTAGCAAAACGACATATATTATATCACATTATAATAATAATAAAGTGCAAAACTTTTTATCTGTTTACCCAGCCGGGCATTCTACTGTTGGCAATATATAAATATATTATATACTCATTTAACTTGTGCAAAATTGGCAAACATTCTTAAACTTTTTACAACTTTACTTATGGTAGACCCCTATCTGGATCTCACCGGTTTTTCTTTTACTGTTTAATTATTTCAAATACATTTTCCACCCCGGGGGCTGGAACAATGCGATGGTCCCTAGATCCCAGAACTAACAAGTCGTGACCTGCTATTGGGGTTTGAGTTGCCACAGTTCTTGTGCGAACCTCTAGGGGCGCAACGGGTACATTCTCCTTGCGAGACACCGATTGCGTTTCAATCTGAGTCACAGTTAACGATATTGATCGTGTCATGGATTGCGATGGAAACTGGGTCGCATGTTGCGATGTAGAAGGATAACGGTATACAGGTGTCGCTTCCACTTGCGAAGTACCTGCAGGGGGCGATGCTGGGGCACGGCCGGATGCTGTTTGAGCTGGAGACGGGGACGCTGCGGTAATGGTGACGTCACCTGCGTCTGGGACGGGGTCACGGACGATGGTGACGTTAAGGGCATACCATCCCTTCATTCCCCAGTGCCGTGTATACGTGACAATGTCTCCATTAACTAAGTCCCTCCCGGGATGGCCTTGCGGTAGGTGGGATTCTACGTCACGCCTGCTGACAAAGACCCCTGGGTAGAGGCCCGGTTCACGGATGAAGCCCCAGCCCTTCCGGAGCTGGAACTCAGTCACACACCCCTGCCGCCGCGGTTCCCTCAAGGTACCTTTCTCTCGACAGACACTCTCCTTGTCCGCGATCAGCTCTGCATGTTGCCGCTGTCGGTTCCGCTGAGCTTCCCGCTCTTCCTCCTGCTGGCGTTTCTGCTTCTCCTCACGACGCTGCCACTCATATTCCCACTGGGCGGTGTAGGCGACGTCATCCAGGCGCGCCATCTCGTCCCAGTCGACGTCTCGTAACGACGGACAGGACCCCTCCGGTGTCCCTGCCGGGGTTCGATCATCTGCTGCGGCCTCCTGGCCGGGCGGGAGTTCCGGAACTGGCGGTACCTCCTCAACCTCCTTCGCCTCCACCGCTTCACCGGTGGGATCAGGATTGGTACTTTCGGGGGCAGCCTCCGGTTGCTCCTTTGCCTTGGGCAGCAGAAGTTTTGGTAACTCCAGACGTAGGGGATCATCGAAGGGGGAGAACACCGCGTCCCACAGCCGCCGCTGCTCCAGGGTACGCCGGCGTCTCTCGATCTCTTCAAATCCAGGTTGTGGCGAAATCATCTTTCTTAGTCGTGCATTTTCCTCTTTAACTTCCAGCAATGCTTGCTGCAGGTGCAGGACCACGGATGACTCCGGTGCTGGTGGCAGCTTGGCTGGGGCACGGGGCCTGCCTTCCTCCGCTTCCCTGCTCGGCTGCACACGTCCTGCTTCCATGATGTTCCAGAAGATTCTTTCATCTTCCTCCAGAGACGTCCGGTCTCTTCCGTGGAGGCGGGGTTTGCGTCTCCTCCTCCTCGCAGGAAAGGTGAAGAGGAGGCGGACCTCCTTTGCTGTAGGGCAGGATCGCATATTGTAATAGCACTTTGAGAGGGCAGGCATTTTCTTCGCGCCACAGGGGGTACACGCCCACGAAGGTACGCCCACCTTCTTCTCCAGCGCCTGAGGGCGCGAATATGGCGACAAAGATGGCGATTTTTGGCGCCAAAAGTGCAAACAGTCCTTTTCACAAAAACAATTCCATAGGCACACAGGGCTCGCAATTTTGCGAGTTTCGCATCCTGTTCGTGACGCCAAAGTTTTGTGTCGACCCGCCACCACAATTGTGGGTTACCAGGGCAATGGGGTACTCAGAGCCGAGCCCATGGAAGTCTATGGGGTTGTCACAGGTAGCGGTGGCTCGGTCTGTGGCCCTGGCGGTCTGGCGTATGTTGGGGGGAATATTTACAGGGGATAGATTTATATACAGTTCGTGACGCCACCTGTAGTCTCTGGTAATTTGTACCAGCGCTGCTGTAGATCTCTGAGGGGATGGTGATGCAGCTAGATGTCGGGTCCCCTATAGGTGGGACTCTTCCCTCAGGTCGGTAGTTAAAGCAGGGTTGTGCAGGCATGCAAGTAAATAACTCAGTCTCACACGGTCAGCGTCTTTCCATACCTTTACTTGTAAGATGGTAAGGCAGGTCCCAGGGAGGCTGATCCAAGGAGAATGTATTTTGAGATAGCAGCTGGACAAGTTAGGGGCCTCCTTTACTTTCACAACGATGAGTACAACCAGCATGAAGCGTAGTTCCCTCTATAACTCCAGCTATTCCATAGCTGTACTGCCCAGTCAGTTTTGTGGTCGGAGCCTTCCTGTGAGAGAGCTGAATTCCTATCTTGCTGATCAGGCTCAAAGTCTTCACTCCCCCTGACCCCAGTTACGTACCGACTATTTAGGGGCTGCTTGCCGCGACCTAAGGTCCGATAAGCCTCTGGTTTTCTTACCACTAAGCGTGAAGCTTTAGTGATCCTTCGGTCCCCAGTGACCGGTAACAATGTGCAGGACTTCTTCAATCCAAAAGCACTTTTCAAATATTCCTTTCCACTGTGCCCTTCGCCTTGTCCGCGCTTGTAGCATAAACACTCACACTTGCAAAAAGTCATATAATCACTCCCTTCTTCTCCTTCCTTCAGAGTTAGTTACCAGACTCTCAGTTATCCACTAGGCAGGAGCACGTCTCTGAACCTTTCACTGTCCTTGGGACAGGAGACTGAAGTATTTCTGTACTAAGCTCTTCTTTCTTTATCAATGTCTTCAAGTGAGGTACAGCTCTGACCAGGCTGAGGTGATCTATATCTCGCCCTTACTGGCCTCCACTTGCTGAACTGCTGATAGAACCAGGCTGGACTGCTTCCTCCCTCCAAGTCCCAGCTAGACTCCACACGTCTGCTCTGTCCGAGGACAGGAAACTGACTACTGAATCACTCAACGAATGTACACTGACCACTCCCTACGAGTCACTACACTACCCTAAGGGTGTGTCTAGTGTATGTTGAGTGAATGGGTATTGAGCATTAAACTGCTATCTCTCCACACATTCTCCAGGGTACTGCGTGTGCCTAACACCAGGGCTACACATATAAACCTTCTGAAAACCCCAGGTACGTGTTGCGATCAGTATTGGGTGTGTTTGATTCAAAGCGCGAGTACTGTTTTAGTATATTTTTTTATTACTCTCCTTTCTCCTTGTGGTAGGAGTTTCTTGTACTTGCAGCGGATCCAGCACATATATACTTGCGCCGCTACATCTGTTTTTAATTTTTAATCGATCTCAATTCCAGCCAAGTTTGCATTGAAAAGTCAAATGGCGCTCCTTCCCCTCCGAGCTCTGCCATGCGCCCAAACAGTGGTTTCCCTCCACATATGAGGTATCAGCATACTCATGACAAATTGCACAACAACTTTTGTGGTCCAATTTCTCCTGTTACCCTTGATAAAATAAAAAAAATTGGATCTAAATTTAATTTTTTGTGAAAAAAGTTAAATGTTAATTTTTTTTAAACATTCCAAAAATTCCTGTGAAGCACTTGAAGGGTTAATAAACTTCTTGAATGTGGTTTTGAGCACCTTCAGGGGTGCAGTCTTTAGAATGGTGTCACTTTTGGGTATTTTCTATCATATAGAGAGCTCAAAATGACTTGAAATTTGATGTGGTCCCTAAAAAAAAAATGGTGTTGTAAAAATGAGAAATCTCTTGTCAACTTTTAACCCTTATAGCTTCCTAACAAAAAAAAATTTTGGTTCCAAAATTGTGCTTATGTAAATTTTGTGCGATATAACTCTCTGATTTAAGGGCATAAAAATTAAAAGGTTGAAAATTGCAAAGGTTCAAAATTTTCGCCAAATTTCCATTTTTTTCACAAATAAACGCAAGTTTTATCGAAGAAATTTTACCACTAACATGAATTACAATATGTCACGAAAAAACAATCTCAGAATCGCCAAAATCTGTTGAAGCGTTCCAGAGTTATAACCTCATAAAGGGACAGTGGTCAGAATTGTAAAAATTGTCCTGGTCATTAACGTGCAAACCACCCTCGGGGGTAAAGGGGTTAAGAACTTCAGGATTACATCAAACAAATGTGTAAATAATTATTTACATATGCGATCAGGCTGCAGCACACACCACCACCGGCGCCTGCCTGCCGAAGAGTTTTTTGCTCCAAGATATATATAATATTCATTATGTAAAATAGGGGGCAGGTCAGTGTGGTATCAGTGACCCGTCAGAAGCCATACACCGGAATACCTAATCAGAGCACCACATGAAGACCCCCCACAGGCCACCAAGAAGCACGAGAATAATATTAGCTCAAAACTGAAAATAAAGATTAAACAACAACCACAAGACGGATTTCATCAACCCAGGTATCATTTTAATCAGTATAACAGAGCCAACCTGACACTGTCTGTAGGTTGCTTTCCTGCTGAAAGGGTTCCCTTCAATGTGAAAGTGTATTCTATCAATAGGACCTTTCACCAGGTCAAATGTGGCTTGTTTTTGCACATTTCTTAATACTCACCTTAATCCTTTTTTTCTTAAGCTCCAATGCAATTCCATATTGGCACTTATTCAGTTCTAGTTTTTATAGTTTTTACCAAAGGGGTGTTGTTCACATGGTGATAATGAAGAGTAGTCTAAGGGCTCCTTTCCACTTGTGGGAAAAAAACGGTCCGTTTTCTGGATGGAAAAAACGGTCCAAATATAAGCATTGTCATGCGATTGTCATGCGATTTGTATGCGATTTTTAATCGCATCATCCGTTTTCCATCTGTATGCAATGCGATTTTAACATGACGTTTTTCATAGAGCAGTTATCTCTATGTAAAAAATCATGTAAAAATCACATTGTAAAAAAAAATTTACACAAAAAGCAAATAATTATATATATATATTTATAGTTCATACACTTCTACATACTATAAATCAATAATCAGTTCACTTCAGGTTAGCCGGGACTCCCTCTGACGTCACTGATGCTGTGCGGTGTCCCTGACTGACCTGAAGTGAACTGATTACAGTGGGAAGCAATCAATGAAGCTTCACACACTAATCACTTCCTCTCCTGTCGCCGGGAGAGGAACTCATTCATTCGGGGGCTTTCAGCTCAGCGGCAAGCATTAGCTGTGCTGCTTGGCTGAAAGCTAGTTAACCCTTTGTGAAGGATTACAGCGTGGGACTTGACAGAGCACAGGATAGGTAAGAATAATGTTGTTTTATTATTTTTTCTTTATTACAGGAGACCAAGGGCTTCGCAAGGATTAACAGTTAAATAAACGATGGTCAAAAAAATGTGTGTTTATTTCATTAAAATTATTTATTCTTCATGTGTGTGTGTTTTTTTTATTTCCTTCAATAGGATTAATAATTGAGAGTTGTCAAATTGACAACTCTCAATTATTAACCTGGCTTAAAGTCACCTTTCAATAGCAAGGTGACTTTAACCCACTATTAACCCATTCGCCACTGCTACAGGGCAATGGGAATAGACGGGCAAAGTGCCAGAAAGGGCGCATCTAATTATAGATTTGCCTTTTCTGGGGTGGCTGGGGGCAGGTGTTAGTAGCCAGGGGGGGCACAAAATAAATGCACCCTCCCTAGGCCATTATTATCTGCCCCCACTCGCTGGCTTTGTCTGTCTGGTTAAGAAAATAGCGTGGAGCCCACGCATTTTTTTTCAACGAATTTACACCTTTAATTAACCCCTACATGTATGAAATTTTGCACACGTACACTCATGTAATTGTTAGTGAAAACCATATATCAAACTACATGAAATGACATGGTTAACTGTATGTAAACCATGTGTCATTTCATGCTGGGTCTGTAATTTCACAAAAGCCGGTGTAATGCAGCTGAAATGCAGGCCAGTGTGCTCAGGACAAGCCTGCACTGCAGCAGCCAAAACCACCACCAGGTGGCAGCAAAAACATCCAAAGCTGTGTTAAGAGTAAGCAGTCATATAAGTACTACAGGTCACAGCAAGCCCGTGGTCAGAAAACAAGCCAATAGGTCAAAACCAGATGGGAGCTGTAAGACTACTGCAGTGTAATGCAATATTCCCCAGAGGGAGCTAGGGAGGGACGTGAGACTGAGTACACAGAGAAGCTATACTAATCAGAAACACAGACACCAACAAGTGATGTGAGCGTGGTCAGGCAAGCCGAGTCAAAACCGTACGGAGGACGA
Source organism: Oophaga sylvatica (assembly GCA_033576555.1). NCBI lineage: Eukaryota > Metazoa > Chordata > Amphibia > Anura > Dendrobatidae > Oophaga > Oophaga sylvatica. Next base: position 149,571,338 of record JARQOD010000009.1, read on the forward strand.
AGTACCAGAAGGAGCAGCAATACACGTAGTCAATATACCAAGCCGAGGGTCAAATAGCCAGACAGGGAACGTAGCAGCAGAAACGGATACCAAGAGACGGGGTCAGAGTCAGTCCGGGTCATACACGAGTAATCAAGTCAAAGGCAGGAGGATCACCAGGTAACAGGGGTCAGAGGCTCTAGACTGGAAGCTTGAACTAACACTAACACTGGTAAGCCGGCTGTGACGGACTGAAATAGCCCAGCCCGCTCCAGAACGAGGCCGAGGAAATTAACCCCCGCATGACCAGTCCTGAGAGATGACAGCAGCGCACAAACTCCGGACCGGACCATGACAGCCGGCAATTGAATTAGCGGCTATTACACTATGTAGAAGTGTATGAACTATAAATATATGTATATATCTCAATGACATGTATATATATATGTATTCTATGTGTATATATCTAGTGTTTTGTGAGCTGTCAGTGTGATTTTACAGTAGCCGGGGATGATTTGCCGTCTTTTCAAAGGACACTGGTGCGTATAAATCGGACAGCACTCGCATGGTGCGAGTGCTGTCTGATTTTTATCGCATCCATTGACTTGCATTAGCGATTATCATGCCAAAATCGCTGCAAATCGCAGCATGCTGCAATTTTTTTCTCAGACCGATTTCAGCTCAGAAAAAAATCGCAAATGAGATGTCACCTATTGAATAACATTGGTCTGATTGCAATCCGATTTTTTATCGGCTGAAAATCATCCGTTTTTGTCTCCAGTGAGTATGAGCCCTAAAGATCTACCCCCAGGTAATACTGTGGCCCACGCCTTATTGCTAAAACCGATAAAAATTAGCACTAACTAAAAAGGTTTCTATTTCTGAAAGCGCATACTTCCAGGAGCAGCGCGAATGAAATAAGTGCAAAAACAGAACACTTGAACTGATGACTTGAGCACTTTACATCACATGAAGCCTTCCACTATTAATGAATGCCCCACTGGAATGCTCTGACAGTGCAATGGCACATGCACATGAGTGTATTTTTGTCCCAAGTGCGATCCGACAATACATCGCATCTCTATGGGGCCAGGCACATGTCTGAATTTTTCCTCGGACAGAGTTTCTGCAAGGAAAAAATAGCTGCATACTTGAGTTTGATCCAATATTCAGAACACACTCAGCCATGCCAGTCAATGAGTCAATGGAAGACTTTCAGACTGCACATGAATGACATCTGAATGCAGTCCGATTTCCACGCACTCACAGAGTGGAAAACATGGAGATTTTTTTTCTCCATCTTCTCATCTGAGAGAACCAGATCATGCTTAATAACACGCTGAGCAAACTTAGATCAGAGTGTCATGTGCATAATCAACCCGATTCTCTCCGATGAGAGAAAAGGCCTTGGTCACACTGAAGTATAACATTGATGAGTGCTCTGCGATGTTTTTTCGGATAGTAATCGGACCAAAGTTATATCTATGGGATAGTGCAGATCTGAGATTTTTTTTCTAATGCCAATTAGGCTTGAGAAAATAATTGTAGCATGCTATGAGTGCCTCAGATAATCGGATCACGCGCACCCATACAAGTCTATGGTGCAGTCCATTTACTGCGGACACCCAGAATATGGAAAATTGAAGTTCTCTATCTTCCCCACATCGGTGCTGTGACTCTCTTATGCAAGAGAATTGGATCACACTAGGGTAACACTCGGATCAAACTCTGACACCGAGTTTTCTCTGACTGACATTAGCATAATTGGACCAATTTCTCTCATTATTATTATTATTATTATTGTTTATTTCTATAGCACCATTGATTCCATGGTGCTGTACATGAGAAGGGGTTACATACAAATTACAGGTATCACTTACAGTAAACAAACTAACAATGACAGACTGATACAGAGGGGAGAGGACCCTGCCCTTTCGGGCTTACATTCTACAGGATTGTGAGGCAGGAGACAGTAGGTCGGGGGGTTGCAGCAGTTCCGGTGTTGGTTGAGGCAATATCTCCGGTAGTGGTGAGGAGGTAGCAGGGTCATTGCAGGCTGTAGGCTTTCCTGAAGAGGTGGGTTTTCAGGTTCCGTCTGAAGGATCCAAATGTGTTTGATAGTCGGACGTGTTGGGGCAAAGAATTCCAGAGGATGGGGGATATTCGGGAGAAGTCTTGGAGGCGGTTGGGTGAGGAGCGAATAAGTGTGGAGGAGAGAAGGATGTCTTGGGAGGATCGGAGATTACGTGAGGGAAGATATCGGGAGATTAGTTCAGAGATATAAGGAGGAGACAGATTATAGATGGCCTTGTAGGTCAGTATTAGTAATTTGAACTGGATACGCTGGGGGAATGGGAGCCAGTGAAGAGATTTGCAGAGGGGAGAAGCGGAGTAGTAGCGAGGAGAGAGGGGAATTAGTCGTGCAGCAGAGTTAAGGATGGACTGGAGAGGTGCGAGGGTGTTAGCAGGGAGGCCAGAGAAAAGGGTGTTGCAGTAGTCGAGGCGGGAGATGATGAGGGCGTGCACAATCATTTTAGTAGATTGAGGGTTGAGGAAAGGACGGATTCTTGAAATATTTTTGAGCTGAAGGCGACAGGAGGTAGAAAGAGCTTGGATGTGCGGTTTGAAGGACAGGGCAGAGTCAAGGGTTACTCCGAGGCAGCGGACTTCTGGTACGGGGGAAAGCGTGATGTCGTTAATTGTGATAGATAGGTCAGGTAAGGAAGATCTGTGGGATGGGGGAAAGATTATGAGTTCAGATTTGTCCACATTGAGTTTGAGGAAGCGGGAGGAGAAGAAGGAGGATATGGCTGATAGACACTCCGGGATTCTGGATAGCAGAGAGGTGATGTCTGGGCCAGAGAGGTAGATCTGAGTGTCATCAGCGTAAAGGTGGTACTGGAATCCGTGGGACTTTATGAGTTGCCCCAGGCCAAGTGTATAGATTGAGAAGAGTAGGGGTCCTAGAACAGATCCTTGGGGGACTCCAACGGAGAGAGGGTGGGACGAGGAGGTAGTGTGTGAGTGGGAGACGCTGAATGTGCGGTTGGAAAGGTATGAGGAGATCCAGGATAGGGCGAGGTCTTTGACGCCAAAGGAGGAAAGAATCTGTAGTAGAAGGCAGTGGTCAACTGTGTCAAAAGCAGAGGACAGGTCAAGAAGCAGGAGTATAGAGTATTGTCTGTTCGCTTTGGCTGTAAATAGGTCATTAGTAATTTTGGTCAGGGCTGTCTCAGTGGAGTGATGGGGGCGGAAACCAGATTGTAGAGTGTCAAAGAGCAAGTTAGAAGAGAAGTGGTAGGAAAGCTCAGCGTGGACATGCAGCTCCAGGAGTTTGGAAGCGAATGGGAGCAGCAATATTGGGCGATAGCTGGACATAGCGGTTGGGTCGAGGGTTGGCTTTTTAAGAATAGGCGTGATTGTGGCATGCTTGAAAGCAGAAGGGAAGGTACCGGAAGTTAGTGATAGGTTGAAGAGGTGGGTTAGGGATGGGATAATAGTGGTGGTGAGGTTGGGGAGGAGGTGGGTTGGGATGGGGTCAAGTGCACAGGTTGTGAGGTGCGATTTGGAGAGAAGACAATTAAGCTCCCCTTCAGTTATGTTGGAGAGGGAGGTTATGGGGTTGGGGCATTGGTCTGGTATACAAAGTGGTTGAGGTGGTTGAACAATGAAGACTTGCCTTGTTTGGTCGATCTTATTTTTGAAGTGTGTGGCAAAGTCCTCAGCAGAGATGAGGGAGGTAGGAGGGGGCAGTGGTGGGCGGAGGAGGGAGTTAAAAGTTTTGAATAACTGTTTGGGGTTGTAGGATAGGGAAGATATGAGGGTTGTGAAGTAGGCCTGTTTAGCAGAGGTGAGGGCAGATTTGAAAGAGAGTGTTGCTTGTTTGAATGCAGTGAAGTCGTCTTGCGAATTTGTTTTTTTTCCAACGCCGCTCTGTAATCCTGGACACTTGCCGGAGCTTTTTAGTGGTGTTATTGTGCCAAGGTTGTCTGTTGGTACGTCGCACTCTGCCATGAACGAGAGGGGCGACCGTGTCAATAGCCGATGTGAGAGTGGCATTGTAGAAAGCAGTGGCACTGTCTGTATCGTGGAGTGAGGATATTGATGCCAGTGAAAGAATAGAGTCAGAGAGTGTGTGGATGTCTAGGTGTGCAAGGTGTCTGCGGGGGTGCACGTATTGCTGGACATGGGTGACAGGAGAGGAGGACAGGGATGAGAAAGTGAGTAGATGGTGGTTGGATAGAGGGAGAGGGGAGGTGGTGAAGTTAGATAGAGAGCAGAGGCGGGTGAAGACCAAGTCTAATGTATGACCATCCGTGTGGGTGGCTGAGGAGGACCACTGAGTAAGTCCAAAGGATGAAGTAAGGGACAGAAGTTTGGAGGCTGCTGACTGAAGGGTATCAGTGGGGATGTTGAAGTCACCCATGATGATGGTGGGGATGTCAGTGGAGAGAAAGTGAAGAAGCCATGCGAGACAGATGGCAGCGTGACCCAGCCAAAAGAATGGCATGTGTACCTGCCCTAAAGCAATGTAAATTAGTCAGGCTTGTCCATAACTAGCCAAATTATATACTGTATAACATAAACAATGAATGAATAGACAAAAATAATTTTAACCTCTTCACCCCAGGGCGATTTTCCATTTTTTCTTTTCCTCCCCTTCTTTCAAGAGCCATAACTTTTTTATTTTTCCATTCACATAGACATATTGGGGCTTGTTTTTTGTGGGATGAGCTGTACTGTACTTTTGAATGACATCTTACATTTTATCATGCAATGGAAAGCAGGAAAAAAATTCCAAGAGCGTTGCAGTTGCAAAAAAAGTGCAATTTCACATTTTTGGGGGGGAGATTTTCTATTCACCATGTTCACTATGCGGTAAAACTAGCCTGGTAATATGATTTCTCCAGGTCAATACGAGTATGCAGATACCAAACGTACAGTTTTTTTTATTTAAGTGGTGAAAAAAATTGAGAAACTTGTAAAAAAAAATTGCTTGAGTCTCCATTTTTTGAGACCCGTTTAGCTTTCAATTTTTGGGGTATAGTACTGCATCAGGGCTTATAATAATAATAATAATAATAAACAATAATAATAATTTTTCCTTTCTTTCTTTCCACAATAGTGCTATTTTTTTGTACCCTGAGCTAACATTGTTATTTTACAGTCTTTGATGGTTTGATCGCAATGTTTCAGCAGACAAAAAGAGCACAATTATGAAGTTTTGATATTTTTCTCATTTCGCCATTTATCAATTAGGATATTTTATTTTATTTTTTGATAGATCGGACTTGTACAAAGCAGTGATATCGAATATGTGCATTTTTGATTGTTTATTGTTTTACTTTCAATGGGCCAACAGGAATGATTTGAACTTGTGGGTTTGTTTTATTTTTTATTTATTTTTTTATACATTTTTTTCTCACTTTTTACTGTATTTGACAGTCCTCTTAGAAGACCTGAAGCTGAGATCGTTTAATTGCCTGTGCTACACATCGCATACATCAGCTCTGCTATGTATAGTGAAAATCATGATCGCCTACGAACGACAGCCATGTGCTAGCTTTAACAGATGAAACATCATGACAAGCACGGGGTTCTTCAGCAGACCTCTGGCTGTCATGGCAACCCATCGGCACCCCATGATAACATTACAGTTATGCCAATGCCCTCTGCCGGCACGTGTTTAATGCCACTATCAAAGATTGACATCAGCATTTAACAGGTTAACAACCAAGGG
>JARQOD010000009.1:149577156-149601370 GCA_033576555.1 Oophaga sylvatica
ACGACGATCCAGCTCTGCTACATCGCAATGACAGGCAGAGCCTGTCATCGCAACGCAGCACAGCTGATTACCTGCTTCCCCGGCGGTGACGTCATCGGACTGACTGCTTTACGGCCGGGATTACCCAGCAGTCACTGCAGTTATCGCGAGAAACTGCATTTGACCGCCGGGGAAAGATGATGGCGGCTATGAAGCAGTCCAGCCCGTGACCGCCGGAGATCTTCTGCCAGATAAGTGCCGCTGACTCCTGACAGACCCGACCGACGGACACTGACAGTGACAGTGACAATCCCGATTCCGGTATCCGATATGACGAAAATATCGGAACTAAGTATCGAAAGGCCGATAGAGCTAATATCGGCCGATACCCGATACTTGCGGTATCGTATCGCTCAACACTAATACCAACACAAAAGACTGAGCAAACAAGAGGAAAATATTAAGAGAGACACACTCCGAAGCTAATCTACCAACCAACATACGAAAACAAGTGCACACAAAGGTCTCATAAAAACTAAAAAAGATTTAAATACAAAAGACGCACACATACCAAAGCAGAATGTTCCTAGAAGTGGCACCAGTAACATGTCCAAAGTAAGAGATGTAAAGTAACACAACAGATTCCAAATAGGACAAGGAACCCCATCTACATAATAATTCAAGTCAACTAAGAAGTGTCATGTTTGGTACTAAATAGTTTAGTGAAAAATGCATAAGGTACGTACTTAACCCTGCTGTTCTGTTCGCATTTACTATACACTTGTAGTGTTCAGGGTCACTATGACCCGGCTTATTAAACCTTGATTGTAGACACTCGAACTCAATTTTTTTTATACATTTTGCTTACTAGACTGTTTGTGAACATGTTTGGTAGTAAAAAAAAAAGAAAAAGGAAATAGAAATCTTTTTTTTTTTTATTATTCAGAAAAAACAGAGCAATGATCAAAACGAAAATAGAACACTACACATATTTTGTAAAAAAAAAAAAAAAACATCTTAGACAGCGCGTTCTGAGCAGTCCGTTCTGCGCATAATATACACATGTAGTGCACACCTAGTGATCTCTCCGGATGCACTCTACATTTTAGAATAGACTGTGCACCAAAAATAATCAATATAAAGCCATTTTTATGGTGCGCAGATCTCAATGCATACCCCCGGTAGAGCGCGTGTACGACCCCATTGAAATAATTTAGGAACTAAATCAATTGATATACAATAGTAGATGCAATAAATAGACCCAACTGAGGTTATAACTCCTTTATTTCACTGAAAATATGGCCTCACAGCTGTAAAAAACGATGTTGGGTCACTATGACCCGAACACAACAAGTGTAAAAAAAAATATTCATAGGTAGGTCCCCCCAAATGAGGAAAAGTCAAGGAGTCTCAAGTTTTAGAGACTTACAGAAAAAAATCTACAGGGCCGCAAAAAAGTCTGTTCGGGTCACTATGACCCGAACAGAACAGCAGGGTTGGTGTGTCAGTGAAAAGGGGGTCTAGTACATGCGTCCTGGTCCACCTGCCCAACACACGTTTCACCCAGAGGCTTCGTCAGGGGGCATAATTAAAAATAGGAAAGTAGAAAAATGCCCTATACTGTACATAGCATTGTTGCATTCCTGTGTGGTTTCAGGCAGGGCCGCTTTTAGACAAATTGTGGTCCTGGGCAAAATTTAAAGTAGGGCCTCAGTTTCTGAAATATTGCACTAGCAACAGCATTACAGTCAATTCAGTGCATTGAAGTGAGTTTTGAGCTAGTAGCAATATTTTTAAGTGGCAAGAAGCCATTCACATAACAAAGACAGCATTTCAGTCCAAGGAGGGGACCATGCATACCAAGATAGGGATGATAGGGCCATGCATACCAGTATAGGGATGAAGGGACCATGCATTCCAGGATAGGGATGATGGGGCCCATGCGTACCAGGATGAGGATGAGGGGGCCATGCGTACTAGGATGGGCATGAGGTGGGCATGCGTACCAGGATGGGGATGAGTGCACCATGCGTACCAGGGTGGGGATGAGGGGGACATGCGTACCAGGATGGGGATGAGGCCACCATGTGTACCAGGATGGGGATGAGGGGGCCATGCATACCAGTATAGGGATGAGGATGCCGTGCATACTAGGATGAAGATGAGGGGGCATGCATACCAGGATGGGGATGAGGGGGCTATGCATATCAGGATGGGAATGAGGAGGCCATGCATACCTGTATAGGGATGAGGGGGCCATGCATACCATGATAGGAATGAGGAGGCCATGCATACCAGAATAGGTATGAGGATAACATGCATAGCAGAATGGGGATGAGGGGGCCATACATGCCACGATAGGGATGAGGAGACCATGCATATTAGGATGGGGATGAGGGGCCATGCCTACCAGGATGGGGTTAAGGGAGGCATGCGTCCCAGGATGGGGATGAGGTGGCCATGCATACTAGGATAAGGATTAGGGGACCATGTATGCCAGGATAGGGATGAGGGAACCATGCATACCAGGATAGGGATGAGGGGGCCATGTATACCTAGATTGGGGACATATATATACCAGGATGGGGGATATTAGTACAGAATTGACCACATGTTTTGCTTCCCTTTTTTTTCTATTTTCCTCCTCTAAAACCTAGGGACATAACTATAATATGGGGACCTGGATATGGGGACATAACTACAATATGGGGACATAACTAGAATATGATGCACATTTGTTTTCAACACATCCATAACATCCCAAGCTCTAAAGAAATTAAAAAAAACACAGCAAACATGTTCAAAAGATGTGCAGAAAAAAATGGTATCACTAAAAATGTCACTTTGTCCTTCAAAGAATGCAGCCCCAAAATTCAATTTTTTTCTATATGCATCCCATTTACCCAGCTGAGTTTGAGACCCCTGGTAAAATAGGAAGTCAGCCAAGCACTGTGCTCAGCAATCTCCGGTGCTCCCATTAAGAAGGAATGGACTGGTGGTGCACATGATCGATCTCTGCTCCATTCAGCTGGGTCTGAAGAGCCCTGATTCTTGGGATTGGTGGGGGCTAGAGATGAGTGACTTTGCCTTTTTTAGGGTCTGGTCGGGTTTCGTGAAACCCGACTTTCTCAAAAGTCGAGTCGAACAAAGTCTGCCGACTAACGGAATTGTTGGGTCGTAGTTGAAAATCCGACCCCAATGCAAGTCAATGGGGAATAAAAGTCGGCAGGAAGTGGAGGACAGTAAACACACCTACAGTGCCCATTTCAATGCCAAAGACATCAATTCTTATTACTTAAGCTTGTCAACCTTAATTAACTTTATAATAATAGTAACGCATTGAAAACTGGGGGTTATTTGGCTAAAGTTGTGGGGGGGGCAGTGCTGGCTCCAAGTTTTCGTGTGCCCCGGGCCAAAGAGTCTCAGTGGGCCCCTTTAAACACATACCACAATTCATGATGCTCCGATACATCAGAGAAATATAGTTATAGTACAATGCCAAATACTTCACTTCTTACATTACATGACTGATATCTATTTTAAATTCTACAATAGAAAAATGGACAGTATAGTCCTCCACACAGTATTATGGGCACCACATAGTGCGCCATACAGAATAATGAGTCCCATATATTGCTCTATACAGAATAATGAGCCCCATATATTGCTCAATACAGAATGGGCTCCATATAATGCTCCATACAGAATAGGCCCCATATGTGCTCAATATGATGCTCCATATATAAAGGGCCCCATATGATGCTCCAGTGTATAATGGGCCCTATCTATGATGCTCAAGTGTATGATGGGACCATATATAATTCTCCAGTGTATAATGCTCCCCATATATTGCTCCAACCATTAAAAAAATGAAATACCATTCCTCACTGGGCACTGCTCTACTCTGGACTCCTCAGTGTCGCCATCTTCCAGCTCTCTGCACTGTGACTGTTCAGGCAGAGGGTGCATAGACGTGACATCATCGCGCTCTCTGACCTGAATGTCACTGTCCGGAAACGCGGAAGACGTCACAGTGGTGGAGCAGGGAGAGGTAAGTATTGCATTTGCAAGTGCTGGGGCCCTGAGCTAGTAGGGGGGCACGCTTGTGGGTGCCGGAAACTGGCACAGGGCCCCTCATAGTACGCCGGTGTCTCTGACGGCGAGTGGCCCCCCACCTGCTCAGGGCACCGGCACTTGCCCGGGTGCGCCAGGTGCTGACCCCGGCCCTGGGGGGGGTACAGCCCAGTTATGGAGGTGGAAAAACTGGCATATGTTGAGGTATAGGCTGGATGTTCAGCAGCTGAAAATGGAGGAATTAGAGAAGTCGGAGGAAGAGGAGGACAAAGCGACCCATTTTGCTGTCAACCTATGTGTCATCAGGGGAAGGTGGTACAAAATCCTTTGAAACTCAGGCATGGTTCATTTTAATGAAGGTGAGATCACCTACATTTTGGGTCGACAGCCGGTCCTTCTTTCTCTCCAGATTGATCCAGCAGCACTGAAGACTCTTTCTGATAGCACACTACCAGAGGGCAAGAGATCTCCTGTAAGGCATATTGTGCCAATTAAAGCCAGGTGTCCAGTTTACAGGCCCAGTAGTCAAAGGGGAATGAACTGTGAGGAAGAACATCGATAGTGGAGGAGAGGTTATTTGAACCATAGTTGTCTCCTGTCTGTTGCAATTGATTCAGTATTACCAGTCATGTGAGCGGTACTCGAGAAATCAGACCACAACATGGTCATGAAACCCCTGTCTCCAACGCCACTTCGGGTGTGTGCATCACGAACACCTCTTCTGTTTGGCCCAGTACGGCTCGTGGTAGAACATGCACCGCTGCTGTGTGCTGGGAATGCCTCTAATAAACGGTTTACCAGAGTTGCTTGTTTGTTATCCACTATTAGCTCTAGGTTCTCCTGTGGCATGATGTTCTGTAATTTGCTTTTATAGCATGGATTGAGGATGCTGGCCAACCAGTAGTCGTCATCCTTCATAATTTTTGCAATGCGGGGGTCCCTTTTTAGGATCCGCAAGACATAATCACACATGTGGGCCAATGTTCCAGGTGTCAATGATGCACTGTCAGTGGTAGGAGAAGGAGCACTTTCTGCCAAATCCACATCCCTCCATTCACGCACAAACCCTGTACCTGACCTTGGCAAGCCAATATTTTCTCTTGCCCCCTTAGAAGCATCATCCTCCCCAAAATAATCATCCCCGTCATCCTCCTCCTCTTCCTCTTCTTCCTCCACCTCATCCAGGACAGTTCTCTGAGCAGACAATGCCTGACTGTCATGAAGGCTTCCCTCCTCCTCCTCCTCTGCAGACGCCTGATCCTTAATGTGCGTCAAAGTTTGCATGAGCAGACGCATAAGTGGGATGCTCATGCTTATGATGGCGTCGTCTGCGCTTACCAGCCATGTGCATTCCTCAAAACACTGAAGGACTTTCAGCTTTGACCACTGCACACCTGACAACTCGATGTCTGCCCTCAAACTGCCTGCCCGTGGATCCTCCCACAAATGCATTACAGCCTGCCTCTGTTCACACAGCCTCTCAACCATGTGCATGGTGGAGTTCCACCTTGGTGCAACATCTATGATTAGGAGGTGCTTGGGGATGTGGAGCAATCGCTGCAGCCTCTGCATATGACTGGAGTCTATGGGCGAGCGACGAATGTGCGAGCACAGTCTTCGCACCTTATGGAGCAGGGCTGGTAAATCCGGATAATTATTTATGAAGCACTGCACCACCAGGTACAAGGTGTGAGCCAGGCAAGGTATGTGTCTGAGGTTTGCCAGGGCTATGGCCGCCACAGAATTATGGCCGTTATCACTGACTACCTTGCCTGGCTCAAAATGTAGACTGCCCAGCCATGACTCAGTTTCTCGCTGCAAGTAGTCGGCCAGTACCTCCCCGGTGTGTCTGTTGTCGCCCAAAGACATCATCTTTAAAACAGCCTGCTAACGCTTACCACTAGCTGATCAATAGTGGGGCACCTTGCGTGCAACACTGGCAGCTGCAGATGGAGTACTTGTGCGACTGCGCTTTGTCTACGAGCTTTTGCTTCTGGAGGAGGAGGAGGGTCGAACGCCTATACCATGGGCTAGTCAGCACAGTCCCACCACCGCTGTCCCCTATGGACCCTGCCTCCACCACATTAACCCAGTGCGCTGTGATGGACACGTAACGGCCCTGGCCATGCCTACTGGCCCATGCATCTGTTGTGAGGTGCACCTTTCCACTCACTGATTGTTTGAGTGCATGGACAATGTGGTCTCTCACATGCAGGTGGAGTGCAGGGATGGCTTTCTAGAAAAGAAGTGCCGACTGGGTAGGTCATAGCGTGGGACAGCGTAGGCCATGAGCTCACAGCTGTATATGGCGTAGGGGAAAATGTAAATCTCCGTATATATTTCCGAAGTCACACACAGACGATCACTCAGTATGGATTTGACCGTAATACAAAGAGAAGATATACGGTACTGTCTCAGAAGCGTACAGCTGTATACAGTGTAGGGGAAAATTGCAATCTCCGTATATATTTCCGGAGTCACACACAGACGCTCACACAGTATGGATTTGACCGTAATACAAAGAGCAGATATACGGTACTGTCTCAGAAGCATACAGCTGTATACGGTGTATGGGAAAATTGCAATCTCCGTATATATTTCCGGAGTCACACACAGACGATCACTACGTATGGATTTGACCGTAATACAAAGAGCAGATATACGGTACTGTCTCAGAAGCGTACAGCTGTATACGGTGTAGGGGAAAATTGCAATCTCCGTATATATTTTCGGAGTCACACACAGATAGTCAGCATGTATTTGTCCGTGATACCAGCCGATACACGGTAGTGTGTGAGGAGCGTGCAGCTCTATACGGTGTGGGAAAAAATGAACAGTCGGTAAGTGTGCAGAAAAAAAAGAATAAAAGTATTAGTGCTGTGTAAAAAGCAGTCTGCACAGCAGTGTACTCACAGCAATACAGCTATCAGACAGCCTAATAACCAGCGCTGCTGCACACAAAAAAATCCTCCCGTCACTGCACACTAACTGTACAGCACAATTGCTATCAGCACAAGCACAGAAGAACTTCTCTTTCCAGCCCTAACTCTCTCCCTACTGATAAACAGTGTCATCAACCTCTCCCTACTGTTAAGATCAGCAGAAATAAAATGGAGGTCGGCGGTCAGGGCTTTTATAGACACTATGACACCCCCCCAAAGCAAGCCAATCACTGCAATGTCCTTCTCTAAGATGGTGGTGGACGCTGCACGTCATCTCGTTGCCCACAGTGTACGTCCTTGCTCATTGGCTGAAAAAAGGCGCCTGCAAGCATTATGGGAAAACCGATTTGGGCGCTAGGGTCGACGATCGCATGGCCGACTGCACACTATGGTCGGATTTCGGCCAACGAAACCTGACTTTGGCGAAAGTCGGCAACTTTTGAATCTGACCGACCTGTTTCGCTCAACTCTAGTGGGGGCTACTGCAGTTGAACCCAAGAGATTTGAAAATTATCTCGTGGATAAGTGATATCTTCTAATCTTGAGTATTCCCCTTGAACAGTGTTATCTGAGCTAAATATTACATTACATGGCGGCTTGGATTCACTAGAAATAATTAAATGATACCTGCTGTCACTCATCAGGATCCTGCACAGGCCGCCCTGTGGTGTGCGCTGGAACCAGGAGTGATGATGTCACTGTGATCTCTGACCACAGCACCGCTGTGTTCTGTAATAAGCTGCAGCAGTCCAGTGACTTGAGCAGAGCGCCATCAGAAACACATACGATGATAGATCATACAAGTCACCTGACTGATGCAGCTTATGGGTTCGCTCACATTAGTGTTTAACTCAGCCGAGTGCTATGCGATGTTTTATTGATAGCACTCGACCTAAAGTTATACTGTGGGGTAGAGTTGAGCGAAACAGGTCGGTCAGATTCATAAGTCGCCGACTTTCGCCAAAGTCAGGTTTCGCTCGGCGAAACCCGACCATAGCGTGAAGTCGGCCATGCGTTCGGCAAAACAAGCGCCAAAGTCGGTTTTCCCAGAATGCTTGAAGGCGCCTTTTTACAGCCAATGAGCAAGGACGTACACTGTGGGCAACGAGATGGCATGGGCAGCGCCACCACCATCTTAGAGAAGGGCATTGCAGTGATTGGCTTGCTTTGGGGGGCGTCATAGTGTCTATAAAAGCCCTGGCCGCCGACCGCCATTTTACTTCTGCCGATCTTAACAGTAGGGAGAGGTTGCTGACGCTGTTTATCAGTAGGGAGAGAGTTAGAGCTGGAAAGAGAAGTTCTTCTGTGCTTGTGCTGATAGCAATTGTGCTGTAAAGTTAGTGTGCAGTGACAGGGGAGGATTTTCTTGTGTGCAGCAGCGCTGGTTATTAGGCTGTCTGATAGTTGTATTGCTGTGTGTACACAGCTGTGCAGACTGCTTTTTACACAGCACTAATACTTTTATTCTTTTTTTTCTGCACAGTTACCGAGCGTTCATTTTTTCCCACACCGTATAGACCTGTACGCTCCTCACACACTACCGTGTACCAGCTGGTATCACGGACAAATACATGCTGACTTTCTGTGTGTGACTCCGGAAATATATACGGAGATTTAAATATTCCCCTACACTGTAAACATATGTATGCTTCTGATACAGTACCAATTTTCTGCTTTTTTGTATTATGGTCAAATCCATACTGAGTGAGCGTCTGTGTGTGAGTCTGGAAATATATACGGAGATTTAAATTTTTCCCTTCACGGTATACAGCTGTTCGCTTCTGACACAGTACCGTTTTTCTGCTTTTTGTATTACGGTCAAATCCATATTGAAAGAGCCTATGTGTGTGACTCCGGAAATAAATACGGAGATTTAAATTTTCTCCTTCACCGTATACAGCTGTATGCTTCTGATACAGTACCGTTTTTCTGCTTTTTGTATTACAGTCAAATCCATACTGAGAGAGAGTCTGTCACGCTGTATAGCAGATATATATATATATGTGATGACAGTAATCTATATCAAAAGGGCAACATACAATATAACATGCGCATAGATATATGATAACATAGAATTACCTGACAGAAAGTCCAGTGGGTCAATACGGAATCCGTTATACGCTGTCTCCGGCTAGAGGGTGACCGGGGTCTATGCTGACCCTAAACTGGGGTCCTAACTAATCCCTCTACCTGGAGGTACTGTTAAAGGTACAGAGGTCCAGGCCACCAGCGTAAACCCTGTCTCCTATCAATCCCTGCCAACTGTAATCTAGTCCTAAGAAGGACCCTGATTACCACCAAAGGGAATGAACAGGTAACGGTTAATGAACAGAAAGACATACAAGAAAGACAAGAAATAAAGTAAATAAAGTCTTACATACAACACTCACACACAGTAGGAACACCTAAGGTCTCAGAGATAAACTATAAGCTATAAGAGTAAAAACAACTAAGGAGCTCTTAGCTTAAGTATTCTCAGAACCGATCCAGTCTGCTAGACTACATGAAGGCTTTCACCGGCATCTAACAAGCAGACTGGCAGGTATATGAAGGAATCTAATTAGAACATAATCAAAAGCAGCCGGGCGAGGCTGGACCTAGTCTTAGCAAAGAGCTAGGTAAAATTAACTCCCTCATTACCAAACACAAAGAAACAGCAACTCAGCTGTGAGAAGTCAGAGTGTGTAATCGCGACGATCCTTGTGGCGATACACCCATGACAGTACCCCCCCCTCTACGAGGGGACTCCGGACCCTCAGGGCCAGGTCTGCCCGGGTGAGTTGTGTGAAAGGTCCGAACCAATCGATCTGCGTTAACATCAGACGCAGGGACCCACGTCCTCTCCACAGGACCATACCCCCTCCAATGAACCAAGTACTGAAGGGATCGGCGACTGAGACGTGAGTCAATGATTTTCGACCCATGAAATTCCACGTTATCATTGACCACCACTGAAGGCGGAGGTAGAGGTGACGGTATGACTGGTGCCACATACTTTTTAAGTAATGACTTGTGAAACACATTATGAATTTTAAACGTAGGAGGGAGGTCCAGACGAAATGCCACAGGATTAATTATGGAACTGATCCTGTACGGCCCGATGAATCTGGGACCCAACCTCCAGGAGGAAACTTTAAGTTTTATATTCCTGGTAGACAACCAAACTAGATCGTTCACCTTCAGATCTAGACCAGAAACTCTCCCCCTATCAGCCATCCGTTTGTAACGGTTCCCCGTAACCTTCAGTCTTAACCGATCTGGAACTATCAGTCTCCCTGGAAGTCCCACCGGGGCGTCCCCCTGAGCCCCCAATACCTCCCCCTCAAGCTCAGAGCATACAGCTGACACTACAACTCCCTCCTGAGGAATAGGAACCGGATCATCCGTCTTCCCGGCCCCTGGGAAAGTACGAGATAAGGCATCAGGAAGCAACTTTATTGAGAAGTCATATGCGCGATGAGGAGGTAACTCTTTACACCCCTCCTCTGAGAACATCTCCCCAAAGTCCTCCAGAAAAGGAGACAAAGTCCTAGGCACAACCGCACCGATGACCGTGCTCATGCAGTTATTCCTGCAAAATTCACCCCACTGGCTTATCTTTCCGGATTGCCAATCAATCACTGGGTTATGTTTAGCCAACCAAGGAAGTCCCAACACAATAGGAGTAGGTAGACCCTCCAACACATAACAAGACAATTGCTCTTTATGTATTGCCCCTACTCGAAGATCTATGTTATGAACAGCTTGTACCAAGCTACCTTGACCGAGAGGTCTAGAATCAATAGAGACTATAGGGACCGGTTTGGCCAATACACTCAGTTGCATACCATGCACCTGGGCAAACCGAGCGTCCACCAGATTAGCCCCGGACCAACTATCAAGAAAAACAGAAATCCTCTCAGTTCTAGTACCAATCACCACCTCCGCAGGCACGAGAAACTGAGAGGGATTTGGGGACGAAATACACACTCCCAGGTTAACTCCTTTGCTCAAAGAGGCCCGGGATGGACACCCCCCAACAAAATGTCCCTCTCTCCCGCAAAAGAAACACCTTCTAGTCTTGCGGTGCACCGCCGATTCCCTCCTACAAAAAGATGTCCCTCCCAACTGCATGGGTTCCTCAGAACAGACCAGGGGAACCTCAGTATAAGGGACTTTAGTAGTAGGTGGAGTCATCACGGGAGGCGGAGTTACCTCGCGTCTTCCCCGAATTCGTCTATCCATGCGAATAGCGAGGGCCATAGCAGCCTCCAGTGATGGAGGAGAATCATACTGAGCCAACACATCTTTTAATTTGTCAGACAACCCTTGACAAAACTGGCTCCTAAGGGCTGGGTCATTCCACTGAGTATCTGTTGCCCATCTACGGAACTCAGAAGAATATTCCTCCGCTGGACGATTTCCTTGCCGTATTTTACGTAACTTTGTTTCAGCAAGGGAAACTCGATCCGGATCATCATATACCAGACCCAGGGCAGTAAAAAAATCGATCCACTGACTGGAGATCTGGGGAGCCTGGAGGAATAGAGAACGCCCAAGATTGAGGGTCCCCTTGTAAGAGCGAGATAACAATTCCCACCCTCTGCTCTTCACTCCCAGATGACCGAGGCCGCAGCCGAAAGTACAATTTACATGCCTCCCGGAAAGTAAAAAATTTGTCCCGCCCACCAGTGAACCTGTCCGGGAGAGCAACCTTAGGTTCAGATCTGGTTTGCTCCGGGGGGGGACAAAACCTTGGACTTAATATCTGCAAACTCCATGGACAACCCCTGCAACTGCCGGGCCAGCTGGGCTACTGGATCCATGACAGCTGGAGAGAATCTTTAGTATGGCCGGTGAAAATGTCACGCTGTCTAATGATATGTATACAATGTCAGTAAACTATTAATACAGGAACAACACTCTATACAACAACTAGTATAGCAACATCAGCATGTAAGTATAGAATAGATTTACCTGACACGATATCTGTTGAACTCAGGGTTAATCTTGAGGACTTGATGAGCTGAAACAGGAAAGACAAGAAATAAAGTAAATAAAGTCTTACATACAACACTCACACACAGTAGGAACACCTAAGGTCTCAGAGATAAACTATAAGCTATAAGAGTAAAAACAACTAAAGGGTATGCCACACTAAACAGCGTCGCTAACGAGATCGCTAAAATACGTCACTATTTAGCGATCTCGTTCGTGACGCTAACGTGTGTGGCATGTAGCAACGACGTGCCCCTGCTGTGATCTCGTTGATTGTTCACTAGAGTTCTGGACCGTATTTTGATCGTTGGTGTCCCGCTGGTGAGCCTATATCGCTGTGTCTGGCACCTTTTGTGAGCGATGTGCGCTGTTTTTTACATCGCAATGACCGTTAAAGTCGTTAATGAGATCGCTAACCGCTTTTGAGTCGTTAACGAGATCACTAAGTGTGGCAGCTACTAGAGACATTAAAACGATCACAAAAACGATCTCATTAGCTTGCGTCGTTATTGAGATCGCTAACGAGATCACTAAGTGTGGCAGTACCTTAAGGAGCTCTTAGCTTAAGTATTCTCAGAACCGATCCAGTCTGCTAGACTACATGAAGGCTTTCACCGGCATCTAACAAGCAGACTGGCAGGTATATGAAGGAATCTAATTAGAACATAATCAAAAGCAGCCGGGCGAGGCTGGACCTAGTCTTAGCAAAGAGCTAGGTAAAATTAACTCCCTCATTACCAAACACAAAGAAACAGCAACTCAGCTGTGAGAAGTCAGAGTGTGTAATCGCGACGATCCTTGTGGCGATACACCCATGACAGAGTCTGTGTGTGACTCTGGAAATATATACAGAGATTTACATTTTCCCCTTCACCTTATACAGCTGTACGCTTCTGATACAGTACCGTTTTTCTACTTTTTGTATTCTGGTCAAATCCATACTGAGTGAGCGTCTGTGTGTGACTCCGGAAATATAAACGGAAATTTAAATTTTCACCTACACTGTATACAGCTGTACGCTTCTGATACAGTACAGTTTTTCTGCCTGTTGTATTTTGGTTTAACCATACTGAGTGAGTGTCTGTGTGTGACTCCAGAAATATATACGGAGATGTAAATTTTCCCCTACACTGTATACAGCTGTACGCTTCTGATACAGTACCATTTTTCTACTTTTTGTATTCTGGTGTAATAAATACTGAGTGAGCGTCTGTGTGTGACTCCGGAAATATATACGGAGATTTAAATTTTCCCCTACACTGTATACAGCTGTACGCTTCTGATACAGTACCATTTTTCTACTTTTTGTATTCTGGTGTAATCCATACTGAGTGAGCGTCTGTGTGTGACTCCGGAAATATATACCGAGATTTAAATTTTTCCCTTCACCGTATACAGCTGTACACTTCTGATACAGTACCATATATCTGCTGGTATTTTTGGTACATTTTCCCAAACATGAGGAACTATGGTGGAAGAGGCCTCGGACGTAGGCGGGGGAGCCAGCTGGTACTGATGGTGGTGGTAGTGCATCTGTTGGTAGTGCCAAAAGCACAATAGCACCTAAGGCAGGAGGTGTTGAGCTTGCGTCATCATCTGGCTCCAGAAGGCCTGGAAGGCTCCCTTTTCTGGGAGTAGGTAAACAGCTTCTCTTCTGAAGTTTCAAAAACTGCAAGCACTGAGTCATCAGTGCAGGCTCCTGGTTAGGAATGACACCTTTCCTTGTGTCCTTCACCCCCACCAAAAGTGAAGGATGCAGCAGGCCACACTTCAGATTACTCCATGGAGCTCTTTTCACATACCATAACTGGGTAATCAAGTGAAATCCTGAATTCCCCAGTCCAAGATGAATATGACATGGAGTGCACTGATTCACAGCCACTGCTATATGATTCTGATGGTACATTCACCCAGAGCACTGCATTGCCCTCGCAGTCTACTGAGCCAGATTCTGACCCTGATGAAACTCAGGTGCCCCTTCCCGCATACTCTAGCACCTTACACGGTGACACAGAGGAAAGTGCAGATGAAATTGAAGAGGAGGTGATGGATGACCCAGTTGTTGACCCGGATTGGCATCCATTGGGAAAAGAGGGTGCCACTGGCAATAGCTCAGGAGAGGAGGAGGATCCACAGCAGGCATCAACATCGCAGCTGCGGTTATCTGGCAGGCCCATAGCAGTCCAAAAACGTGTTAAAAAAACAAAAAGAGTTGCAG
Organism: Oophaga sylvatica; assembly: GCA_033576555.1. Lineage (NCBI taxonomy): Eukaryota > Metazoa > Chordata > Amphibia > Anura > Dendrobatidae > Oophaga > Oophaga sylvatica. The sequence goes on from JARQOD010000009.1 coordinate 149,591,347, forward strand.
GACAGCTTGGCCAGACAGTCAAATTAGCACAGTGTGCAAGCCCTGAAAATTTATCCCATAGTAGGAAGAGTGCAGTTTGGCACTTTTTTGACCAAAATCCTATTGATGAGGAAAAAGGTTATCTGTAAGAAGTGCGGAAGGACCTTTAGCCAAGGGAAAAGTCTCCGAAATTTGAATACCAGTTGCATGCTTAGAAATTTAAACACCATGCACTTTCAAGTGTGGATGGACTACAAAACCTAACTGGACTGGACTGGACTGTAAGCCACAATGTCACAATGTTTCTTATAAAAAAAATTTAGTGGTTTATTGGACTGTCCACCAAAAAAAGATCATTGCAGGAAAGCATAAAATGAGTGAAATAGTTACGAAGAGATTGTCCATTTGTCCATAGCCAAAGCTTGTACACTTCTCTCCTTGGTGTCCTGAATGGTAAATGATATTCTGTCTCTGTCAGCAGCGCTGGTCTAAGGAAGCAACACGTAGTTACATAGCAGCTGTCCATTCACCTTAGTGTTCTTGTAAAATGTCCCATGTGTCTGAAGAGAGCGAGAGAGCCCACCCTCCCTTCGTGTAGTCATTATATATACATCCCTTAAATCACATGGTCTCTATATATGGGGATGACACTTTACCATACAGAAATAGCATGTGTAATGTCAGCTGAAAGTCAATGTACTCGGTACAGAATTGAGTGTAGAATAAATCCATAACCAATAATTAATATTTAACACCAGACTGCGCAGGGGCGTCGCGCTTGCGCAGTCTATAAAGGCTTCAGACAGCGTGACGCTCCCAGCGTTATATTATAGATTATTGTGCCCACTATTAAGGATACTATGGGTATGTGGGTTACTGCCAGCTAGGTGGCGCTGGTCTACAATGTACATATACAGGTCAGAATTAGTGGTGTTATTCAAACAATGTTGTGATATGATTATAGCTGTATTTGTACCCTAAGTGATGCTCCATTAGGGTTTTTCTTATATTGCTCTTTGAGCTATTATGTATTGCTGGCAGCCCCTATGTACATGTAGTAACTGTTTTTACCTGGATCTGTGCGTCTTATGAGTGATTGTGAGCAATAGGTGTATTTGTCCTCTCCCACTTTCCCAGTTTTTGGCAGTATGGTTTTAAATGAATTTTTCTAATAAAAATTATATTTTGATAATTAAATAATAGCCTGGTGATCATCTTTGTTCTGTAGTGTTCAATATATATACAGTACCTTGCGAAAGTATTTGGCTCCCTGGAACTTTTCAATCTTTTCCCACATATCATGCTTCAAACATAAAGATACCAAATGTACATTTTTGGTGAAGAATCAACAAGTGGTACACAATTGTGAAGTTGAATGAAATGTATTGGTTATTTTAAATTTTTGTGGAAATACAAAAACTGAAAAGTGGGGCGTTCAATATTATTTGGCCCCTTTATTTTCAATGAAAAGCAAAAAACTGAACTGAAGTAGACTTGAATGACATGCAAGATGTAGAAGCATGTTCACATTGGCCATAAAAGCAAGCAAAAAAGAGGAAAAAGCAATGTGTGTATATACCCTAATGAAAATAAATAAGCAAAAAAGCAAGTGCATTAAATAATTAACATAGGGTACTTAGTAAACACTGTTTTGATCAAAAAAGCATAAAGCTGTCCCACCACGGCAAGGTGTACCCATTTGAGACAGTAACTACACTCTCTAAGGTTAAAACCTACCTGGTGTGAATAGTGGCAGAGAGTCTGGGTCCCAAATGGACACCCAGCTTCAGAGGGACTATATATGAACTACACAGCTCAGTAGAAAGGAGGCCACACCCTATTTGTACTGAATACAAAAATGCTAAAGAAAAGCAAAAAACTGAACTGAAGTAGACTTGAATGACATGCAAGATGTAGAAGCATGTTCACACTGGCCATAAAAGCAAGCAAAAACAAGGGGAAAAGCAATGTGTGTATATACCCTAATGAAAATAAATAAGTAAAAAAGCAAGTGCATTAAATAATTAACATAGGGTACTTAGTAAACACTGTTTTGATCAAAAAAGCATAAAGCTGTCCCACCACGGCAAGGTGTACCCATTTGAGACAGTAACTACACTCTCTAAGGTTAAAACCTACCTGGTGTGAATAGTGGCAGAGAGTCTGGGTCCCAAATGGACACCCAGCTTCAGAGGGACTATATATGAACTACACAGCTCAGTAGAAAGGAGGCCACACCCTATTTGTACTGAATACAAAAATGCTAAAGAAAAGCAAAAAACTGAACTGAAGTAGACTTGAATGACATGCAAGATGTAGAAGCATGTTCACACTGGCCATAAAAGCAAGCAAAAACAAGGGAAAAAGCAATGTGTGTATATACCCTAATGAAAATAAATAAGTAAAAAAGCAAGTGCATTAAATAATTAACATAGGGTACTTAGTAAACACTGTTTTGATCAAAAAAGCATAAAGCTGTCCCACCACGGCGAGGTGTACCCATTTGAGACAGTAACTACACTCTCTAAGGTTAAAACCTACCTGGTGTGAATAGTGGCAGAGAGTCTGGGTCCCAAATGGACACCCAGCTTCAGAGGGACTATATATGAACTACACAGCTCAGTAGAAAGGAGGCCACACCCTATTTGTACTGAATACAAAAATGCTAAAGAAAAGCAAAAAACTGAACTGAAGTAGACTTATGGCCAGTGTGAACATGCTTCTACATCTTGCATGTCATTCAAGTCTACTTCAGTTCAGTTTTTTGCTTTTCTTTAGCATTTTTGTATTCAGTACAAATAGGGTGTGGCCTCCTTTCTACTGAGCTGTGTAGTTCATATATAGTCCCTCTGAAGCTGGGTGTCCATTTGGGACCCAGACTCTCTGCCACTATTCACACCAGGTAGGTTTTAACCTTAGAGAGTGTAGTTACTGTCTCAAATGGGTACACCTTGCCGTGGTGGGACAGCTTTATGCTTTTTTGATCAAAACAGTGTTTACTAAGTACCCTATGTTAATTATTTAATGCACTTGCTTTTTACTTATTTATTTTCATTAGGGTATATACACACATTGCTTTTTCCCTTGTTTTTGCTTGCTTTTATGGCCAGTGTGAACATGCTTCTACATCTTGCATGTCATTCAAGTCTACTTCAGTTCAGTTTTTTGCTTTTCTTTAGCATTTTTGTATTCAGTACAAATAGGGTGTGGCCTCCTTTCTACTGAGCTGTGTAGTTCATATATAGTCCCTCTGAAGCTGGGTGTCCATTTGGGACCCAGACTCTCTGCCACTATTCACACCAGGTAGGTTTTAACCTTAGAGAGTGTAGTTACTGTCTCAAATGGGTACACCTTGCCGTGGTGGGACAGCTTTATGCTTTTTTGATCAAAACAGTGTTTACTAAGTACCCTATGTTAATTATTTAATGCACTTGCTTTTTTACTTATTTATTTTCATTAGGGTATATACACACATTGCTTTTTCCCTTGTTTTTGCTCCCTTTATTTTCAATGCAGCAAACTCACTCCAGAAGTTCATTGTGGATCTCTCAAATGACTAATGATGATTAATATAATCCACCTGTGTGTAATCAAGTCTCCCTATAAATGCACCTCCTCTGTGATAGTCTCAGGGTTCTGTTTGAAGCACAGAGAGCATCATGAAGACCAAGGAACACAACAGGCAGGTCTGTGATACTGTTGTGGAGAAGTTTAAAGCTGAATTTGGATACAAAATGATTTCCAAGACTTTAAACATCCCAAGGAGCACTGTGCAAGTGATCATATTGAAATGGAAGGAGTATCATATCACTGCAAATCTACCAAGACCTGGCAGTCCCTCTAAACTTTCATGTCAAACAAGGAATAGACTGATCTGAGATGCAGCCAAGCGGCCCATGATCACTCTGGATGAACTGCAGAGATCTACAGCCGAGGTGGGACAGTCTTTTCATAGGACAACAATCAGTCGTATACTGCACAAATCTAGCCTTTATGGAAGAGTGGCAAGAAGAAAGCCATTTCTCAAAAATATCCATAAAAAGTGTTGTTTAAAGTTTGCAACAAGCCACCTGTGACACACCAAACATGTGTAAGAAGGTGCTCTGGTCAGATGAATCCAAAATCGAACTTTTTGGCAACAATGCCAAACGATATGTTTGGCGTAAAGGCAACACAGCTCATCACCCTGAACACACCATACCCACTGTCAAACATGGTGGTGGCAGCATCATGGTTTGGACCTGCTTTTCTGCAGAGGGGACAGGGAAGATGGTTAAAATTGATGGGAAGATGGATGGAGCCAAATACAGGACCATTCTTGAAGAAAACCTATTGGAGTCTGCAAAAGACCTGAGACTGGGATGGAGATTTGTCTTCCAACAAGACAATGATCCCAAACATAAAGCAAAATCTACAATGGAATGGTTCACAAATAAACGTATCCAGGTGTTAGAATGGCCAAGTCAAAGTCCAGACCTGAATCCAATCGAGAATCTGTGGAAAGAGCTGAAAACTGCTGTTCACAAACGAACTCCATCCATCCTCACTGAGCTCGAGCTGTTTGCCAAGGAAGAATGGGCAAGAATTTCAGTCTCTCGATGTACAAAACTGATAGAGACATAACCCAAGCGACTTGCAGCTGTAAGCGCAGCAAAAGGTGGCGCAACAAAGTATTAAGTTAAAGGGGCCGAATAATATTGCACGCCCCACTTTTCAGTTTTTGTATTTCCACAAAAATTCAAAATAACCAATAAATTTTGTTTAACTTCACAATTGTGTTCCACTTGTTTATTCTTCACCAAAAATATACATTTGGTATCTTTATGTTTGAAGCATGATATGTGGGAAAAGGTTGAAAAGTTCCAGGGAGCCAAATACTTTCGCAAGGCACTGTATATATGCAGTATATATATATATATATATATATATATATATATATATATGTGTGTATATGTGTGTTTTGAAGAATATTTCATTTGAAAATGAAGTGTAAATGACAGAATTGCTGTATGTAAATGCTCATGTTAAAATCTTATTGCAATCAGATAGCAATCGCACTGCATTCTGATGGGAATCGGATGCTAGGTGTGAAAAATTGGATTGTACTTGCATAAAAAATGCATGACACTCACATGACACTTGCAGTACACTCGTCCAAGTCTCCTGCATCAAAATCGGACCGATTTTAAAATTGCTAGTGTGTCTCCAGCCTTGGGTGCGGATTACAAGCGTTTTTAATGCATTTGCGTTGTGTAAACGCACTAAAACATATGTGCATTTATTACCTGCAGATTTTCCACATCTATTGCAAGTCTAATTGGAAATTTCACTCAGAAAACTCAGCGTGCCAGCAAGAGAAATTGTCATGCTGCGGATTGGAAAAACACATGGCAAGTCAGTTTATGAAACGTATAAAAGAAGCACAGTGGCCATGAGATTTCTATAAACCTGTCATGATCCAGACCGGGTTTTGAGTCCTGTTTTCTCTTCGTCCCGGTCTGACAATGTCAGGGGTTAACTTTTCGCAGCCTATGTCTGGTTTCAGGTTGCTATTTATCTCCGCTGCATCCTGCAGGCGGTGTCAGCTATATTTCTGTCTTCGGCTTGTGTATCTGACTCTCGTATATCCTGATTAAGTCCTGCTGTGATCTCTGACTTGCCCCATGTCTGGTTATTCCCTCTGTCTGTCCTGACTCAGTGTTTCCCTGTAAGTGTGTAGTGTCCCTGGTATATGACTTGGCTTGTATTCAGTACTGCTTCTGTCTTTTGTCTTTGGCTTATCCGCTCCTGACCGGTTCTGACCTCTATGGCTTGTTTGTGACCTTGAGTTTGCTTATTCCTTTGGTATTGCGCTATAGTCTAGGTCTAGGATTTGACCTGGCTTGTTCTGACTATCCTGCTGCTACCTGGTGGCAGCCTCGCTGCTGCAAGACAGGCCTACTTGGTCTAGGTGCAGTGATGCTTCCACTCTATTGCTATCTAGCAGAGTCTGCACTACTTACACTGCTGCAGTATGACAAAACACCATCCACTTTGCTGGTAGTGTAAAACACTTCATTTTTGTAAGAGCGAAAATTTGCAGCTTCAAAAACAAGATAAAAGCTTATCATGGGCACGTAGCCTTAGAATGGTTTCTTATGATATTTTTTAGATATATCTCGCTTAAAGTTAATATATACTGTATAACAACCTGCTAAGATGACGTGTTAAAACTGTGTATTGTTTTGTTAATAAAGTATACTAGCCTTTGTAACATTATTCCACACGTCTTCTGAATTTATGTGATGCGACTCCAAGCTAATTAAGGCAGTGCATTTTTGTGATTATAAACTGCTTTGATAGTCAGTGTTTTCCAAAATCAGACTTATACCATGAGCAAGAACGTTTAGTGTTTGTGGACACGTTATATATTTGCTGCATTTTTTCTGCACAGATTTGTCACAAAAACTGAAGGTTTACTTAGTGCTAGCAAATTGAATGAGATTACGTAAATCTCATGCACATGAAGCTTAATTTTCCCTTGCAGATTTGAAGTAGTTTCAAATCTGCAGCATGATGAATCTTTCAAATCTGCAGCATTCTAATGAAGGCAAAACCATGCAAAAAATGCATGAAAAACTTGCATATTTTATGCTTCTTTTTTGCTGCCAACAATCAGTATTTGCAGCAGATTTGCAGCAGATTTTTCTGCTGTGAAGACTGATAGTGTGCACTGTGACAAAATCACTGGCAATGTGCTGGAGGGAGATACGTTTCACTGAGGCTATTAGCTTCAGTGATTTGAAACCCAGAAGTTGGCTCCAGCATACTATGTGTGTAGAGGGGTTAATTGGCAATTTTAAGTGGGTTTTTGTGGCCAACCATAGAGCTGGTGAGAGGATATCCACCTTATCTCCACCCCTGGGTGTGGTATAGGGTTTAAATACACTGCTCAAAAAATAAAGGGAACACTCAAATAACACATCCTAGATCTAAATGAATGAAATATTCTCATTGAATACTTTGTTGTGTACAAAGTTGAATGTGCTGTCAACATAATCACGCAAAAATCATCAATAGAAATCAAATTTTTGAACCAATGGAGGCCTGGATTTGGAGAGACCTCCAAAATGAAAGTGGAAACAACATCCTTCAGCATGACCGGTTTGGCAGTGGGTCAGTAATGGTGTGGGGTGGCATTTCTTTGGAGGGCCACACAGCCCTCCATGTGCTTGCCAGAGGTAGCCTGACTGCCATTAGGTACCGAGATTGTGTAGCCCTGGTGTGTAAGGCACACATAAAATCCTGGAGGATGTGCGGAGAGGTAACAGTTTAATGCTTGATATCCATTCACTCCATCACACACTTGGACACACCCATAGGGTATATAAGGTAGTGACATGCAGCAGAGCTCAGTCAGTTTCCTGTCGTCGGACAGGTCAGTCTAGTCTGGACTTGGAGGGAGGAAGGAGTTCAGTCTAGCTCGGGTGGCTCCGGAGTGAGTCATCCCACCTGTGTGCAGAGGAGATCAGATTGCATTTTCCTGTCAGAGCTCTGTGTGAGCTAAAGTCAGACAGACGGAGACAGCTTTGGAGAAAGGGAAGTTTGCAGCAGAAACTTCAGTCGCCTGTCCCAAGGACAGTGAAGTTCAGTTGATGTGTTCCTGAACTAGGAGAATACTGAGAATCTGTCAGCGAGCTCCAAGGAAGAAGTAAGAAAGGATTGACTTGTACCATCCTAGGAAGTGTGGAGTGCTTATGCTAAGAGCGCGAACAGGGCGAAGGGTGCAGTGGAAGGAATTAGAGCAGTGCCTTAGGTATAGGATTACCTGCACAATTTACCCGGTCACTGGGGACCGAAGTGTTGCTATCGCTTCACGCATAGTAACGAGAAAACCAGAGTCTCGCTGGACTATAAGTCGCAGGAGCAGCCCTTAGTGTCGGTACGTAACTGGAGTCAGGTGGAATAGGGACTTTGAGCTAGGCCAAGCATAGAAGAACCTAGTTTTATCACTGGAAGGCTCCACCACAATATTGACCGGGCAGTACAGCTATGGAGTTAGCTGGAGTATTCGGAGTTAACTTAGCTTCAAGCAAGTTGGACTCATCATATTGGAAGTAAAGGAGGCCTCTAACCTGTTCAGCTGTTATCTTGAAGCACATTCTCCACCCCGACCAGCTCCCCGGGACCTGCCTAAACATCTGACAAGTAAAAGGTATGGAAAGACGCTGGATGGTGTGAGACTGATTCATTTAACTGCACCCTACATCATTATAACCATAGACTTTGAGGGACCAGTCCCACCTGTGGGGGACCCGTCATCTAGCTGCCATAACATCCCCTCAGAGTTCTATTCAGCAGCGCTGGTCTTAGTGACTAGAAAACTACAGGTGGCGTCACGAACTGTTATCTACCAAATCCCCTGTAAATAAACCCTTTAACGCCTGACCGCCAGGGTCACGGACCGAGCCACGCTACCAGTGACATTCCCTATAGAAATCTACAGGCTCGGCTCCGAGTACCCCATAGCCCTGGTAACCCACAATTGTGGTGCGGTGTCAAACAAAAACTTGGCGTCACGAACAGGATCCGAAACTTGCAGCATTGCGAGCCCTGTGTGCCTGTGGAGTGTTTTGGTGAAAAAGACTGTTTGCACTTTTGGCGCCAAATACCGCCATCTTTGCCGCCATATTCGCGCCCTGAGGCGCTGGTGAAGAAGGTGGGCGTACCTTCGTGGGCGTGTACCCCCCTGAAGCGCGAAAAGTTATGGCCGCCCTCTCCAAGGCCTATTACAATGTGAGATCCAGCCCCACTGCTAAAGAAATGCGCCTCCTCTTCATCCTCTATGCGAAGAGGAGGAGACGCAAATCCCGCCTCCACGGAAAGGACCAGAATGTTCCTGTTGGATACCACAGATGTACCTGGACCGAGATGGCGGAAGGACAGGAGAATCAGTGCCCAATACCGGAGGACTGTCTGCCTGTGCCGGAGCTGTCCCCAGATCGGGACACCGACCCCGCCATGATGGAGCTGCGGAAGGAGAACGCAGAGCTGAAAAAGAAGCTGCAGAATCGTGCAATTAGACGTGAGACAGAGAGACACTGGTGTGCCCAGATACAGCGGCTGCTGTGGGACGCAGTGCTCTCTCCCACAATCATAATGCCGTCACCTGCTTTTCCAAGATCCCTGCTGAAGAAAGCTGAAGGAAAACCGGAGGCTGCCCCCAAAAGTGCTGTACCTGATCCCACCGGTGGAGAGGTGGAAGCGAAGGAGGCTGAGGAGGTCCTGCCTGTTCCGGAGTACCAGCTAGGCCAGGAGGCCGCAGCGGATTACAGATCCCCGGTAGGGACACCGAGGGAACCCAGCCGTCTGTGATGGAGCAGCGACAGCAGCAGGTTAGTGCGTCCCCAACTGAGCCATTGCGCACACCTGCTTCCTGCTCTGCATCACACCAGCATTGTGCATCGGCATCGCCCCCTGCGTACACCTCCGTATCGCAATCGGCGACCTACTCTGCACCGCAATCGGCGACCCAATCTACATCGCTACCTGCTCGCATCTCTTCACCCAAGTCTTCCTTTGTATCGCAACCTGCGGTTAAATTTGAATCGCTACCAGCAACGCAAACTGCGACGCAATCGGCGTCTCCCAAGGAGAAAGCACCCGGCGTGCCCCAAGCGGTTCGCACAAGAACTGTAGCGACCCAAACCCTGATAGCAGGTCACGACCTGTTTGTCATGTGCTCTAAGGAGCATCGCATTGTTGCAGCCCCCGGGGTGGAAAATGTAGTTGAAGTAATTAAAAAGTAAAGACCGGTAGGATCCAGACAGGGGTTTACCGCAACTAAGAAAATGTAAAAAGTTTTGATAAAATAAATAATTGCTGTTTTGCACTTTATTGCTATGTATAGTGTTTACATAGTTTTATATATATTGAGTAAAATACCCGGCTGGGTAAAAGGAATTTTGAAAAGTTGAAGAATTTTGAGAAATTAAAAAGTAATATGTTGATTGCATAGTTTTACATATAGAATACCATGGTTGGGTAAATATCGTTAGAATTATAA
>JARQOD010000009.1:149601470-149636352 GCA_033576555.1 Oophaga sylvatica
TTATGGCCGCCCTCTCCAAGGCCTATTACAATGTGAGATCCAGCCCCACTGCTAAAGAAATGCGCCTCCTCTTCATCCTCTATGCGAAGAGGAGGAGACGCAAATCCCGCCTCCACGGAAAGGACCAGAATGTTCCTGTTGGATACCACAGATGTACCTGGACCGAGATGGCGGAAGGACAGGAGAATCAGTGCCCAATACCGGAGGACTGTCTGCCTGTGCCGGAGCTGTCCCCAGATCGGGACACCGACCCCGCCATGATGGAGCTGCGGAAGGAGAACGCAGAGCTGAAAAAGAAGCTGCAGAATCGTGCAATTAGACGTGAGACAGAGAGACACTGGTGTGCCCAGATACAGCGGCTGCTGTGGGACGCAGTGCTCTCTCCCACAATCATAATGCCGTCACCTGCTTTTCCAAGATCCCTGCTGAAGAAAGCTGAAGGAAAACCGGAGGCTGCCCCCAAAAGTGCTGTACCTGATCCCACCGGTGGAGAGGTGGAAGCGAAGGAGGCTGAGGAGGTCCTGCCTGTTCCGGAGTACCAGCTAGGCCAGGAGGCCGCAGCGGATTACAGATCCCCGGTAGGGACACCGGAGGGAACCCAGCCGTCTGTGATGGAGCAGCGACAGCAGCAGGTTAGTGCGTCCCCAACTGAGCCATTGCGCACACCTGCTTCCTGCTCTGCATCACACCAGCATTGTGCATCGGCATCGCCCCCTGCGTACACCTCCGTATCGCAATCGGCGACCTACTCTGCACCGCAATCGGCGACCCAATCTACATCGCTACCTGCTCGCATCTCTTCACCCAAGTCTTCCTTTGTATCGCAACCTGCGGTTAAATTTGAATCGCTACCAGCAACGCAAACTGCGACGCAATCGGCGTCTCCCAAGGAGAAAGCACCCGGCGTGCCCCAAGCGGTTCGCACAAGAACTGTAGCGACCCAAACCCTGATAGCAGGTCACGACCTGTTTGTCATGTGCTCTAAGGAGCATCGCATTGTTGCAGCCCCCGGGGTGGAAAATGTAGTTGAAGTAATTAAAAAGTAAAGACCGGTAGGATCCAGACAGGGGTTTACCGCAACTAAGAAAATGTAAAAAGTTTTGATAAAATAAATAATTGCTGTTTTGCACTTTATTGCTATGTATAGTGTTTACATAGTTTTATATATATTGAGTAAAATACCCGGCTGGGTAAAAGGAATTTTGAAAAGTTGAAGAATTTTGAGAAATTAAAAAGTAATATGTTGATTGCATAGTTTTACATATAGAATACCATGGTTGGGTAAATATCGTTAGAATTATAATGTAAATATTGAAGTGAAAAGTATATATATGTGTCCTTAACCATGCCATGGACTGAGAGGCTGAGGACTGTGCCAGCCCAGAACTTATCTTTGTACATAGTTGCGCTTCGGTGCATTATATTGGTTTCACACGAAGCCACTATTATACAACTACCTCAGAAGAAAAACCCGTGTGGTGGGACCAGAAAGAGGTCTGCAATAAAGTCCTGCAGCCCACCCAGGACCTACGTGGGAGGTTTTTGGTGCAGGTCCTCCAAAAAGAATAAAGTCAAGTATTAATGTGAATATTTATTGAGTGTCTTGAAGTTTTGATATTTTTGTATTTTCCTACTGTACAAAATGCAACGTTTAAGAATTCCTCACCTCCCAGATGGGAAGAGTTGTAATGTTTATTGTTAATGCAAAACAAAATGTCTTTCTTTTTATATTTTACAGCCCTGGAGTGCTGTGTTTTACCAAGGGGGGATGTGTAGCCCTGGTGTGTAAGGCACACATAAAATCCTGGAGGATGTGCGGAGAGGTAACAGTTTAATGCTTGATATCCATTCACTCCATCACACACTTGGACACACCCATAGGGTATATAAGGTAGTGACATGCAGCAGAGCTCAGTCAGTTTCCTGTCGTCGGACAGGTCAGTCTAGTCTGGACTTGGAGGGAGGAAGGAGTTCAGTCTAGCTCGGGTGGCTCCGGAGTGAGTCATCCCACCTGTGTGCAGAGGAGATCAGATTGCATTTTCCTGTCAGAGCTCTGTGTGAGCTAAAGTCAGACAGACGGAGACAGCTTTGGAGAAAGGGAAGTTTGCAGCAGAAACTTCAGTCGCCTGTCCCAAGGACAGTGAAGTTCAGTTGATGTGTTCCTGAACTAGGAGAATACTGAGAATCTGTCAGCGAGCTCCAAGGAAGAAGTAAGAAAGGATTGACTTGTACCATCCTAGGAAGTGTGGAGTGCTTATGCTAAGAGCGCGAACAGGGCGAAGGGCGCAGTGGAAGGAATTAGAGCAGTGCCTTAGGTATAGGATTACCTGCACAATTTACCCGGTCACTGGGGACCGAAGTGTTGCTATCGCTTCACGCATAGTAACGAGAAAACCAGAGTCTCGCTGGACTATAAGTCGCAGGAGCAGCCCTTAGTGTCGGTACGTAACTGGAGTCAGGTGGAATAGGGACTTTGAGCTAGGCCAAGCATAGAAGAACCTAGTTTCATCACTGGAAGGCTCCACCACAATATTGACCGGGCAGTACAGCTATGGAGTTAGCTGGAGTATTCGGAGTTAACTTAGCTTCAAGCAAGTTGGACTCATCATATTGGAAGTAAAGGAGGCCTCTAACCTGTTCAGCTGTTATCTTGAAGCACATTCTCCACCCCGACCAGCTCCCGGGACCTGCCTAAACATCTGACAAGTAAAAGGTATGGAAAGACGCTGGATGGTGTGAGACTGATTCATTTAACTGCACCCTACATCATTATAACCATAGACTTTGAGGGACCAGTCCCACCTGTGGGGGACCCGTCATCTAGCTGCCATAACATCCCCTCAGAGTTCTATTCAGCAGCGCTGGTCTTAGTGACTAGAAAACTACAGGTGGCGTCACGAACTGTTATCTACCAAATCCCCTGTAAATAAACCCTTTAACGCCTGACCGCCAGGGTCACGGACCGAGCCACGCTACCAGTGACATTTCCTATAGAAATCTACAGGCTTGGCTCCGAGTACCCCATAGCCCTGGTAACCCACAATTGTGGTGCGGTGTCAAACAAAAACTTGGCGTCACGAACAGGATTCGAACCTACTTTGTTGTGTACAAAGTTGAATGTGCTGTCAACATAATCACGCAAAAATCATCAATAGAAATCAAATTTTTGAACCAATGGAGGCCTGGATTTGGAGAGACCTCCAAAATGAAAGTGGAAACAACATCCTTCAGCATGACCGGTTTGGCAGTGGGTCAGTAATGGTGTGGGGTGGCATTTCTTTGGAGGGCCACACAGCCCTCCATGTGCTTGCCAGAGGTAGCCTGACTGCCATTAGGTACCGAGATGAGATCCTCAGACCCCTTGTGAGACCATATGCTGGTGCGGTTGGCCCTGAGTTCCTCCTAATGCAGGACAATGCCAGACCTCATGTGGCTGGAGTGTGTCAGCAGTTCCTGCAAGATGAAGGCATTGCAGCTATGGCCTGGCCTGCCCGTTCCCCAGACCTGAATCCGATTGAGCACATCTGGGACAGCATATCTCGCTCCATCCACCAACGTCACGTTGCACCACAGACTGTCCAGGAGTTGACAGATGCTTTAAGGCCCCGTCTCACATAGCGAGATCGCTAGCGAGATCGCTGCTGAGTCACAAATTTTGTGACGCGACAGCGATCTCAGCAGCGATCTCGCTATGTCTGACACGTACCAGCGATCAGGCCCCTGCTGTGAATCGCTGGTCGTGACAGAAATGCCTGGACTTTTTTTGATCGCTGGTCTCCCGCTGGCCAGCACGCATCGCTGCGTGTGACAGGCGGGAGACCAGCGATCAGCCAGCCGGAGCTGGTAACCAAGGTAAACATCGGGTTTCCATGCGCCGGGCGGTGCCTGGAAACCTGACATGTACCTTAGATACCAGCGCGCTGAGGCAGGGGAGCTGGTAACCAAGGTACACAGGGGGTTTCTAAGCGCCGAGCGGTGCCTAGAAACCCGCTGTGTACCTTGGTTACTAGCTTCCTGCACCAGCGCGCTGGTATGCTGGTAACTAAGCGACGTGTGTCGCTTGTTACCGGCGTACTCGCTGTCCTGATCGCTGCTGAGATCTGCCTGTTTGGCAGCTCAGCAGCGATCATGTAGCGACTCAGCAGCGATCCTGACAAGTTCACATCGTTGTCGGGATCGCTGGTGAGTCGCTATGTGAGACGGGGCCCTTAGTCCAGGTCTGGGAAGAGATCCCTCAGGAGAACATCCGCAACCTTATCAGGAGCATGCCCAGGCATTGTAGGGAGGTCATACAGGCACGTGGAGGCCACACACAATACTGAGCATCATTTTGACTTGTTTCCACTTTAATTTTGTCTTGTTTTGATTTTCATTTTGACTTGTTTCCATTTTCATTTTGGTGGTCTCTCCAAATCCAGGCCTCCATTGGTTCAAAAATTTGATTTCCATTGATGATTTTTGAGTGATTATGTTGACAACACATTCAACTTTGTACAGAACAAAGTCTTTAATGCGAATATTTCATTCATTTAGATCTAGGACGTGTTTTTTGAGTGTTCCCTTTATTTTTTTGAGCAGTGTAGTTGGCCTTCTGAGGCATTCATTGTTCAGAAGGCCTGGAAAGTAGAACTCCAATGATATGTGTCCTGAAAAGGAAGCTGAACCATTATATGTGAATTCCCTCAAAGGGGCAGAGCGCCGCAACAACATGGACTGCTGTGTGTTATGTTTTATTTTTCCTTAGGCCAGAAAAACCTTGTTTATTTTGGCTAAATCTGCACTGGCTTATGCAGCCACCTTAACAAACCAGTGAGAGTCTTAAAGAGACAGTGTACCTGTGTCTACCTCCATGATGCAGCCGAGTGAGTCTATCTACCACAGCACATACACTTTGGCTACTTTCCTGCCATAAATGTTGGATGAGTTTTTGATGTTGCAGATTTTATGCGCCATTATTGCACCTATTAAATAAATGGAGTTACTTGCATTTTTTTCATTGTGTTTTTGAGTGCGTTTTTTTTACAAGAGTTTCTATCGTGTATTTGATGCTGCGTTTTTTTGTCTGTTTGTATGTCATGCTTTAAATAAAGCTGCTTTGTTTTTTAGGCTTCCTGGTATTTGGATTTGACAAATTTTTATTGATTCATCATATGGGGATTACATGGGTTTTTGATGTGTTTCTGCCTTAGAAATGCACTAAAAGCTCATGTGCGTTGTTTAACTGCAGATTTTCAGTATTTAACGCAAGTGTATGGTTGAAATCCACATATAAAACTCAGCGTACCCACAAGAGAAATTGACATGTTGTGGATTTGGAACACGCACCAAAGGTCAGTTTATGCTGAGTAAAAAATAAGCACTGATGTCATGAGGTTTCTATAAATACCATGCATTTTGACGGAACTTTAAGATGTTGAATTTTTGAAGCAGCGAAAATATGCAGAGTCAAAAACTAAAAAGAAAACTCACCCTGGTTACGCAGCCTTAAAGTATGAAGTGCATGAGTTTCTTCTCCTGCCCCATTTTTAACTATGTGTCTATTTTACTTGGAATGAAATACAGAAATTATTTCCGAATGATAAAGAAGCGCTGGGTTGGGTGATGGATTTCCTCCACTTCTCATTGTGAAACAAGCATATATAACAAGGAACTAGGAAGCAGCAGGTTATTTTTCACCACATTGTTCATGTTACAATATTTCCATATTTCCAATTGTAAATGAAAAGCACCAAGTGACAAACATTGTACACATGAGCTCCTCTCTCTTTTTCACTTAATTCTAGTGTAAATATTTAATTTGTAAAAGACGTCAGGGAGCAATCTGAGCAAGAGAATTGGTAAGAGTGCACACTGTTATTACTAAGCATTAGGGAAAACAAAACTCAGCTTAGTTTAACTCTTTATTTATTAAGAATGCTGTAGATACTGCTCTATTTCTCCAAATTAAGACTACTTTCACACTTGCGTTTTTTTGCGCAGCGCATCTTGCGCTATCGGACGCATGCGCAATGTTCCCCTATCTTTAACATGGCGGGCGCAGGGTCTAGCGCTTGCACGCGTTCATGTGCGTTTGTCGTGCGCTGCGCATTTTCCCGGTGTGCGCCCATACGCGCCAGACGCTACATGTTGCATTTTTTTTTCCGCCCGACCGCTTTAAAAAAATGCGTGCGCACGTGTGCGCATGCTATGCGCAAAAAATAACATTGCAGTCTATGGGGGCGCTGGCGTGCGCATGGCTTTGCGCTCGTCAGCGCTTTTGCACGCACGCAATTTTTCTGTAAATAATGGAGCCAGAGATGATGGAGACAGATGATGGAGACAGAGATGATGGAGCCAGAGATGATGGAGCCAGAGATGATGGAGTCAGAGATGATGGAGCCAGATGATGGAGCCAGAGATGATGGAGTCAGAGATGATGGAGCCAGAGATGATGGAGTCAGAGATGATGGAGCCAGATGATGGAGACAGAGATGATGGAGGCAGAGATGATAGAGCCAGAGATGATGGAGCCAGAGATGATGGAGGCAGAGATGATGGAGACAGCTGATGGAGGCAGAGATGATGGAGACAGCTGATGGAGGCAGAGATGATAATGTGACAAATAGAAAACGTATGCGCCAAAAAAAAACGCAAACGCATGCAAAAACGCATGAAATCGCAGACAAACGCTGCGTTTTTTTTGTCGAAATGCGCATGCTGATGCGACTAAATATTGCAGCGTTTACAAGCGTTTGCATGCGTTTTTTTAATGCGCTTCATGTGCGCTCGAAACGCAGCGCAAAAAAATGCAAGTGTGAAAGTAGCCTAAGTAAAATAAAAAAAAACATCTGCTTAACCCCTTACTGCCATCGGACGTACTATCCCGTCCATGGTACCTGGGCCCGTATGACCGGGGACGGGATAGTACGTCTCGTGCGATCGGACGCGCTCCCGGGGGGAGCGCAGCCGATCGCGGCCGGGTGTCAGCTGATTATCACAGCTGACACCCATGACTGTGTCAGGAGCGGTCACGGACCGCTCCCGGCACATTAACCCCTTGCACACCGCGATCAAACATGATCGCGGTGTACTGGGGGCACAGGGGAGGATCGCGCAGGGTGGGGGCTCCCTGCGCGCCCCCTGAGACCCTCAGAGCAGCGCGATGTGATCGCGCTGTTCTGAGGGCTTCCTCCCTCCCAGGACCCGGATCCAAGATGGCGCCGGGGTCCTGGAGGGAGGCGGCTACCTCAGTGCCTGCCGAGAGCAGGCACTGAGAAGCCTGCATCTATGCCTGAGCGATCGCTGGTGTGACAGAGTGCTGTGCACACTGTTACACCAGCGATCTGATAAAATACAGTGATGTCCCACCTTGGGACAAAGTAAAAAAGTTAAAAAAAATAAAAATAAACATGTTTTAAAAAAAAATCCAAAATAAATAAAAAAAATATATATATATTCCCCAATAAATTCATTCTTCCTGTAAATAAAAAAAACAAAGCAATAAAAGTACACATATTTGGTATCGCCGCGTCCGTAACGACCCCCCCTATAAAATTGTCCCACTAGTTAACCCCTTTAGTGAACCCTTAAAAAAAAAAAAAAAAAAAGAAGCAAAAAATCAATGCTTTATCATCATACCGCCGAACAAAAAGTGGAATAACACGCGATCAAAAAGACCGATATAAAAAACATGGTACTGCTGAAAACGTCATCTTGTCCCGCAAAAAACGAGCCATCATACAGCATCATCAGCGAAAAAATAAAAAAGTTATAGCTCGCAGAATAAAGCGATGCAAAAATAATTATTTTTTATATAAAATTGTTTTTATTCTATAAAAGCGCCAAAACATGAAAAAATGATATAAATGAGGTATCGCCATAAATCGTACTGACCCGAAGAATAAAACTGCTTTATCAATTTTACCACACGCGGAACGGTATAAACGCCTCCCCCAAAAGAAATTCATAAATTGCTGATTTTTGTTCATTCTAACCTCCCAAAAATCGAAATAAAAAGCGATCAAAAAAGTCACGTGCTCAAAAATGGTACCAATAAAAACGTCAACTCGTCCCGCAAAAAATAAGACCTCACATGACTCTGTGGGCCAAAATATGCAAAAATTATAGCTCTCAAAATGTGATGATGCAAAAACTATTTTTGCAATAAAAAGCGTCTTTTAGCGTGACAGCTGCCAATCATAAAAACCCGCTATAAATAGTAAATCAAACCCCCCTTTATCACCCCTTAGTAAGGGAAAAATAATAAAATTAAAAAAAAGTATTTATTTCCATTTTCCCATTAGGGTTAGGGTTGCGGCTAAAGTTAGGGTTAGGGTTGGCGCTAAAGTTAGGATTAGGGTTAGGGTTGGGATTAGGGGTGTGTTAGGGTTAAAAAAAAAGAAGGAAGCCAGCGCAGCACGTAATTAGCATGGAATAATTTAAGTGCATCTGCACATAATTCTAACTGTTTTTTAAAATTGAGACATTTGCAAATAATTGATCAATTCTTTGTGCTATGGCACAGTGATATGATAAACTTAGAGTAGGTACTGCCCCATATGAGAATGCCTTGTCGTGGCGGGGTAGCTCAAAGAATTGATCAATTGTTTGCTAAATGTCTCTATTTTAAAAAACAGTTAGAATTATGTGCAGATGCACTTAAATTATTTCATGCTAATTACGTGCTGCGCTGGCTTCCTCTTTTTTTTTTTGTGTTAGGGTTAGGTTTGTGGTTAGGGTTGGGACTAGGGTTAGGGGTGTGTTGGGGTTAGGGTTGGAGTTAGAATTGGGGGGTTTCCGCTGTTTAGGCACATCAGGGGCTCTCCAAATGTGACATGGCGTCTGATCTCAATTCCAGCCAATTCTGCGTTGAAAAAGTCAAACGGTGCTCCTTCACTTCTCAGCTCTGCCATGCGTCCAAACAGTAGTTTATCCCCACATATGGGGTATCAGCGTACTCTGGACCCCAAGAGTTATTGTGCAATTTGTCCTATTTCTTCTGTTACCCTTGGGAAAATAAAAAACTGGGGGCAAAAATATCATTTTTGTACAAAAAAAATATTTTTTTTTGTTTTTACGGCTGTACATTATAAACTTCTGTGAAGCACTTGGGGCTTCATAGCGCTCACCACACATCTAGATAAGTTCCTTGTGGGGTCTATTTTCCAAAATGGGGTCACTTGTTGGGGATTTCCACTGTTTAGGCGCATCAGGGGCTCTCAAATGCGACATGACGCCCCCAGACCATTCCATCAAAGTCTGCAATCCAAAACGTCACTACTTCCCTTCCGAGCCCCAACGTGTACCCATACAGTAGTTTTCTCCCACATATTGGATATCAGCGTACTCAGGACAAATTGGACAACAACTTTTGGGGTCCAATTTCTCCTGTTACCCTTGTAAAAATAAAATATTGGGGCAAAAAAATCATTTTTGCAAAAAAAAAAAAAGATTTTTTATTTTTACGGCTGTGCGTTATAAACTTCTGTGAAGCACTTCGGGGTTCAAAGTGCTCACCACACATCTAGACAAGTTCCTTGTGGGGTCTATTTTCCAAAATGGGGTCACTTGTGGGGGGTTTCCACTGTTTAGGCGCATCAGGGGCTCTCCAAAGGCGACATGACGCCCCCAGACCATTCCATCAAAGTCTGCAATCCAAAACGTCACTACTTCCCTTCCGAGCCCTGACGTGCGCCCATACAGTAGTTTTCTCCCACATATTGGGTATCAGCGTACTCAGGACAAATTGGACAACAACTTTTGGGGTCCAATTTCTCCTGTTACCCTTGTGAAAATAAGATATTGGGGGCGAAAAAAATCATTTTTGTAAAAAAAAAAAAGATTTTTTATTTTTACGGCTGTACGTTATAAACTTCTGTGAAGCACTTCGGGGTTCAAAGTGCTCACCACACATCTAGATAAGTTCCTTGTGGGGTCTATTTGCCAAAATGGGGTCACTTGTGGGGTGTTTCCACTGTATAGGTGCATCAGGGGCTCTCCAAATGTGACATGACGCCCCCAGACCATTCCATCAAAGTCTGCAATCCAAAACGTCACTACTTCCCTTCCGAGCCCTGACGTGCGCCCATACAGTAGTTTTCTCCGACATATTGGGTATCAGCGTACTCAGGACAAATTGGACAACAACTTTTGGGTTCCAATTTCTTCTGTTACCCTTGTGAAAATAAAATATTGGGGGCGAAAAAATCATTTTTGTAAAAAAAAAAAGGATTTTTTATTTTACGGCTGTACGTTATAAACTTTAGTGAAACACCTGGGGGTTAAAAGTTCTCACCACACATCTAGATAAGTTCCTTGAGGGGTCTAGTTTCCAAAATGGTGTCATTTATAGGGGTTTCCACTGTTTAAGCAGATCAGGAGCTCTCCAAACACGACATGGCGTCCAGCCAATTCTGCGTTGAAAAAGTCAGACGGCGCTCCTTCCCTTCCAAACTCTGCCATGCACCCAAACAGTGGTTTACCCCCACATATGGGGTATCAGCGCACTCAGGTCAAATTGCAAAATAACTTTTGGAGTCTTGTTACCCTTGGAAAAATAAAAATTGGGGTGAAAAGATCATTTTTGTGGAAAAAATATGATTTTTAAATTTTACGGCTCTACGTTATAAACTTGTGTGAAGCACTTGGGGGTTCAAATTGCTCACCAAAGATCTAGAAAAGTTCCTTAGGGGGTCTAGTTTCCCAAATGGGGTCATTTGTGGGGGGTTTCCACTGTTTAGGCACATCAGGGGCTCTCCAAATGCAACATGGCATCCAATCTCAATTCCAGCCAATTTTGGTTGGAAAAAGTCAAATGGTGCTCCTTCGATTCCGAGCTCTGCCGTGTGCCCAAACAGTGGTTCCCCCCCACATATGGGGTATCAGCGTACTCAGGACAAATTGGACAACAACTTATGTGGTCCAATTTCTCCTGTTACCCTTGGGAAAATAAAAAATTAGTGACTAAAAGTTAATTTTTGTGGGAAAAAAATAGGATTTTTTATTTTCATGCCCGGGCATTATAAACTTGTGTGAAGCACTTGGGGGTTCAAAGTGCTCACCAAAGATCTAGATAAGTTCCTTAGGGGGTCTAGTTTCCAAAATGGGGTCACTTGTGGGGGGTTTCCACTGTTTAGGCTCATCTGGGGCACTGCAAACGGAACATGACCCCCATCAACGTCTGCATTCCAAAACGTTACTACTTCCTTTCCAAGCCCTGCCGTGCACCCAAACAGTTCCCCCCCCCCACATATGGGGTATCAGCGTACTCAGGACAAATTGGACAACAACTTTTGGGGTCCAATTTCCTTGGGAAAATTAAAAGATTTGGGACTAAAAAATCATTTTTGTGGAAAAAAATTTTTTTTTTTTCACACCCAGGCATTATAAGCTTTTGTGAAACACTTGGGGGTTCAAAGTGCTCACAACAGATCTAGATAAGTACCTTAGGGGGTCTAGTTTCCAAAATGGTGTCACTTGTGGGGGTTTCCACTGTTTAGGCGCATCAGGGGCTCTCCAAACACGACATGGCGTCCAATCTCAATTCCCGCCAATTTTAGTTTGAAAAAGTCAAACGGCGCTCCTTCCCTTACGAGCTCTGCCGTGTGCCCAAACAGTGGTTTTCCCCCACATATTGGGTATTGGCATACTCAGGAGAAATTGCATAACAACCTTATCTGTCCATTTTCTCCTTTTACCCTTGTGAAAATAAAAAAAAGTTTGTAAAAGATCATTTTTGTGGCTAAAAAGTTAAATATTCATTTTTTCCTTCCACGTTGCTTTAGTTCCTGTGAAGCACCTGAAGGGTTAATAATCTTCTTGAATGTGGTTTTGAGTACCTTGAGGGGTGCAGTTTTTAGAATGGTGTCACTTTTGGGTATTTTCTGCTATATAGACCCTCAAAGTGACTTCAAATGTGAGGTGGTCCCTAAAAAAAAAGGCTTTGTAAATTTTGTTGTAAAAATGAGAAATCGCTGGTCAACTTTTAACCCTTATAACTTCCTAACAAAAAAAAATTTTGGTTCCAAAATTGTGCTGATGTAAAGTAGACATGTGGGAAATGTTATTTCTTAACTATTTTGTGTGATATATTTCTCTGTTTTAAGGGAATAAAAATTCAAAGTTTGAAAATTGCAAAATTTTAAAAATTTTCGCCATATTTGCGTTTTTTTCAAAAATAAACGCAAGTTATATCAAAGAAATTTTACTTCTAACGTGAAGTACAATATGTCACGAGAAAACAATCTCAGAATCGCGAAGATCCGTTGAAGCGTTCCAGAGTTATAACCTCATAAAGAGACAGTGGTCAGAATTGTAAAAATTGGCCCGGTCATTAACGTGCAAACCATCCTTGGGGTGAAGGGGTTAAAGGCTCCACAAATTACATTGATATCAGTGCACAAATTCATAGCTTAATACACAAATTACACAGTGAAAATTCTGCCTCAGTTTACATTTAAGAAGTGTCTGCAGGGGCAAATAAGTGCAATAGGGTGGAATCCAGATAACAGCTTTAAGTGAGAGGTGGTACTGCTCACCTGATATGTTTGTGGGAGACACAACATAAGCTTTCAGAGAAAAAATTCCAGCTGCAGCGCCAATAGTTAGAAAAGGGAAACAAGGTCAATGCATATGAATTGTGTGCACACCAGAAATACAAAATACACATGAACTACTTTGTTGCCATAGAAGCACAAACATGGTTAAAAACATTTAAAAATAGACAATAGCAACACCCCCATTTCCAAATGGGCTACAAACAGTAAAACCATATGCCATGATATTACAGCAAGTGGTAACCGACATGTGAGGTGGCCTATACACAAATGAAATAGTAAGCACTTAATACCAATAATATAATAATACAAAACATTAGCAATGAAAAAATACATATGGATGAATAATCAATATAAACTATATAAACTCGTGGGTTTAATATGAAGTCAACTCTCATGTAGTAAACAGGACAAGTCAGGCAGACAATGAGTGGGCGTTTCCACAGGTGAGCAGATGGTGCCAAGCCTGCTGACAAGGGTCCTGAGGAATTACCAAGGGTCACAAGAAGAAAAAACACCAGGGTCTCCAAATATGCACAACGCGGCCCAGCCACGGATGAAAGGGGGCACAAAGGAATAGTTTAGAGTTGTAGAAAAATAATCAATCATCTATCTGTGGGCTACAAATTGTGGCATTTCATGCCTCCATTCAACTGTTTTTGCTGTGTCTTATCCTAGTTCTGTACACTATTGTACAGGAAAAAACAAAAAATACAGGCCAGATATTTGAAAGTGGGCTATCTCCGTCAGACGCCTTATGTATCTCTGGGCTACAAAATGTGGCATTTGAGGCCTCCAATCAACTGTTTTTGCTGTGTCTTACCCAGGGGCGGAACTATCGTGGAAGCAGGGGAAGCAGCTGCCACAGGGCCCGGGCTAGAAGGGGGCCCGTCCCTGCTGCAGCTGCTTCACCTACCACCACGGTAGTTCCGCAAGCTGCCATGAGCGTACTGTACTCTGAGAGAGTTGCCGGCTGCAGAGTAGCAGGGGCGCAGTCACACACACTGTGACACCACTCACTGCCCCTACCCCCGCACCTGTAGTCAGCAGCAGAGCATCGGATCCCTCCCCTCCAGCAGCGTCACAGCTCTCAGACTGTGGAGAGCCATGGATGGGCGGGGCTAAATGTCGGGGGTGGAGCCACAGACAAGCAGGGAGAAGGAGGCAAAAAAGAAAGAAAAACATGAGCGGGAGAGAGAAAAGATGAAAGAAGACAGAAAACACAAGAGAGAGGCAAGACACAGGTGAGAAGCGCTTCAGCTGCATGGAGGGAGTTTCACCGCAGGAGCGCGGCCAGGTAAGAAGAACTTGTTTTTTTTTATTGAGAGCGGCGATCCTGGGGGCCCGGGGCAGACTGTGAGACATGGGGGCAGAATGCTGGACACGGGGGGGGCAGAATGCTGGACATGGGGGGGCAGAATGCTGGACATTGGGACAGAATGCTGGACACGGGGGGGGGGCAGAATGCTGGACACGGGGGGGGCAGAATGCTGGACATGGGGGGCAGAATGCTGGACACGGGGGGGCAGAATGCTGGACATTGGGACAGAATGCTGGACACGGGGGGCAGAATGCTGGACATTGGGACAGAATGCTGGACACGGGGGGGGCAGAATGCTGGACATGGGGGGGCAGAATGCTGGACACGGGGGGGCAGAATGCTGGACATGGGGGGCAGAATGCTGGACACGGGGGGGCAGAATGCTGAACATGGGGGGGCAGAATGCTGGACACGGGGGGGCAGAATGCTGGACATTGGGACAGAGTGCTGGACACGGGGGGGCAGAATGCTGGACACGGGGGGCATAATGCTGGACATTGGGACAGAGTGCTGGACATGGGGGGCAGAATGCTGGACATGGGGGCAGAATGCTGGACACGGGGGGGCAGAATGCTGGACACGGGGGGGCAGAATGCTGGACATGGGGGGCAGAATGCTGGACACGGGGGGGCAGAATGCTGAACATGGGGGGCAGAATGCTGGACACGGGGGGGCAGAATGCTGGACATTGGGACAGAGTGCTGGACACGGGGGGGCAGAATGCTGGACATGGGGGGGCATAATGCTGGACATTGGGACAGAGTGCTGGACACGGGGGGGCAGAATGCTGGACATGGGGGGGCAGAATGCTGGACACGGGGGGGCAGAATGCTGGACATGGGGGGCAGAATGCTGGACACGGGGGGGCAGAATGCTGAACATGGGGGGGCAGAATGCTGGACACGGGGGGGCAGAATGCTGGACATTGGGACAGAGTGCTGGACACGGGGGGGCAGAATGCTGGACACGGGGGGCATAATGCTGGACATTGGGACAGAGTGCTGGACATGGGGGCAGAATGCTGGACATGGGGGGCAGAATGCTGGACACGGGGGGGCAGAATGCTGGACACGGGGGGGGCAGAATGCTGGACATGGGGGGCAGAATGCTGGACACGGGGGGGCAGAATGCTGAACATGGGGGGCAGAATGCTGGACACGGGGGGGCAGAATGCTGGACATTGGGACAGAGTGCTGGACACGGGGGGGCAGAATGCTGGACATGGGGGGGCATAATGCTGGACATTGGGACAGAGTGCTGGACACGGGGGGGCAGAATGCTGGACACGGGGGGGGCAGAATGCTGGACATGGGGGGCAGAATGCTGGACACGGGGGGGCAGAATGCTGAACATGGGGGGGCAGAATGCTGGACACGGGGGGGCAGAATGCTGGACATTGGGACAGAGTGCTGGACACGGGGGGCAGAATGCTGGACACGGGGGGGCATAATGCTGGACATTGGGACAGAGTGCTGGACATGGGGGGGCAGAATGCTGGACATGGGGGGGCAGAATGCTGGACACGGGGGAGCAGAATGCTGGACATTGGGACAAAATGCTGGACACGGGGGGGCAGAATGCTAGACACGGGGGGACAGAATGCTGGACACGGGGGGACAGAATTCTGGACACGGGGAGAATGCTGGACACGGGGGGCAGAATGCTGGACACGGGGGGGTGCAGAATGCTGGACACGGGGGGGAAGAATGCTGGACATTGGAACAGAATGCTGGACACGGGGGGGCAGAATGCTGGACACGGGGGGCAGAATGCTGGACACGGGGGGGCAGAATGCTGGACACGGGGGGCAGAATGCTGGACACGGGGGGCATAATGCTGGACACGGGGGGGAAGAATGCTGGACATGGGGGGGCAGAATGCTGGACACGGGGGAGCAGAATGCTGGACATTGGGACAAAATGCTGGACACGGGGGGGGGCAGAATGCTGGACACGGGGGGGGCAGAATGCTGGACACGGGGGGACAGAATTCTGGACACGGGGAGAATGCTGGACACGGGGGGGAGAATGCTGGACACGGGGGGCAGAATGCTGGACACGGGGGGGTGCAGAATGCTGGACACGGGGGGGCAGAATGCTGGACATTGGAACAGAATGCTGGACACGGGGGGGCAGAATGCTGGACACGGGGGGCAGAATGCTGGACATTGGGACAGAATGCTGGACACGGGGGGCAGAATGCTGGACACGGGGGGCAGAATGCTGGACACGGGGGGGCAGAATGCTGGACACGGGGGGCAGAATGCTGGACATTGGGACAGAATGCTGGACACGGGGGGACAGAATGCTGGACACGGGGGGACAGAATGCTGGACACGGGGGGACAGAATGCTGGACACGGGGCAGAATGCTGGACACGGGGCAGAATGCTGGACATTGGGACAGAATGCTGGACACGGGAGGCAGAATGCTGGACACAGGGGGGGCAGAATGCTGGACATGGGGGCAGAATGCTGGACATTGGGACAGAATGCTGGACACGGGGGGCAGAATGCTGGACACGGGGGGCAGAATGCTGGACAAGGGAGGCAGAATGCTGGACACAGGGGGCAAAATGCTGGACATGGGGGGCAGAGTGCTGGACTTTGGGGCAGAATGCTGGACACGGGGGGCAGAATGCTGGACACAGGGGACAGAATGCTGGACACTGGGGGCAGAATGCTGGACACGGGGGGCAGAATGCTGGACATGGGGGGCAGAGTGCTGGACTTTGGGGCAGAATGCTGGACATGGGGGGCAGAGTGCTGGACTTTGGGGCAGAATGCTGGACATGGGGGGCAGAATGCTGGACACGGGGGGCAGAATGCTGGACACGGGGGGGCAGAATGCTGGACACGGGGGCAGAATGCTGGACACGGAGAGCAGAATGCTGGACACTGGGGGCAGAATGCTGGCCCCGGGGGCCAGAATGCTGGACACAGTGGCAGAATGCTGGACACGATGGCAGAATGCTGGACACGGGGGGGCAGAATGCTGGACAAGGGTCAGAATGCGAGACACAGGGGGCAGAATGCTGGACACGGGGCAGAATGCCGGACACGGGGCAGAATGCGAGACACAGGGGCAGAATGGAGATACGGGGCATGACTGGAGACACGGGGCATGACTGGAGACACTGGGGGCATAACTGGAGACACTGGGGGCAGGATTTGAGACACTGGGGGCAGGATTGGAGACAGATGGGGCAGGATGGATATGATGGAGACAGATGGGGCAGGATGGGGGGATCATATAGGGCAGAAAAAGCGGAGTTGCGCCAATATGTGCACTGATGAGGATGAAATGATATGGATTGGCAAGGCTGCAGTGGTGGGCAGTGCAGGCTGTATGTCTCTGTGTAGGCAGTTTTATTGCTGATATATTGTTTTTGTAGCGCTGTATTTATATTGGTATTTTACTAATAGCAATTTGGAATCCCTAGGAAATAATGATATCAAGAAAGAGAAAATTGCTTCACTTGTGACAAATATGGAACCGAACATTGACCATCTCATTAGCCAAAAGCAGGCCCATAGTTCCCATTGAAATACCAGTAAGTTTGTTGATTTTTAACTTTACTTGTTCTTTATTTTAAGTATTGTGTTTGTTCCTGTTTTGTTTTTTTTTAACTTCAAAGTGTAGTATATGGTGTATACAGGGTCATACATATCGTGTGCGGTATATAGAGTGTAGTATATGGTGTATACAGGGTCATACATATCGTGTGCGGTATATAGAGTGTAGTATATGGTGTATACAGGGTCATACACATTGTGTGCGGTATATAGAGTGTAGTATATGGTGTATACAGGTCATACACATCGTGTGCGGTATATAGAGTGTAGTATATGGTGTATACAGGGTCATACACATCGTGTGCGGTATATAGAGTGTAGTATATGGTGTATACAGGGTCATACACATCGTGTGCGGTATATAGAGTGTATATACACTGCTGTATTATACTTTTCATATACAGGTTATAATGCCTCTTATTCTTTGTATAGAGGTTAGTGTGCCATGTATAATATATGGTATATACAGCGTAGTGTCGCATACACTGCTGTATTATACAATATACAACAGTTCTAATGCTCCATACCTAATATGCAGGATAATGTACAGTGTATATGATGTAACCTGTATAAAATGCGACATTGGCTTGCCCCCCCCTAGTTTTGATCCTGGGTACGCCCATGCAAGCTGCCGGTGGTGTGAGTCTGATATGGGGCCCGCCGCTACCTCCGGCGCCGCTATGAGAGGAGGTGGGACGGGCCCCGAGCAGTCCGGCACTTCCGCGTCATGTGACGTGGGGGCGTGCGCGCGCTCTCACGTCACATGCAAGGCTGGCGTGGTGGACGTCGGAGCGTGGAGGACGGAGCGGTGCGCGGAGCAGAAGAGCTGGAGGACGCAGTTACCTGAGGATTGGCAGATTGGTAAGTATGCTTGCTGAGTCTGACTCTCTTTTACAGGGACGCGGCAGCCGCAGCTTCCCATCCCGGCACTTGAGGAGAAGGGGGAGAGCGGAGGGGGGAGGTGTGAGTGTATCAGGGGCCTCAGGCCCAGGAGACAGCGAGCCACATTAGAGGCCCCAGGAAGCAGCAGGCCCCTAATGGGGCCCTAGGAAACAGCAGGCCCCATTAGGGGCCTAGGTCCAAAGGAAGCAGCAGGCCCCATTAGGGGCCTAGGTCCAAAGAAAACTGCAGGCCCCATCAGGGGCCTAGGGCCCCAGGAAACTGCTGAATAAGGTAATTATGTTGCATTATTCTTGTGAAGAAGAAATTTGTAATCTAGCCCATAAATTGCTTTCAAAATTGATGATTTATTCAGTAGAACAAAAGTACGGTATACAGAACAATCTTAGATTATTCTGTATACCGGACTGTTGTTCTACTGAATAAATCATCTGTTTTGAAAGCAATTTGCAGGCTGGATTACAAGTTTCTTCACACATTTACTCTGGAGAAAGCCTACCTTCGTCACTACCTCAGTTGCTTCCTGGGAGTTGGTTCTTTTCTGTTATTTCACTATCATTAGTCTAAAAACCTCTAATTTTGGATAATAAAGGTATCTTTCTTAACACAACTTGGGTAGACCGGGATTGGCAACGCACGTGAGGGGGGGGGGGCCCATTGTGAAGTTTGCTGTGGGGCCCTGCCGTTCCTAGTTACGCCCCTGGTCTTACCCTAGTTCTATACACTATTGTGCTGGAAAAAAACAAAAAATACAGGCCAGATATTTAAAAGTGGGCTATCTCTGTCAGATCCCTCATCTATCTGTGGGCTACAAAATGTGGCATTTCAGGCCTCCATGCAACTATTTTTGCTGTGTCTTACCCTAGCTATATACACTATTGTTCAGGAAAAAATGAAAAACACAGGCGAGATATTTTAAAGTGGGCTATCTCTGTAAGACTCATGCCTACTACTAGCTGGTCCTCACATGCGGCTGCATGTTCCTTCAGCGCTCCCACTCTGCTATGTTAGCTCACAGCGCTTATAAGATTTGCTACTGAGGCCATTCCACAGCAAACCTTTGCTTAGGCTGCCAGCCTGCCTTTTTTGTTTGTATTACAGCATTGTGGACTTAGTTCATTACATTGTGCTGCTGCTGCTACACTTTAACCAGGTAGCATTTAACCTCATGTTACCTTCTTGTAACCAACATTCAGTGGTTCCTTTTAGATGTTGATTTACATCCGTTTTTGATGAGCTTTATACATACAATCTGATGAAGGCCATTAGTGAAAGGCCGAAAACGTTCATTTATGTATTTTACTTTGGTCTCACACGGATGCAAATAAACTTCAGAAAGCACAAAAATTACTTTGTTCCGTTTTTCTCAATTGAGTGCCAAGTTATTTTTGTTTCCCGCGAGGACATTAGCGCATGATCACGTTCTATGTTCGCTTAGCAGTTAACTGTGTACCTGGGTGCCTGACAGGACACAGAAGTTTGTTCTCAGCGGATCTGTGACGTAACAGGGTTCGCTTTCAACGCTAGACAGCGCCCTAGCGTGTTTATTTTGCGACTCAGTTGTGTTAAGTGAGTTCGCACACATCGCCATATAGCGCTGCGGCACTCCTTCTAGCGGCTCTGTGGATTAACAGAGTTGCACATATTGCCACAGCGCGTTACAGAGTTTATTTTCGCGACTCTGCGGGATAACAGAGTTCGCATCTTGCGCCATTTTACTAGCAGCAGGCTCCGCCTGCACGGTGGACCCCGGGCTGCGAACGCATCTCTCCACATCATATATTTGGTGCGTTCCGCAGACCCTAACATAATACTAGCGCCAGGGTCTGGCTAGTAAAATGGCGGATGACCAGCGTCTACCGCAGTACATCCAGCAGCTGGAGGGTAGGTTGGTGGCTCTTGAGCGCACAACCTCAGCTGTGGATGTTACCGCAGTCGCTGTTCAGGCTGCTAGCGTGGCTGCAGCCAGTTTGTCCTCTGCCACCTCTGCCCCTACATTATCCCACCTCCCGCTTCCTGACAAGTTTGCCAGTGACAGCAAGCAATGTCCAGGATTCGTGAGTCAGTGCTCTATACAGCTCGAGTTTCTGGCTGCACGTTTCCCCACGGATCGGGCACAAGTGGGTTTTGTACTGTCTCTTCTCTCGGGCAGAGCGTTGGAGTTGGCAACGCCGCTGTGGGAGCGCGACGATCGTGTGGTGCGGAGTGCTCCTCGTTTCTTAGAGGCTCTTAAAACGGTCTTTTTAGGACCTCAGGTCACCCACGATACGGCGCTACAACTGCTGGCATTGGCACAGGGTTCGTCTTTGGTCAGTCAGTTTTCCGTCCAGTTTTGGACTCTGACCTCAGAGCTAGACTGGTCGGATAAAGTTCTCATTCCAGTCTACTGGCGAGGACTGGCTGACCATGTTAAAGACGCTTTGACTACCAGGGAGATTCCCGCCACACTGGAGAAGCTTATCTCCATATCTACCCGCATCGACCTCCGTTTTCATGAGCGGAGGTTGGAGCGGGCCCAGTGTAGGCAGAGGATTCGGTTGGCTCCCACCTTTGCCAAACCTCTCGAATCCCCCGATCTGGCATCCGAACCCCAAAAGGCCACAGAAGTTCCTCATGCAGGACCTAAGTCTCGGACCGTCCAGCAGACAGGACACTATGCCAACAAATGTCCACAGCGATCGGGGAAGCGATCGCGTCTAGTGACCCTTGGAGGAGGTTCACTAGAGACAGCGGCATTTTCCTCCGAGATGACATTTAAAGGGACAGTCACTGTAGACTCTTCCACACTTACAGTCGAGCTTTGCGTGGACTCAGGAGCAGAGGGGAACTTCATGTCCTCTAACTTTGCTCGTTGTCACGCAATACTTCTGGTGGCGCTTGACAAATCAGTGACTGTCCGGGTAGTGAATGGGTCGACATTACCCTCACAAATAACACACCAGACTGTTCCTCTTGCATTGTTTGTATCCCTTTCCCATCAGGAGCTTATTTCCCTACTCATCCTTCCCGAGGGAATAGACGAGATCCTACTAGGTATATCTTGGCTCCGTTTCCACTCCCCACATATAGAGTGGACTTCGGGTAGGATACTGGGTTGGAGTGATGCATGTAGAGGCAGATGTGTCAGGAGTTGCGTTCAGGTTACCACTACTGAGTTACCGGCAGATCTTACTCCACTTCCCAAGTGCTATTGGTCATATGCAGACGTGTTCTCCAAGAAGGCTGCAGAGACTCTTCCGCCTCATCGCCCCTATGACTGTCCTATCGACCTCTTGCCTGGTGCAGAACCTCCTAGGGGAAGGGTCTATTCCCTCTCTCTTCCTGAGACAGAGGCCATGTCGCAATATATTCAGGAGAACCTAGCAAGAGGGTTCATTAGGAAGTCGGTGTCACCGGCAGGGGCGGGATTCTTCTTTGTGCAGAAGAAGAACGGAGAATTACGTCCGTGTATTGATTACAGGGGTCTTAACGCCATCACCATTAAGAACAAGTACCCGTTGCCCCTGATTTCTGAGCTCTTTGATAGGCTTCGGGGAGCAAGGGTATTCACTAAACTAGATCTGCGCGGTGCTTATAACCTGATTCGCATCCGTGAGGGGGACGAATGGAAGACGGCTTTTAATACCAGGGATGGGCATTACGAATATCTGGTGATGCCCTTTGGGCTCTGTAATGCCCCAGCCGTTTTCCAAGACTTTGTCAATGACTTCTTCCGGGATATGCTCTCCACCTCAGTCGTAGTCTATCTGGATGATATACTCATCTTCTCTCCAGATATTGACTCCCACCGGAGAGATGTCTGCAGAGTCTTCGACCTCTTACGGGCAAATTCCCTTTATGCTAAGTTAGAGAAATGTATGTTTGAGCTGGGGTCTTTAGCTTTCCTTGGTTATATCATCTCAACCCAGGGATTGGCTATGGATCCGGCCAAATTACAGGCTGTGATGGACTGGCAAGAACCCCACTCTCTTAAAGCGGTGCAGCGCTTTATGGGGTTCATTAATTACTATCGCCAGTTCATTCCTCATTTCTCTACCTTGATAGCTCCCTTGGTAGCCCTCACCAAGAAGGGAGCAAATCCCAAATTGTGGTCGGAGGAGGTCTCCAAGGCTTTAACTTCTATTAACTCTCATTTTGCTAGCGCTCCCATCCTACATCGCCCCGATGTTGATAAGCCATTTTTATTGGAGGTGGATGCCTCATCCGTTGGTGCTGGAGCAGTCCTCTTCTAAAAGGATGCTCAAGGTCAGAAGCATCCTTTCTTCTTCTTCTCTAAGACCTTTACATCAGCGGAGAGGAATTATTCCATTGGGGATAGGGAGTTGCTAGCCATGAAGTTGGCCTTCTCTGAGTGGAGACATCTGTTGGAGGGGGCCCGCTTTCCCTTCCAAGTCTTCACCGACCACAAAAATTTGGTGTATCTTCAGACAGCCCAGCTGCTAAACTCTCGCCAGGCCAGATGGTCCTTGTTCTTCTCCCGGTTTCATTTCACACTCCATTTCCTCTCGGAGAGAAGGACATTTGTGCCGATGCTCTCTCTCGCTCTGTGGTGTCCTCTGAGGAGGAGGTGGAGGAGCCTCGGCTTATTGTCCCCACAGAGAGCCTGAGAACAGTGGCCCCGGTTTCGCTAGAGTCTGTGCCCCGGGCAAGACTTTTGTGCCTACCAATTTGCGACCTGAGGTACTCTCTTGGGCACATTTGTCCAGGGTGGGTGGACACTTTGGGGCAAAGAGGACATCTGAATTGCTGGTGAGGACATACTGGTGGCCGCATATGGTCCGTGACATTGGGGACTACGTTCGGGCATGAGTCTCCTGCGCCAAGAATAAGTCTCCACGACAACAGCCACCTGGGTTACTTTACCCTTTGCCGGTGGCAGACAGGCCCTGGGAGATGGTTGGGATGGACTTTGTGGTGGGCTTACCCAAGTCTCGGGGTTGCACCATCATTTGGGTAATCACCGACCATTTTTCCAAAATGGTGCATCTGGTGCTGCTACCACGGTTACCTTCTGCACGGGCTCTGGCAGCGTTGTTCGTTAGGCACATCTTCCGTCTACACGGCATGCCGGACAAAATTGTCAGTGACCGAGGTCCCCAGTTTGCGTCTCGGTTCTGGAGAGAGCTTTGTCGTCTACTCAGTATTGAGTTAAATCTCTCTTCAGCGTACCATCCTGAGACGAATGGGTTGGTAGAGAGGGCCAACCAGACCTTGGTCACCTATCTACGACATTTTGTCTCAGCTAGGCAAGATGACTGGGCATCCTTGCTACCATGGGCTGAGTTTGCACTAAGCAATGCTGTGGCTGACTCCACCGGACAGACTCCATTCCTCCTAAACTACGGTCAGCATCCGCGAGTTCCGGTGCCCATGCTCGTGTCTTCCGCCGACTCCAGGGTGGCAGACTGGGCTGTGGAGGCATGGGACATTTGGGACCATACCCAGGATGCCATTCAGGCGTCCAAGGAGAGGATGAGGTCCTCCACCGATGCACATCGGCGCCCCGCTCCAACATTTGCTCCTGGGGACTTGGTGTGGCTCTCCGCCCATAACATTAGGCTGCGAGTTGTGTCCACTAAGTTGGCACCCCGCTACCTGGGTCCTTTCAAGGTCCTCGAGCAGGTTAACCCTGTGGTATACCGTTTGGCTCTTCCACCATGCCTTGGTATCTCCGACACCTTTCACGTATCCCTCCTGAAACCTGTGCTCATGTCCCAGTTTTCTGAGTCATCTGCCGGGACATCGGGTTCGTCTACGGACGACCATAAGGTGAACGCTATCGTAGGGTGTAAGGTTGTACGGGGCAAAAAGTTTTATTTGGTGGACTGGAGGGGCTATGGGCCTGAGCATAGGTCTTGGTAGCCTGCCGAGCATGTTCACGCTCCGCAGCTCATCTCTGCCTTTGAGCGCAGCGAGGCCCAGAGAAGGGGGGCCCTAGGAGGGGGGGTAATGTTGGGGTTCAAATTCCCACTGCTGCACAGGGGGAGTCTTGAACTAGTCCCACTGCGGTCTCCCATTCATCTCCATCCGCAGTGGAGCCTGCTCAGCTTAGACGTCAGTCCCAGCGTCTCGCCCAGTCTAACAGTGTGCAGAGGATTACTGCTGCTCCTCCAGGCTCTGCTATTGTGGCCAGTACTGGTTAGCGGCGAGCAGACGTCTTTTGGACAAAGTCCTTGTTTTCCCCTTCTGAGCATGCCCAGAGTGAGATCTCTCATTGGAGATCAGGGGTCACATGCTCAGGTACTGCAGCAGCTCCTATTGGTCCACCAGGAAGGTCCTGTGACTACTAGTGTTCTGGAACAAGTTTCATTGGTCCTTGTTTCTGGCAGGTCCTGTAGCTGTTACTATAAAAGGGTAGCATGGCTGGGCCGCCATGCGCTAGTATCAATCTTTATATGCTATGCGCCAGTGTGGTCATGCGTGTGTGTGGTTAGGGCCCGGCTGAAATAAGCCCCTAGAATACCGACTTAATCGGTGAGGAGTTTGGTATGCTAGCTGGTCAGGGTCGGTGTCCTAGATGCCCTAGATTACCGGCATAACTGGTGAGGAGTTTGATTGCCGTATTCAGGGTCTGGCGTTCAGACGCCATAGATTGGGGGTGACTCCCGCGAGGACATTAGCGCATGATCACGTTCTATGTTCGCTTAGCAGTTAACTGTGTACCTGGGTGCCTGACAGGACACAGAAGTTTGTCTCAGCGGCTCTGTGACGTAACAGGGTTCGCTTTCAACGCTAGACAGCGCCCTAGCGTGTTTATTTTGCGACTCAGTTGTGTTAAGTGAGTTCGCACACATCGCCATATAGCGCTGCGGCACTCCTTCTAGCGGCTCTGTGGATTAACAGAGTTCGCACATATTGCCTCAGCGCGTTACAGCGTTTATTTTGGTGACTCTGCGGGATAACAGAGTTCGCTTCTTGCGCCATTTTATTAGCAGCAGGCTCCGCCTGCACGGTGGACCCCGGGCTGCGAACGCATCTGTCCACATCATATATTTGGTGCGTTCCGCAGACCCTAACACTGCAGACCTACATTGAACTGTTTTTGCCATGTGTACCCTAGTTAGTGACACAAATTTGCTGTAAAAAACTTAAAATACAGGCCACATAATTTACAGTTTGGTATCTTCGTCATGCCTCATCTATGTGTGGGCTAGAAATTGTGCAATTTCAGGCCCTCATACAACTGTTTTTGCTGTGTGTGACTCCAATTATTAAAAGAATTTTGCTGTAAAAAAAAGAATACAGGCCACACTTTTAACATTGCAGTATTTACGTCACATGCCTCATCTATCTGTGGGCTACAAATTGTGGCATTTCAGGCCTCCATTCAACTGTTCTTTCTGTGTCTTACCCTAGTTCTTTACACTATTGTGCAGGAAAAAAAATATATACAGGCCAGATATTTCAAAGTGGGCTATCTCCGTCAGACGTCTTATGTATCTGTGGGCTGCAAAATGTGGCTTTCAGGCCTCCAGTCACCTGTTTTTGCTGTGTCTTACCTTAGTTCTATACACTATTGTGCAGGAAAAAAACAAATAATACAGGCCAGATAATTAAAAGTGGGCTATCTCTGTCAGACGCCTCATCTATCAGTGGGCTACAAAATGTGGAATTTCAGGCCTTCATTCAACTATTTTTGATGTGCCTTACCTTAGTTCTATACACTATTGTGCAGGAAAAAACAAAAAATACAGGCCAGATATTTTAAAGTGGGCTATCTCTGTCAGATGCCTCAACTTTCTGTGGACTTCCAAATGTGGCATTTCAGGCCTCCATTCAACTGTTTTTGCTGTGTCTTACCCTAGTTCTATACACTATTGTGTTGGAAAAAAGCAAAATATACAGGCCAGATTTTTTAACCCCTTCACCCCCAAGGGTGGTTTGCACCTTAATGACCGGGCCAATTTTTACAATTCTGACCACTGTCTCTTTATGAGGTTATAACTCTGGAACGCTTCAACGGATCTTCGCGATTCTGAGATTGTTTTCTCATGACATATTGTACTTCACGTTAGAAGTAAAATTTCTTCGATATAACTTGCGTTTATTTTTGAAAAAAACGCAAATATGGCGAAAATTTTTAAAATTTTGCAATTTTCAAACTTTGAATTTTTATTCCCTTAAAACAGAGAAATATGTCACATAAAATAGTTAAGAAATAACATTTCCCACATGTCTACTTTACATCAGCACAATTTTGGAACCAAAATTTTTTTTTGTTAGGAAGTTATAAGGGTTAAAAGTTGACCAGCGATTTCTCATTTTTACAACAAAATTTACAAAGCCATTTTTTTTAGGGACCACCTCTCATTTGAAGTCACTTTGAGGGGTCTATATGGCAGAAAATACCAAAAGTGACACCATTCTAAAAACTGCACCCCTCAAGGTACTAAAAACCACATTCAAGAAGATTATTAACCCTTCAGGTGCTTCACAGGAACTAAAGCAACGTGGAAGGAAAAAATGAATATTTAACTTTTTAGCCACAAAAATGATCTTTTACAAACTTTTTTTTTATTTTCACAAGGGTAAAAGGAGAAAATGGGCAGATAAAGTTGTTATGTAATTTCTCCTGAGTACGCCAATACCCAATATGTGGGGGAAAACCACTGTTTGGGCACACGGCAGAGCTCGTAAGGGAAGGAGCGCCGTTTGACTTTTTCAAACTAAAATTGGCTGGAATTGAGATTGGACGCCATGTCGTGTTTGGAGAGCCCCTGATGCGCCTAAACAGTGGAAACCCCCACAAGTGACACCATTTTGGAAACTAGACCCCCTAAGGTACTTATCTAGATCTGTTGTGAGCACTTTGAACTCCCAAGTGTTTCACAAAAGCTTATAATGCCTGGGTGTGAAAAAAAAAAAAAAAAACAATTTTCCACAAAAATGATTTTTTAGTCCCAAATTTTTGAATTTTCCCAAGGAAATTGGACCCCAAAAGTTGTTGTCCAATTTGTCCTGAGTACGCTGATACCCCATATGTGGGGGGGGGGGAACTGTTTGGGTGCACGGCAGGGCTTGGAAAGGAAGTAGTAACGTTTTGGAATGCAGACGTTGATGGGGATCATGTTCCGTTTGCAGTGCCCCAGATGAGCCTAAACAGTGGAAACCCCCCCCAAGTGACCCCATTTTGGAAACTATACCCCCTAAGGAACTTATCTAGATCTTTGGTGAGCACTTTGAACCCCCAAGTGCTTCACACAAGTCTATAATGCCCGGGCATGAAAATAAAAAATCCTATTTTTTTCCCACAAAAATTATCTTTTAGTCACTATTTTTTTATTTTCTCAAGGGTAACAGGAGAAATTAGACCACATAAGTTGTTGTCCAATTTGTCCTGAGTACGCTGATACCCCATATGTGGGTGGGAACCACTGTTTGGGCGCACTGCAGAGCTCGGAATGGAAGGAGCACCATTTGACTTTTTCCAACCAAAATTGGCTGGAATTGAGATTGGATGCCATGTTGCATTTGGAGAGCCCCTGATGTGCCTAAACAGTGGAAACCCCCCACAAATGACCCCATTTTGGAAACTAGACCCCCTAAGGAACTTTTCTAGATCTTTGGTGAGCAATTTGAACCCCCAAGTGCTTCACACAAGTTTATAACGTAGAGCCGTAAAATTTAAAAATCATATTTTTTCCACAAAATGATCTTTTCACCCCAATTTTTATTTTTCCAAGGGTAACAAGACTCCAAAAATTATTGTGCAATTTGTCCTGAGTGCGCTGATACCCCATATGTGGGGGTAAACCACTGTTTGGGTGCATGGCAGAGTTTGGAAGGGAAGGAGCGCCGTCTGACTTTTTCAACGCAGAATTGGCTGGACGCCATGTCGTGTTTGGAGAGCTCCTGATCTGCCTAAACAGTGGAAACCCCCATAAATGACGCCATTTTGGAAACTAGACCCCTCAAGGTACTTATCTAGATGTGTGGTGAGAACTTTTAACCCCTAGGTGTTTCACTAAAGTTTATAACGTACAGCCGTAAAATAAAAAATCTTTTTTTTTTTTTACAAAAATGATTTTTTCGTCCCCAATATTTTATTTTCACAAGGGTAACAGAAGAAATTGGAACCCAAAAGTTGTTGTCCAATTTGTCCTGAGTACGTTGATACCCAATATGTGGGAGAAAACTACTGTATGGGCGCACGTCAGGGCTCGGAAGGGAAGTAGTGACGTTTTGGATTGCAGACTTTGATGGAATGGTCTGGGGGCGTCATGTCACATTTGGAGAGCCCCTGATGCACCTATACAGTGGAAACCCCCCACAAGTGACCCCATTTTGGCAAATAGACCCCACAAGGAACTTATCTAGATGTGTGGTGAGCACTTTGAACCCCGAAGTGCTTCACAGAAGTTTATAACGTACAGCCGTAAAAATAAAAAATCTTTTTTTTTTTTACAAAAATGATTTTTTCGCCCCCAATATTTTATTTTCACAAGGGTAACAGAAGAAATTGGACCCCAAAAGTTGTTGTCCAATTTGTCCTGAGTACGCTGATACCCAATATGTGGGAGAAAACTACTGTATGGGCGCACGTCAGGGCTCGGAAGGGAAGTAGTGACGTTTTGGATTGCAGACTTTGATGGAATGGTCTGGGGGCGTCATGTCACATTTGGAGAGCCCCTGATGCAGCTATACAGTGGAAACCCCCCACAAGTGACCCATTTTGGCAAATAGACCCCACAAGGAACTTATTTAGATGTGTGGTGAGCACTTTGAACCCCGAAGTGCTTCACAGAAGTTTATAACGTACAGCCGTAAAAATAAAAAATCTTTTTTTTTTTTACAAAAATGATTTTTTTGCCCCAATATTTTATTTTTACAAGGGTAACAGGAGAAATTGGACCCCAAAAGTTGTTGTCCAATTTGTCCTGAGTACGCTGATATCCAATATGTGGGAGAAAACTACTGTATGGGTACACGTTGGGGCTCGGAAGGGAAGTAGTGACGTTTTGGATTGCAGACTTTGATGGAATGGTCTGGGGGCGTCATGTCGCATTTGGAGAGCCCCTGATGCGCCTAAACAGTGGAAATCCCCAACAAGTGACCCCATTTTGGAAAATAGACCCCACAAGGAACTTATCTAGATGTGTGGTGAGCGCTATGAAGCCCCAAGTGCTTCACAGAAGTTTATAATGTACAGCCGTAAAAACAAAAAAATATTTTTTTTTGTACAAAAATGATATTTTCGCCCCAGTTTTTTATTTTCCCAAGGGTAGCAGAAGAAATAGGACAAATTGCACAATAACTCTTGTGGTCCAGAGTACGCTGATACCCCATATGTGGGGATAAACTACTGTTTGGACGCATGGCAGAGCTCAGAAGTGAAGGAGCACCGTTTGACTTTTTCAACGCAGAATTGGCTGGAATTGAGATCAGACGCCATGTCACATTTGGAGAGCCCCTGATGTGCCTAAACAGCTGAAACCCCCCAATTCTAACTCCAACCCTAACCCCAACACACCCCTAACCCTAGTCCCAACCCTAACCACAAACCTAACCCTAACACACCCCTAATCCCAACCCTAACCCTAACTTTAGCGCCAACCCTAACCCTAACTTTAGCCGCAACCCTAACCCTAACCCTAATGGGAAAATGGAAATAAATGCTTTTTTTAATTTTATTATTTTTCCCTTACTAAGGGGGTGATAAAGGGAGGTTTGATTTACTATTTATAGCGGGTTTTTATGATTGGCAGCTGTCACGCTAAAAGACGCTTTTTATTGCAAAAATAGTTTTTGCATCATCACATTTTGAGAGCTATAATTTTTGCATATTTTGGCCCACAGAGTCATGTGAGGTCTTATTTTTTGCTGGACGAGTTGACGTTTTTATTGGTACCATTTTTGAGCACGTGACGTTTTTTGATCGCTTTTTATTTCGATTTTTGGGAGGTTAGAATGAACAAAAATCAGCAATTCATGAATTTCTTTTGGGGGAGGCGTTTATACCGTTCCGCGTGTGGTAAAATTGATAAAGCAGTTTTATTCTTCGGGTCAGTACGATTATGGCGATACCTCATTTATATCATTTTTCATGTTTTGGCGCTTTTATAGAATAAAAACAATTTTATATAAAAAATAATTATTTTTGCATCTCTTTATTCTGCGAGCTATAACTTTTTTATTTTTTTGCTGATGATGCTTTATGATGGCTCGTTTTTTGCGGGACAAGATGACGTTTTCAGCGGTACCATGTTTTTTTATATCGGTCTTTTTGATCGCGTGTTATTCCACTTTTTGTTCGGCGGTATGATGACAAAGCATTGATTTTTTGCTTCGTTTTTTTTTTTTTTTTTTAAGGGGTTCACTAAAGGGGTTAACTAGTGGGACAATTTTATAGGGGGGGTCGTTACGGACGCGGCGATACCAAATATGTGTACTTTTATTGTTTTGTTTTTTTATTTACAGGAAGAAGTGAATTTATTGGGGAATATTTTTTTTTTTTTTTATTTATTTTGGATTTTTTTTTTACACATGTTTATTTTTACTTTTTTAACTTTTTTACTTTGTCCCAGGGTGGGACATCACAGTATTTTATCAGATCGCTGGTGTGACAGTGTGCACAGCACTCTGTCACACCAGCGATCGCACAGGCATAGATGCAGGCTTCTCAGTGCCTGCTCTCGGCAGGCACTGAGGTAGCCGCCTCCCTCCAGGACCCCGGCGCCATCTTGGATCCGGGTCCTGGGAGGGAGGAAGCCCTCAGAACAGCGCGATCACATCGCGCTGCTCTGAGGGTCTCAGGGGGGCGCGCAGGGAGCCCCCACCCTGCGCGATCCTCCCTGTGCCCCCAGTACACCGCGATCATTGTTTGATCGCGGTGTGCTAGGGGTTAATGTGCCGGGAGCGGTCCGTGACTGCTCCTGACACACAGTCATGGGTGTCAGCTGTGATAATCAGCTGACACCCGGCGGCGATTAGCTGCGCTCCCCTCAGGAGCGCAGCTGATCGCCTATGACGTACTATCCCGTGCCCGGTCATACGGGTCCAGGTACCATGGACGGGATAGTACGTCCGATGGCAGTAAGGGGTTAAAGTAGGCTATCTCTGTCAGATGCCTCATTTATCTGTGGGCTACAAAATGTGGCATTTCAGGCCTTCATTCAACTGTTTTTGCTGTGTCTTACCCTAGTTCTATACACTATAGTGCAGGAAAAAAAAATACAGTCCAGATATTTAAAAGTTGGTTATCTCTGTCAGAAGCCTCATCTATCTGTGGGCTACAAAATGTGGCATTTCAGACCTCCATTCAACTGTTTTTGCTGTGTCTTACCCTAGTTCTATACACTATTGTGCTGGAAAAAGAGAAAAAATACAGGCCAGATATTTAAAAGTGGGCTATCACTGTCAGAAGCCTCATCTATCTGTCGGCTACAAGATGTGGCATTTCAGGCCCTCATTGAACTGTTTTTGCTGTGTCTTACCAGAGTTCTATACAGTATTGTTCTGGAAAAAAACAAAATATACAGGCCAGATATTTTAAAATGGGCTATCTCTGTCAGATACCTCATCTATTTGTGGGCTACAAAATGTGCCATTCTAGTCCTCCACTCAACTGTTTTTGCTGTGTCTTACCCTAGTTTTATACACTTTTGTGCAGGAAAAAGCAACAAATACATGCCAGATATTTAAAAGTGGGCTATCTTTGTCAGACGCCTCATCTATCTGTGGGCTTCAAAATGTGGCATTTCAGGCATCCATTTAACTGTTTTTGCTGTGTCTTACCCTAGTTCTATACACTATTGTGCTGGAAAAAGCAAAATATACAGGCCAGATATTTTAAAGTGGACTATCTCTGTCAGATGCCTCATCTATCTGTGGGCTACAAAATGTGGCATTTCAGGCCTTCATTCAACTGTTTCGGCTGTGTCTTACCCAAGTTCTATACACTATTGGGCAGGAAAAAGCAAGAAATACAGGCCAGATTTTTTAAAGTGGGCAATCTCTGTCAGACGCCTCATCTATCTGTGGGCTACGAAATGTGCCATTTCAGGCCTCCATTCAACTGTTTTTGCTGTGTCCTACCCTAGTTTTATACACTATTGTGGAGGAAAAAACAAAAAATGCAGGCCAGTTATTTAAATGTGGGCTATCTCTGTCAGAAGCCTCATCTATCTGTGAGCAACAAAATGTGGCATTTCAGGCCTCCATTCAACTGTTTTTGCTGTGTCTTACCCTAGTTCTATACACTATTGTGCTGGAAAAAAACAAAATATACAGGCCAGATATTTTAAAGTGGGATATCTCTGTCAGATGCCTCATCTATCTGTGGTCTACAAAATGTGCCATTTTAGTCCTCCGCTCAACTGTTTTTGCTGTGTCTTACCCTAGTTCTATACACTATTGTGCAGGAAAAAAACAAAAAATACAGGCCATATTGTTATGTTTCGGTAACTGAGGAGAAATAGCAAAAATAGCCAAAGTAGCAATACACCAGAGAAGCTGGAAA
This sequence comes from Oophaga sylvatica, assembly GCA_033576555.1. Lineage (NCBI taxonomy): Eukaryota > Metazoa > Chordata > Amphibia > Anura > Dendrobatidae > Oophaga > Oophaga sylvatica. Next base: position 149,634,257 of record JARQOD010000009.1, read on the forward strand.
CTATTGGGTTGCAGGGCCCTGAACTAACCTGTTGTGAATGTTTTGGAAATGAATTCTGAGCAGAAGCTCCCTCTGGTGGTTACAAACAGTACTGAACCATTCAATGAGGATTGGCAATCAGGATTCACAGACTGGCTTGATATAAGGGAGGTTCCCTCCCATCATGGTTGCCGGTGATCAATTGTTCTTGTCTCAACTGTGGTTCCTGGTTCACTTGGAAGCTTGCTGAGTCTTGCCTCTTCTTCTGCTTTCAGATAGGATATTTTCTGTTTTTGTTTTTGTGCTTACCATTTGCATATTTCTCTGCATTTCTTTGAGGTTAGCCAGGTTCCCCTGGAGCCACTGTTGTTTGTTCATTTGCCTTTTCCAGTTTTTTCAGTGGCTGCGGTTTAGTTTTGTTACACCAGAGAACTGATTTAGGTGGTAGAGGTCGTGTGATCTCAGGTGTTTTTGCAATTAGTAGCGTTGGCATTTTTTAGGGTTTTTTTTGGATTGCAGTGAGTATCCTTTCTATCCTTTTCTGTCTAGGCAGATTGGGCCCCAGCGTTTGCTCATACTATTTTCTGTCTGTGTCTGTATTTCCTCTTGTCTAACCGCCATTACATGTTTAGGGGCTTCCTATGTTCTTTGGGGATCTGCTGCGGGGCAGATAGCTTTCCTCTTTCTATCTTTAGGTGTAGTTAATCTCTCAGGCTGTGACGAGGCGTCTAGGACCAACGTAGGAACGCTCCACGGCTGCCTTTAGTTGTGGTGGTTAGTCAGGGTACTGCAATCCAATAGATTCCAACCTCTCTGGTGTATTACCGTTTTTGTCTGCTCTCCTCAGCTACCAAAATATAACACTAACCGCAACACTAGATGTAGTCGTGGAGCGTACCTACGGTGATCCTAGACGCCTCGTCACAGCCGGAGAGATAGCTACAACTAAAGGCAAAAAGATGAAAGCTAACTGCCCCGTAGCAGAATCCCCAAGGAAATAGGAAGTCCCCAAACATGTAATGGCGGTTAGACAAGAGGAAAATACGAACACAGACAGAAAATAGAATGAGCAAACGCTGGGGCCCAACACTGTCTAGATAGAAAAGTATAGGAAAGAATTCTGACTGCAACCCAAAAAACACTGACAAAAATACCAACACTTCTGATTAACAAAAAACCTGAGATCACACGACCTCTACCACCTAAATCAGATCTCTGGTGTAACACACAGCAATTCAGCAAATAAAAAGTGTAACTGGAACAGAGCAAAAGTGTAAACACAACTGAGCACAAATGCAGCGCCAGGCCCCAAAAGGGGACCAGGCAAAAGTCTACTGCAAGGCAGCAAACCAACAAGGAAAATCCAACGAAAGGAAAAAAAAACAGCAAATCACTTATCTGAATGAAAGCAGGAATGCAAGCTGAGCTCCAAGCAAGACCTGAAGAACAATTGATTACCGGCAAGGCTGCTGGGAGTTCAGGTCACTTATATCAGACCATTCGGATCCAGCTGAAAGCCATTCAGCAATTAGTTCATTACCCTCAGCAACCACCGGAGGGAGTCCCAACTCCGAAGTCGCCTCCAACGTATTCACAACAGTACCCCCCCTTGAGGAGGGGTCACCGAAACCTCACCTGCGCAACCAGGCCGATCAGGATGAGCTCGATGATAGGCACGGAAAAGTCTCCTAGAATGGATGTCCGAAGCAAACACCCAAGAATTGTCCTCCTGACCATAACCTCTCCACTTAACCAAATACTGGAGTTTCCGTCTAGCAAAGCGAGAATCTAATATTTTCTCAACCACATACTCCAAATTGCCCTCAACCAAAACAGGGTCGGGAGGCGCAGCCATAGGAACCGCTGGCTCGACAAACCTCTTCAATAAGGACCTGTGGAACATGTTATGGATCTTAAATGTCCCTGGAAGAAGCAAACAGAAGGAAACCGGATTAACAATTTCCATGATCTTATAAGGTCCAATGAACCTTGGCCTAAATTTTGGAGACGCAACCTTCATAGGGATATTTCTCTAGGACAACCAAATCAAGTCCCCACTTTAAAACGAGGACCATCAGTCCTATGCCGGTTGGCACACCGCTGGGCCTTCTCTTGAG